>CM050417.1:19154926-19882426 GCA_027564155.1 Gymnocypris eckloni scoliostomus | reverse complement strand
CCCAGAGTCGGCAACAATGAGAGTTATCATTACGCCCGCCGGCAGTTCAACCTCTTGGACATGGATCACCTGCGTTACCGGCAGCTGTTCGCTTTTGACCGAGACATGAACCGCACGGAGGACAAGTACGGCTGGCTGGCTGCTCCCCCGGTGAGAGAAAAATACCTTGTCTTTCTTCCCAGTTCCAGTAAACATCTACTTTCTGTTCTTCCTTTATCAGTCCATCTCTGTGCGTATCACTAGAGTTTGGATTGATTTTTATCATCTTCCATGTTCTCAATCCACCATCTCTCTCTCATTGTATCTAACTGTCTTTTGTGCAACATAAAAGCTTTTTTTTTTTTCGGCACCAGAACATCTGCTGTTTCACTAAAACAGCTATCAGTCCCTAACCAGCCCCGCAATCTCATTACTCAGGCACTTTTTAAACACATTTTCACTGCCATATGGAAGATCCGTATATGAATTATAAGCAGAGGAAAACAATCCGGCTCGTCGATGCGATTCAAAGTTATAAACGCACTGATTTACTGCTGTCGGCCGTGAAGGAGTGAAAGATGGAAGGCAGTGGCAGCTTGTCTTTAAAGAATGTTCCAGATAAATACAACAGACTCTATTGACAGGATCTGAGTCACGAAGGACAGGAAATCATTTCTCAGTTCAGAAAAAACTAACCGAAAGTTTTACGCTAATGCACTTACAGTTGGACAAAGCATTCAGGCCATTTCACAGAAAAGTGAAGCGTGTATTATTCTGTACAAACTGTTTGTTATTTGAGATTTTAGTCTAAATCATCCTTTTGAAGTAGAACTGCTTTACTTGACGGATGAATGCAATGTGATTTCAAGTGGATGGAGTTTCTCTGAATAATCTCATTTCTTTCTGGTGGCCTTGCACTTGAAATGTTTACAAATGTTTACCGCGTTTACATGGTCTTGACAAGGCTGTACTAACGAAACAGTTTGAATTTCAGTTTTAGCCCATTTCAGTATCTTGTTTTATTTATTTTTTAAGAATAATTTAGATACTATTTTATTTTATACAATCTGATCAAATGGGACCAATCGGATAGTTAAAAATTCAATATGTAAAATAAATATGTAAAATATTAATACAGTACATTGTGCCATATTTTTACAATCTTTAACGGTGTAAATAGTAATTATTAGTATTTTAGTATACTTATTAGTAGAACTATTATATATATATAAAATACTATAATATATAAAACATTATTAATTTATAAAAATGAAAAAGCAAATATAAAAAACGACATATTTGTGTGTAATGTGTGTACTGTGTATATTTATTATGTTTATATATAAATACACACACATTATGTGTTTATTTTGAAAATATTTACATGTACTTGAATGCATACATTTAAATTCATAAAAAATATATTATATATAAATAATATATTTAATATTTAAACATAAAATTGTTTTCTGAAATAAATATACACATGCGTGTGTGTATTTATATATACATAATAAATATAAACAGTACACACACATATATTATGTAAAAAAAACTTTTATTTTGGATGTGACTAATTATGATTCATTATTTGACAGCACTCAATATATATATAAACATTACGTGTTCTGAAATCGGCCGAAAAATATCAATCATGTTTGATCTCCTCTGACTATATGGAATCATAATCTGAAGATATAGAATCTGGGTTTGTTGCTATCATACTTTCTATGAAATCTGTGAACTCATATCTGCAGACTGGCTTCATTTCTACATTATGTTTATGTTTTGTTAGTTTTTTTGTTTTTGTGCTTTTTTATGTTCATCTAGTAATATATGTATATTTAATTATTTACGATTTATCATTTTTATTGGCTATTATTTAATTAACACAAATAATTCCTAACAGTCTTAGACAACACTGGTGTCCTTCCCCATAGAGTTCCATTGCCATTGTTCTTCTCAGGTGTGCTTGTGTCAGTCTGACCCGCAGTAAGTGCTCATGCAAATGAAGTGAATTGGCAGGGATTAGATGGCAGACTGTGCAAATGATTCACTGAAGATGATTCACTTCCTTCTGTGATGCGCTGCCCATTTTACACCTACCTCACCTTGTCTCATTTTGTCCTTGCCACATTGTTTTAGATGATGACTGTGATCATGTTTGAAAGAATAGGCGAGAAATTATTATTAGATAATTTTTTTTAAGCTCAAATCAGATTTGACTTTCTGTGGTGCACAAATTCAGAAAGTATTTAAAAGATAGAAAACAGCTAAAATGTCCAATAAATGAATAAAAAGCAATGATAAATTCTTAGCTAAATGAATAGAAAATTGCCATTATGTCCTCGCCCTTTATGAACGCCATAAGTTGTGTTTCATCCATGTAACACAAGAATGAGGGATGAGAGAATGTGTATAACTGTCAAGTCACATAAATGTATCATAGCAGGAATCCGTATAAAACTTGGATGCTGTTTTTCTATTCTTCTGAAGTCATACGATAGCTTTGTGTGAGAAAAGAGACTGAAGTTTAAGTCTTTGGTTCAATAACAAATCCCCATTCCACCCAAATCTGGTGCTTTAATGATACGTGAGAACGTCTTGGGCCTCAATTCCACATGAGAATGAAAAGAAAGAGAAGAAATTGCGCACAAACCTCATTGATTCTTATGTGTATGTGGCAGATCTGAATGTGAGGATGTTAATCAAATTTAAGGAACTGAACCTGTTATAACACCTCACACGCTTGGTTATATATAATGCAGATCTTAAATCATAAAATGACAAACCAGCTTAATAAGTAAGGGAAGTGTACAACATGTAACTGCGCTCTATGTAATGGAACAATAGTCAAATACATTGCACACAAAAAAAGTAAAATCATAATATAGTGCTGGGCGGTATACCGGTTCATACAGAATACCGGTGTTTATTTTACTTATTATATGAATTTTTAAAATACCGCAATACCGGTGTCATTTAAATAACGTTCGGAAAGCGACAGTGTTAGAGAGGGGGTTTCTTTTCACTATTGCATTTTGGCGAGGATACAGCTGTGTATGTGTACTAAGCGTGAAAGTTCTGAAACTGAAGCTGTAGCACTAGTAGAATGTGATGAGAGAGAAGAAGTCATCCACAATATCCACATCGACCGCCACAAATATCCACTGTCCGCTGCTCCCGCATCTCTCACACACAAGCGCGACTTTAGCACTATAGTTAACAACTTTCAGACCCTATTAGCTGCTTTTTTCCATAGAATATACCTACTGACAAACCTAGCAACTTTTTGGGATAAACCTTATGGTTCAGTTAGAAGATGTCGCCAGTGCTGCGTGCGAGGTCTGACTCTCCCGGCACAGTGTTGCCTCTCTCTGTGTCTGTTCTGTGCAGTGAAGAATCAGTGCATTCAGCTGGCAGAGAAGAATCAGTGCATTCAGCTGGCCATACTGCAGCAGAGCTGTCAGTAAAGTACAGTAGAGAACAAAACAGCATTTCCAAGCACCTGTCACTTACTGACAGTTTGGAGTTATAAATATGAGCATAGATCGTCTGAGAATATTATGCCCTTTTTGTTATTTTTAGTTTTTTTTAGTTTGTTGCCAAAACCACTGCATAGCCGCTCTTCAGTGCTCTTCAGACGATGTCGTGTTTAGTCACTAGTTAGTGTGGAATGTTTATACAATATCCGCTCATCATGACAATAAAATATAGCATTGTAAGTCAATCTACAGCAGTTTTTCCTCTCTCAGTCAGTAGAAAATGTGCTTAATGTGCTTTTTAAAAAATAATTTAAAGTCCATTCAGATCAAACTTTATTATATATATATATATATTAGTGGTGGGCCATTATCGGCGTTAACGTGCTGCGTTAACGTGAGACTCTTATCGGGCGATAAAAAAAATATCGCCGTTAATCTATTCTCAAAGTTGGGTTGGGAGCTGGGTCTATACTACGCAAGCTATGATGACTTTCACCCTGATATTTTAGCGGCGGATGTATACCTAGCCGAATTGCACTGTAGGGGCGAGAACGAGTCTTGAACTAGAGGCTGGCATTTTTCGGGAATCCCGGGATGGGAAACAAAATCGCTACGAATCACGTGATTGGACGGAGAGGAAAATATTTAATCGGGAGTGGGCGGGACCGGGAATAGTAATGATACCCAAGTTTACACACAAATATACCTTTTATATAAATAAACTATAAACTGTATATTTTAATTCTGAACTCAATTCTAGTTGCCCTGTCTCTTTATGCTCTCCTCCTGTTTGCTTTGGTGTGGCTGGTTAAGTGAATAGACGCAGTCCGTGATGGACAGATTGTTAACGGCTGGTCTATGTGGTAATACACTCGGGCACGACATCCAAACGCTCATCTATCATTCATCAACCTCAAATATGGCTTTTCATCTGAAAGATGTATGTAGTAGCAACTTTACATGGCCGCTCAATATGATGTTAATCTAGAGAAATGTGCGCTATTGAAGTGTTTGTGTGGAAGCGCGTTTGCTGCAGGACAGGCTCAGGTGCTCACTTGCTCTTAAAATCTCCGTCATTTTGGTCATACAGATAAAAGTAGCTTAATACATCTTTCGAATCTGTAAAGACTCTCGTTTATGCACTCAGAATAACAACGAAGCGTTGCGCTTTTAAACAAACAGGATGCGCTTTAGGTCTCATGTGAACTTGAGCGAGAAACTTGAAACTCCGTCTTTGAAAAATATATCTATAGAGAGTGAAATGTCTAAAAATAAAAATAGAAGACGTGTGTGTTAGCATGGATGATTTACATGAAATGTAATCTGTGCAACACTGTGCATAAGATGGCTTTCAGTTCAATATAATAACAAAAACGACATTTTGGTTTTTATTCAACTAATAAGGTGGGCACGCTGTGATCTGTACTATATTTTTACTGTAATTGACAGTTATCGGCAAAAAAACAAAAACAACAACACGGGAGTGGGAGGGAATGGGAGTCATTCTTCTGGGAGTGGAGCAGACGGATTTTCCCCAGTTTTTTGTGGGATTGGGACGGAAGAGATTAAAGTTTGTGATGCATTTTGGAAACAGGAGATGAGCCCTGGTCTAATCGCCACCTGGCTTGAGAAACCCGTTCTCAAAGACTTACTTTTAGTCATTATTTGGGTAGCACACATATTCTGAATGCCTTGGCAGAATTCAAATGAGCCATTTTAATCTAGATTAATTCCAAGATTACAGTGAGATTAATCTAGCTTAAAAATTAATCTATGCCCACCACTAATATATATATATATATATATATATATATATATATATATAAAATAAAGTTTGATCTGATAGAATTGAGAATCACTATGATAAGCAGTGCATTCTATCATAGTGATAGAATGTCATAGTGTGATAGAATGTCATAGTCATAGTGATAGAACTAATATATATATATATATATATATATATTAGTTAAAATCAGTGAAAATCACATGTTGGCAGTTCTAGAAAATAGAACCATTCTATTTTACCAATAGAATAATTATTTCTGGAATAACAGAATAATTAACATTCAGACTAATTGGTACTCAATAAGTTTAACAATAAAATAATCTGTACTGGTATAGGACAAATTGACTGAAATTTGTTCTGATTATAATGCAATGTATCATAGTGATACCATGATCTCAATTCTATTTAAAAATATTCACCTATAACCTGTATTTCCTTTAGTTTGGGAGAGCAAACGAGCTCTGACGACTCTAATGAGAGGCGTTTAGAAAAGATGAGTTGAGCTTTGAGCACGTTTTGGGTGTCTGAGCGTTTGTAATTACTGTGTATCATCCTTGTCTTTTCCCAGGGTAGATAAACGACAGTAAAAACCTTGGCACCCACTCAGACACCCAACTCTCTCTCCACAGCGCTGACAGAGTGCTAACAAAGTATCGCTCCAGCAAGAAGAGCGCGTGTGTGCGTGAACGGAATTCTTAATTCCCTTCGAGGTTTCGCAGTGCTTGGATGGAGACTGGGGTGGGACAGGGATATAACTAGAATGCCCTCGTTTGTATTGTTCCAAAAGAGTTCTGTTTTAAATAGTTTTTTGGCTAAATTATTAAGCAGCACAATTGTTTTTAATCTTGATAATAATAAGAATAGATATTTCTTGAGTGGCAAATCAGCATTTTGGAATGATTTCTGAAGGATCATGTGATGCTCAAGACTGGAGTAATAATGCTGAAACTTCAGCTTTGACATCACATGAATAAAATGTTCAAGTATATTAAAATAGAACAAAATATTATTAATGAACCAATTTTAATCAATGTATACTGTGATCTTTGCAGTCAGGGTAATTATTGTGTTAACTGATGGGGCTATATATTTTATTTCAGTTAGTTGCCCAAGACACATTTCTAATTTTCATGTGCTTCAACTTGATCAATTCAATGAAATGACTCGCTTTGATTCATGAAAATATCATGAATCAGCTTGAATCTAAATGAGACGCTACAAAAACGATTTAAATGTGCTGTAACAGATGTCAAGCTGTTTCAAGAAATGTCAGCAAACTACTTATTATGAAATTATTGACAGGCAGAGATTGGCTAAAAAAAGTGTAGGCCAACCTTCAAGTTCTTGCTGGAGTGTGTTTTCTCACAATACCTATGTCAGGCAAACACACGTTTTATGTGATATTCCCAAAGAAAGTCTTGACGTTTAAGGCTCTCAGACCCTCAAGTTGCATGCGAAACAAAGAACCATCACAAAGCTAGTCTAATAAGATAATCTTCGGAAAGCGTAATTAAAACCATTGCCGCATTATTAGCTCCATCACATTTGATATCTCCAGCAGAAATCACAAGCACTATATCATCAGTTTTCAATATATCCTCCTGCCCTGCAGGGGACTTCAGTTGAAAAGCCGGTTGCATTGGCCGCCCACTAATTTGAAACAGTTTCTCAGCAGGCTTCTGAAGACTAAAGCTGTGATTTTAGCCGAGCGCTGTTTACGTCCAGCTACAATCATACAGAACGCCCGCTGTGCTGAAAACAGGCCTGCTGTTCAGTAACTCATCCCTGCTCCTGTGTCTATATCTCTGTTTCTCTCTTCTTGTCTTTCTGTGCTGAGGGCCAGTCATATATTATTTACAGTCTGTCCACTAATGCACACAGCAGGACATATACAATATGTCTAGACACGAGCAGCTCAAGTGCTCTAGTTTCACAGATTTTCAGAAATAGTTTGTTTACATCAGTTTTTGTGCTTTAGAGTCGATGTGAAATCAGCACTGACCCAATTTACTTGACTTTAAAATAAGGATGCTTCCCATAAAGTATTAATTTCAAGGAATGGTTCACCCCAAAATGAAAATTTGCTGAAAGTTTACTAACTCCTTAGATCATCCATGATTTAGATGAGTTTGTTTCTTCATCACAACAGATTTAGAGAAATGTAACAATACATCACTTGCTCACCAGTGGATATTCTGCAGTGAATGGGTGCCGTCAGAATCCAGAGTCCAAACAGCTAATAAATACATCACAATAATCCACAGTAATCAAATCTATTACGATGGACTCAAGTCCATCAGTTAATGTGTTGTGAAGCGAAAATCTGCATGTTCGTAAGAAATAAGTCTATAACACTTCCTCCAAAAAGTTTCCTTCTGAATCAGGAGAGAAATATGCACAGATCAAGTGTTATAAGTACGTTCTAAACAAATGTGTGGCTGGATTTTGATGTGAGACGAGATAACAAAATGTTAATTGATGGACTGGAGTGGTGTGGATTGTTGTGATGTTTTTATCAGCTGTTTGGACTCTGATGTTCTGACGGCACCCATTCACAGTAGAGGATCCGTTGATGAGTAACTGATGTAATGCTACATTTCTCAAATAAACTTCCTATGAAGAAACAAACTCATCTACATCTTGGATGGCCTGTGGGTAAGTACATTTTCAGCAAATTTTCATTTCGGGTGAACTTTTCCTTTCAGCATGAAAGGCTACAGAACTTCCGCATTTTCATATTGTGTTCATCATAACTCTTTCTGTCGACTTTTTTCTCTTTTGTGTAAAATTCATCCAGATCCTCAGTATGACATCATGGGTTTCCGAAGGTCTGTCAAATAAGTTTCTACATTTGAGCCCTGAGCAAATCAGTGCTTGGTCAGGAATGGGTAACTGTGAAAGTCAAAACACTGGCTAACTTAATAGAACACAGAATACAATAAAACCCTGCAGACATCCTGAAGGTCATTGAAATGTTGAGGGCAGTTGGAGAGCACCAGCGGGGTATATACATACATATACAGTACCTTGCAAATGTATTCACACCCCTTCATTTTTTTTTTTTCAGGTTTTGTTATTTTGCTGCCTTATGTTAAACTGCTTTAAATACCCCCCCCATCAGTATACACTCCTTACACCATATTGACAAAGCAAAAACTGAATTGTCACAACTTCGTAAATGTATTACAAATAAAAAAGTACATTGCATGTACAGTAAATATTTAGCTGAGGTGCATTTACAGTACCTTCAAGGATTTTTTATTTGATGTGACAAGCTTTGCTCATCAACATTTGGCAATTACTTACCATTTGTCTCCTCACCTCTTCACCTCTCAAGCTCTGTCAGGTTGGATGGGGGCAGATGCACATTTTCAGGTTTCTCCAGAAATATTTAATTGGGTTCAAGTCCAGGCTGTGGCTGGGTCACTCAAGGACATTCACAGCATTGTGTATAAGCCACTCTTGCTGTGTGCTTAGGGTCACAACCCTCTGCCCAGTCTGAGGTTCTAATAGCTCTGGACTGGGTTTTCATTAAGGTTAAATCAATATTTTGGTGCATTGAACTTTTCTTCTATTCTGATGAGTCCCTAAGTCCCCGCTGCTGAAAAACAGCCCCACAGCACGAGTCTGCTACCAGCACACTTTACTTTTTAGATGGTACTCTTCAGGTGATGAGCAGAGCTGGTTTCCTTCAAATATGGTGCTTAGAATTGAGGTTCATCACACAAGATAATCTTGTTTCCCAAAGTCTGGGGGTTCTTTAGATTTTTTTTTGTTGTGTAAATTCCATGTGTGTTTTATTTTGTCTTCACTGAGAAGAGGACTGAGTTTGGCTACACTGCCTTAAAGCCCAGATCGGTGGAGTATTGCAGTGATGTTTTTCCTTCTGTAGAGTTCTCCTATCTGCATATACGATCATGGAGCTAAACTATTGTGAGCATCAGGTTCTTTGTCACCACTCTAACCAAAGCCCTTCTCCATCAATTGCTCAGTTTGGCCAGGAGGCCAGCTCTAAGAAGAATCCTGGTTGTTTCAAACTTCTTCCATCAAGGGTAACAGAGACTACATGCTTCTGTGACCCTTCAATGAAGCAAACTTTTTTTTTAACTCTTCCCCAGATGTGTGGCTTGACACAAACCTGTTCCTGAGCTCTACAGACTGTTCTGTTAACCCCAGGGCTTGGTTTTTGCTCTGATATGCATTATCAGCTGTAGGACATTTTTTATTAAGACGTGTGTGCCTTTCCAAATCAAACCTATTCAATTGAATTTGCCACAGGTTACTGTCACTCAAAGTCTAGTAACACCTACAAGCAATATGAATGCTCCTGAGCTAAATTCCAACTGTCCCAGATGAGGGTATGAGTACTTATGCAATGGAATAATTTAAGGTTTTTATTTTTAATAAATTTGCAAAGATGATAAAAATGTTTAGTTTGTTTTGCTTTACCATTATAGTGAATGGAGTATAGCTTGATGTAGAAAAATTTAATATATTAAGAAATATATATATATAAAGCAGTTTAACATAAGGCTGCAGCATTAAATTTGAAAAAATTAAGAGGTATATATATATATATATATATATATATATATATATATATATATATGTATGTGTGTGTGTGTGTGTGTATACACTATATTGCCAAAAGTACTGGGTCACCCCCTTCTAGTGAAAGGTTTGACTACTTTAGTCATTTCCATGAGTACAAATATTAATGTTTAAGTATATAATGATATTCTAGGGAATTGTGTGCTTCTAATTTTATAGCAACAGTTTGGACAGGACCCTTTTCTATTCTAACATGACAGTGCCTCTGTGTATAAGACAAGGATCAAAGCGAAATGATGATTCAGTCAGTGTGGAAGAACTTGACTGGTCTGCAGAAAGCCAAGTCCTAATCCCAGCTTTTTCTCTTCTAAAGAAGGGGGTGTCCCAGTATTTTTGTCCATATAATGAATGTACAAGTCATTGGTGTTTGGTGATGATTTTTTGGCTCAAGGTCTGCATTTAAAGTCACACCAGAGGTGAATTAATATGCAAACTTCCAACCCCGTGATTCGTAATCTTTTTTTAAGGACACTCATGTCCCTCCATTGAGATCACCTTATTCAGAAGCATACTTTTAGTTATGAAATGAAACCAGGCATGATGGGAATCTCTATTAAAACACTAAAAGCTGTTTGTGTGTGCACTAAGGGATATAGTTCCAGCACTCCATAACACACATTATCTCGTGTGCAGCAGTTTGGCGCCAGTATATCATGACAATGAAGAGCATTCCCTTACCTCCTCACTTATATGTCTACTTCAAAGGCCAGCCATGTCGATGAAAATGTAAACCCTCAGATCTAGACTATTTACAGTAAATTCCTCCAAAATGCAAGACTCATGTTACAGTTACACAGAATGACGAACGGCTGCTGGAATCGAAAGTATTCCCTCCCTCGATCCTTGTACTTTACAAATGACTAATAGGGGATTTGTGTTCTTAAATATATTAAATATACCAAATATTTGCATTTAAATTGAAAGAAAGTGCTAGAAGAATATTTTGGGCTAGATTTATGTGCTTGAATCAACTAACTAAACTGTTATGAAAAATGAAAGGTTGATTTTTAGGACTGACCAGTACTTATGACTGTTATGATGAATTAGGGAATAAAAATATGAGGCTGGACTAACGCATAGTTGTAGCTGTTACTTGCATCATCATTTTAAAAGCAAATGAAGACATTGGCACAGATAAAGACAGACATTTAAAGGTGCCGTAGAATGCATTGATGCAATGTTTTTAATTGTTCTCTGATATCTACATAGAAGCTATGTAGCTTAGGTAAGGGCAAAACATTTCCAGAAACGGTTTTACATGTCCATTTACAACCCATGTCCTTAGAATGAAATGGTCTGCTATTACCTTATTTGGAAATGTCATGGATAATAATGTTGAGCTCTGCTCTGATTGGCTGTTTCACAGTGCGGCTAATTACAGTAGCTCTCACAGCAAACAGATCTCTACTGTCTGGTGTGAACGATGAAGAGATTAGGCATCCAACCTTATATGTTTGAGCCTGTATCAGATGAAGATACAGATTTTGAGAGATTTTGCAATAATGTTTAGCGTCCGTGGTATGAACATGATCACTGCGAGACGCTGGTGGAGTTATGAGTGAGGCCGCGGCCGCAGCTCCTGTGTTATCACTTTTTCAAAATCTTCATCTTTCTCTTTATCTTTCTCTCCTTCCCTTGCTAGCATGTACTTATTTGAACAATGCCTGAGACTTGGTGTTATTGGCACTTCCTCTGTATGTTTGCCTCTTCAAGATTAATCACTTTATGTACTCCCAATTGTAAGTCGCTTTTGATAAAAGCGTCTGCTAAATGACTAAATCTTAATCTAAACAAACATAATTCATGTACTTAAAAATTGTATTTCCACCTCTGTTGCAACAGGTTTGAAGTGTATGAAATGACTGTACCCATAATATATACCCATATGTCATTGGTGTTTTTGTCTCGTCATTTTTGCTGCGGGTTCGCGCTCGTGCTGATGTGGCGAGTATAAGGCTCTTTACCAGAACCGCTTGCACTGAAAGCGCCTCTCTTTACGTGATCAGTGCAATGACTCCTGCTACAATGTGCCACGGCTCTGCAACGCTGTGTGGAGCAGACGCTTTGAAGCAGGCTACGTTGTTAAGGGCACTGATATTTCACACACTTTAAGCTCTTTTATTTTCCAAACATAATAGGGTTAGTCCAATTAATCATTCGGTTTGTAATGCGTACCGAACCGAAAGCCTCGTACCGAACGGTTCAGTATGAATACGCATATCGTCACACCCCTAATATATATAAATATATATATTAGTGGTGGGCCGTTATCGGCGTTAACGTGCTGCGTTAACGTGAGACTCTTATCGGGCGATAAAAAATATCGCCGTTAATCTATTCTCAAAGTTGGGTTGGGAGCTGGGTCTATACTACGCAAGCTATGATGACTTTCACCCTGATATTTTAGCGGATGTATACCTAGCCGAATTGCACTGTAGGGGCGAGCAGTCTTGAACTAGAGGCTCGCAGTCCGTGATGGACAGATTGTTAACGGCTGGTCTTTGTGGTAATACAATCGGGCAGGACATCCAAACGCTCACCTATCATTCATCAAACTCAAATATGGCTTTTCATCTGAAAGATGTATGTAGTAACAACTTTACATGGCCGCTCAATATGATGTTAACCTAGAGAAATGTGCGCTATTGAAGTGTTTGTGTGGAAGAGCGTTTGCTGCAGGACAGGCTCGGTGCTCACTTGCTCTTAAAATCTCCGTCATTTTTGGTCATACAGATAAAAGTAGCTTAATACATCTTTCGAATCTGTAAAGACTCTACGCTTATTTGTGTGCACTCAGAATAACAACGAAATGTTGCGCTTTTAAGCAAAAAGGATGCGCTTTAGGTCTCATGTGAACTTGAGCGAGAAACTTGAAACTCCGTCTTTGAAAAATATATCTATAGAGAGTGAAATGTCTAAAAATAAAAATAGAACGTGTGTGTTAGCATGGATGATTTACATGAAATTTAATCTGTGCAACACTGTGCATAAGATGGCTTTCAGTTCAATATAATAACAAAAAACGACATTTTGGGTTTTTATTCAACTAATAATGTGGGCACGCTGTGATCTGTACTATATTTTTACTGTAATTGACAGTTATCGGCAAAAAAAACAAAAAAAAACCCAACACGGGAGTGGGAGGGAATGGGAGTCATTCTTCCGGGAGTGGAACGGGACGGGATTTTCCTCCAGTTTTTTCGTGGGATTGGGACGGGAAGAGATTAAAGTTTGTGATGCATTTTGGAAACAGGAGATGAGCCCCTGGTCTAATGCGCCACCTGGCTTGAGAAACCCGTTCTCAAAGACTTACTTTTAGTCATTATTTGGGTAGCACACATATTCTGAATGCCTTGCAGAATTCAAATGAGCCATTTAATCTAGATTAATCTAGATTAATTCCAAGATTAATCTAGATTAAAAAAATGAATCTATGCCCACCACTAATATATATATATATATATATATATATATATATGACTGTCCCGTTTAAAGTGAAATGTAAGGTGTCGGTTGTGGCATAAAATGTTTTTGTTGCATTTTTTTCTGCAGCGTTGTGCACTCTTACAAGTCATGCACATTTCTGTTGAGCTTATGAATGTAGTTGTCAATCAGAGCCATTCAGATTAGTCATCGATGAAATTCCAGAGTTGTGACTGAATTCGTTCACTGACTGGAGACTGTACTCAGTGTTACAAGTCTGGGGTTTTGGGCTACTTTAACACTGTTGCCGCAGGTTGTTTGTCATGCCTGCGGGTAGAAGCAACCTCACTAATGTGATATTTAGCCCCTGGTATGCACATTTTTACTGGGGCACCCCCCTCGAAATGAGAGTGAGCTAGCTTTTGACTAGTTTTGAGTAGCAATTGGGTGGGATTTGTTGTGAAGACCTGGCAACTCCTGAGTTCTCTCATCATGAACAACAAGTCCAAATAGTAGTAAGAGATTGATTTGTCAGTGTAGAAATCTTCTGAGTATGAGGACTAGTTCACACAAAACGTGTTTTTGCTTTGAAAAATGTGAGATGCGGGCAGTGAAATGGGGAAAAAGGTCTTAAGGCTTGAGCTTCTTTTAACCTCAGCTCGCACAAGAGGTGAGCGCAAAGGTCAAACACGTCCATCCGTGGCATTTATTTGTTTACATAGAATAGCATTGGAAAAGTAGCGCAGTGAAATAGAAAAATGCATTCTGTGTGAGCAGCCACTAACAGGATTTGTTTGGTAGTGCTAGACTGAGGTTATTGATGGTTTAATAATATTTTCTTGCTTTTTGTATATCGATTATTCGCTGTTTGAATAACCCTTTTTTGTCATGCTGCGAATTAGCAATTGTCTATTTTCTAAAGCGCAAAAAGCATAAAACTAATTCATAAATAGCTTAGTTTTTTTTTGTGTGTGTTGCTAGAATATGAGGAGCTGTTTCCTCAAAGACAAAAAAAAAATTATGTAGTGTATTAATCAACATTAATTGTCATTTTTACAATATCAAGAGCCATAATCGACAGTAGTGTAATAATTGTTGTCATAATATTGCAGCAGCTACTGTATATATATATATATTTTTTTTTTTTTTTTTTAGTGTATTTACATTTAAGTAAATTTGCAGAGGCTTTTATCCAAAGCAACTTACAATTGGGGAATACGTAAAGCGATTCTTAAAGAGGCAAACAGAGACAATACCAAGTTTCATGCATAGTTCAAATAGTTCTGAATCATTTGTAGAAGTTTGATTGTGTTTGATGGAAGTCCAGCCAGAAGAGCATTGCAGTAGTCCAGCCTAGAAACGACAAGGGCCTGGACAAGAAGTTGTGCAGCATGCTCTGTCAGAAAGGGCCTGATCTTTCTGATGTTGCGAAGTGCAAACCTGCAAGATCGAGCAGTTTTTGCAATTTGGTCTTGAAAGGTCAGCTGGTCATCGAAGATTACACCAAGATTTCTGAACGAAGTTGATAGGGTAATTGTAGAAGAGCCTAGATGGTGAAATCATGCTGTAGAGTTGGAGTGGCAGGGAAGACAAGAAGCTCAGTCTTTGCCAGGTTGAGCTGTAGATGGTGTTCTTTCATCCATGCCGAGATGTCCGCCAGGCAGCCTGAGATCCGTGCAGGTACCGTTGGATCATCTGGTGAAATGAGAGATAGAGCTGTGATAGAGCTGTCATCAGCGTAGAAATGGTAGGAGAAGCCATGCGCCTGTATAATGGGAGCCAGTGATGTAGTGTATGTGGAGAAAAGGAGGAGTCCAATAACTGATCCCTGAGGAACCCCAGTGACCAATTGATGTGCTTTGGATGCCTCCTCTCCCCAGGCCACCCGAAATGACCTACCTGTGAGATTTGATTCAAATCAGCGAAATGGAATCCCTGTGATGCCCAGTGATGAGAGAGTGGACAGGAGGATCTGATGATTGACAGTGTCAAAAGCAGCTGATAAATCCAGCAGAATACGAACTGAGCAATTATTGCCCCTAATAGAAAAGTTAATTTCTAACCATGCTAAGTATAAGAGCTACAGAAAAGAATGCAACGCTTCAGATGAATCCTGAATTCTGGCTCCTTCATCTGGATGTCTTATCTGTTCAGTGAGAGAGCCCTTCTTATCTCTCTTTCGTATTCAGTTCCCAAATTGGTTGAGGGTCTGGACCACTAAAAATAGTGGGGCAGAGTGACATTGATAATCTCTGGTAATGGCATGTTGCAGACTCGTCTTTCTGCTGGAAACCAGCTAAATCATTGACAGTCATCTGCTGCTGACAGTGAGCTGCAGTTTTGCCCCAAGAGTGTCATCTCTGGATTTCAGCTAGATAAAAAAAAAAAAAAGTTGGAGTTTGAGAAGTCTGTGTTTTGTAGGGAGAAAGATCTTCAGTGGATGGATCCTTTGAAAATATTCTTCTTGCTTCTTGATATTTATTTCATTTGAAATATTACAGTTCCGAAAAAAAAAAACTGTCCACCAACTCAAATATACTGCATCTAAAACATAAATGGAAAAAAAACAAAAATATATATATATTTTGATCAAATTAGTGAAATAATGTATTTTTTTCTTATAATTTATTTTGAAGAAAACAGTCCATCCCAATCTTTTTTTTTCAAGATTAAATTTGAACTAATTGTATTTTTTTTATTTACATATTTATTTATTTAGATTGTTTGACAGTATTTTAGTTTATTTGGCACTCATTTTAATTGCTTATTTATTTTGTACATTATGTACAAGAAATACATACGTGATGATCAAAATGTTTGTGTAATGCTTATAATTGTATTTATTAGTCCTTCTTTTCTATTTTCTCTTCCTTAATTGTCTTTTAGCTTTTATTGAATCCATATTTTAGTCAAATGGAACTTATTGCATACTATGAACCTTTACTGCAGTGAAAGACATCCTTTAAAAGTAGATTATAGATTATAGATTATAGATTATTTCAAATAAAAATACTTTGTTGTTTTGTTATGTTATGTCGTGTTACAAAAAAAATTGGTAGCTTTTTTTTTGCTTTTCAGTAATTCTCAGAAGGTGAGAAAATATGTAGTTTTCTAAAAGTATTTATTTTGAGCTGTTTAACTAATCAACATTATTGTATTTTTTATTAGATTTAATATTGATTAAACTATTTTATTCTTTAATACATTTTATTTGTTAGTTTTCTTTTTTTATTGTCTCATTTATTTATTATATATATTAATTTTTTATCTGTTCTATTGTCCAAATGAAACTTATTGCATACTATGAAACTTCAGTGTAGTGAGCTGTTAGACGTTTCTCAAAATCCATTTAACAGAACAGAGGTATAATGTCAGGATGATTAGCTATGAGTTCATGCATAAGGCACGGAAAGTTGTGGGATTTTCAACAATATCCATACAGATGGGAACCACAGCATTACTGCTAAAGATCAAACATGCAGAGGCTGAGATACAGAACATGTGTCCATTAAAAGCACACAAATCTCATGCAATCTCACTGCGCTCAATCTTTGATCTCCGTCTCTCTCTCTCTCTGTAGGCTTACGTCAGCGCCAAACACGAGGGAGACAAGGTGATCGTCTTCGAGAGGGCCAACGTCATCTTCATCTTCAACTTCCACCCAACCAACAGCTACAGCAGCTACAGAGTGTCAGTGGGGCCGCCGGGAAAGTATCCTTCACCTATGTTATGTCTATCTCGGAGAAAAGCAGTGCTGTTATTAGTGCAGTGTGTGCAGTTGTATTAACTACAACTAAATCTAAAACTTAAAAAAATTGCTTTAATTGAAATAAAGCTGAAATAAATAGAAATTGATTAAAAGTTTAAAAATAGGTTTCCAAGGCAACATTTCTATTTTTTTAAGTTTAAATTGAAGTACTAATATTGCTGAAACTCAAATAAAACTAAATAGAAATAAAAAATATAAAAATGACAAAGTACATAGCAAATTTAATAAAACTTAGACTAAAATTTAAAATACTGAAAATATAATAATACAACTACAAAATCAATACATACTATTACAGAACATAAACAATAACAAAACATGAGTTGTAAAAACCTTTTTATGAGTAACATTGTCACATTTTGTTATTATTTTTTTATGGATATTTTACTGTTACAAAAATAAGCAGATTTGGGCCAGAAATATGCCATATTGCAGCTAATACCCTAAATAATAATTGTGATCATAATAAATAACTAATAATAAACATATTTTAATAATAAAAATACAAATTGGGAATGATTATATAATTATTATTACAGTTATTTATTATTATCATAATTATTATTTAGGGTATTAGCTGCAATAACGTGGTGCAATAATAAGAATACTGTTATTCATTATTATTAATAATAATAATAAGAAGCATATTCCAGCTCTAATTGTGTTTGAATCTAATGCAGCTTCACAAAGACACTGTTTAGTTTGAAAATCAACTTTTCTCAAACGTGTGTAGACTCTGGCGAACCTCTGGGTCTGAATGGTATCCGTCCATCCGTCCAATTCTTTTTTGTAAACAAAAATATCTATAATTAACCCTCATGTCAATTATACTGGTTGTAAAAACACCATAGAAATGGTGTGTATAATATATTGCAAGTCCTCTGATGATGTACAGTAGCTTTTGTGTAACAAGTGACTGAAGTATAAGTTTTCAACTGCATGCGGGTGAGCAAATGATGACAGAATATTCATTGAAGAGTGTGATTGTGTACAACATGTTTAGCCGCGTCCGTGTCGCTGTGAAGCTGCAGAACATGTTTTCAGCAGGGGACTGAATGAGAACCCAGCTTTCAGATGCAAACAGCTGAGAAGCCGCAGAGATAGCTGTCATTATTAGCGCGAGAGGTAAACACGTGTGTGTGTGTGTGTGTGTGTGTGTGTGTGTGTGTGTGTGTGTGTGTGTGTGTGTGTGTGTGTGTGTGTGTGTGTGTGTGTGTGTGTGTGTGTGTGTGTGTGTGTGTGTGTGTGTGTGTGTGTGTGTGTGTGTGTGTGTGTGTGGGTGGGTGGGCATGTTTATGTGGTTTATGAGGACACAAATTTGTATAATGACATGGGTATGACATAGGTATTACAAGAAGAAGGTGATTTATGAGGACATTTTCAGTGTCCCCATAATTTAAAACGCTTATAAATCATACAGAGTGAGTTTTTTTGAGGGAAAATATAAATGCACCATCTCCTGTGAGGGCTAAGTTTAGGTGTAGGGCAATAGCACATACAGCTTGTACAGAATAAAAACCATTACGCCTATGGAAAGTCCCCGTAAACCATAAAAACCAACGTGTGTGTGTGTGTGTGTGTGTGTGTGTGTGTGTGTGGTAACCGTGCTCGAAAGATGAGAGTCGAAACAGAGCGTCCAATTAGAGCAGAAGACAGATGAAAGTGCCACTCTGTGTCAGAAGAGGTAAACAAGTCTGACCCAACGAGTCCAGAGTGCTTTTTCATTAAACCCCACCCATCTCACACACATATATCTGTGTGTATGCATCCATATTTCTCTCTGTTATCTCACAGTCGTCTGTTAGTCAGTATCAGATGGGACTGGTAAAGTCATAATAGCACTATATGTTTAGATGTGTGAGAGTGAAAGGGGCTTTTGGTGTGTGCAGCTTCAGTGGACTGTTTTACATTTGGTAGTAGTTATATACAAAATTACCGTGATCCTTACCCATAATTTCATATGACCGTTTTACATCTCAAATGTGTCTCCGTGTGATTGTCTCTGATTTTTATATGTAGTTCAGTTAATTTAATATAAAATGAGTTCAGAGTCCGGTTTTGATTTGGGCCGCCAATACACCACTATATTGCTCCTTAAAGATTATATTTGAACATTTGAATCTCACTGCAAACATGATATTTAAAAATTTTAGTTTAATTGCTATTGGATGGTGTGTCACAAGATCTCATTGCATACCAAAATGTTTAATTGGATATTTTACTGTTGCAAAAATAATCTATTTTGGTTCACAAATATGCCTCACTATTGCAGCAAATAAATGGACTACTACTAATAATAAAAATAATAATAATTATTTATATTATTATCATTAATAATAATATTATTACAAATAATAACAATAAACAATTGTTGTTATTTTTATGATCATCATTATTTCTCTTTTTAATGTCCATTATACTGTATATTATATTTAATTTATTTATCCCATCTTTTAATGTAGCTATTATTTCCTCTCCAATCTTTTATCGGATTATAAATCACTCCCTTTCCTTGATCACAAGATCTTTGCAATTAAATGTCAGACAAACCAAAATTGTATTTTCGTTGGACTTTTTACCGTTATAAAAATAACTGATTTTGGCCAGCAATACACCACTATTGCAGCTAATACCTTTAATAATAATAATAATAATAAGTCCCAATATTTATTAATTCATTCAAATCATGATTTAAAAATATTTTTCTATATTATTATAAATAGTTTACTTTCTCTTGTTTTAATGTCTGTTCATGTGACCATGAATCATTTCACTTGTTAATCAAAATTTGATTTGACAATTGTAATCTTACCACAACCATAATAATTCATAATTTCAGTCAAATCCCATTGTGTTTGTGTCACTTAATCTTTGTCATTGCTTTGTGCTATTAGGCAAATTTGAGAAGGTTCTGTACCTTTACAGGTGTTCAGCTTGGATGTTTTTTTCTTTCCTTTTAGAAGCTGAATAGTTTGCATGACAGATGAGTAGGTGTTTCTTTTTTTCTTTTTTTTCAGGGACACATTAGAATGCATTTGTTTACAGCACTGATGAGGCCAAATGTGTCCCTGAAACATTGGAGCACTAACCACTTTGGAACCTGTTAACGCTTATATTCAATACCACGTGTAAAATGGGCCAAAATGAGTTGTTTTGACTGTTTACACATTAAAATACACTTTGGCATGAGCTCCCGCCTAATCAGATGACAGCTGCAAAAGCCATATTTCTGTAAACAAGTGGAGTTGCAAACTGAATTTCCTACAGGTAAAACCCGAAACCAAAAAAAAGCTTTAGCGAGGTGGACATGGTCATGAATTTGGATTCTAGAGAGAGACAAACCACCTCGACACTTTAAAAACTCTCTCCCATGTCCTTTCTGCAAGAAGAGCAGCAGTTTTGTTCCTCAGACTTTTTCTCTCTTTAGTTTCCCCGGAGTTAAGCACTCCACCACAAACATCATCCATTAAAATTCTGTCGACATCAGCTTTTGACAGGAGCTCAAACCTTCGATGCTTTGGTTTTTTTCCTCTCAATCTTTGGTTCTCTGCTCTTGATGGGCGCGTTCTTCAGGTGCTTCTCTCCATTCAGAAGGATGGAGTATTGTAAATCCCAGTTGGATATCAACGTGAAAGCACATCCTGTCAGGCCTGATGTGTCTTTGATACGCTGCGTGCCAACAGGCGTCTGTGATTGTGTCAGGTCATCATTCTCCTATTATCTGTCAGGGGCATTTACCTGAACGCCATTCTAAATAATTCAAGCATATCAGCATTCCTCCTTGAATCTGTAACAGGCTTGCCCTCAGGCAAAGCAGCAGCATGCTTTATAGCTCAAAGAAACTTGATGACTTTATACAAAAATAAATTGCGTAATGAGTGGGATAAAGGATAGAAAGGAGTGAAATGCATATCGACATGTGTGAGGAAGAGCACAGGGGATCTCATGGGAATGATTTCTGCTGTTGAAGATGAAAGTGCTGTAAGGAGGGTCAGTGTGTCATACAGGCATGTTATAGTTTCTTGAAGAGCAAATCATAAGTACCTACTATATTTGCTCTGACCAGTTTTCCAACTCAAAATCATTGTAGAAGGTGGAAATCAGTACCATTAAAAATGTAAAATTTACTATTTTATTATTTATTCCGTGTATACTATAGACACTACCATTCAGAGTGTGGGATTAATAAGTTACAGTTACTATTATTAATACATTGTAAAAAAAACTTTTCTAGATCTGTTTTCTATTTTAATTTATTTTGACATGTATTATATTTTTGAAATGGGAAACCTGAATTTTCAGCATCATTACTCCAGTCTTCAGTGGCACATGATCCTTCAACCATTTTAAACCATATTTAAGTCCCATGTTTTGCCAACCTGGTTGCAAAACAGCTGTCAAAATGTAATGACGATCGAAGTTATAAAAACACCTCTGAAAAGTTTCAGGCCCTACTTCAGCCGATTCATTGCGCTTGAGAAACAGTGTCTCCTCCGTGGCTCGCTATGCTTTCAACTTGTTTTTTTTTTTTTTGACGACATTCACGTTACATGATTTGATTGATTATTAGAAAGGGCGTCAGCGCACTGCATTAAAATAAACGATCATTCATGTTTTCATAACCACTGGCCAAATTAAAAAACGAAACTAAAATGAAATCATCTTTGAGAGCAAGGGGGGCCCTACGCACTTTGCGTTTTCTGTTTATAGGGAGAATCAGCTCTGAACACGCCAGTAGAATTTGTCCAATGTTTGCAAAAAAAAAAAATACAGAGATGATACACCTCGCAACGGCTTAATTTTGAAATTTGGTTCCAGAATGCTTTCCAGTGCCAAGACCCATTTGTCCCACAAAGGTCAGACCGCCATTACTGCCTTTGCTAACACGAGAGAGGCACGATATCACGACCCTCTTCCCAATCACGAACATTGCCCATATTTTCTTCAGGTCATCAGCGCTTCAGAGTCCATCGGTCCTTAGCCCGGTCACCCTCTCATCCTCTCTTTTTCCTCCTGTGAGCAAATTGACTCTGATCTCAGGCCTCCCCTTTGTTCAGCAAGGCTTGGTTGATTACAGTGCTTCACCGTCAGCGCTGCCTGGCCTCCGAGACAAGCATCTGTAAGCGCTAACAAAAACATAATTGCTAAAAGCCTCCAACTGCCAATTTCAGATGGAGAGCCACTGCTGTTACACCGGAACGCTTGCCAGGGAACATTGAATTATCCATTCTGGGTCTTGTGTATTCACACTCATCTACACACATACACATATTTTTAGTATTCTTCTGACACATTCGTGCTCGCTGTACTGTCACATAGGCTTTGGTCCTGGGTGACATTCAATGCTAGTCTAATGGGAATGGGTGGTATTGATCAATCCATGAATGCTTTAGGATAGACTTCCTCCTTATAAAGGATACCTAAGCCTTATCTATGCTCTTTCTCTCTCCATCTCCCCAAAGACGTATTTTTATGGATCTCAGATGTCTCTGTGTGAATCCACATGGGGCGGAACTGATATTCTGCAATGCAGCACTTCTTGCTTGCATCTTGCTTCTGGTGTTCTTCCTCTAGAGCCGCAACATCAAATGTTGGCATCGATAATAGCGTTATTGGTTTCAGAAGAGCTCGGAAATGCATTTCCAATGGTAGGCAGGCATATGCCTGCTAAAAAGACCAGCCTAAACCAGGTTTAAGATGGACTTCCTGTCTGGCTAAGCTGTATTGAAGTGCCCAAACCCCTCAAAAAACAGTAAACCACACCTACTACATTAGACCTAGGAGACCGTAAAATATAAAAAAATAAATGTTTTTTATTGGCATTGATGGTTGAACCACAAAATGCTTTATAGTGAAAAAAAGGTTGTTAAGATTATTAAAATGTTCTAAAATTTTTATTTTAAGAACCGCTTACTGAAAGGTTCTTTGGGAAACCCAAATATAATTTTTCTGCGAAAAACCTCTTGTGGGACCTCTGTTTTTAAAGGGATAGTTCACACATAAAGGAAGATTCTGTCATTAATTACTCACCTTCATGTTGTTCCAAAACCATAAGACCTTTATTCAACATCAGAACACAAATTAAGATATTTTTGATGAAATCCGAGAGCTTTATGATCCCTTCATAGACAGCAAGGGACCTACCACAAGCCGGGTTTCCATCCAAAGTTGTGAATTTTTCTCTGTGCGCAAAATTGGAATATTGCTTAAAACATTTGCGATTAAGCACTGTTTCCATCCAACGAATCAAAGAGAACAAAATCATCACTTTCTGATAAACTGGCACTAAATATCACTAAGAAAAGTAGGAGAATCCACTGAATATAATAATTTTCACATAATAAATTACTTGTGGTTTAGAGAGAGCAGGCAAAACAATAAATGTGGTCATTGCTTTTGGAGGCGGATGCCAGCTGTTTGGGAATGCAGTCTTGTAAAACAGTTCTTTGAGGCAATTATACAAAAATACTTTGACTGCAGACTTTACTCTGGCATTTTAGAATGGCCATAACAGCATTGCAGATGCTGTGCAATGAAATCAGTCTGCTAGTTAGTCAAGTTATCCCGTCCCATATTGCAGTCACATGACTTTTGGTGCATGTGGAGGAATTAATTTGTAAAATGTGTTTCCATCTCCCATTATTCGCTTTAACCCTTTTTCACACAATTCAAAAAACACCTCAAGCGAGCGTAAAAACCTTTTTGTGAATTAAGGGATTATTTTTTGTATTTTTTATATTTTGGTGTGTCCATCACTCGTTTCTGAAGCGATACTTCAAAATGTGCATAAAACAGGGTGATGGAAACATATAGTCTAGGCACAGAAATGTAGTAAGGACATAGTTAAAATAGTCCATGTGACGTCAGTGATTCATCTGTTCCACAATGCATGCTAGTGCATTCCTCTGCAAATCATTGAATAAAGTCATTATTTTGGTTTTCTTTGCACACAAAAAGTATTTTCATAGGTTCAGTAAAGTACGATTGAACCACTGATTCAAATGGACTGTTTTAACAATGTTCTTAACTACCTTTCTGTGCCTTGGACTTGTTAGTCCTCTTGCCGTCTATGGAGGGTTTAAAAAGCTCTCGGATTTCATCAAAAATATCTTAATTTGTGTTTGGAAGATGAACTAAGGTATTATGGGTTTGGAACAACATAAAGATGAGCAATTAATAACAGAATTTTTGAGTGAACTATATCTTTAAGACTGTAGGTTGGTTTAAGTGGTACATGTTAAATGATACATCATGCAAATTGTCCACTAATCAATGGCTGTTCTTTTAAAAGATAGCAGGCAAACAGGGTCAAAGTTGAAGCTGTTTAAACTCTGAACATTGTGTTAAAGCTTTTGATATGAGTGCAACATTGCTGCACTTTGTAGAGTTCAGTGCAATGTGGAATACTAGCGTAAGTCATATGAAAGACCTTGGTATGAAATTAGTCTGCTAGATGCTAATGATGACACTGTATTTGAGCTGAAGAAGTGAAGATTAGTTTTAAGTCTCATTTAACTTAATTTCATTAAGTTCACAAAATGAATTGAATTTAGTGAAACTGTACTGAGATGTATCATTAGCTGCCGTTTTAATCAATAAGGCAAACCTCAGGTTGTGAAGGGAATATTTAGCTTTCTTGCTAACAGTTAAGGTCATTGCACACTGAGTCCGAAATGTTCGCATGTTGAAAAATAAATACGACCTCATGTTATGTCAATCACGTTTACACACTGCCTCCGAAATTTTCGTCTGTCATAAAAAAATTCGGATCGGGTTTGATTTTTTGCATTTTTCGCATCCGTGGCAAGCATTTTGAGAGGTGTTTTGACAACTCAGAGCCACCGTACAAACGGACGCCAAAATCCAGAATGGCGATTGTCTAGTAGTTCATCCACTTCATCTCGCAGCACAAAGCACAGTAAAAATCTTTGCACACGGAGTTCACAGAAATTGGTGGTCTTTTAATATGTGGCTCTTATATTGCTAGCAAAGCATCAAACTGAGCCACTGACATCCTGAAGTAAACTTTGAATCGACCGTAATAATCCCGCTGATCCTTAGTAAGTAGAGGGAACTCTCCGTCCTCTCTATATTTTAGGATTGGATGGACCCATCATGGACCCTTTGTTTTTCTTTTTTTTTAAGAAGCACGAGGACAATCAAATCATCCTCAATGCTTAAAGAGATTTTATATCGTTTTGCGAATTTGCAACGGATTATTTAATACACATCGGACTCCGTTGGCTCATTTTTATTTTGGCTCATGGCTAAAAATGGCTCATTTTTAGGATTACAAAAATTAAAAAATGCATGCGAAAATTTGAGTCCTATTTTTCTGCTCTACACACAAAATATTAATTAAAACATTGATATATTTGTGTAATATTTGCCTTCATTTTATACCACATTTGTCTTCATTTTATAACATAGATGAAGCTAAAGTAATGTTAGCATTCAAAGTGTCATCTTATCTCTTTACAAAATATAGCTACTGATATCTATACTTCAGTTAAAAGATGTTCAGTCATGTTGTATCTCATTCAGTGGTCCAGCCTACGTACTAAAAGTCCAACCAAGTCTCATTAGAGAAATGCGCCTGTGTTCTTGTACATTTTGTGTCACTTTCAAAGTGAAATGTCTAGTGAGTGGCACTAAAAGCACATTCAGTTCTACCCAGAACAGATGTGAATATAACATTTTATTACTTTAGCTGTACATATCACGACAATTCATAAATGTCCCATGAGTGGTTTTATACCCTAAACTGATACTGCAAGCAAAAACAAACATAGCATAAAAACACACCTTTCACAGGACTCGTACTTGAGTGCTTGTTATCGCGAGTGCAGTTCTGGGTAACACTTTATTTTAAGATGTCCTTGTTACACAAGTTACATGTAATTACTATTATAATAACACTTAACCATTTCCAAAACCATATAGTAAGTGCATTTAGTTAACTAATATTACTCAGTACTTAAATGTATAATTACAACGTAACAATGACTTATTAATATAAAGTGTAACCCAGTGCTGTACCAGGTGAGCTACATAGCAAGTTTACTTCAGATAACCCATATGGAGGTAGTTATGTGATGCAAACGTCAAAATGTTTTAGTTTGCAGATCATGCACTATGGTAAAAGTGTTCTGTATTGTACATGGAATATTGCAAGTCTTTATTGATAATCTGCCACTTTAATCATAATGTGTGAAAAGGAACAAATATGTTTACTGTTTTACATGGAAACTGCAGTGAATTCTATGTATAGGCGCATTTTTACAGTTTTGCAGAAATGTAGCTAAAGGCACATTTCTAAAGTGTAAGATATATAACCAGTGTTTATTAGCATGTTTGAATTGCAAATGAACAAAATTGGCTGTGCTTAATTCATAAATGTAAGGTGTTCCTGTGCTTTAAGGAGAACTCGCATGCTTTACGTTTATATAAATCCTGACAGTAAGCAACTTATATGAAGCCCCCATTAATTCTCTCTGAGAAAAAAATCATTATTTTTCTCACTCTCTTCCTGATAACATTTCCGAAATATCCATAACAAAGGAAGTTTGTTATATCAGTGAGAGAATTCAATGCAAATAGGAGTGTGGGGGAGTAGGGTCAGGAGGGGACATTTGTCGTCATCCTCAGCAGGAACAATACGCCAAGCAACACTTCTTTTTAATCATCGCTATCAAAGCCGGCAAGCTGGCAGTAAAAGCCAAGTGTGCTCCAGCTCCAGGGCAAAGTAAGAGAGCGTTTGAGGATAACACGAAGACCCGCCGCTAGCCCATGGGGATAGAAGGTGATTTTTCAAGCAGCCAATTAGACGCCTGTCTGCATGTTTGTTATAACTCGCAACTGCTTAAACCCCTGAGAGGCCGAGGTAAACAGAGATAGAGAGTGGAGAGATTGGGGACTCCAGCTTCCCTGTCTTGTCCTTCCTTGTGCCACAGGAATACAATTGTTTACTTACACTTCGAGGGTGAAAACTGTATATTTACATGCCAATTAAATGGCAAAAGTCACATCTCTATTTATCTTTTTACATGTCACATAACTAAAACATTTATTATTTAACTGTCTGTAGATTTGTAGGCACGGATGGTACAACAATATGGCGATCCAACAGTAACAAAAGTAAACAGAAATGTCCTATATGTCAAATATTGATGATATTATTATTATTATTAAAAGATTAATAATAATAGATTGTCAGTATAATTGAATAAATAAATAAGAAGTGATGTTGTTGTTGTGTAAATAAATCTTTTTAAAAAATATAGTATAATAATACATTCTAAATTATGCAAAAGTAACTTCTGCTGGAGTGTAAAAAATCCATAAATCGGTGCTCTTTGGATGCGGGATTCTTTTGTATCATCAAAATACTCATAAATCCAAAGCACTCGAAAGTAGTGTGAAAAATGTAAAGTCTTTATTCACATGGCTTTAGAATTAAAAACAGCGCATTTGTGCACCGGCCGTCGTGGGTAACTCGCCTTCTCGAGTGCCTTGGATTTATGAGTAATATTTCCATTAACTGCATTGCCTGCTGCACATTAATTTAGTGTTATAAAATAAAACTGATTTTCTACACCCTTTTTATAAAATCAAGTCTATTTATTTTAAATAATTACTGATTTAACTATGGCTGATCGTATGAATAATAGCTGGTTGTTGTTGTTTTTTCCCTGCTTCCCCAGTTGAGAATCACATCGCTTTTTAGCATTATAAAAAAAAGATGATGATTTTTTTTTTTTTACTCATTGTTCTAATAAATGTCCCTGATCTAAGTGTTTATTATTTATCTTAATACATGTGCCTGATCTTACTGTGCACAGCTCATCTGTTTTAATTAAATGCAGTAACTTTCTCTGTCTTTTACAGCCTTCCTTGTGCGACTCATTTGCAAAGGAAAGTCAAATTAACCAGTTTTATCCTACATTATTATTTATTTATTTCCAAAAAAGACACTTTATGGAAGTGAAATTGTTTTATGTTGTCTTTAAATAATTGTTCGATTTAACTTTAGCTCACTCAACAGCCTCTGTGACATGCTGTCAGTTAGCACGCATAATAATTTCAGCATTAATACACTTAGAATGGAAATCTGTGACCAGTCCAGATGTTCAGCAATCTCAGCACCTTCAATTTTCAAGGCATCTGTCCATTTTTTTGGGGGGTGGGGGTATAACTTCAAACTTAAACACATAAGCATGAAATAGATTTCCAGTTTTCACTAAAAGTGTCTTCATTATTCTTTTATGCTCTCTGTCAAAGATATTTCTTATTCCGGTCATGAGTCTAGGCAATTACTTGTTTTAATATTTAATTTAGTCGCCGTAGCACAGACCGAGTGAAATTGTGTGAGTACACGTTTGGTGTTGTTTGAAACATTTTTTGATGGAATACATTATTAATATTTTGAAATGGATAAATCATTCTGCCTGGAATTGTTGATGTGGTGGCTCATCGGTTTTGGCGCGTGTGTTTATATGGGACAAATGTGTGCCATTGTCTCGGAGGAGCTCAAAGCAATCAGTGCTGTTGACTTGCAGTGCATCTCTGCATTCTGACGAGCTGAAGAATGTCTCCAGTGGACACCATGAAGATGGGGAATAATTACAGAAAGTAACTTTAAGAGCATCCTATCCAAGCATGTTGGTGGATAGATGGATCCTCCAGTTTATTTGATCCCTCAGTTGATACTTTGTCCATCACATTCATATAAAGAAAGAGAAGAGTATAGTTTACTGTGACTGATTTATCTTCTCCTCAAGTTTTTGTCTCCAGTATCTCTTTGGGTTCCTTAACCACACTCTGCTCCAGATATAAGATCAAACTGGACTCGGATGAAATCCAGTATGGAGGTCATGGCAGACTGGACCACAACACAGAGTTCTTCTCTGAAAAAATGGAATTCAACAATCTGCCCAACTCTATGTTGGTAAGCAAACTCTACTATTTGTTACAATAAGCATATAGAAACATACAACATTCATATGCCAACAGAGTCTGTTTTTCTTTGTCTGAGCTGATTGTGGTGGAAAATATGTGAGGATGTTTGTTTAATGGAGCTCAGAGTGCTTTTAGAGCACATTGAAAACAATACCACTTAAATTTCTCAATAGCTATTTTAATACCTCAGCAAAAACTATTATGGTATTAAACTCTTTAATTATATTAATATAAATATTTACAAATTAAAGTAATGGAATGTAGCCTTTACGCATTTCTAATTAAGTAAACATTACCCAAGTAATTGAAAACAGAGTAAACAAATTCTCATTGAATTACTCAAGTAGACGTTCAGTAATCAAATATAAATTCAAGAATCACATCACAGAAACTAGATCAAATTAAAGCAACAGAACAAAGATGCAAATGAAGTAAACAGTGGTGTTCAGGTATCTAACTGTGTCAGAAATTATAAAACCACCCTACCTAAAGAATTGACGTAGTCTCCACTACATGATTATTAGATCAAATAAATTAATATTGATGCTGTTGGAGTTTGACTAAAAAGTAAAAAGTTAATACAGTAGAGTTGTTTGATTGATATTAATGACATAATAGACATTTACACCAGTGGTTCTTAACTAGAAGCCAGGGGCTCACAAGGCTCAGCAAAGTTCTAAGGGAGACTTAAGATGACTTTAAATTATTTAAAATAAACCAAAACAACTCAAAATCAAGATATGTATTATTATAAATCAACCCACAACATCCATCTTGAAAACCTGGATATATGAGATTTTTAAAGGAATAAATCACCCAAAAATGACAATTTGCTGAAAATGTACTTCTCCTCATGCCTAGATGTAGAGGGTTGTTTTCTTTTGTTTTCTTCGTCAGAACAGATTTGAAGAAATGTAACATGATATATCTTGCTCACAAATAAATCATCTGCAGTGAATGGGTGCCATCAGAATGAGAGTCCAAAAACAGCTGATAAAACAATTGATTGATCCACAAGTAATCCAAATGAATCCGGTCAAATTAACATCTTGTGAAACGAAAAGCTGTGTGTTTGTAAGAAACAAATCCATTATTTTAACTTTAAACCATCGCTTCTGGCCAAAATAAAAAGATAAATAATGAGCCCATTATCTATAACAACAGTGAAAAAGTCCAATTCCTTTTGTCCTCCAACATCAAAATCCACCGTTATTATAGTTTTTTTTATAAAAGTGTTTTGGACTGTTTCCACTTGTAAACGGTGCTTATTGCTCTTCTGATTCAGACGAGTGGACTATTTCACTGGATAAAGCAATATTATGGATAGAGGACTAGTATTTGGGCTGAAAGCAACTGTTTAAAATGTATTATTGATGGATTTGTTTCTTACAAACATGCAGCTTTTCGCTTCACAAGGGTTAATTGATGGACTGGAGATGTGTGGATTACTTGTGCATTATTGTTGTGTTTTATTAACTGTTTGGACTTTCATTCTGATGGCACCCATTCACTGCTGAAGATCCACTGAAGTAATACTAAATTTCTCCCTATGTCTCCCCGACAAAGAAACAAACTCATATGCATCTTAGATGGTCTGAGGGGTAATACATTTAATCAAATTTAAATTTAGGGATGAATTATTCCTTTAAGTGTGATTTCTAAACCTGGAAAGCTTTGTGCCACAGTGCATCCTGATAGATTGTTTCTCCTTTGTATTGTTTTAGTTTCCTGCATTAGCATACAAAACGCCGTCTGTGTTTGAAAACTGAAAGAGCTTTCATTGAAGCTCAAGGCAAGACTTTGTGATTGAACTGGAGCAATATATACAACATTTTAAACCATGCATTACACGAGTAATGCATGTACACATTTCAAACCATACAGTCACTATATAATGTTCCTTTAGGCTCCTTTTGTGCATTAGGCTCTTTATCAGAGCAGTAAAAAATGGGAGTCAAGTGCAACACTATTTATAGTAGTCATAGTTAAATTAATCTAGCAAGTCACGTGTCTCCATCAGATAAGTTATTCTATCTCTTGGATTCCAGCTGTCATATTGTGTATTCTCTTTCCAGAGGCCTTATTGAAATTAAATGCATAGCGTGAAATTTTAAAACCCCCATTTCAGGCCGTAGCTCGTGATGCAAGTCTTCATTCCTCCCTCGCTTCCGAACACTCCCTTATTTTTCTCATATTTTCTTTCTCATGCCCCTCATCTTGTTACCTAAGGGCCTGCTGACGATTTAATAAGATCCATAAAAATTCAAAAGCAAACTTTCCGTTTTGCTGACTTGTCATGTTGTCAACATAATTTAGTAATTGCTAAGCAGAGCGTGTGGACCAATCTTGAACTTGTAGGTAAAAGGTGGGAAAATAAAGATTTGCATAACTGTTTGTTTTCTTAGGTTTGCTTAGTTGCTTGACTGCTTGGGACCAAATTAATAGACTGAATTCATGAATACAATATAGCCACCCTTGTGTTGTTGACTTTCTTCTGTGGAGCACAAAAGATATTTTGAAGAATGTTCATGCTGCTCTTTTCCCTACAATGAATACAAATATTCATCATATAGACACACGACAATTATATAGGTGCTTACACACTAGGAATTGTTATTTTGATTGATTTCAGAGACTCAAATCTTTAAACTAGTTAACAAAAATAAATACATATTTTATTTATTTTGTTTTTGTTTTATTTTATTCAAAAGTGTTCCCTGATTTATTGTGTGACTCTTACTGCAGGTTAAATCAGTCAGTAGAAAATATTGTTACTTTTCATGTGTTATTAGCATGGTTATTAGCTTAAAAACATAACTTTAATTAAAAATTATAATAAAAAAATACGTATTTATTTGTATTATTTTAACTAGATGCAAGCGAAACATTTCTCATTTTCGTTTAGTTTAGCTAACATTACTAAAATAAAAAGTAACTACAATTAAAACTGCAATAAAATGTGTACAATTATCTAAATATTAAAAATAATAAAAATGACAAAAACACAAAAATGTAATAAAACTTAAAAATGACTAAAAATAAATATACTAAAACTTTAGAAATCTAACTTATGATATTAGTCAAAACTATAATGGTATCTCAGTGGTACTAAAACAACACTTGTAATGAGTGAGTCATTGAATCATGTACTCTACTGTTTCATTAACTGAGTCTACTGAATCATGTCTCATTATTAATTTTCTACAGATTTACTAAAAATGTTCAAACACCTTACGCATTCACAGACAACAGGTCTTGTGCTGGTCCAAGTCTTATTCAATTTCTAAACACTGACTCGTTGAGTGAAAGGGTGGGTTTGTTCAATAGATCCAACCAATGAAATGCTCCTGCACAAGCCACATGTGAGTCTTAAATTACTTCTGCTCGCAGTCGTCATGTTTTCTCTGATACAGTAGCAGGTGCTCCGATACTGTAACAAGCATCTATTAAAGCTGCATTATTTATGAACTGTATTATTTTTATACTATTAAACTTCCAGAACTTACTCTGGAAGACCTCAGGGGTTGAAGAGATCTCAAGGCCTTTGACAGAAAATGACAGAGAAACCCTGAGCTAAATGCATAATTCAGAAAATCTGACTATGTGATAGTTACATTTTTTATGCATTGATAATCATAGTGTCAAGGATACAGTAAGTGCTGGAGATTTACTTATTAGTGCTGCTTACTTCATGCAGAAAATATAGTTGTGTTAAAGTATTGTACTGAGATTTGGTCTTCTCGCTGCATATGACTAGTAGACCGGTTTATGTTGTGGTTCTGAAGTTGAATTGACATAAGCCGCACTCTGTGAAATTGATAGTGATATAGAAGTCTGAAGTTAAATTGATCCATTTAATGCTCATCCAAATCTCTCCAAAGAATCAGCATTTTATGGTCTTAAACAGCAAGATACAGCAATAACAGAATAGCCTCATTTTATGCTGTCAGAGATAAAAGCATTTCATTTGTCATATTTTGTTGTTTATATATTAGATATACTGTATATGCTTCCTTTGGTTAAATTAATTTAAGACATCTAACAACCAAATCATTTTGTGAAGTCGACTAGAGTTTTTTAAATGTTGTTATCTATTTATTTTCCACATAAAAAAATAATTTTCAGTGTTGTAAAAAAAACGATAAAAAAATAAAATGCAATAAATGTTAAAAATGTTGCATGAACATACATAAACTTTAAGAAACTTAAATTAAAGTGTTATCCTGGCAACAAACTGAAATTGTGTTTAACTTGAAGTACTAATTACTAAAACTAAAAGTTAAATATAAATATTAAAAAATATATAAAAATGGTAAAAGCCCATAACAAAACTGCTACAACTTAAACTAAAATTTTTATTAAATTGACAATGAAATTATATATATATATATTCAAAATATATCTAAATACTATAATAGTATAAAAATGATAAAATATCACTAATGCTTAAGATTAGTCTTAAAGTGGCTGAAACAATTTATAGAGATAGTTTTCATGATTAAACCCAATCATAAATTCATCCTTTTTCAAACACAGCTGCTATAGTTATCAAAGCAGCGTTCAAATTCAAGGACAAATTAACTGCCTTCAATAATATATATTTAAAAAAGAATGCATTCAGTTTAATTCAGTAGCTATTTCTGAACACAACACTGCATCTTGGGGCTTCTGATTAGTAGTTGCTCAGAGTTGTTTGATTTTTAAAGTACATAGTTTGAAGCACATCCCTATAGCTTATATTTTTAACTGTACTTTCACCCTCATGTAAAGCACATCGGGTTCTGCGCAAGCCTTTCTGCTCCCTGTGCAAAACCTCTTTTATCTCCTCTGGAAGCCCCAGCTGCATTGAGACAGCCTTCATCAATTAAACCCCCAAAATTACCCATTCTCTTTTTCTTCTTTCAAGCACTTTATTAATTCAGAAAGCACTATATCGCTTCCCACCCACTTTCTGCCAAACGTAAAGTTTATTTTAGCAAGTGTACGACCAGTAGCATTCCCAGCAGGGAATAAAGCAAGACTTGCACACACAACAGAGCGGTATTTGGCGACGATTTCTCTCTGATATTTGTCTTTTCCGCAGCTCAGAGCTGACACACCTGCATAAGATAGAAATTAATCATCGTGATCGTTGGCAGGTGCCACGGTAAGGTCCCTTTCTGTGCAGTTTTTCTCCATGATTTATTTAAGGTCCACAGCTTCAAAGTCGGCGCGAGTGTGCATAAACTTTTCCTCCCTCATTTCTGTTTCTTCTCTTTAAATCAGCTCACCACCTCTGTTTCCACGAGTGACAATAAACTCTCATTTGGTGTCTGAAGGCATTGGCGCAGGCTGACACGCCGCGCTCTTAAAGCGACGCATTCGGCAGAATCAAGTATGCGAGTCAGACTGCGGAGGCGCGCGAGGAAAAATTCTAGCCTTTCACTTTGCAATGATGAACAAATATTAATTTCTTGCCCCGGCATCAATTTGGTGCAACGTCGTCCGCGCTTTTACGTCTGTTTCCTAAAGTTTTGCATATGAAATGGATTGTTTGAATTCCAATGATATTCATGAGGCGTTAATTACGAAATGCCTGTGAATCGCCCCCTTTTGAGGTTTTCCGGCACTAACAAGACTGCTTAGCTCTCCTCCGTCAGAAACATGAAATTCAGTAAATTAGAGTATGAATAATGTCTGGCAGTGAACTTTCTAGCTGTTCAAAACATCTCTGAGCGTCTAATAGATTGTATAATGTGCAGTTTTGTATTATTTAGTATCTTTTAAATGAACCCTAAAAAGTTTTTCACTCTTAGAGGTTGTCTTTGAAGAAGACTCCCATGATTTCCAGACATATTTTTGTGTGTGTGTGTGTGTGTGTGTGTTTATAAGAGTCATTTTGAAGTGAGATTTCAGTAGTGAATGTTACATTTTCCAAAGGAAATGTGAGTAATGTCCAAGTCAAAATAGCCCAACATCAAATCTTTAAATACAGTTTGCGGTCCTATTTGAAGGTACAGTATGCCTATGAGATTATATTAAAATTATTTATTGATTTTATATTATGATTTATGTTGTTTCTTTCATAGAGAACAAAAAAAGAAGTTAAGTAGAATATCCCAGCTGTTCTTTTCCATACAATGAAACTGGATGTGAAATGTGCTGTCAAATTCGAAAAAGGAATAAAAAGCACATAAACCATCATAAATATATGACTTGTGTGCTAATATTCCAGATTTTGAAAGCTTTGTAAGAGGAACAGACTGAATTTAGGTTGGTATCCCTTGAAAAGCGTGCCTTGCAAATGCCAAGGCCATTCACTTTAATTGTATGGAATTGAGCAGTTGGGACATTTAACTATGAATGTCTCTTTTCGTGTTCAAAGAAAGAAAGTCAAACGAGGTTGCTAAATGACAGAATATTGAATTTTGGTTGAACTATTACTTTAAGAAGTCTTCATTGGCATAATTTGTTAAGGCCTGTTCACACTGAGACATTTATTTGGCCAGAGTTGACTCTTTTTTTTTTTATAAGCAGATTTTTGTAAAAAAAAAAATAAATAAATAAGTATATTATTTATTAAGTATTTATTATATAATACGGAATTTGTTCATTATTATATAAAAATATTATTAATTATTTAATATGTATGTGTGTGTGTATATATATATATAATATTTTCTATATTTAAAAATATATAAATGTTACATTTAGTGCTGTGCAATAGCTCAAAATTATAGTCATATACAAATGTTATATGATGTACGAAACTATTGATATTAAAAGATAATATACAGTGGCATGCAAAAGTTTGGGAACCCCTTTCAGAATCTGTGAAAATGTGAATAACTTTAACAAAATAAGAGGGATCATACAAAATGCATGTTATTTTATTTATTTAGTACCATCCCTCCTGAGTAAGATATTTTACATAAAAGATGTTTAAATGTTGTCCACAAGTACTAAACAAATGCAGTGCTAAATACAAAAAATAACATGCATTTTTTATGATCTCTCTTATTTTGTTAAAATTGTTCACGATTCTGCAAGGGGTTCCCAAATTTTGCATGCCACTGAACGAAGCAGGTATATACAGGAATACAATCTAATGTTTATTTACATGCTTTGATACAATGCAGATATTTGAGTGACTCAGTTATTGATTTTACATACACTATATTGGCAAAATATTGGGTCACCCCCTTCTAATGAAAGGTTTGACTACTTTAGTAATTTCCATGAGTACAAATCTTAATGTTTAAGTATATAATGATATTCTAGGGAATTGTGTGCTTCTAATTTTATAGCAACATTTTGGACAGGACCCTTTTTATTCTAACATGACAGTGCCTCTGTGTATAAGACAAGTATCAAAGAGAAATGATGATTCAGTCAGTGTGGAAGAACTTGACTGGTCTGCAGAAAGACAAGTCCTAATCCCAGCTGAACACCTCTGGTGTGACTTTAAATGCAGACCTTGAGTCAAAAACTCATCACCAAACACCAATATATTCGGTTTGTTTCCTCTATTTATGCTTTGCTGAACAATCATTGTGTTCAGCATCACCTGCATGTTAATCATTTACCAACATCTCATACTAAATTATTTTAATTTTAATTTAAAAAGACACAGATCACTGCCTTCCAAACATCCCCCTACTAGTTGCCTTTTTATCTCAAACTGATGGGTTTAATTACATACTGCTGGATGTGTAAGTGTATCATGTAACCATTTTATTTTTGGCCCTCAATCTCTGTGTCCACACATCATAAATCGGTATCGAGCTGAAGTTTCTTGCTCTGCTTCAGTCGAGAAGCACTTGAAAAGCTGGGACGAGATAAGAGACAGGTGTGTGTGAGAGTTTAGTCGGCGGGCGTATTCACCAGAGACCCGTGAACATGGATTTGTGGGGGAGAAAGAGGCAGTGGATTGGTTTGGAGTGTTCTTGTTTTAAGGTTACACAACGTGCCCGTCTTCAGAAGGTCATCATAAGACTGACATCTCCCAGAGGTGCGTGAACTGAGCTTGTTTTGCGCATGATGTTCACTGATCCGGCTCGCCAGAACGTCAGCGTGCTGGAGCGTCGTGCCCAAAGGCTCTTCTGATTCTTCCTTGAAAGTCTGGACCTCACAAGCCCACTGCGGGAAAGCCATTCGCGATTGCACAAGATACTGTTCAAGGCAGAACTCCACTTTCTTGTACATCTTCAATTTGTTTATGCATCAAACGTCGGCACCGTACCTTTCGTTCGCTTTCCAAATTCTCTTTTATGCTGATCACAAAGAGAAGTTCTAATGATTTGCTGTCCTTGAAGCAGAAAGCGGCTCGGCACAATAAGAACAATAAACCACGTTCCGTCAAGGCCTTCAGACACCAGTTATACGGCTCCTGCCAGCCATTCCACAGCTCTTACAGCAAGCCTTGAAATGCTGTAATTAAAAAAAGTAGTTTTTGAACATTTTACAGTCGGTTTGGAATGAAGTGGCACCAAATTGTGATATGACACCTAAATGTCTTCACATTATGTAACAAAATATCAATTTAAGAGGCATCAGAGAGTAATCGCAGATTTAGTTCATCACATTAACTATAAAAACGATCCAACGTTCGTCAACCACAAAATGTTCTAAATAAATTATTCAAGAAAAAGTCTACGTTTGCACAGAATTTCCCATCGAAATTTCATTTAATTCTGCTATTCGTGGCTGGTTGTTGGATGGTGTTAATTGCGTCAGGAAAATGGACTGAATTGTACAAATAAAGCACATCTATAATGAGCCTAATTTGCATAGAAAAGAGACAATTTAGTGCTGAAAATAATATGTAAGTTTTTGCAATAAATGTTGCACGCAAAATAAATGGAGCAAATGTTCAGTGAACAATTAATTAGTATTATATTGTGAATTTTGTATTATATATATGTAACGGATGTAGCTATGCCAGTAAGGGCTGTGTGTAAAACCTCACTCTCCTGACCTCAAAAAGAGGCGCTCTAGCGACTGACGATAGAGGCTGTAGCCTTTGGCGTTCCTTGTTAGAGCGCCCGCCTCCCGCACCGGAATCCCGGGTTCGAGACCCGCTCCGACGAGTTGTGGCAGTGTGGACCCGGGGGGTTACATATATATATATATAGGGCACTTGAAATTTTCACACTTGAAATTGTTAACCCTGGGTCATCTAAACCCCGGATAAGCGGAATCCTGGGTTATCTGTAATCACGTTTCACACTGCTAATACTATACCTGGGGTTAACTGTTAACCCTGGGTGTTCATTAACGGACGTTTCACATTGTATATTCCTAGACCCCAGGTTAACGTTCTTATTTGCATATTTGCGGTGTCACTGTCCCTGATTGGACAAACAGCAGGCAACCTGTTTACGCGTCTTTTCACGTGTCTTGCCAGTTATTATATGATATTATATGAAGAGCGCAGGTCACTGTTGCTTAGCAACGACAGATGCCATGGTAGCGCAAGCTACAGAGTGCTTTGGAAAGAAGGAGAATGCGCTTAGCGTTTTAAACGCGACATGTGAACGGCCTCATGAGATGCACAAAGGCAAGAAAACAAAGACAAAAGTACAAAAGAAAGAAAACAAGGAGCAAAGTATGTGAATATTTCTTTGAATTTCTTTCCATATTTTGATATTTCTTCTCACCGGCTGCAGTTTAAGGCCTAAGTATACTTTTTAGGCCTTAAAAAAGTATACTTAATTACAGCCTTACAAAGTATACTTCTTTTGACTCGTACACAGTTGTACACAGACGTTCGACACATGCGCTTTGCGCCAAATTGCAAAACCTCTCCTGGCCTAGCGGGGGCCGTAGGGAGCAGTAATGAAGATTACAGTGTGACGAAGGACATGGAAGAAAAACTCATAGAAGTCTGGTAAGCACAGCGGAAAGGCTAGCCGTAACCAAGTATTGCTGCAAGCTAACGTTTGGGAAGCCGGACAGTGTCTAAGCTTATTCCAGAGGTGTTTGAAGCCATATGTTTATGCAGTTTTTGCTTCGGCTACCTTGTGAATCGATACGGAGGTACACAATATTTAGTACCACAAATGCGGTGCTAACCCTGCACCGGAGCAGGGTTTCATAAACCTGGGTAAAATGCGGTGTTAACACCGCTTTCAAATTACACGTGTGAAACGTGTCTTTACCCATTTACCCTTGGTACTTACCAAGGGTTCCTGTGGCTCAGTGGTAGAGCATTGCATTAGCAGTGCAAAGGTTGTGGGTTCAATTCCCAGGGAACACACATACTGACAAAAAATGTATACCCTGTATGTACTGTAAGTCGCTTTGGATAAAAGTCTGCTAAATGCATAAATGTAAACGTTTACCCAAGGTTAAAAGCGGTGTTTAAAACGACGATAACCTGGGGTTAAGTGCATTTATATATACATAAATACATTTTGAATCTTTAAAATACTTTAATTTATCAATGACTTAATTAGTGAGGCTTTTTTTCTTCATTGTAATATCAGGGCAGTTGAATCACCATAACACTTGTGTCTCTGTGCCTTCAAAAAAATATCAAAATAAATCATAAAATAGAATACGCTTGAAGTGCTTGCATGTATGAATTTAATTTTTAATGTAGGCCCAATTTCTGAATAAATGAATAGTTAAGCATCGTGTCACTGACCCAACACTATGCATCCTAGTTTTAATCCAAGTGCAATTAATACCAATTGTATCTCGATTAAGTTTGAGTCTAAACCTTTGATCCTCATTGCACATTCTTGACTGCGCATTTAATCAAACACATCTATATTCAAAAGCCAGAATCTAATTTGAAATGATCACATTTTATTAATGAGCATCATATTGCAGTGGTTTCAATAATCAGCATGTGTGTGGCGTGCTGTAATAATGACATTAGAGACCTCTGCTGTTCTTTGTTAGCCGATTAATTCGCTATTTGTCACCATTGTTTTACGCAGCTCGGGAAAGTAAATGTTGTTGACACACGGTAGTTTTTGTCTCGGCAGGTGCGGTGATTCACTCTCGCTCTGTCTCTCGGCAGCGGTGTGCTGCGGTTCTGTCTCTCCCCACCGAGTGTGTTTAATTAGTCACCGATGTCGGTTGTCAGTGTTACGGCGGCGAGTCGTTGACTCCCGTGGCGATGCGCCAGTGCAGGAATTCACAGCGCTTGCAAATATGTTCTGAGGTGTTCTCATTGGGCGAGGGAGGAGATATTGAGATACGAGTCCTGAGGGAGGCTTCCTTACAGAGGAACGACGCTCGATGAGCAGCAGACATGGGTCAGGGATCCACAACTATATCCTGCATTCCTGTAGAGGTTTAGTGCTGGGGGAACATGTTTCTGTGAAATAGAATGGATGGTGCTGGAAAGGTTAGATCATGTGTTGGACCCACCTATTGTGGTGATGAGATGTGGTCGATTGTGGTCACATGATGAAGCAAAGCCTATCACAAGCAGGTTTTAAAGATTAACATATATAGAAGGTATACATTCAAACAAACACTAAACACCATCATGGTAATGATACTGAAATAATGCAATAAACATTACTTTAATAACAATAGATGTTATATATAACCCTAATGTACAAAACCGATACGAAAAAACTAAGAAACATAGTTATTTAAACAAAAAATATAAAACATCAAATTTGAAATTAACGCTGTGAATTCTGGGAATGTCAATTTACGGTTATTCACTGTAGATTATACATTATTTTATACCGTTAACCATTTAAAAGGTTTTTACTGTAGCATTTTTTCTCTTTTACCTTTAAATCCATAGTCATTATTTAGCCTACTTTAAAATGTCATGTATATTTATTTTATTTATTTTTTCTGACAATGTTTTCTAACAAATTTAGTAATTTTTTTATTAGGATTCAAAACTACATTTACAATGCAATATATGCAAATCAGTGCAAAATTTACATTGCAACGTTCATTTACAGTGCATTTCATGCAATATCACTTTAGTATTTTAGTAAAATCAAGTATTCTGTTTTAAACAGGATCTATTTATTTATTAAAAAATGCATTAACAATACAATTCATACTAATAGTGTCCATTCTGTTATGAACACGTGTTTAATTGAATATTTTGGGAGGCATAAAGTCAGAAATGTCAATTTGATACAACCTGATTTTATAAAAGCTGACTGACATTTTTGAAAAGAATAAACATTTGCTATTTCTTTGGAAAAGGCAGAGAAGATATTTTTGTTATTATTCAAATATGCTCAAACGTTTGTCCTCCAAATTGAAGTTATGTGCAACCAGCATGCAGGAAAAATAAAAGGAAATTATATCATAAAGAGGACCAATAGAAACCATTATGACTGTGTCAAGGTGTTTAAATCTTTGAAACATATCAAATAATTTGATCCTTTTTTATGAAAAGGCAAGTTTACTTCAGGTTGTAAAATGTAATGTGATGTGACTCCCCAAAAATGTATATCATGGTATTATTAATTTGTAATATTTGTATAACAAAAAAAAACATGAACACAAATTATTATTTTTTTTATAATTAATAAATATTAGTATAAAGGAAAATATCACTTTTTTACTAGGTTACAACATATAATTTAAGTCTTGAAAAACCATAAGAAACCAACATGAATACAAAGATTACATTTATAAGAACTTTGTACATTTTTAACTAGATTTTATAGGGAGGCACTCTAACGATTCAGATTGCTCGGAAAGTAGAAAACTCTTCAAATGAAACCATTTTCATTTTTACAGCTCAGTTCTAGTGAAGGTTTATTTTGTCTTTGGTGATATTTCAAATAGTGTTTTCTCTTTCTTATTTAGTTCTTTCTGCTTAATTTATTTATTTAATTAATGATAACGACTTCAATCACAGAAGTTGCACATTGTGTCTCCGTGTATTTTTTATTATCTATTTATTTACAGACATTCTTCTCATTTCTGTGAATCCGTGAATATGAAAATAAGAACTGTGGTCTAACTTTCACTTGAAACGTTTTATCACATTCCACAGTACTTTAGACATTTACACTTGTTCATGTTATGCATTGTTTCAAAATGTGCCACACTGCCTCAAACAAATGCCGAGACCCTTTGATCTCTTTCTGTCTTTGGCTGTTCCACTCTCTCAGGTTTACATTCCCTGCAGAACCGCTATTGTTCTGGCCAACGAGGAAATCGATTACTGCAACTGAAACACAATCAGCGATTCACCGCGAGATGGAAACCCAGCACACTTCTGTGACTCAACCTTACCTCCATTCACAGCGTGTTTGCCATCATCCTTAAGAAAACCCGCATTTCCCCATCAATTCAGTACATATTGTCTTCAATGCCTTCTATCCCATTTCTGTTCAAGTCTTTGTTCACAGATTATTGGTTATCAAGAGTTAGTTTCTCAATATCCCACTGCAAAACTGAGCTAAAGTCGAATTGTCAAAATGTTAAAATTCTAAACAAAACTTCATTCAAATGCTTAATCATTGACAGATATGAATTACTACTGAAATTGCTAATCAACAGTGAATAATGTTGAAGTAAATAATCACTTGGATTGTGGTCAGTATTATAAGCAATGTTAGTCAGCACTGTATTTATAATACTGTAATTGTGAAAAGTAAATATAATTACTTTACATAAGTTTAATTTGTCTGCTATTTAATTTGACACAAACGTTTTGACATGCTGTGTCAGTGATTTAAGTTCTGTATGAATATTTATGTGCACAAGTATGAATTCATCCAAGTTAAAAAATCATTTGAGAATGACATATTAAAGGTCAGGTCTGTGCTGAGCTCTTGAATTATATATGTGTAATACATGAACTCTAAAGTCATAAAATCGAAGTTATAATATTTCCGACAGGCTGTTTTTTTCAGTGCCTTTAAAACTTTTCAGTCATAACCAGATTTTGATTAATATTCATTTGATTAAATTAGATTTTGTTGCATTCATTTATAATATAAAATCTGAGATAATATAGCTTGTGCTAATAATAAATACTAATTCATTTTTAGACCGTCGTGTAGCTCAAAGAATGTGCTAATTCTCTGCCCAACATGCATGTAAACATCTTTTATAATATATTTACATTTTTTCTCGTTAATAAAACTTGAGCCCTGATTGAGATCCAGAAGTAAGTCTGTGTGTGAAAATATATGAAAATTATCATTATAATCTTACAGCTGCTCATGTCCAATGTCATTGGACATCATCTTGCATTGTGGTTCTGGTTTGAAGAAATATAAATTTGCCCTGAATGCATTTAATGCTCTCATAGATACAGTAATTGATAGCATAATCTGTCTTACTGAGAAACCGATTTCCAAAAAGCATATTGAATGACGGTTCATCATAACTGCTTATTTGTGTTATTATGAAAACAATGCATAATGCAGAAGAATAATGCATTACAAAAAAATCTAATTCAAAAGTTTGTTAGGTCCTTGTGATGGTCTTCTAATATTTGTGTGCAATGATAAACACTGTGCCATTTGTGGGTGAAAGCCATACTAACCTGAAATAAAGCACTGCTGAAAGAAAGACTGCTTGTTCTTTGTTCTTCTGGAACCAAACAGTTATCAAAGTAAAATTGCATTCATTTTTCATTTTTTTTATCATTTTAGCTTGCTTTTACCATGGAAACAAGCTAATAAAATAACCACCCATATGACTTAATCGAGTTAGTCTCCCTTTATGATACACTAGTCAAGTATCATTTTATATTGTACCATTATTGTTGATTTAGTTATAGCAATTTTGTTCTTGCTTTGAATCAACTGGGATTTGTCTCTGAAGCTGGTTGTTTGGCTTAAAATTTTTAATGGAATAATTTTTTTTTCCCACATGTTATTTAATAAAGAGCCACATTATTTTCATATTTTTATATATATATATATATATATATACACTGAACAAATTTATAAACGCAACACTTTAGTTTTTTCCGTCATTTTTCATGAGCTGAACTCAAAGATCTAAGGCTTTTTCTATGTACACAAAAGGCCTATTTTGCTCAAATATTGTTCACAAATCTGTCTAAATATGTGTTAGTGAGCACTTCTCCTTTGCCGAGGTAATCCATCCACCTCACAGGTGTGGCATATCAAGATGCTGATTATAAAGCATGATTATTGCACAGGTGTGCCTTAGGCTGGCCACAATAAAAGGACACTCTAAAATGTGCAGTTTTATCACAGAGCACAATGCCACAGATGTCGCAAGTTTTGAGGGAGCATGCAATTGGTATGCTGACTGCTGGAATGTCCACCAGAGCTGTTGCCTGTGAATTGAATGTTCATTTCTCACCACAAGCCGTCTCCAAAGGCATTTCAGAGAATTTAGCAGTACATCCAACCGACCTTTGTTCAGTGTATATATATATATATATATATATATATATATATATGGTGGTGTATGAATTTGTAATCATTAGAATCTCATTGAGTTTAGAGTTGGACCTTCATGTGTATTTTTATACTAAAAATCATCCATTTTCATACACACATCTTATGAATTCATTCAAAATTGCCACACCTCATTAATAGTTACATTTCCCTGTGAGATTGAGCTGAACAAACGTAATATACCGCAGGTGCCATGCAGTGATATAATGAGGTGTATCTCATTGCAGTTGTTACTATTGTAGATTTTATCATGACTGATTCACTGTATTGACCAATCAGAAGCCAGGACCAAAACTGTCTCATATATAATGAGATGTGCGCAACTCCTAGTGCTTCTAAGCTAGATATATTCCTGTTGGTCAGGATGTGCTTTCACGGACATTGATCGCAAGCAAATTTGCACTGAGAGCTTGTCGGGTTTAATGCACTGATTGTATATAGAGATGTTTAAAAAGGCTTTGTCTGTGACAGTGACATCTGTATCACTGAGATGAACTGATCAAGTCTCTAAAGTGCTCAAAAACAAACAACAACCCACATCCTCACACATTGATATATACTTATTCAAGGTCCTTGATAGCTTACTCCATTAAAGTGTTATGTAACTTTGCAGCGCATGTTTATTTTAAATATTTCTTGTTAAAATCTATAGAAACCTGTTCCTGCTAAATTCTGAAAAATAAAAAGGGAATTGTGAGAAAAGGTTAGAAAAAAGTTGCAGTTGGAAGAAATTACAATATATAAAATGACACATTGTGAGATTTAAAGTCCTAATTATAAAAAAGTTGCAGTTGTGAAGTATAAAGTCACGTTGCAAAATATCGCTACAATGAGTGATATTAGGCCCAATGGCAAATGTGAGATATAGCGACATTGCATAAGGATAAATTCACATTGTGGCATATGAATTCATAATTGTGAGATATAAAGCCACAAATATGAGTAAAGTCACACTGAAGTCTAAACTATGAAATATACAGTATAGTCACATAATAGATATAAGGCCACCTTAAGAGATAAAAAGACTCAATTGTGAGACATTTAAAAAATGCAGCTATGAGAAACAGTCACAATTATGGAATATAAAGTCAAACTGAGAGATAATTCTCATAAGCAACTAATATGAGAAACAAAGTAACAATTATGGAATATAAAGTCAAACAGAGAAAGCAATTCTCACAAGAACATTGCAAATCAAAGTCAAACTGACACATATAAAGTCAACTACAAGAAACAAACTCACAATTGTGAGATATACCGTAACAATAACCTTTTTTTACTTAGAGGCAGGAATGGGTTTCAAATACCAGCAGTAAAGCCGTTTGATCCCTTTCCGTTACAAAGGGCCTTGTGTTAACTGCTCGACCATATGGTCAGTTTTATATTTTGTTGGCTGAGCTCTAGAAAACATTAATATTTCACACCCATCAGTTCAACGCAAGTTCTGAACACCTCATTTACCTTTATGTCACACCAAAAGGGCTTAAAATCACTCGCTGTAATGCTAAAAACTTTGAGAGGGCCACTTTGCATAAATATCTGCCTCTTCCACAAGGACCATTGTGAATTTGAAGGAGGACGTTGTGCTTAATCGTAGCTTTCATCCTGACCAATGGCATTTTCATTAGACTTCTTGAATTGAATGTGTTAATCTAAACGGGGGGAGTCAACAGGAGCGCTGGGACCGCTTTGTTTCGCCCGTCTCTTTAGCTAATCAAGTCTGCGGTTCGTCATTAATCACCTCTGTGACTGCGTGGAAATCAAGAGCGACTGAAGAAACTGTGACCTCAGACTCCCTCGCAAGGTCATGGATATGTGGACAATGGCTTCTTTTTATGCTTATCATTCTTCCCACTCTTTTGCTCTCCTTCATCAGCTCCTCCGTCTCCACTTTCTGATGCACCATGTAAATCATCCTCTTTCACTGACACTTTCGTGATGTATGTTTGGCCTTTAATGTAGCTTACTGGAGAATGTGTGCTGCATCTGTCTTGTGTTTCCCTCATGGGTCGGATAAACGTGCATTATCTCACTGATGAGCTAGCAAATGGCAGTACTCACTTGGTTTTTTTCAGAGCTCTTGGTTGCAAAGGGATCAAGTGTTGTTCAGATGTTAAGGCGATTCTTAAACGTTCCATGAGGGACACTGGCTGTGGTTTGTCCTCATGAAGGTAACAGTGAATAATACACAGTTCTGCCACTGCTAACTGGTGTTATACTCAGAGTTTGTGGAATAATGCTTCCATCTAGTGGAAGGGATATGTCAGCGCCCTGGGTCTACTGTGATTAGAATGTATTTTAAACGGTCTTCTTTGAAATCATGATCCCTCTTTTATATGTATTTAACTGTTTATTAAAGACATTTAATATATGCTAGGTCCAAAATCTTAATAATAGATATGGTAATGTTTTTTTAGGTGGAATTGCTAGTTTAGAATTTTATGCTGTGCCTATTTAACAATTTTGTAAATTGTGAAAGAAATAAACTGTGTGTGTGTGTGTGTGTGTGTGTGTGTGTGTGTGTGTGTGTGTGTGTGTGTGTGTGTGTGTGTGTGTGTGTGTGTGTGTGTGTGTGTGTGTGTGTGTGTGTGTGTGTGTGTGTGTGTGTGTGGTGGGAAGGACGCAGCCACGCAGGAGACAGCAGGTGAGTACTTTTTTTGATTTTAATAAATCAATGAAAATAACTCTGGTCACACAACGTAAAAGAACAGTGAACAGAGCAAAACTCAGGGGGAACACAGGACTTAACACATGGGAATGAATTAAGGAAAACTAAATCAGGTGCTAGGAATAATTCAAATCAACTTAACAAGAAACGAAAAATAACCACAAAAGGGAAAAACAAAGAACAAAGAGTCCAGAACCCTGAAAGAAAGAAAGAAAGAAAGAAAGAAAGAAAGAAAGAAAGAAAGAAAGAAAGAAAGAAAGAAAGAAAGAAAGAAAGAAATAATGCAGACTAGGCCTACATTTAGGATTAATGTAAATTACATAACATAACATTTATATGCCTAATAAAAAGGGCATATAGCATATTATTAACTATTTGTCTTTATTTGATGTTATTCATTCATTTTTCCAAAATGCATTTATCTAAATTGCTTTAAAAAGCAGCACAAATCTGTTAAATGAGGAAAAAAATTACATTTATTCAGTTAAAAAGTATAAACATGCTTAAAACGTCTGGCATTGTAACAAGCACTATTATTTTAGACTGAAACAAATAGGATTTATTTATGATAAATATACAAACCTGACTATTGTGTATTTAAAACACACTGTGTTTCAGAAACTGTATGTGTTTCATTTATGCATGACAAATATGCATCACATTATATTTATTTGTCTTCATTTCTATGCAAATATGGTTTATTTTTTTATAGTGCTTTTAATTAGATGGAGGCCACTAGAATCATCATCCCTTGGAGGTAATGTTCTAGGAGGCAAGTTTCCACACTGAATGTTACTGTGCATTCGTAAAACCTCATAAAAGCTCACGGAGTTGATATGGAACAGACACAAATTTCTCATGCTATTCTTTTATTTAGCTAAATATCTCACCATTCACTGATGCATACAGGTCACATTCAATCACCATTATACAGTATGTTTGGGCTAAAACGCAACTGCCTTCATGTTTTGCTGCAGGACAGCAATAGTGAGTAGGGAAGTACTGGATTTTGATCGGAGACATGTTATCTTGGTAAGTTTAATTTTTCACATGTTTGTGCCATATTCAAGAATGCACTTGTTAAATAACAACACTCACTGAATGACAAAAAATATGTAATAGTATGCAATATGTAATATAATAAAAGTATGTAATATAAATGGATAATACATGATCATTCTGACCTCTTGTGATTTTTTTGTAAATTCTTGATTAAAATTAGTTTTAAAACATCCTGTATAGGTTCTCTGTTCACTGTTTGCTTGTGCAACTTATAAATGTAAAATAAACACAAAATATGAATTTCGAAGCAGGCTTTCACATGATCTGAAAAGCTTAGTGCTGCTGCACAAAAGCATGCAGTTATTCCAACATATTATTCAACATATTCCCTATTCTAAAGAAGGGATTTGTTTATGTGTAACACAAATATTTGTCACTGCATTATAAGCCACAAATCCCTCTGAGTTTAAAGTAAAACACTGATACCGTTTACTTAATGAGAAATTACGACATTAAATATTGCAGTTGAAATAATTTAGTTGAATGATTACAGTTAACTTCAAAATTCATTCAAAATAGTTTTGCCTATATTTAGGTTTACCTAAATAAATCTGTTAAATATAATATAAACAAAATGCAAACAAAGAGGCCTTACCAAAGCCTTATAATGGTATACAAGCTCATAACTAGTCAAGTTGTCATTCCTCTGTCGTGTGCGTCTTGTGTTCCCGCCTCTTGTGTCCTTATTTGGTTTGTTTCCTGTCCTAGTTTCTTGTGATTATTAGTTAATTCTTGTCCAGCTGTGTTTGTCTCATTGTCTATGATTATCCTGTGTATTTATAGTCCTGTCTGTTCAGTTTGATTTCATCTGGTCAACTAGTTACTCCTCGGTGTTCCTGTCTGTGTCAGCCCTGCCCTGCCCCGCCCCGCCCTGCCCCGTCCTGCCCTGCCCTGCCCTGCTTAGAGTCATTAAAGATGTCCTCGACTCCGTGGTCCTTGTTCCTCCCTCGTGTGTGCACCATGACACAAGTACCAGTGTGGTTAGTAGTCTTACATATTTGATTTCTTAAATTAAATGTTAACAAAAGTGTAGGCTGTTAGATAACCAAACTGATATACAATAAGTTTGGCAAGCACAGTATGAAGTAGCATCAGAGGGCAAGAAATTGCTGTTGCACACATTAACTACAAAATTTAAACGACACTTCCTTACAAAAAGGTTTGTGACTTTTGATTAACCTGATGGAACAATTAAAACATAGTGTTATAAAAAAAATGCAAGTAACTTTTAACAGGGCTTTATCTACAGATAAACAAAATGTCTGTTCAGTCCCTATGAAACGGATGACACAGTTTAGTAATTGTGATGCTTAATTAAAGGAATTGTTCACCCAAAAATTTTAATTTACTCACCCTTAGGCCATTTACCGGCAGCCATATCACCCTGCAGCCCAAGACCGGTTGCCCACTGAAGCTAAGCAGGGTTGAGCCTGGTCAGTACCTGGATGGGAGACCTCCTGGGAAAAACTAGGTTGCTGCTGGAAGAGGTGTTAGTGAGACCAGCAGGGGGTGCTCACCCTGTGGTCTGTGTGGGTCCTAATGCCCCAGTATAGTGAAGGGGACACTATACTGGAAAAAGCACCGCCCTTCGGATGAGACGTTAAACCGAGGTCCTGACTCTCTGTGGTCATTAAAAATCCCAGGATGTCCTTCGAAAGAGTAGGGTGTTACCCGGCATCCTGGCCAAACTAGCCCACTGGCCTCTGACCATCATGGCCTCCTAATCATCCCCTACACTGATTGGCTTCATCACTCTGTCTCCTCTCCACCAATAAGCTGGTGTGTGGTGGGCGTTCTGGCGCACTATGGCTGCCGTCGCATCATCCAGGTGGATGCTGCACATTGGTGGTGGATGAGGAGATAGCCCCCTTACTATGTAAAGCGCTTTGAGTGTCTAGAAAACCGCTATATAAATGTAAACAATTATTATTATTATTATTGTTATTTAAGATGTAGTTGAGTTGCGCTGTTATTTTTTTTCATAATCGGAGTAGAATTTGATAAATTTAGCATTACACACTGAAAATAAAATTATAATAATTTGTTTTAAGATAAGTGGTTGCAAACTATTTATTTTAGCTACATTTAAATAACAAAATTATGTTGAAAATTAGTCAACTAAATTAGTTTATTTAAATGTAGCTAAAATAGATTAATTGAAATCACTTACCTTAAAAAAATGTGTAAATTAAATTAATATTTTTTTTCAGTGCATCACTTGCTCACCGATGTTTGTTGTTTCTATCAGCTGTTTGGACTCTCATTCTGACGGCACCCATTCACTGCAGAGGATCCATTGGTGAGCAAGTGTAATGCTAAATTTCACCAAATCTGTTCTGATGAAAAAATAAAGTCGTGTACATCTGATCAGGTAAGTGCGGGTGAATACATTTTAAGCAAATGTTCTTTTTTGGCTGAACTATTCCTTTCAATCGTCCCTATTATGCCACAATTTCGTAATTGTGATACTTGTAATTAGGAGTGTTAAAAAGCAAAAAAAAAACGTATCTACACCAATAAAATGCACAAAATAGTGCTGTCAAATGATTAATCGCATCCAAAATAAATGTTTCTGTTTACATAATATATGTATGTGTACTGTGTTTATTATGTATATATAAATACACACACATACAGTATATATATATATATAGAAAATATTTACATGTATATACATTTATATATTATTATATTTTATATATAAATATATTTTATATATAAACATAACTTATTTGTCTTAAATATATAGATACATGTGTTTTTATTTATATATACATAATAAATATACACAGTACACACTCATATATTATGTAAACAAAAAAACTTTTATTTTGGATGTGATTAATCACGATAGATCATTTGACAGCACTAGTACAAAACATTATGTTTTACTACCAAACTATACATATCTATGACAGCAAGGATACTGCCACCAAGATCACACTCTCAGCAGACCACCAACCCCTCAAACTCACCTCCACAGATGTCTACACTGCATTGAGCTGGATCAACGCATACAAGGCTGCTGGCAATAGGAGCACAGAGGATGCAGTATGCACAGTGCTGCACTCGGTACTCACACGCTTGGACAAAAATATGTACGGATACTGTTTGTTGATTTCAGCTCAGCATTCAACACTGTCATTCCCAGGCCTGTGCATGGATCCAACTCATCATCAAGTTTGCAGATGACACCACAGTGATTGGCCTCATCAGAGACAACGATGAGACTGCATACAGGGAGGAGGTGCAGCACCAGGCCGCATGGTGCACTGACAGTAACCTGCTCCTTAACACCAGTAAGACAAAGGAGCTTATTGTGGACTTCAGGAAGAAGAAAGAAAGCACGCATGACCCCATCCACATTAACGGGGTGGTTGTTGAACGTGTCTCCAGCTTCAAGTTCCTGGGAACCCACATCTCTGAGGACCTGTCCTGGACCACAAACACCTAAAGCCTTGTAAAGAAGACACACCAGTGTCTCGTCTTCCTTAGGACACTGAATAAAAAACAGTTGTGTTCAGCCATCCTGGTGAACTTCTATCGGTGTGCGATTGAGAACATCCTGACCAGTTGTAACAAGTTGGAACTGCTCAATTGCTGCATGCACACACGCCACTAAACACTCCTGTCACACTTGTTATTACTTGCACTACTGTCTGTACATCCAGAATGCTAAAATGATCCATTTGCACACTGGAATATTTTTCTGTGCACTTTTTTTTTATTCTCCATTTCATTTTTCACTGCATTTCATTGCCTTGTGCCCTACATATGCAAAGGACAATAAAGTTAAATCTAATCTAATATAATCTAATATCTAATTAATTCACTCTCATATAGCCAAGACTGCAAGTGTTGGGGCAGGCCCAGTGTTCACGATGTAGCTTGAAGAAAGAGTTACCGAAAAAATCCCCACCAGTAGTGCATGCTATTTCAGTTCTGTAGCTCAGTTCTGTTTTAAGATGTTCTGTTTTTCTTCAAAGTTGTTTAGATCTCTGTACACTTGCTAGAATCTCTCTCAGAACAGACTTCTGGGAAAGTCCACAGTTGCTTTCAACAAAGGAACCCTGTGTTATTAGTGAGTCAGCCTACAGATGTTTTTGAGTTTGGATAAGGTGCATGTTTTGGGGAGCCTTTTTCCATCATCAGACTCTGTGTAAATCAAACTATAAAAGGTTTCTTTGAACAAATTGGCGAGAAAAGGGGAACAGCAAGATGATTGCTGCAGTGAAAAATGTATACAGCTCTAGCGGACTTATACGTTATATACATATTCTATGACAGTGAATAGTGATATTTTGTTGCAAGTGTATTTCATGCCTTCTTTCTTCACTTTCAAATCAAGCAAATTTGTGTTGACAACACATCAAATTAACTTTGCAAAATCTGCAAGGGAAAATATTTCCACCAGCATAAATAAATAGTATAATCTGCAGCCAAAATACAAATTATGTATGTAGTTGCTACAAGTGAGATGTCCAATGGACGAGAAAGTTTAAGTTTGCAATGTTTTTTTTGTGCTCATGTATGATATAGAAAAATATGAAGCTCCTAAATTTCACCCACATTTCATTCAGAGGCCCAAACTTAGCAAAAACATGATATTTGATGCAGTGTCTGATATTTACTGTATATGGCCATAGAGATCATTCTGGTAGCTTGTAATAATCACAACAGTAGGCTACAGCAGACTACTACGTAACATGCATATAAAATATCAGTTTCTCTATATCCAATAATAATAAGTGGATATTAATGCTTTGTTTTATGATCAAACTATGTAGTCTGTATTCGCCTATGAAGCCAAAATATTGAATGCAAGCAATGCAATACAAAGATGATTAAGAAATGAACAAATAAACGTTCCTCAAAAGCTTATCATATTTGATGCATTTTAACATGTTTTTTTTTTCTTTAAGAATGATATGGATAATCAAGTTAATTTAGTTGCTTCAGGCCTAAATGTTCAATCTTGAATACTGTATGTTTAATTAATTAAAATCAGTAAAGATTTCACAGCAAAAGCACATGAACCACAACCTGAAGGGGGACATTTTTACAGTTATAGGCTTCTAAAACTTGCTAAAAGTGTAAACTATAAATCAGACGACAGAAGGCAGGCCATAGATTCTGTAAAACCGGGTTTTCACCTAATTTCGATCTAGTTGGTCATTTAGAGTCCTTTGTGTAGGCTATAATCAAACAAGATACAGTAGGCTTTGTGAGGGATTAACAGTATAACTTGCATGAGCAGAAACGATGCGAACAAGAAAAGTAGCTCGTTTGAATATCAAATAAACGCTCCACAGTAAAACACAACTCGTGCGCACGCGTTTGGGTGTTGGCACACGGAAGGATGTTAGAGACGATCCGCCAATGATAGCCTTATGGGTGGGATTTACTCAAGGATGAAGGTGTAGTATTTTATTGTAAAGTAGACTAGAATAAACCCCAAAGAATAAGTAAGAACAGAAAGTCAACTGCAAGCTGTCCTCCGGTTTTTTTTTTTCGTCTTGCGCGACGCTGTCAGTTCTGAAGTCGCCTTTGAATGAATTTGGGGATCTTTAACGTTAACGTTACCAGGTAAGAATTCAAGTAGGGCTCTCTGCAAGAATGAGACACTTGCATTTAAACAATTGTTTTATGTTGTACATTAATCCTCTTCTACGTGTACTTTTTGATACTTTTTCGAAAACCTTCCTGCGTCGCACATGGTGCTGCTCTCCATTTAAAGAATGATGCAACGCCTCACTTTTGAAAGATGACGATATATTGCATGAATTAATTTAGAAGTGTATCTGCCTGGGGTATTATTGTTATGGGAATCAGTTCGCGTCGTTTAAGCACATCTGTTGTGATTATTAACTGTTTATTTCAGAATTAGGGATAGCCAGCGGCGCTCACATGTCCTTGTATAGTAGTGTGCTTGTAATTCATTGTACTGTAGCCGGATGCGAGCGGAATTGAATAACCAAATCTCAAACAAAACCCAAGACCACAGAGACGTTTTGTAGCATTTAGTGCTTACTTTTGCCTGTTCTCTATGGTTTTAAACTGGTTGGTTCGGTTTTGGTATTTGTACCGTCTTTCCCATTCGCGCACGAAGCATTGTATTGAAGTGATTCTTTTTGTGAAGGAACCGATTCGCAAAACGCCTGAAACCTTTCTCGAAACATCGACTTTACAACTGTGTCTAGGAGTAAAATAGTAAAAAAAAAAAACACCATTAAACATAAAAATCCGATGCTATCTGTGTAAATACAAAGTTTAGTAAGCAGGAATGTATTATTATTGAAATGAACCGTCTGAACTAATCGATTCACTAAATGACTCGAACTCCACGCCGCCGACCGTCATCCGCATTGTGTCTGTTTTGAAGCGTGTGGCTGCGCTTTATTATGACGTTTAAAAATGCGGGAAATTTGATTGCTACTTTGTATATCTGCAAATTCGTCGTCTTTTTTTGCAAGATTAGCCGTTCTGAAAAATAATAAACTCGTTAATTTTGGAATCGTGCAGATGCGAAGAAAACGAACTGTTTCCAGTAACGTAAGTGTACGTTTTGTTTCATATAACGTTAGACAATGAACATAAAGATGGATTAGTTTACACCGAAGCAAAACATAGAGATGACCTGATCCCAACACAGTCTGTAGTCACATGTACTACTCATATCCATGTATGTCTAACCCACAGACAGTGTAAAAGAGAATATAATTTACAAAGAACACTATTATGCAAAAAATATATACATATTTAATGATTACCGCGCATGCAGCGTGACATTAGCTCTGCCTTTAATAGCATTAGCAAACACATAATGCTTAACATGCCATTGGTTAGTGTACACTAAAAGAGTGAACCTTATTAACATTTTAAGCCTCCTGTTTAAATATTGAACAGCTTATCTGTAGTGTGCATTATATAACATGTGATAATGATTTATTGCTTAGTTATTCTATCCTGAGTACAGTGATGCTGGGTTTGTTTACAAAGAGTCATATCAGAAATAGGTTTTTGTCATCATGCATTCTCTTTGTGAAAAAAATAGCTTCTGAATTAGGCCTGTTTTACATTTTAAATTTCCTTAAATTGTATTTGACTAAAGTATCATAGTGAGTGCTGTATGTTACATTTTAAATAGTCAAACTGTTGAAACATTTGTGACTCTTGACCATAAAACCATTCATAAGTAGCACGGGTATATTTGTAGCAATAGCCAACAATACATTGTATGGGTCAAAATAATAGATTTTTATTGAATGCCAAAAATCATTAGGATATTAAGTAAATATCATGTTCTATGGATATATTTTGTAAATTTCTTACAGCAAATATATACGTGTGAGAAAAATATTCAGAATTGCGAGATAAAATTAGCAATTACCTATTTCATTTTTTTATTCAGTGGCGGAAACGGGCTTCCATAGATTCCAGATTTTCAAATAGTTGTATCTCAGCCAAATATTGGCTTATTTATTCAGCTTTCAGATGATGGATAAATCTCTATTTTAAAAAAAATGACCCGTATGACTGGTTTTGTGGTCCAGGGTCACATTTTGTTTTTTTCTACCGGTGTTTGATTCAAAATTTTAATGAATTAAATTCAAGAAAAAAAAGTAGAACTCTAGATAAAAATTCTGCACATTTCTAAACAAGAATTACATTGAATCATGCAGCACATTGTCATGCATAGTAAAAAAAAAAAGATGAAAGATGTGATCTAAACATTTTTGAGTGATGATGCAACACATCATTAAATCAGAGTTTAAAATGATTTTAAAATGCCATTTGTACTGAGAAAATAATCAAATGTGATGTTGTTTGACAGTTTTCTCTGTATCTTGAAACACGGATGGACAAATTGCATATATAATGGTCAAGGTGACTTTGCCCTAGTAGTGTTTGAGGAAGGTGCAAGCTATATTGATTTCAGGAGAGTTGTACAATTAAGATTGATATTGTCAAGGAGTGAATAAATTCTGCAAAAATCCACATAATGCGTTTAAATGCCTTCAAACTATTTCAATCATTGAGTGATTATGTAAGTTATACAAAAGCTTTATTTGAATTTCCTTGGGTGTGTATGTTATGGGCTGTTGCAACTGTAAAAATGCAAATGTGTTGTGTGTGAGACCATCCCTGATTAGGTTTTGGTTCAAGCTGATGTATTTGTTTAATATGTGATTGTTCATATTGACAGTACATTGACAGCGAAGGTGTTGCTGTGGAGTTGAAGGGCAGCAGACTGTGTTTGCTTTTCAGGGCACGTCGAGTTAAAATGTCATGACTTTGTCCTGACAGAGTTTTTGTTTGGACAGTAAAACGGTCAGATCTGCAGTTATAAAGTTGGCATGAGTAGAGTACCCAAAAACTGTACTCAAGTTAAAGTATTTCTAGGAATATTTACTCAAGTAAAACTAATAGTCTGAATAGTTACTTGAGTAAAGTAAAAAGTATCGGATAAAAAAAGACTACTCAAGTAGTTCGTTACTAGTTACTTTGGATCATATACTGTATATATATAGTCTATTTTTATATAGATAAACGTATGTAATGTGTGTGTATATCTTATCCTATCTTATCTATATATCTATTAGGGTTGTAACCATACGCACATTCTTATTGAAGCGTTCGGTATGAGGCTTTCGGTTCGGTACGAATTACAAACCGAACGATTCACTGGACTAATCCTATTATGATTTATGATGTTTTAACTGAAATAAACTTGCACTGACTGATCCTAAAATATATCAGTGCCTTTGTTTTGTCTCAAGGTGCACCCCAGTACTGTTTTTTATTTCTTCTGGGCATGTTTCTAAAAATTTCTTAAATGTCCTAATTGAACCATGATCTAATCCTGGTTTAGTCTAAGCCCTGTCTGTGAAACCGGGCCAATGTGTTTAGTGTTAATGTTTTTTATTTCTTCTGAGCATGTTTATACAAATTTCTTAAATATCCTAATTGAACCATGATCTAATCCTGGTTTAGTCTAAGCCCTGTCTGTGAAACCGGGCCAATGTGTTTAGTGTTAATGGCCAATCCAATTATTAATTGGTAATTTTATTTTATAAGTATCGGTTCAGGCACTGGTACCATTTTAAAAGTATCGATTTGGCACCGGTATCAAAAAAAAAAAAAAAACGATACCCAACCCTAAGTAACAGCTGATGAAATATCTGATTTGCATCACTGAATTAAATTATATTTCAAAATATATTAATTATGTATTATAGCCATGGAGAAGAGTGAAAACTACCGAACATCTGAATATAACCAAACAAATGTACATTGATGGATCTTCTTCCATCTGCTCTGCAAAATTTGAACAAGTGTAGCCTATATTTCTGCAAGGGTAAATATTGTGATATCAATATTAATTGTGTCTAGGCAAAGGCATTCCTCCTGGAACAGCGCTCTTGATGTTATTGATCTTTCTTTTACAACTCTGAGTGAGAACTGCTTCAGACGACTCGGCGCGTGCGGCGGGGAACTGAACAAATCATTCAAACTGATTTGCGAACCGATTCACTGGTTTGCCAGCTGGTTTGATCAAGCCTTTGAACAGAATTGACTCAAAAGAATGAATCATTTGCGAATGGGCATCGCTCATTGCCCAGAGAAAAGTAGATGGCGCGTTTGGAATAAATTTAAGCATTTTTTACTTTAATTGCATTAAGATAAAGTAACGAGAGGATCGTTGCCCACAGTAACAAAGTAAAAGTACAGTTCTTTCACTAGAAATGTACTGGCGTAAAGCGTAAAATATAAATTTTTAAATATACTCTAAAAGTATTAGTAACCCCAAAATTTACTCAAGTAAGTGTAACGAAGTGAGGCCTATAACCCCAGAAATCCCCCTGGTTTGCTTTGATAAATCACCTGTCATCATCGTTATTTTGTTTTGAGGATGTCTGTGGTTTTACGTTTTGTTTTCCATTATTAATACCCTTCAGATTGCAGGAGACACATTTAATATTGGCATGATGACAGACAAACGTGCACAATATTAGGTTGGTTTAATCAGTGTGGGTGTTGGCAGGCCTCTGCTGTTTGATTGGACTGTCCATAAAGGTGTGTGTTTCACAGACCTAGTTCCTGTCAGTTTAATCACCATTATATTAATACACTGTCTTTACTATAGCACACACACACACGCACACATTGGTTGAACACAGAGGAGGACATAAAGTGTCAACGCTGTTGTGTGGCTTTAATCAATAAAATATATTCGCTACTGAAAAGCAACTTCAAATTTCTCAGCAATAAGGTGAAAAAAATGTCACTGTGTGTTTACTAATTAAATGATACTTTCATTTTAAATAGATTCATATAGTCTTACTGCGCTACTTTATTTTACTTCAGAATTGTAGTTCTAACAACTTGTAAATTAAGTTACTGGTATAAATTAACAATTTTTTATCCGTAGGTCCCATTCAATATTGCGCTGCAAACATTGGTGACAGGTTTTCCTTATCAATGCTGTGACTGGTGATCGACCGATATGAATTGTATATTACCGATACCAATTAATTACCAACTGTTATAAAGTAAATATAACAGTTGGATACACTGGATACACTGTTAAATATAACAGTGTTCCTGTGGCTCATTGGTTAGAGCATTCCGTTAGCAGCGCAAAGGTTGTGGGTTCGATTCCCAGGGAACACACATACTGACAAAAAATGTATAGCCTGAATTATTTAATCGTAAGTTGCTTTGGATAAAAGCGTCTTTCATGTAAAATTGAATCTTCAAATTACATTTTATTTATAAAAAGCATCATCAGCAACACTAATATTAACTAGGGGAGCGCCGATCCGATATGCAGGATCGGTATCGCTTCGATATTGGCCTTTTCTGCTGATTGGGGTATCGTCTGACGAGACCGATCCAAATTCGATATTCTGCATGGCTAATATTGTGTTATTGTTAAGCCCCACAAAAGCCACAAACATAAAACAGCATAACACATAAAACAGCATAAAGTTTTCGTGCACTATATTTCAAGTGTTCTGAAGCCATTACATAATTTTATGTGAGGTATAGATTCATATTTAAGTCAAGTTCACGTAAACACTTCTCTCCGCTGCGGCTGTCCTTCATCCTCCATTCAGCTTTCAAACTGTGTGCCGCATTCGGTTACTAGAGTAAAGACGATACACTCTCTCCACTGTTCCTATTATACTTGATCTGCAAATGAAGTTAAATGGTTTTGCATAAAATAATTGTATCTAGCTAGAGTCTCATGCTGTTTCTAAATTGTTACTTTCTATCAGGTGTCTGTTAGATCACAATACTGTTGTAGAGAGCACTATGAAGGGTTCTTCACAAGCACAGTAACTGACATTTAAAACGGTTAAAAGAAAAGACTCAATAAATTGTCGCACAGATTTAATAGACTACGCATTAATATCTCTTTCCTTTGTGCTTTGAACTTCTCTATGTGGACTCCGGAGTGCTGCCCCTGCGCGCTGTGACTCAGTGTTGCTTCAAGCACATCATTCTGTGCACGGGATGTGCATAAGTGATTAATGCCGCTCTGTATTGGAGCCTTTCGTATTATATTTTTGCGCAATGAAAGATTAATTTATTAATAGCCTTTCTGTTCGTCTCATCTGTTATATGGTGCTGCCTCATTACTGTGCAGTACATTTAAGATAAATTTATTTTAATTTTACAGCATATATATTTCTATATAAATATATTATTTGTTTTGCATGAATGTATTTTACAACAATACCAAGAGCAATATATATTTTTTTTACCAGATTTAGTTCTACACTTTTTCACTTTTCTTTGTTCCCCAATAGTTGTTTTTCTCAAATTTTAGATTTTATAAAATTATTGTGCACTCATGATTTTTCTGGAGTAAATTTTGCTACTCAATTATCCACTAGTTTATAAAAGTATTTTTGTCATAGATTATAATTACAAATCCATTCATTTGTTGTTTTTCTTTACAGTAAAGTTGTCTATATTTAGTAGATTGTGTGTAAAACCCAAAAGAGTGATGAGCAGGTCAACACACACTTGAGATATAGAAATTCTACACTGGTTTAAAAAAAACTGTGCTGGTATCGGATCGATATCGGTATCGGCAGATACTCAGAATTTGTGGTATGTGATTGGGATTGGTTCTGAAAAAGTGGTATCGAGCCATCCCAAATATTAACAGTAAGCAAAATAATGTCTAATGTATTCCAATGGAGAAAATAAAGGACAGAAGTCATATCAACTTCATTGTAAACTACAGTTTTAGTAGGTTTATAAGCTGTTTAATAGGCTAAAGAGTGAAGAATAATTCACTGGACAATGTTAATTCACTGAATAATTTTCTCTGGAATATTGAAATAAGCTATAACAAACAAAACATCGTATATTATTGCATTTCTTAACTGCCATGTTTTATCCGAATTATTAAAATGTTTTTGTCATCCTAAATTATGAAAACTGCTGACAGCGCGGTTTATCTATGCATGTACACAGAACTATATCAAACTGTGATCGCTTGTGAGGGTTTGAGCTTTAATTTTGAAATCGCGATGTATTCTCCTGTTTGTGTAGATTTATAAATTATTTACCTTAAAAAATCTGATGAAATGGCGCACATTGCGTTTCCAGATGAACGTTATAATAAACCCAAACTCACAACAACATGCAGAGATTGAGTTTGAGACGCTACACACATGTAAATGATAACAGATCCTGGAACTACTGTGAAATGAGCCGCTGTGTGATGCAAGTACTTAATCTACATGCATGTATTAAAGTGCATATACTGTGTTAGAACTAGGGGTCGACCGATATGTGTTTTTCAGGGCCGATACCGATACCGATTATTACAGATCAAGTAGACCGATAACCGATATTTTGAACCGATATACGTGTCTGGTGTAAAAATGAAAATTAATGCCAAAATTAATAATAACAAGAGCTCTGACAAAAACGTTTTTTAAATGCTTTTAAACATGTCTTTAATTCTGAAAACTGTTAATAACAACAACATTTCCGTTGGTTTTAATTTACAGTACAGTGCAAATGAAGGCATAAAACATTAATTTAATTTATCTTTTAATCAAATGAGAGTTAGACTTTATTTTTGGCAAACAAATGAGTTTACTATTAAAATTAAAACATGGAAGAAATAGCGTATTGTGTTATTATTCTCAACAAAAGTTGTAATAATTGTTGTAGTTGTATTACGTATATTCTACTGCACCACAGTAATATATTCGGCTAAACCGAACTTATATTTTGACAGGTTGCCATGAGGACATTTTAGGTTTCTGTAGCCTATGTATATATGATATGACGATCGTTTTACTCAAATGAAACGGTCAAATGCTCGTGAAGTGACTCTCTGAGCAGTTCTGGGGATGTTGTTCATGTATTTATGTCCTCATTTAGTGAGACGGCAGACGCTGAAAACACCGCGAGCATCACGCGCTTCAGTATGTATGTGTGCAGTAAATGAAACCGCACGTCTGTGTCATTCATTAACAGAGATGCAGAACATGCAGGATTCATATTTAAAGTGTTTTTGCTTAATATTTATAGATACTAGTCCATAGCGCGAGTCGATCTGACCTACTTTTGATTAATTCATCCAAACTTGAGACATTCCGCGTTATACGGTAAATTCCATTATATGACTGCATTCCGCGATTCCGCCCGCATTTTCCGCATCGCGACATCATAGTGGATTGTGATTATTGCAACTTCAGCAACGTCTGCTGCTGCCTTACCTTTGAGAGACAACTGATGCGTGATCACTGAGGCAGCTCCAGTTAGCAAGTGCTCTCGGTGTGAGACTGCCTTCAGTTTTCCGCGTTGATTGGTCGGACTCGTGACTCTCTACATATCAGATGAGCGGTGGGCGGAGATTGCTCTCAGAGATTGAGAGATCGCCTCACTCTCACAGAGTGTTGAGCTCAGACAGGCTGCATCGAGCCAAATAGTGCATTTAAACATTAAATAATTCCACCTGTATTATTTATTCACCAATAAATAATGTCACCTGTAAATAGTATGTTTGTTTGCATTATAAAAAAAAAAAAAAATTATAAAAAAAAATTATCGGCAAATATGTTTTGAAAATGGCCGATATCGATAATCGGTAAAATGCTTAATATCGGCGCCGATAATCGGTCGACCCCTAGTTAGAACTGCATCGCATATAATTATTTAATTAAATCATAGCATTTGTGAATTCACAATTATGCTTAATTATGATTTTTAAATTGGTTTATTATATCATGCAGCCTTGGGAAACAGTCTAATAATGTATTTTATGGATTCTCATCTGAAATGCGCCACTTCTGGCATTTTTCCGGTTACTCGATGCCAGAAAAATAAAGTCGACGATTTAAAAAAATCGACTAGTTGACTAAAATCGATGAATCGCAACAGCCCTTCTCCAAACACTGCACATTTTGCATGTCTCCTTTGTCTGACACACCGATTTCAGGTCTTGGAGTTGCTACTAATGAGCTAATGAGTTGAATCAGGTGTGATTGATAAAGGAGACGAAAAAATGATTCGTGGTTCGCAAAATGAGCAGTGTTGGAGAGGCTCCAGGAACGAGTTTGGGAACCCGCGATCTAGGTTGTAGTAACAAACAGGAACTCATGATTGAGCGGGCAAACCACTGCACTGTATTTAATTAGGTGTGTTCGACTTTAAGCAGGGTTGTGCAGAACAATCAGTGTATGACACGAGAGCAATTCGGAAGCATGAAGAGCCGTCTGCTCTTATGATTCAAAAGAATCATAAGAAACTTTTTAAAAAATTAAAAAAGACAATTACAGACCCTAAACTCTTGAACTGTAGTATAAAAATATATTGTCCGTTTCACATGCTGTACATGTGCTTCTCACAACCATTATATAGTAGTTGTACTAGATGTACTTATAGTGCATGTCTCAAATTCCTCAGTACAACTTTGATCACATCAGTTGTTGACATTCGTCTCAACAAAAAGTCAGTCAACTGACCTGGGCATCGTGACCTGATTGAAGAGGTGTGTGTGTGTGAACACAATGTGACCGGCTGATGCGTTCAGATGCCTCCCATTTCTGCTGGTGCTCTGTGATTGGTGGAACAAAGGGCAAGGCCCTCTCCCAGCCCACTCACTGGATTTACACTTGCCGGAAGCACGTGTTTCCGTGCGTGCGTTGCTAAGGACGTTTAAATTATAAATGGATGTGCTTATTACTCTTCAAGACTGTGAGTGGCAGATGTTCCAGTATGCCTTGCGCTATCATGTGTTGCCACACAGCAGCATTAGGCTGTATAGTACGCAGGCTTTGTTCCATTGCCCTTCCTTCAGACAAACAGCCCCCAGAGAATGAATGTTAACCTCTACAGGCATCCACTGAGAATGTGTTTAGGAGAGCCTGCTTTTATTCCTAATAAGTAGTTGTTTTGCTTAGTTTAGACAGGTGATACTTAACCATGGGCCCGGGGCCTACTAGGTGGCCTCAGGAATCTTTCATGGGGGCCTTAAGATGACTTAAAAGATTTGAAATAAGTCAAAAATGCTACCGTCTTTGCAAAAGACTGGATTTGAATAAACCTTATTTTCAAAAGTGTGATTTCTAGACCTGGACAATTCATCAAAACGTTAGGTCTTGGAATCAAAAAGGTTGAGAACCACTGGTTTAGAATAATGTATAGGTTATATGACATAACAAATGTAGTTATTTTTATTTTTTTAAATAACTTTTTTAAGCAAATACAGAAGCATTGACTAGGGATGGATGATGCTAGGGCTGCAACTAACGATTATTTTGATAATCGATTAGTTGGTCGATTATTTTTTCGATTAATCTGATTAAATAAAATTATTTTATTGACAAACTCACTATTCCACATTCTGCTCAATGTCCTTCAAACAAACTGAATGATATGAAAAGATACAGTGCTTAATTTATTAAACCACCTGTCATAAAGAGAAAACAAATATTTTAGGAATCTGTGAAAAAAAATCTAAAAATGTTATTGGCTCGTTTGGCTCTCAACGGAGGCGGTTGCATTTTTCCACTCCCCGTCCTACCTCATATTCCCTGCTTGCTTCTTTTGTCTCGTCTCATCTATTGAGAGACTCTTTCTGCACGGCTCTCCAAACTAGAAGATTATGGATTTGATCAACTGGTCTCTCAGTGCAATTGACACCATCTTCTCGACGAGAAGCCTGGGTTCTGGGGAACCTGACTGCCCCGACGGAACGTTCACAGCGGGTTATACGATGGACGCTTGGGAGAGGTGGCGAATCGTATGTCTTGCGGCTCTTTCCGTGGAGGACAGTGAAGATATCTACCTATTCGGAATCATGATAACAGGTATTTTGCTGATTGGATTAGGCTTTGCCCTGGGTTATCGGAAAATTCAGAAGACGGGAACAGCTGTCCAAAGTCTCACAAGACTGCCCGTTATGATTGAAGCTGTGGGAAGAGCGGTCAGCATTAAGACTGAGACTATTAACCGAAACATGTATTCTATCACGAAGAAGCTCACGGCTTTGCAAGCGAAAATTGATGCTTTCGGAGACCAGAATGGACAGAGAGAATAGCTGTAAAGGAATGCAGCTACTCGCCCCAAAGACAAAACAAATCAATCTTATCTTTTCTGGCTCCCCCGTACCAGCATCGGCCTCGGCCAAGGTCGTGCTGGATAAACTACCCTGGGAAGAGCGCTGCAGTGAGACTCTCTTGCTCCCTCCCCGATTACAGACATTCACTTCCCCTCCCCCCATCCCTCGCCTCCGTCGCTTTGAAGACTCTTATGACAAAAAATACTCTTATGTCAGGATGCTGTTCATAGACTTCAGTTCAGCATTCAACACAATCATCCCTCAGCAGCTCACTCACAAATTGGCCCAGCTGGGGCTCAACACCTCTCTGTGCAACTGGTTGTTGGACTTTCTGACCGGAAGACCTCAGGCAGTACGTGTCGGCATTAACACATCCAGCACCATCACACTGAACACAGGGGCCCCCCAAAGATGTGTGCTGAGCCCCCTCCTCTTCACTCTGCTGACCCACGACTGCACACCGTCACACAACTCTAACCTTTTCATCAAGTTTGCGGATGACACGACTGTGGTGGGTCTCATTAGCAACCGAGATGAGACAAACTACAAGAGCGAGGTGAGCCGCCTGGCTGGGTGGTGCAGGGTCAACAATCTCTCTGAATGTGGAGAAGGCGAAGGAGATTGTTGTTGATTTCAGGAGAGTGCACACTCAGCATGCTCCTCTGACCATCAACCGTGCGACTGTGGAGAGAGCGAGCAGCACCAAGTTCCTGGGTGTGCACATCACAGAGGACCTCTCCTGGACTAACAACACTGCAGCACTGGCCAAGAAAGCACAGCAACGCCTCTACTTCCTCCGCAAACTCAGAAGAGCCAGAGTCCCGACCCCATCATGTGCACTTTCTACAGAGGCACCATCGAGAGCATCCTGACTAGCTGCATCACTGTGTGGTATGGCGCCTGCAACGCGTCCTGCCGCAAGTCCTTCAACGGATAGTGAGCAGCTGAGAAGATCGTTGGTGTCTCTCCCCTCCTCCAGGACATCTACAGCACCCGTCTCACCCGCAAAGCCCTCAGCATTGCAGGTGATCCCACCCACCGACACACAGCTTCTTCAGTCTGCTGCCATCAGGGAGGAGACTGAGTCTCCAGGCGAGGACCAGCAGACTGAAGGACAGCTTCATCCATCAGGCTGTCAGGAAGCTGAACTCCCTCCCGTCCTTGCCCCCTCCCTCTTTTACCCCACGCAACACTGATCTCTGACACTATGACCCAATGTCCACCCCCTTACAACTGTGACCCGCACCAGTCACTTTATGCAGCACTGGAATGATCTCTACCTCATCCAGCATTGTCTCTAATCTACCTCTTCTGACAGTCTGAGAAAAGACTGTTCTTTTTCTTGCACTACTCACATCTGCTCAGTTTTGTTTTATTTAACTGGTTTGCACTCTATCTGCCATGTGCCTTATGCCACTTTACTTTATCTATCTCTTTTTATTGTTTATTTTTTATTTTTCTACAATGTCTTCATTGTATATCTGTATAGTTTGTATGTACATATGGTTAAACTGTATTTATCTGTATTTGAATGTCTACTGTCAGTGTTTAATGTTAACTGTATGCACCAAGGGTCTGAGAGTAACGCAATTTCAATTTTCTGTATGTATGTACTGTACATGTGGAAGAATTGACAATAAAGCTTGACTTGACTTGACTTTGAAACCCGCCAGCCTGACAGGCGGGTCTGTGGCCAGCGCCGAGAATGGCCGCGGGTCCGGACGGCTGCCTGCTGGAGCTGGATCACTTCCCCTGTTGCAAAGTGTGTCTATGGTTTATGTGCTTTTGCTGAGGTGTTTTTTTCTGTTCTCACACTGTACTCCCCAAGGAGCATAGTCTGGGGGTTATTTTTTTTTCTCCTCCTTTCCTCGTGTTAAGCTGTAATTTTCTTCAATTCCCTGTCTTCCTGTCCTGTCCACCCCCTTGTCATATATGTATGTTATGTATGGGCAGGTTGATGGCCTATTTCACTGGCACTTGTGACTAAGTGACAATAAAGGGTTACTACTACTAAAAGAGACCGTATATGATGAGTCATATTAACAAAAACAATGCATCTCATCTTTCAACTTTTATTTTATATTTAAGTACCAAAACCCTCAACTTGCACATGAATATAATAGTCAAATGTTAAACAAAATGAGCAGAAAAAATACTTTCTGAAATAAAATAAAGTGCTATGTTACTTTGCATACCATTTTAGTCATGCATTCCCAGCAACTGCGATACAAGGTGCAGAAATAATTCAGGAAGAGGTTTGATCCTCTGCCTTCATCATGGTTTTGCTTTCTCGCCAGCTTTAAATGTATATGACGCCATCTAATGCAGCGGCACTGCGCACGCAGAACGATCGTTGTACAACATCAAAGCACCGAGAGAGCTACAGAGAGCAGATGGGTCCCACTGATCTATATTATAATGACGGCTCCACATGCTTTCGATTCGCTCTCGCGGTACTTTGATGTCATGCATTGATCGTCTGCGCTCTGTTGCTCCAAGTCCAACACGCATACATTTCGCCCTCTGTTGAAATTACAACGCGTTAAATTCTCGCCACCACCTCTTAGGAAAAATTTAATAATACCAATCTATTTTAAAACCATTTTAAGAAGAATCGCAATATGTGAATCATTTTTTTTCTCCCACCCCTAGTGTCAATATCACAAAGCTAATACTAGCCTAAACAAAACCGCAAAAAAACAAACTAGCTCACTGAAGACAAGTAAACAGTCAGCGATTAAATAAAGTATTTACAAGCAATAAGACAACTTCAGTAGAACAAATAAATGAGAAATGCTGCATACATTGTATAAAGTAACCAAATGTACAAAAACAGTGCTTATAAAGGTTTATTGGTTGAGCCTTGTTTGAAGCTGTTGTAAATTACTCTACAAAAATACCTTTTACATTTGTGTGTTGCTTGGCAACCACAACCATTTCTGAGGAATTAGGCTACATTATTTACCGGAAGAATAGTGTTTTAATTAATATGATTACATTATTTGCTCTGTTTATCCGTTTCACGCCCTGCCTAACAACGCCCCTTAGCTGTTATAAATTCACTGTAAATCATGGCTTATTGCTTTAATATCAGTCACTGTGTAAATTAAATATATATTTTCTTAATGCATAAGTTGCATAAGTGATTTAGTCAAGAGCAGTGAAAGAGCATCTCTCTTTTGTTGTTTGATTAACATGAATGAAGACTGCTGTCACTTTAAGAGCTGCCTGGATCCAATGTACTGTTACACACATTTAGTTTCTTAGCTGTTTGCTTTCACTTATGACCTAAATTACTGTTTGCGAGGATACTCAAAAAGAAATATGAAGACTCATTTTGATACAACACTTTTTGCAAACGATAAGTTTGCACATGTAGCACAGCAACGTCACATAAACGTGTAACTGTGATAGAAACAATAGTCCAAAATCTCTACCAATTGACATATTTCTACTGTTTAAACCTGTCTACCAGAATATCACTAGCATTGAAATAATTTTTCTTCCTCACTTTCTTTTTTATTCAGCATCATGCCCCTTTAGGGGATTCATACTTTTTAGATCTTGAGAGGCATGGCCTTTATGAACTGTTACCTATTGTATGGGACAGAGCAGTGTGAACATTCTTCTAAACATCTTCTTTTGTATACCACAGAAAAAACATCATGTGAGTTTCAGCCCATCATTCAAGGGCTGAAATATCGAGAGCAGCTTTTGTTATCTCGCTTTAAGGTGTTTCATGACAGAAGGCAGAAACCAGAATCGTAGAGGCTTCAGTGACCACCGCAGCTGCTGGTCTTCATGTGACCTCACCGTGTGCTATTTGTGGCCCGGGCTTTGAATGAGTTAGTTGCCACAAAGGCATTGGACTCGTGCTACAGGCAGACACTGGTTTGAACACCTCCCCGTGCTTGTATTTATTACGGGTTCAGAGAGAAAAGGCATCATCAAAGGTTTTACTTGACAAATCCTCATTGTGTTTGATACCTGGAGGAGGTGCTGAACCAAAGCCAGAGCTCAGATAAAAGAATCACCGGACTTTATTCTTATTTTGAGGATTTCCTCGCTTTGATATTTCGAGTTGGTAAGAAAAAGATCTGAAACTTCAGAGCGCTCTGATTAGGAGCCTCTGTGGGTTTGATGTCTTGCTGTTTATGTTATTTGAGTTTCCCATGAAACCCATTATTTGTTTATTGGTCTCACTAAATGGAACTAATTTATTTTATATGCTTTAGGGTTTCTCTGTGGCCTTTTGGGAGACTCACACTGAAGATGTGTTTTTCTGACTAAATTATATTTTATGTGTTTCCTTTGTGTAATCAAACATGAATGGAATATTGTAAATTAGTCTTTTGTTTTTACAGTGATGTATTACCGACATAATGAATTTAACACATTAATGTCATACTCGGTTTCTTTATGCATTGAATATAATATATACATCATTGGCATTGAAATTAGATCTAGAATGACCCACATATCAAGAGCTTTTCATCTTCCTGTTAGGACCTGATGAAAAAGGCGTCCTGTTACTGTAAACTGTAAAAGGGAATAACACCCCTTAGCGCACATGTCATTCTGTTTATTAGCGTACAGTCAGTGTATTTATTACATGTGTGTCTTATTATATGATCAGTGATGTTAGATTTGCACTTGTTTATAAAAAGATTCTACTGTAAAGTTCAAGCGATACCTCGGCTTACGTCCAGTTTGCTTTGGGCTTACAGCTATTAGAGTAACGATGAGTAAGAGAAATCATGCTGGTTGTGGAGGTAGTACCAGGCTCAAATATCATCACTCTAGTGACTCTCCCAGCTTATGTCAGGAGCGCATTTCTTGCATCATTTAGTAACATAATAATTTAGAGGTTTAAAAAGACTGTTTTCACAATTTTTTTTTTTTTTCGTACATGTTTCATAAACTAACACTACGCTATTTAAGAGCATTACGTTTACATTTAGTCATTCAGGAGATGCTTTTATCCAAAGCGACAAGGACTTATAGCACTTGCATATCATTGCTCTTTTGTTGATTTTGATTGCTTCAGTTGTCCTTATTTGTACATGCAAAGAAAAATCTGATTTTCAAACACTGTTTAGGGCATTTTAACATAGCTTTAACGTACACATTGCAAGGTTGCGCATTTAAACACTCAATAATGCAAGTCGGTGACTTTGTACTGAAAGTAAACAACAAGTGCACTGATTGTCAACATAATATTGGTTATTCAGTTGTACATGCTTATCTCTCTCTTTTTGACCTTTGCGGTCATCTATGCTCACTTAAATTGATCTGTAAAACACTAATAATAAATGAAATATTATTTTAAACTAAAACTAATATACATTTTCCATACTGTACTTTGTTGTGATGCCTAAATTCATGAATTTAATATTGTATAAAGTATTTGCTAAATTGATTACTAAACTTAATATAGCCTATATATAAAACTAGTGCTGTCAAATGATTAATCGCATCCAAAATAAGTTTGTTTACATAATGTGTGTGTAATGTTTATATTTATGTATGTATAAATACACACCCATATATTTAGAAAATATTTGCATGTATATATTTAGTTATATAATTTTTATTATCTATATAATTTATAATTATATTATATATAAATATATTTAATATATAAACAACATATTTTGGTAAACACAAAGGTAAAAATGGCGACTTTTTACCTTTACTAATAATAGTTAATAATCTTGACTTGAAGCAAACTTTAATGAAATTTTTATCATGTTTATATGCCCTTTTGTTTTTCCAGGTCTTTGGCCCTTCAGTGAGAGCGTGTGTGTGAGTCTGACTGTTTTAAGAAATCAACATGGTCCTTGCCCACCTAAAAGGCTTTGGAAAGCAGCTTCTGCGAGTGAAGGTGGTCGACTGCAGCACAGAAGAGTCTCGTCTTTCCCGATGCCTCAACACCTTTGACCTGGTGGCTCTGGGAGTGGGCAGCACATTGGGCGCTGGTGTCTATGTGCTGGCCGGGGCCGTGGCGCGAGAAAACGCTGGTCCGGCTATCGTCCTCTCATTTCTGATTGCAGCGTTAGCCTCAGTGATGGCCGGACTGTGTTACGCTGAGTTTGGAGCGCGTGTACCCAGGACGGGCTCTGCGTATCTGTACAGCTACGTGACGGTGGGCGAGCTTTGGGCCTTCATCACCGGCTGGAACCTCATCCTGTCTTATGTCATAGGTGAGAAGAATGCTTCAAGTAGTCAGGCTTAAAAATACCAAATATCAATAGTTAAAACCCATATTGGCTAACCACACTTATAATGTTCCCTCTCTCAGGAACGTCCAGTGTCGCTCGGGCCTGGAGTGCGACCTTTGATGAGCTCATTGGCAAGCATATAGAGAATTTCTGCAGGTTACACATGCGTATAAATGCCCCTGGAGTGTTAGCAGAGTATCCTGACATGTTTGCTGTGCTCATCATCCTCACACTGACAGGTAAGCCACTGAAAGTCAGGTTATACAAAAGTACCTCAGTTTGTGTATGTTCAGGAATGCAACCAATGAATATGTTGTGTTTGTTCTGCAGCTTTGTTGGCGTTTGGGGTGAAGGAGTCCGCTATGGTCAATAAAGTGTTCACCTGTGTTAATGTTGTGGTCCTGATGTTTGTGGTCGTGTCGGGCCTGATTAAAGGAACCCTCAAAAACTGGAGCCTGGATCCTAAGGAAATCCTCAACCAAACATACTATGAGAAGTAAAGACATGTTTTGAAATTTGGATTTTATTACTGAAGTAAAAAAAGAAACAGGGAAAGTATGTTTTGCTGAAAGTCACAATTATGATGCAACAGATCTTTTCTTCCATATTTTTACATGCATCTGAGTGTAACAAATTATTGTGAAAAATCAGATGTTGATTGGATTTTGAGATGTGGTCACAGCATTGTTATTGTATACTAAAATAAAAATAATTTGTTTTAATTTAAATAAAGCTGAAAATATTAGGTAACTAACCAAAATTACTAAAACTGAAATAAAAACAAATTCAAGTTAACAGAAATATAAAAAAATCAAAATATGTATACAAATTAAAGCTAATTCAAAACCGTAGTAATTGCTCCACCAGAAAGACGTCTGTCATTTTCACCAGAAGATTGAAATATGACAGGATTAAACATTACAGGATCACAAAATGAAGAATTTCAATATTTCCATTAATAAACCGTTTATAGTAAGATCAATAACATGCATTTAGAAAACAGAAGTTACAAGAAAATGAAACACAGTTTTTGAGACACTTTTTTTCATTGCATCTAAGAGAACCAAATATTCCCCTGGAAAATGAATATATTTGAATTATAGCATTTGTTGCACTGCCTTCAATTTTTGCATATCATAAAGATATAGTAATTTAAAAATGATACTACTCCAGTGATGAAAATTAGTTCTGTTAAATGATTAATCGCATCCAAAATAAATTTTTGTTTACGTAATATGTGTGTACTGTGTATATGTAAATAGACACACACAGTATATATTTTGAAAATATTTACTTGCATATATTATATATATTTAATATAACAAATGTATATAAACATGCATGTATGTAATGTATATTTATATACATAATAAATATACACAGTACACACATTAAGTAAAAAACTTATTTTGGATGCAATTAATTGTTTGACTGCACTAAAATCAAATGAAACTTTACTAAACTTTTAAAGGAAAGTCTTGATGATCTAAACCACAATGTGAAAAATGCAAATGTTAAGGCTCCTAGAAAGGGTTTCTATTGTTGTCTTTGTCTGAGAGAGATACTATAGTACTTAGTACTTGTTTGTTTTTGCAGTACGTCAGGGCTGTTGCCGTCTGAAGAGAGTTTGGGTGTTGGTGGTTTTATGCCGTTCGGTTTCTCTGGAGTTCTGTCCGGTGCTGCCACCTGTTTCTATGCTTTTGTCGGGTTTGATTGCATCGCCACAACAGGTGAGTAATTCATTTTCTATAACAATACAATTTAGCTTTTGAGTCTGATCTAACTGAGATGCTTTCCAAAACTTTTTTCTTTTTGGCTTCCTGTGTAAATAAAGCCCTTCTCCTCTCTGTTTGTGATTCAGGTGAGGAGGTGAAGAATCCTCAGAGGGCGATACCCATTGGCATTGTAGCATCTCTTCTCATCTGTTTCGTCGCCTACTTCGGCGTATCAGCCGCCCTCACGATGATGATGCCATACTACTTGCTGGATAAGAACAGCCCACTTCCGGTGGCCTTCAAATACGTGGGATGGGAAGGGGCGACGTACGCTGTAGCCGTTGGTTCCCTTTGTGCATTGTCCACCAGGTAAGAACTACACAGGTGGTTTACAAGTTATGTCCGTTTTAGGGTGTGTTTGTGTATTTGCTTAGCATTGTTCATTGTAAAGCTGCAGTAAGACACTGTTTTGTGCCATTTTGGCACCAAACGTCTTCAGAAAAAAAGACATTAGAAATGGAAATTTCTATAAAAATACACATGCACAAAAATGCTTATTGAAATGATTTAAAGTGGTTATGGTATTTTTGAAGTTGATTTATTTATTAACTTTTTGCTATCCCTGATATGACCTTTTTATTCCTGAACTGTGAGGCATAAAGATGTGTGGAGTACATGAATTACTACTAAGTTAATTCGGCTGCAGTGTTCTGAAGTAATTGTAATGTTTTATTTTAATGTGATTTTACATATTGTTTCATATGTTTTAGTGCAGGGGTAGGCAACGTCAGTCCTAGCGTGCTGCTGTCCTGTAGAGTTTAGATCCAACCCTAATCAAACACACCTGAACTAGCTAATCATGGTCTTCAGAATTACTAGGGCTATAGGCAGGTGAGGTTTTTTTCAGGATTGGAGCTAAACTCTGCAGGACATCGGCACTCCAGGACCAACATTGCCTACCCAATGTTTTAGTGTCACGGAAAACGTGATTATACAATCAAATGTTGCACATATATTTCTGTCAAGTATCATAAGCTATGATGACTATAGAAATAGAATGAATAGAATTATTATGTTCATGGAATGGGAACCTGAAGTGGGCGGGGCTTAGCCCAGACGGTATCTGATTGGTTATGAACTCATTGCTCTGTTCAGTGGTTTCAAGTCAAAATTTGCGGTTAGTAAGATTACAGTTTTTGAAAGAACAGCATTTACTTGAAATATTAATGTTTTTACATTATAAATGTCGTTACTGTCATTCTTGTTAAATACAATTAATTTCGAAAAAAAATACCTCAAACTTTTGAATGGTTTTGTATACTTTTAGGATCTCAAAAATATGGGTTGCTTTTCCATGACAATTTAAAGGCATATTTGTGAAGCTAATTAGCTTCATTAGATGTTAAATCCACAAGCTAACTGCACTGCATGACTTGAATCTGTTTCTCTCCCCTCAACTAGTCTGTTGGGCTCCATGTTCCCAATGCCCCGTGTAATATGGGCCATGGCTGAAGACGGGCTGCTCTTTAAGTTCTTGGCCAACATCAATGAAAAATCCAAAACGCCCTTAATGGCCACTGTAACCTCAGGCATAGTGGCAGGTGAGGACGCTCATTTAAACTACTAACAGACTCGCTCCTTTACAGATCTCACAGCGATCCGGCCCACAACCTCTCAAACTGCACCATGACTGAATATGGTCTAAACTTATCCTCTAAACTCCAACAATGCCAAACAAATTACCCATAACAGCTGCAGCACTGCTTTTTGTGCCAACGATAGGCTTTATTTAAGCATTTATGTTCAGAGAATTGCAACAGTGACATTAAACTGTTAGGAGAAACAAAACAACACCGATATACATTTTACATTTATGCATTTAGCAGATGCTTTTATCCAAAGCAACTTACAGTGCATTCAGGCTATCATTTTTTTTCAGTATGTGTGTTCCCTGGGAATTGAACCCACAGCCTTTTGTGCTTCTAACTGGGGATGTCAATTTTCAATCATTTCCATAATCCATCGTCGTTTAAATTAACGATCAATTAATCGATTAATCTTTAACCTTAACTACTGCAAAATGCGTCTATTGCAGTGGCATATAGTCACCGGCATGACAGGATGTTCAAATGCCACTCAAAATGCCAGCTTCCTCACCCGAATGAAAAGTATTATCCTCACCAGTTTTTCAAATGACTTCATGACCACAGATGTTAGAGCCACAGGCCTGTAGTAATTTATTCCTGTAATTTTGGATTTCTTTGGGATGGGGGTGATGGTGAAGCATGAAGAGAATTCGCACAGTTCCAGTGATCTGTTGAAGTAGGGGATTGTAACTGTGAACAGGATATGTGGCAATGCTGAGAGAGGATATGCAATTTTAGGTGTCATTGCATGGGCCACACAGAATCTAAATGAGTGAATGGTGTTGGTTGTTTTCTCTTTAAATATGACACATCATTATCCATTTCTTAATGTTTTGACAGGTTGTAACAGATTGTCTGTTTTTACCGACCTGTTGGTGGTGGTTAAATTTTATATTTGTTAAATATAATTGTATAGTATCTTATGCTCCAAAACTGTATTTATTTCATTAAACCTACAGACTCCAAATGTTTGAGTGGTAGTGTATTAATATTTATTCTGATGACAATATCAACACAACGGAATTAGTATTCATTAACTTGTTATTGATATTACAGTTAATACAGCTGAATCATCGTCTTGCAGTAACACACCCCTCTTCTCTCCACAGCGGTGATGGCTTTCCTGTTTGATCTGAAAGATCTGGTTGATCTCATGTCTATTGGCACTCTGCTGGCTTACACTCTAGTTGCGGCCTGTGTCTTAGTCTTGAGGTATGACTTCAGATTTCTGCTATGAACATTTTGGAAGGAAGACTTTCCAAGACTGTTTATCATAAAACAAGAGTTTGATATTTTTGCAGCCTGATGTTGCAAGTACTGTTTTGTTGTTAATCATTTTGCCTTATTTTCTTTTTAATTACACTGAAAGCAGGGCTGTTTCTTTAAAATAAATTCAATGTATTCATATCAAATTATTATGGGTATTTGTTTATAGCTGATTGATGCGTTATTTAAGCAAGATGGTTGGGTTTTTGCATCAGCAATGTTATGTGTGTTTATGTTAAAGTTAGTTCGGTTGGGTTTGGTTAATTTACTGCCTGTTATATAAAAAGGTGGCTGTTACCGTCACTGAGAGAGATGTGTAGGGGAGGGACTTGGCGATATGGCCTTGCATGTGTAGTTATTATTCTGTGTTCGGAATAAAAGGAGAAAGATGACTTTACTGCCTCCTGCTGGTTTGTGAAGACAGTTCTCCAGCTCAGAGTCGTGCGGTGTATGGGACATGAGTGCTCGTATTTCCTATTAGCAAAGTTAAGACTTGCGACGTATAGATACTAGCACCCCGCTAGCAATTAGCTAAATATCAGTGAAGTAGTTTTGCTATGCTCCATTCAGCCCCACGTCTTTGAGAAAAATAGACAGTTACAATATTGAATATGATTTTTTATATTTTAATTGCACATTGATTATACTGTTTGTTTTCTTTTTAATGTTACATTTTTAGTCATTTTGTTGTGTGTGTGTATATAATATCTAGATTTATTGATAGATAGAAACCGTTTGTGTGTGTGCGCAGCAGTAGCAAGTTCCTGTACTTGCTTTGCAGCAGCAGCAATAATCTACAACGATAGCAATAACCAACAGCAGCAGCATAGCAGATCTATTCCACCAAGACCAAATGCATTAACATTGTCATATCCATTAGCATGCCAAAATCTTTCAGGAGTTTTCATGATCGAAATGGTTATAATTTTAGTAAACAATAATAACCATAATTGACGGTTGGACTATTATGTTTCTCTCTCTCAGATACCAGCCTGAGCAGCCCAGTGTGAATATCCAGTATCAGAGAGCCAGCTGTCAGGAGGAAACCGAGGCCGACTCCATCAACGAGAGCAGTGCTGGTTTCCTGCCTGGATCTCTAGATCTCTGCACCCTCAGCAACCTTCTGTCCCCCAAAAACGAGGAGCCGTCACGTCTCTCTGGCTTCACTGTTAACATCTGCACCAGTGTATTAGGTTAGACATGTGCGGATGCACATTTTAAAATAATGATTCTATTCATGATTAGATTAGCAATGAATTGACTTCACAGTGTGAGTTACACAGCCTCCCTTCCTCCCTGTGCAGGTGTTTTGGTGTGTGTGTTCTGTGTCGTGGCTGTTCAGGGTGGATTTCAGATCTGGGTTCTTGTGGTTCTTGCCATTCTGGCTGTGCTTTGTTTCTTCATCACCATGTTAATATGGCGGCAGCCTGAGAGCAAGACAAAACTGTCTTTTAAGGTAAACAAATACTTGCATGCACACAAGTGGGAGTTTTATAATCAGTGTTTATAGCAGTTTGTAAAGATGGGCTGACGTGTGTGTGTTTGTGTACCCAGGTTCCTCTGCTACCGTTCCTTCCCGTCCTTAGCATGTTCATTAACGTGTACCTGATGATGCAGCTGGACGCAGGCACCTGGATGCGCTTTGCCATTTGGATGGCCATAGGTAAGTCAATAATATGTCATCAGAATCTTTAAACATGGGAAAATCACTGTAACATGGTGTCTAAGACTCCAAACCACATGCAACAAAATCCAGGAATCCAGTATTTCATACAGGACTTTATACAGGGGGGTCCAGGGCCCCCAGGGCCATGGTCCCCTGTAAGAAAAGTAAAATGCATCTAGTGCATTTTGAGAGCAAAAATAAGAGCTCAAACCTATTTCTGTTTCCAGATGTAAAAATAATAATAAAAATAAACTTTACAGTTACACGCTGTGAATATTTATCATTATTTGTAACTACACATAAATGTATTGCTATTTTAATATGATTGCACTGCAAAACGAATACAAATAATAATTTCATGATTATATTAATTACATTAATTAGTAGCAAATGTTTACAATTTTTCGTGTTTTTAGCATTTTTTTAAAGTATCTTATGGTAATTTATTTGATAAAAAATAATAAACAGTAAAATATAGTATAGTAACAGAAATAGTGAAATATTATTAACATTTTAAATAACTAATATATTTTAAAATGCAGCTTTTGCTGCTTAATATTTTGTGGAAACTGATTGAATGGTAGTCTAATGCCAAGTTCACACTGCACGATTTTAGCCAGATTTTCGCGCTGACAGTTTTTGATAAATCGCCGACAAATGTTTGACATCAGAGGCAAGTTCACGCAAGTGACTATCACTCAGTGAGAATTATCAAAGACGCGATCTGAGGGAATCACCAATGAATCGCAGACACCAGTGAAATATTTGGCATGCTAATATCTGGAGCTGGCGGCGACTCACAATCCTGCTCTGTGAATGTGAGTCGGACCTACTCTGTGAGTTCTGACTGAAAAAGCCAACGGAGACAAGATACAGGGCAGCGGAAAGCTCGATTTTTTCAAAGCCATTTACAAACAATGTGCTTAAATTTTGGCATTAGAATATACAGATAAGGTAGGCTACGTAACGATGAAAAGGGGGCAAGGGTTTTTCCTGTAAATAATATTCTTCTATAAAGGACAAAAGATTTGTTGCATTTTTCTTTTCCATCATTTTGAGAGATTTTAAAGGCTTTAAGAAATAAACTCATTATAAAATGCACAACACGTTGGTTTCACTTTTTAAGTAGGCTACTTATAGATTTGTGTGTATAAAATTTTCCCAGCAGAAATATGTTTAACAAGTCATATTTGTTAATTACTGTGTGTTCGGGGAGGACTTATAGACCATAATATCAGCGTGATCTTGCTTTATTTCCTTATCACAGGGTTCCCACGGGTCATGGCATTTCTGGAATATCATGGAATTTTAAAAGGTCTATTCCAGACATTGAAAGTCAGGGAATTTTATATATTTTTGTCCAAGTCATGGAATATCAGGGATATTTGTTCGTCAACTCCATTCAGTTCTCGCGTGCTGTGTTCTGCGTAAACAGCGTGCACAGACAGCCGCGAGCCCCGAGTTAAGATTCTCTCAGCGTCTTTCGTGTGCCCGAATGGGCAAATACATACAAATGTATAAAAAAATACCCGTCTTGGCAAGTAACTTTGTAGCTTTAACAATGATTAATCTATATTTAATTTTTACAGTGAAGTACATCCACCCGTTCGACAGGCCATTTTACATTTTATTTTATTTCCATGCTTGCTCACAAACTGCACAGTAATCATTTCCCCAAATGCCATTTGTGGGGAAATATTACGTTATTATTATAATTAGTCTGTAAACGTTAGAGATCGACCGATATATCGGTTGACCGATATTTTTCCCGATATTTAAGCATTTTACCATAATCGGTTATCGGTTTTGTAAAAAAAAAAATCGGTTTTGAATTATTATGATTTATTTTTTCTTCGTCACATACATAATTATACAGAGTATAACCAGCAGTGAAATTTTGTTCTCTGCATTTGACCCATCCAAGTACACACACACCTGGAGCAGTGGACACTGTTCACTCAGGAAATGCTCCAGCACGACCACCGCATGTAACTTTATACAAGATTCACTTGTTTGAAACACGCGAAATTATATTAACATTTACTATAGAACCATTATTTCACCAGTTGATATTTTGTTTGAGTTTTCCTTTTCCTTATAGGTTTTAAATAGCCTGTAAGTGCCGTGCGCGTTTTACTTTGACTTTAATATCAGCAGCAATTCGGCGTCAAGCAGTGTTTAAAAAAAAAACTGAAAATACTGTGTAACCAAATAAATGAGAAATTAATGTTTTTTTTTGTTGGTTTTTTTACATTATCACTTAGATCAGGGGTAGGTCGCTCGCACTTTAGGTCAGTGTTTCTCAACCAGGGTGGCGAGAGATAAAACTACAATATAATACATTCAATAATATTATGACTCGCATGTTAAGTAATGTAAAAAAATATATAGCCTATAAATAAATAACAGTACCACCTATTTACGTATTCTGTGTTTAGGAGGAGAAATACGGTTCTCATCGCGCTGTGAATACAGACTGAACGGCGGCTCAAAACCGCTGTATGAACATATGATACACAAACTACTGCTCTCGCTGGATAAAAGAAGCCAGTGTCACACTAGTACACACAAGTTTTGATGGGCAAGTTTTGTAATCAAGGTAAAGCTGATTACAGTGACATGATCCTGCATTAGGTGCGCGTTATGTCCGTTATAAATGATGCGCAAACGAACCGTGTATGTGCGCTCTCGATCATAACATCATATTTCTGCTTGAATACAGCGCAGTATATAGTTGAATACAGCGACGTGAATAATAATAAAACACTATTTTATTAATTATTATTAAATTAATGCAACATACCAACAAGCCTTTTTAATTATTTATTTAATATGTATTTTATCATTTATTCACTTTTCACTTGGTAGATCTCAGTGAGTTTTCTCCCTGAATTAGATTAATGTCAGACTCAGAAGTCAACAGGCTTAAAACGGGCGCTTTTACATTTCGTTTCGAAACTCTTCCGCATCGTCATGTGATAAATTAAATCTGATCTGTGATGCAGAGGTCTGCGCGGGACTGTTTTTTTTTAGGTTTTATTCCGCACACACCCGCTCCCGCGAAATATTCACTGTTTCTTCACATTTCTGATGAAAGATAGGCTAACAAATAAAAGTGTAGTCTGCACAAAATTGTATTTATTTTATTCGTCTTGTCAAGAGTCTTGAATTTATTGACTGATAAATGTCAATAACATTTTGCTGCCAACACGGAATAAAGTGTCACAGAGAGGAAAAAAAATGTATATAAAAATTGTAATCCCTATTTTTATTCGTTTTGTCAGGATACAATTAGTTTATGCTAACATTCAGCCTACAACACAATAGGGAAAAAAATGTAGGTTTAGCCTAATAGCTATTTTATTAGTCTTGTCAAAATACTAAATTCATTTAACATCTTGCTGTTAACACAGTGAAAAGTGCAGCAGAGATAAATAAATAAAATCATTTAAAATGATAGGATAAGCATACTACAAAAAAAAAGGAAAAATAATTGCACGTCCTTCAAGGAGCATCCAGACTTGCTCCATCGTTATTCTGCTCTGTCACTCATCACAACCTGCTTGTTCTGTGTGAGAGCCGTATATAAATGATATTTGCTAGCCTGCTCTGAGCATCTTTGCACACGCTGTGCACAGACAATAAGACGAAGCACTGGTCCATGCGTGCAGCGAGCGCATAACGGTCCGGGTGCAGGCTGAACTGATTGATAAGAATAAAGCGCAGATATACTGTTCTGAAAGGACGTCTGGGACCGGGATAATGTTAGACCACCCGCTCAAATTCAAATTGCACCAAAGTTACCGACCGCTACCTCCTTGTGTTCAGGAAATGAATCCCGCGGTGTAAGAAATCTGGTCGGGATAGCCGCGGCAATGCAGACCTAGACTGCTGTGATGCAAGACTCTCGTTCGTTCGATGCACTGCGTTGAGCAGCAGCGTTCAGTTTTAATTGTAGTGTCCTCTAACTGAACAAATGTATTTTTATTACTATAAAAACAATATAAAGGACAGTGCCACGGTGAGCAAGTGACGCAAGGCTTAACACCGGTATAACCATCATCACGTCTATCGCGGCAAGCCTACTTCACTCTGTTATTTATTTACTTTATAACAGTAAATAAATATCGGTTCTGCATATCGGTTATCGGGTACATAAACGTACAAATAATCGGTATCGGTTATAAAAAAATCAATATCAGTCGATCACTAGTAAACGGCCATTAACAGAGGCCAGAGATGCTGAAGACGGACGCAAAGAGAAAATACACACGCACATGCACACACACACACACAATGCTCAAAACTACGCATTTGAACAGTCAATAGAAAATACTTAGACTAATAACAAAACATACATACAGTCGCTGATTCAGAAGCGCCAGATTGTCAGAGCAAATTCAGAATTACCACCTCTCTTAGGATCATGAAACGGTCGTCCATAAAATGCATTGTGATAACATTTGGGTTGTGCTGCTCTGTTGTAATTAATCGTAATGTTTCCTAAATGCATTCAGAAGACCAAATAAAGTGCTTTTTAGAAACACAGCTTCTCCCTGACGTGACTGCCTGCATCAACACAACTGCGGTTACTGAAACCACGCCTTCTTTCCTTGCGTGTACATTTGGGCTGCATTATGCAAATATTTCCACATCGTGACGTAGACATGTGGGGGTGTGTTTGAATGAGCCGTTTTAGGGGGCGTGGCAGAGTCTTCATTTTGATAAAGAATATCTCTTTGGTTTTTAAACTTAAGTCTTTGCAACTTCTCATCATATAACCACTTTAAATTGCGGTGGTTGCCTTGCCACTAATTTCAAATGGCAATGAAAAATCAAGTTGCAACAGAGAGTGAAGAATATGTGAATGTTATTTTATTAGTAATTATTCCATTTCTGTACCTGAACACCTACAAACATAAAAGCTTAAGCAAACGTTTATTTTTTCTCTTCATAACATTTTCTGTTGATTGGAAATTCTTAATTATTGCCTGGAATTTTCACTGCTCTAGCTCTTTTCTTAAAGTCACTTTCTTTCCTCATATTTACCAAGGGTACCAACAGTTCTGACCACATGTTTACTTGCAATTTGTTCATTTGTTTTTATTTAATGGGTGCCACTTATATTTAATAATGTTTGAACTAGGCTAGGTTGTTTTTATTTTTTTGCTGTGTTATTAACATTGAAATCAGGAATTGTACAATTTTATTGGTATCTAAAATATTCGTGTCATAAGTTTATTTATTAGAATACAAAAATCTAAATTGATAACAGCAACTATTTTATTATTTATTTATTTTTGTGGCAAGGCTAGTTAAAATATTAACAGGGCAAGTAATAATTTTAACCACTGAAAAATATCCTTAGCATTGAGCCCTGGGCTATTTTTCTGGCATATTTATGGGTAAATATGGCTTTTTAGTCAGTGAAAGTGAGGGAATTTGATGTTTGAATTAGAGTGGGAACCCTGTTTTCACTTCTCGTGTGGGTTTGACTGTAGTTTGCGGAGTAGACGGGAGTTATCGGAGATTCTTCCCTATTGTAAAGTCATGCAGTGTGTAACCTCCTGTTGCCAATCCATCATGCAATGTGAAAATAGCAGTGACTGAATGCTACCCCAGATAGTCATGCAGTGTGAAAACAGCAGTGATCTGATGACTTTGAAAATCATGAAGTGTGAACTCGGCATAAGGTTTGGGGATAAGTAAGATTATAAAAAAACATATTCCAGAAGGACACTTAAAATGTATCAAAAGTAGCAGATTTACAATGATACTGTGATTTCTATTTCATTTATTTGAAAGAAATTCTGAACTTTATCAAATAATTTTATATTTTAATGATAAACAACAAAAACTGGAATAAATTAACTTTTAATATATATATTCAAATTAGAGGTGGGCATAGATTAATTTTTTTAATCTAGATTAATTTTGGAATTAATCTAGATTAAAATGGCTCATTTGAATTCTGCCGAAGGCATTCAGAATATGTGTGCTACCCAAATAATGACTAAAAGTAAGTCTTTGAGAACGGGTTTCTCAAGCCAGGTGGCGATTAGACCAGGGCTCATCTCCTGTTTCCAAAATGCATCACAAACTTTAATCTCTTCCGTCCCAATCCACAAAAAACTGGAGGAAAATCGTTCCACTCCCGGAAGAATGACTCCCATTCCCTCCCACTCCCGTGTTGGTTTTTGTTTTTGCCGATAACTGTCAATTACAGTAAAAATATAGTACAGATCACAGCGTGCCCACCTTATTAGTTGAATAAAACCCAAAATGTCGTTTTTATTATATTGAACTGAAAGCCATCTTATGCACAGTGTTGCACAGATTAAATTTCATGTAAATCATCCATGCTAACACACACGTCCTTCTATTATTTTTTTTTTGACATTTCACTCTCTATAGATATATTTTCTATGTACTGTATTTTAGATATATTCGAGTTTCAAGTTTCTCGCTCAAGTTCACATGAGACCTAAAGCGCATCCTGTTTGCTTAAAAGCGCAACGTTTCGTTGTTATTCTGAGTGCACACAAATAAACGAGAGTCTTTACAGATTCGAAAGATGTATTAGGCTACTTTTATCTGTATGACCAAAAATGACGGAGATTTTAAGAGCAAGTGAGCGCACCGGAGCCTGTCCTGCAGCAAACGGCGCTTCCACACAAACACTTCAATAGCGCACATTTCTCTAGGTTAACATCATATTGAGCGCCATGTAAAGTTGCTACTACATACATCTTTCAGATGAAAAGCCATATTTGAGGTTGATGAATGATAGGTGAGCATTTGGATGTCCTGCCCGATTGTATTACCACATAGACCAGCCGTTAACAATCTGTCCATCACGGACGAGCCTCTAGTTCAAGACTGTTCTTGCCCCTACAGTGCAATTCGGCCAGGTATACATCCGCACTAAAATATCAGGGTGAAAGTCATCATAGCTTGCGTAGTATAGACCCAGCTCCCAACCCAACTTTGAGAATAGATTAACGGCGATATTTTTTTTATCGCCGATAAGAGTCTCACGTTAACGCAGCACGTTAACGCCGATAACGGCCCACCACTAATTCAAATATATATTCACAATGTTCACAATATTACTGTTTTACTGTAAATAAATAAATGCAACCTTGTTTGAGCATGAGTCTTCTTTAAAAAAATATATCTTAATTTCTTAATATGTTCACTTGCAAGAGTTAAGATTTAATATCTAGTGAATACTCTCAACAAAAGTAGTAGAAATGAACTGCCAAAAATAAATTCCCAAACGCATGTTAAACTCACAGCACTGTATTTACTGTGACCCGAGATGTTGAAAACACTAGATCATGAGCGGCTAACGTATAAATGAACCCAGTGCTGCACTTCATGCTGAAGCAGCAAAACAGATTAAAAACTCCATTCAGTTGTAGTCTTTTATGATTTGATAATTGCACTGCACTAAATCTTCAGTTGAAATTTGTAGAGTATCATCGCATCACGTCTACTTACGACTAATTAGCCTTGAATGGCTAATCACACCAACACGATAAAAGACAATAAATGGGTAGTCATTGATAATAATCAAAATAATATTACAGATACAACATAAGTACAAGGTATTCTGCTGTCCTTGACATTCTGTGTTTCTTTCTAGGTTTTGTTATTTATTTTGGCTATGGGATGTGGCACAGCACTGAAGCGGCCTTGGCCAATAACGACACAGAAGACATCAACACCTTCAAACCGACAATGACAAACGAACCAGCCACACCCGAGAAAGAGGCTTTCTTGAGCAACGGTATTAATGTCAGAGCAGAGGAGAGCAGTGACCCTTGAGAAAACACTTGAAGTACTGTTACTGAAGGCGTTATGTGCTCGCTATACTGATGTATGTGACTTCCAACAACTGAAACGTCCAAACCGAGAGCTGCTATTGAGGTTCAAGACAATGTACTTTGTGTTACTGTAGGTCCGAAGCACCTATAAACAGCATTACAAGTGGCTATTATTATTTACCAGATGAATTGCCTGTTATTGAGGTAAAACGGGAAGGACCGAATAAATGTTCATTGTGTACATAAGGATGTTCACTGCATTATTGGAACAGTCAGTTCTTCCTTTGCAGAATTGGTTTTTAATCTATTTATTTTTGTAGCATGTTTTGCGGTCATGCTTGATAAAAATAGTTTTGAGCAATACACATTGCATTGTTACCCATAATTCTCTTTGTGGTGTGTGGTATGTTGAATTCTAGTGATGCACCGATTTACTGAGGGCCAGTTATTCAGAAAGATAGCTGTTTATAGCAACCGCTGATTTATCTTCGACCTGGCTTTAAAACATGGAATATTAAACAGCTTCAAAGAAATATTAATTTGACTTTATATGACTATTCAAATGTATATTTAGCTGACACAAGGTGCTTTAATTCAATTTTCTAAATATGAGAAGGTTATTCGTGCTGCAAATCACAGTAATGCTGTTAAGTCCGAGACTTGGTCTGTAACTGTCCAGTGCCTTTTCTCACCCGTTTTGATTGACAGTGCTAATATCTCCTCGCACTGACAAAGACTTTTAGTGGCTGATACTAGAGCCACCTCTCAGACTTTGATAAAGCAGTCGCCAAACTTTGGGATGGGAGAAAAAACTGCTAATAAAGTCTTGGATCTGGGAAAATCTCTGTTCAGAGCGATTCTAATGCTTGTTTGTTTGTTCAGTTTCCTTTCCATTCAGTTTGTGTGTGCATGCTGATTCTCTGTGAGCTGTTTTACATTTGCTACTGGTATTGGGCGAAATATTTTTGTACAGTATTTTTAGACTTTTGTGTGTTGTACTTTTATTGTCCAAATTTTAGACTGTATAAAAGAATAAAGCCAAATAATTTGTTATAATTTGATTTGAAACTGCATTATTTTATTGATATTTTGCATTTAAACAGAACTTTTAGAAACACTGACACTTTATTTCATGTCACAGTACATGTTATGTTGTATTTTAAGAAAATGAATAAATGTACATTTGGATGTTAATGTCAAAATTTGAAGGGAACTGTAAATTTACTGTAAATATTTGCTGTTTTTCTTGCAATTGATTTTCTTGTTTATAAAGACAGTATCGTGATGTTTTTTCCTTTTTGTTGCACACTGCAACTATTTAAACTGGCCTGATTTAATGTCAGTTGTCTGTATATTAACACCAAAATGTGAGCAAACCACAGTGGTCTCAGAGCAAAACACTTTTCCCCTTTTCAAGATGGTCACAAAATTAAGTCAACACTCCAGTTCTAAAAAACTAAAAAGTCTAAATTACATTGTAATGTAAATAAATGGGGCCAACGATAAAAATTAAACTACAGATTCAAAGTAAAGCCTAAGACAATGTTAGCAATTTATAAACAAATTGCTTACAACCTTTTCTATGTAGTAGTATTGTAAGTCTCGCCTTAATTTTTATACCACAAGCTACATAAAAAGGGGGTTCACTTTTCCCAATAGATTGTGTTCAAAATAACTAAGAGTTTATAAACCATTCGTATATTGAATTATTGAACGATAACAAATTGCACATTGATAAAACCCAATGCAATATTGTGAATAAAGTTCAATACTTGAAAAACAAATAAAAAATGTATCAAACCCAAAATAAGAAAGTGTTACCACATATAATACTGCTGGCTCAATGGAATGGAGTACCCAAGTTGATATAAGAGATACAACACAAAGAAACAGAAACAAACTGGATAGTGTACCCAACAATTCAGAATGTAGAAGATAAAGGGGTGTAGAGGCAAGGCTTTTATTAGAGTGTGTAAAAGTCCCAGTCTTGATAATGTCCCAACGGGTCATGAATATATGCAATCCTAGGACCACGAATCAATCCCATTGGCATAATCCAACACAGGTGAGAAGTAGGTATCAGCCTTTTAAGTAGCTTTTAAAGCCCCGTAACAGAGTCCTCTGTGAGCTTCTCTGCAAACAATTTAGATTCACGTTTTGCAGGGGTACATCAAAATGTGCATTTGAATATCAGCAAAGCACATAAATGTCAAAATTCACTTAACTTTCCGAATACCATATGATATGAATTTGTATTTAATGTGATCAAAACTTAATAAAATAGTGTCATGTATTTATTATTTCACTTTATTTAAAAATCTTTATTGAAAACTGTATTAATGAATTTTCTCTGCGCGTTCGCAATGCCATGCAAAATACGTTTCCCCCAGCAGCTGATCTAGAAACAGCCACGCTCATCATTTGAAATTACTGTGGAAAATACTGATCCTGGATCAGCAGTTATGAGCAGCTTTTCTCTCGATAAGCAACTAGAAACAGCAGCATGCAGTGTTTTTTGAGTGATATTGTGTAGCCTTCCCCAGCCTTACACACGCTCCGCCTATATGTACCTCATAAATTAAGTACGATGTATTCTTTGAATAAACTGTCACAGTGTATGAAATAAACACCCCACAAACCCGCGTTAGTTCCAGGAGGAATGCCTTTGCCTAGACATAATTAATATTGATATTTTCACAGTATTTACGCTGGCAGAAATAAAGGCTACATTCGTTTACATTTTGCAGAACAGAAGAAAGAATATCCGTCACTGTGCAATTGCGTTATGTTCAGATGTTCTGTAGTGGTTATATACATCTATAATACACATACTGCATAATTAATACAGGCTACTTTAAAATATAATGTAATTCAGTGATGCAAATCAGAATATGTATCAGCTGTTATTCCAGTTTTCAGAGTCATACGATCCTTCAGAAATCACTCTAAGATATTGATTTATTACCAGTGTTGTTGAATCTAACAGCAAGCAAATGTTGGTTAGGAATGTTTTGAAGCTGGTCGGGACAGTTTAGGACCAGTACATGCATGACCAGCTTAAACCAGCTCAAACCAGCATCCCATGCTTTAAAACATACCTAACCTGTTTTTTTCAACAGGGCGCAGTTTTGCTGCTTTATATTTTTGAAACCAGTGACATTTTGATTCTTTTATGAATAGAAAGCTAAAAAGAACAGCATTAATCTTTAATCAACATATTTGAATGATTTATGGAGGATTCTGCAACACATAAAGCTGGCGTAAAGGCTGATAACAATTCTGATTTGCATCACTGAAATAAATGACAAAAAAAGCCATTGGATTAAAGTAAACTCATTGACGTGTTCAAGAAACCAGTTTGAGATGATTTGAGCTTTGTGACGGTGCATTATCCTGCTGGAAGAAGATAGGTACACTGTAGTCATAATGGGATGGACATGGTCAGCTACAATACTCAGGTAGGCTGTGGCGTTTAAACGATGCCCAATTGGTACTAAGGGGCTCAAAGTGTGCCAAGAAGATATCCCCCAAACCATTGCACCACCACCACCAGCCTGAACCGTTGAGACAAGGCAGGATGGCATGCTTTCATATTCTTTACGCCAAATTCTGACCCTATCATCTGAATGTCGCAGCAGAAATTGAGACTCATCAGACCAGGGATCATTTTCCCAATCTTCTATTGTCCAATTGGCACCTGGTGTGGTCTTCTGCTGCTATAGCCCATCTGCTTCAGGGTTCGATGTGTTGTGAATTCAGAGATGGTATTCTGTATACCTTGGTTGTATCGAGTGGTTATTTGAGCTACTGTTGCCTTTCTATCATCTCTAACCAGTCTGCCCATCCTCCTCTGACCTCAACAAGGCATTTTTGTCCACACAACTGCTGCTCACTGGATATTTTCTCTTTTTCGGACCATTCTCTGTAAACCCTAGAGATGGTTGTGCCAGTAGAATCCCAGTAGATCAGCAGTTTTTGAAATACTCAGAACAGCCCGTCTGGCACCAACAACTATTCCACACTCAAAGTCACTTAAATCCCCTTTCTTCCCCATTCTGATGCTCGATTTGAACTTCAGCAAGTCGTCTTCACCACATCTAGATGCCCAAATGCATTGAGTTAATGCCATGTGATTGGCTGATTAGAAATTTGTGTTACCAAGGAATTGAACAGGTGTACCTGATAAAGTGGCCAGTGAGTGTATATAAGATACAAAAAATATCTATATACCTGCATAAAAATAGACTATATACTTTATATGATCCAAAGTATCTAACTACTTGAGTATGTTTTTTATCCGATACTTTTTTACTCTTAAGTTACTATTCAGACTATTACTTTTATTGAGTACAGTTTTTGGGTACTCTACCCACCTCTGTCTGTAAGTAACTTAGGCTGTCAAGGCTATTTTATTCTCTTTAATACAGATGATGCTGGATCATTAATAAATTAGTCATGACAAAAAAATGATATCCGAAGTATTTTCTATGACCGATTATAAGGTTACCAAGCTTAACACTGTAGCTTGTCACCCACTGCAGTAACACCGTGTGTGAACTAATATTAGGCTAATATTGTAGACCTACCGATGTGTTGGGTTTTGCTCGATAAGATGTTAAGTGGCAGATCAGTGATCTTGATGCCGTTAAATATATAAAAAGACATACTTGGTCCCAGACGAAACCTTAAACCTTAAATGTAGCTAAAATAAATTGATTGCGATCACTTACCTAAACATTTTTTTTTGTTAATTCAACACTGCAAAACATTTCAAGCTATTTCAACTAATTTTTATTTAGTAACTAGTTCCACGGAAATCTTACGTTCCGTCAGTTTCTGTCTTCAAAGTTTTGCCTGAATTGTTAGTTGGCTCATCCTTTACTGAAATAGTTGTATAGTCCATTCAACTAAAATGTTTTAATTGGTCAAACATAAAAACTGCAGCAAATTATTTAAATTAAAATGTAACCATTCATTCCATGTGTTTCATATGTTAAATCAACTAAGATTTATTATTTGGGGATCATAAGAAATTAGTTCTTATATGTAATACAGAGTTTAAGAAAATTAACTCATGTCTATAAATCACTAAAACACAAACATTACAACACATAATTGCCTTTATTTAATAACAATCTGCATTTATAAAATTTGTCATACAGTCTAAGCAGGCTTAAAGGATAGTTCACCCAAAATTGAAATGTTGCTGTTAATTGACTCACCTCAGGCCATCCAAGATGTAGTTCACTTTTTTCTTCAGTTGAACAGTAAAGAAGATGTTTAGGTGAAACCATTGTCTTTGGCTATTCACAAACTGCACATCTCTGGCTACCGGGTTCAGATAAACATCTACAGACAAGACCACATTACCAAAGGCTCCTGTGGACTCATTGAGGTCTAATGAAGCTTAACAATCAAAAATTGGAATCCACAGACGTTCAGTGTTTGAATTGCCATGGATCACTGTTTCATAAAAAATATGTACTGTTCTACTGAAGAAAAAGCCACTGACATCTTTGATGGCCTGAGGGTCAGTTAAATTACAGCAAATTTCAATTTTGGGTGAACTGTCCCTTTAAAATGTTCCAGTTGTCAAACATTACATTTGTAATACAACTGCAAAATGTATTATAGACATTTGTTTAATGAACTTAAAAAAAAAATACTAAACTAGTTAAACAATGTGTGCAAACAAATATTACTACTGTTCACAATTACATATTTCAAATGAGGCAGAAGTAAGAAATAAATAGAGGAATCAGGTTTACAAAGAATCAAGTAAATACAAAGAAATCAAGAGTCAAGTAAACGCCAGTCACTGTATTTAGCGTTTTTTTACAATACAGATGTGTCCTTGTTCTCCTCTGGTGACCTAGTCACCATAGTCCAGTGTTTACTGGGAGCCAGAGCACCTTATATCTTAACAAATTGAAAAGTGCCGGCTAATGCTAAATGTAAATTCAGTAAGATATTTATTCACGTCGGCGCTAATGATGTTCGACTTTGCCAGTCTGAGATCACAAAAAATTATATTAAAGAGGTGTGTGAACTTGCAAGTATGATGTCAGACACTAATATGCTCTGGCCCGCTTCCTGCTTACCGGGGCGATGAGATTCATAGCAGACTGTCATCAATCAATGGCTGGATGTCTAAGTGGTGCCCACAGAACAAGGTTTTATAGACAATTGGAAGATTTTTTGGGGCAGACCTGACCTGTTGAAAAGAGATGGTCTTCATCCCTCCTGGGGTGGTGCTGCTCTTCTCTCTAGAAATACGGCACATAGTCTTAGAGTTCGTATTTGACTAACTATAGGGCCCAGGTCAGGAAGCAGACAGACTGGCTAAACCGACCGTCTGCTAGCCGCCTCACATCACAGAAGTCAGTTAATTATCATCACATAGATATCACACTATAGAGGCTGTGTCTGTTCCCCAAACTAGAAAATACAGAAAACATCCAAACCAAAGTAAGAGTAACAATTTCAATTGATGTTCAACAAATAAAAAACACATATCATACAGATAAACAAATCATAAAGCTTGGCTTATTGAATATTAGATCCCTTTCTACAAAAAGCACTTTTTGTAAATTATATGATATGATCACGGACCATAAACTAGATGTGCTTTGTTTGACATAAACCTGGCTAAAACCAGATGATTACATTACTTTAAACGAGTCTACCCCTCAAGATTACTGTTATATAAATGAACCGCATCCAAAAGGCAAAGGGGGAGGTGTTGCTACAATTTATAGCAATATTTCAGTATTTCTTAGAGGTTGGGTTTCAAGTATGATTTGTATGAAGTAATGAAGTCATATAATGTTATCCACAGAAAGAAGTGTTAATGATAAATCCCCTGTGATGTTTGTACTAGATACTTTATACAGGCCATCAGGGCATCATACACAGGTGCAGCTCAATAAATAAGAATGTTGTGGAAAAGTTAATTTATTTCAGTAATTCAACTCAAATTGTGAAACTCATGTATTAAATAAATTAAATGCACACAGACTGAAGTAGTTTAAGTCTTTGGTTATTTTAATTGTGATGATTTTGGCTCACATTTAACAAAAACTCTCAACAAATTAGAATACTTCACAAGACCAATAATAATAAAAAAAAAATTGTGAATGGTTGGCCGCCTGGAAAGTATGTTAATTTACTGTATATGTACTCAATACTTTGTAGGGGCTCATTTTGCTTGAATTACTGACTCAATTCGGCATGGCATGGAGGTGATCGGTTTGTGGCACTGCTGAGGATGTATGGAAGCCCAGGTTTCTTTGACAGTGGCCTTCAGCTCATCTGCATTTTTTTGGTCTCTTGTTTGTCATTTTCCTCTTGACAATACCCCATAGATTCTCTATGAGGTTCAGGTGTGGTGAGTTTGCTGACCAGTCAAGCACACCATGGTCATTTGACCAGCATCAGCAGATGACATTGCACCCCAAATCCTCACAGACTGTGGAAACTTAACACTGGACTTCAAGCAACTTGGGCTATGAGCTTCTCCACCCTTCCTCCAGACTCTAGGACCTTGGTTTCCAAATTAAATACAAAACTTTCTCTCATCTGAAAAGAGGACTTTGGACCACTGGGCAACAGTCCAGTTCTTCTTCTCCTTAGCCTAGGTAAGACGCCTCTGACGACAACTGTAGCCAAATTCCTTGACACGTCTGTGTGTGGTGGCTCTTGATGCCTTGAACCCAGCCTCAGTCAATTCCGTGTGAAGTTCACCCAAATTCTTGAATCGATTTTGCTTGACAATCCTCATAAGGCTGCGGTTCTCTCTGTTGGTTGTGCATCTTTTTCCTTCCGCACTTTTTCCTCCCACTCAACGTTCTGTTAACATGCTTGGATACAGCACTCTGTGAACAGCCAGCTTCTTTGGCAATTAATGTTTGTGGCTTACCTTTCTTGTGAAGGTGTCAATGATTATCTTCTGAACAATTGTCAGATCAGCAGTCTTCCCCATGATTGTGTAGCCCAGTGAACCAAACTGAGAGACCATTTTGAAGGCTCAGGAAACCTTTGCAGTTGTTTTGAGTTGATTCGCTGATTGGCGTGTCACCATATTCTAATTTGTTGAGATAGTGAATTGGTGGGTTTTTGTTAAATGTGAGCCAAAATCATCACAATTAAAAGAACGAAAGACTTAAACTACTTCAGTCTGTGTGCATTGAATTTATTGAATACACGAGTTTCAAAATTTGAGTTGAATTACTGAAATAAATGTTATTTTGCATGACATTCTAATTTATTGAGATGCACCTATATATGAGCACCATACAGACTCATATAAATGTATGTATGGTAAAGGCTACAGAGATGTAGAAAATGCGACCTCTGAAGGATACAGCCTTCCGTTTGAGAAACGTACATTATTAAAAGATTTGCTGATTTTCTATCTAAGTTAGTGCTGGCTGCAGATAAAGTCCTAATTGTTGGTGATGTTAATATCCATGTTGATAATGAAAAATATTAGTGGGGATCAGCATTTATAGACTTTCTAAACTCTATTGGTGTTAAACAAAACGTGTCAGAACCAAATTGAATACAAATTTAATAGATTTAATACTGTTGCATGGAATTGATGTCAGTGGCATTGACATTTTGCAGCAGAGCGATGCTTAGATCATTATCTAGTTTTGTGTATATTCCATATAGCTAAAGCTGTAAAGCCAACTCCTTGCAACAAATATGGTAGAACTATCACTTCTACCACAAAAGACTGCTTTAAAAATAATATTCCTGACTTATCTCAGTTCCTCAGCACATCCAATAGCTCAGAACAACTTGAAACGATGGACTCTCTTTTCTAACACTTTAGATACAGTTGGTCCTTTACTCTTATGGAAGATTAAGGAAAAGAGTCCAACACGTGGTATAATGAGCACACTCGGACCCTAAAGAGAGCAGCCCGGAAAATGGAGCGCAGCTGGAGAAAAACTAAATTAGAGGTATTTCGTATTGCTTGGCCAGGAAAATACTCCCTCCTACAGAAAAGCCTTAAAACTGCTAGATCTGCTTACTTTACGTCTCTTTTCGGAAAAACAAACAAACACAACCCCATGTATTTATTCAATACAGTGGCTAAATTATCATTACCAACAACAACAAAAACACATCAGCAGGTGCAGATATTACCCAGCAGCACAGTAGTGATGACTTTATCAACTACTTTACTTCCAAGATCGAAACCTCTAGAGAGAAAGTTGTAACCGTGCAACTTTCAGCCACAGTATCTCATCAGACAGTACGATGTAGATCCCCTGAGGAACAATTCCACTCATTCTCTTCTAATGGAAATGAAGAATTGTATAAACTTGTTAAATCATATAAACCAACGGGTATGTTAGACCCTGTTCCATCTAAGCTCCAAAAAGAAGCATTTTCAGAATATATTTCCTCTTCTGCTTATTAATGTATAATTGTCATTAGGATGTGTACCAAAAATCTTCAAACTGACTGTTATTAAGCCTCTCATTAAAAAAACACAACTTGACCCCAAATAATTAATTAATTACAGACCAATCTCGAATCAAGCTTTTCTGTCAAAGATATTAGAACAGGGAGTATCATCACAACTATGTTTTTTCTTAGAGAAAAAAAAATGATAGATGTGAGGATTTACAGTCAGGATTTAGACTATATCATAGTACTGAGACTGTTCTCATTAGAGTTACAAACGACCTGCTCTTTTTATCTAATCGTGGTTGTATCTCTCTATTAGAGCTTCTGGATCTTAACACTGCGTTCGACACTATCGACCACTACATTCTTTTAAATAGACAATAAAATGATGTTGGCATTAGAGGAAGTGCACTGGCATGGTTCAAATCGTACTTATCTGACCGCCATAATTCATCTCCGTAATTATCTGCCAATTCGTGGCATTAAATGAAGAGATATCATACAAAATCACAAGTGCAGTATGGAGTACCTCAAGGCTCAGTACTAGGCTCTTACTTTTCACGCTTTACATGTTATCCTTGGGAGATATCATTAGGAAACTTGGGGTTAGCTTTCACTGTAATGCTGATGATACTCAGCTATATATTTCTTCACAACCCGATGAAACATACTAATTTGCAAAACTAACGGAATAAATAGTTGATATCAAAAACTGGATGACAGAAACATGAATACATGCGTTCATGACCTCGAGGCTAGATTATTGTAATGCTTTATTGGGTGGTTGCTCTGCACATTTAATAAACAAACTCCAGCTGGTTCAAAATGCAGAACTTACTAGAACCAGGAAGTATGACCACATTAGCCTGGTTCTGTCAACACTGCACTGGCTCCACATTAAACATCTTATAGATTTGAAAATCATGTTAATTACTTATAAAGCCCTGAATGGTTTAGCTCCTCAGCGCTTGAGAGGGCTCTTATCACACTATAGTCCTTCACGTCCGCTGCAATCTCAAAACTCTGATAATACCTAGAATATCAAAACCAACTGTGGGCGGGAGATCGTTTTCCTATTTAGTGACCAAACTCTTGAACAATCTACCCAAACTCTGTTCCGAAAACAGACCAGTTTAAATCTAGATTAAAGACCCATCTTTTTAACCTGGCTTACACATAATACACTATCGCATTTATCTAATTCAAATCCATTAAAGTATTTTTAGGCTGCATTAATTAGGTCAACCGGAACCGGGAACAGTTCCCAAAACACCCAATGTACTTGTTACATCATAAGAAGAACGCTAATATTAGTCTGTTTCTTTCTTATTCCGAGGTCACCGTAGCCACCCAATCCAGTCCGTATCCAGCCCAGATGGTCACTGCAGTCACCAGATCCAGACTGTATCCAGATCAGATGGTAACTGCAGCCACCCGTATCCAGTCCGTATCCAGATCAGATGGTAGATCAGCACCTAGATATGACCTTGATAGCCCTGAAGATCAGCAGAGACCAGGACAACTAGATGAGCCCCAGAGACTTACCACCAGTGAAGACCCTGTCTCCTAGACGGCAATCGGGACAAGACCACAGGAACCAGATGAGTCCTTTGCACAATCTGACTCTGCTGCGGCCTAAACAGCTGATTTCATCTGGCTGGAGGAGAATGACACTATTTCACATATAAATTATGTAAATCTGATATAAAGCCACCCAGCTTTATATCAAGCTGATGTAAAGCTACTTTGACACAATTTGCTTTGTTAAAAGCACGATACAAATATTAGTGACTTGACTTGACAGTTTCAAATTAGCGTAGATGCCACTGAGAACAATGAAGAACATTTTAATTATAGCAAAAACTCTAAATATTTACACATTACCTTAAAACTTAGTGTTGAAAGTACACACACATGCTTTTAGTTGCAGTGCAAGCGGTTTGGTGGAAGTGTTGTGTGCCTTAGGAGAACTGACTGGGTTGCATCTGGAAACTTGAAACGAGGACAAAGCACCAATGAAACCTTTGGCCACAACTTGATCAAGAAAGAAAATGACAATTTATCTAAAAAAAATGGAATGATACCTTTTAAATAATTTAAAATCTAACAATATGAGTTAATTAAATTTGTGATGAAACTGAACACACACACAAAAACTCCAACCATTGCACAACACAGGGAGCATTGATGTTGACTGTTCATTTGTTGCAAGGATTTATAACAGAACATGCACATTTCGTATTATAAGTCTACCTTAAACAGCATCAAAATAATATCAATATATATATATATATATATATATAATATCTTGCCTGTTGTTGATAAATACCAATGGTGACTGGTAATTTAATAAGCAAATTGAAGGAATTTAATAAGCAAATTGATTGATCAATTGTCCCAATGTTTAGGCTACTGAGCCATGGTCTTTCCCAGTGCAGGAACTTGTGTGCACAGTCTAGTGATTCACTACCCAGGGAACTGACTGAGACTCACCTGCTTTGATAGCGGCCTTCTGAAATGATTCAGTTGTTTATTCTCATTCAGAAAAAAAACTCTTCTTCCAAAGCGACAGTCAAGAGAACAGAAACACCGTTTGGAGTTTGCTCGATTGAAAAAAATCAGCGTGGCTTGTTGTTAGTCACATTTAATGTCATCTTTTAACTTCACGGGACAATTGCAAAAGTTTGCACATGCAAAAACCCATTCAACAGACCCATGTTAACATCAAATAAGTGCCTTACTGTTCACTCAACTTAAACAACCAATTTACCTCAAACATATTCATACAACGCTTATTCAATGTTTTATATACACTCACCGGCCACTTTATTAGGTACACCTGTTCAATTGCTTGGTAACACATATTGCTAATCAGCCAATCACATGGCAGCAACTTAATCCATTTAGGTATCTAGATGTGTTGAAGATGACTTGCTGAAGTTCAAACCGAGCATCAGAATGGGGAAGAAAGGGGATTTAAGTGACTTTGAACATGGAATGATTGTTGGTGTTACTTTTATATAATTTAATTTTGACTTTATTGTTTATTTTTATATATATATTTTCTTTTTTTTAATTCTTTGCACTGTCCACTGAGCGGACCTGATTTGAACTACATTTCACTTTGATTATACCCTGTATAATTTATCATGTGACAAATAAAGAAACCTTGACCTTGACCTTGACCTTGCCAGACGGGCTGGTCTGAATATTTTAAAAACTACTGATCTACTGGGATTTTCAAGCACAACCGTCTCTAGAGTTTACAGCGAATGGTCCGAAAAAGAGAAAATCCAGTGAGCGGCAGTTGTGTGGACGAAAATGCCTTGTTGATGTCAGAGGTCAGAGGAGAATGGGCAGACTGGTTAGAGATGATAGAAAGGCAACAGTAATTCAAATAACCTCTCGTTACAACCAAGGAATGCAGAATACCATCTCTGAACACACAAAACCTTGAACCCTGAAGCAGATGGGCTATAGCAGCCACACCGGGTGCCACTCCTGTCAGCTAAGAACAGGAAACGGAGGCTACAATTAGCACAGGCTCACTAAAGACAATAGAAGATTGTAAAAACATTGCCTGGTCTGATGAGTCTCGATTTCTGCTGCGACATTCAGATGGTAGGGTCAGAATTTGGTGTAAAGAACATGAAAGCATGAATCCATCCTGCCTTGTCTCAACGGTTCAGGCTGGTGGTGGTGGTGTAATGTTGTGGGGGATATTTTCTTGCCACACTTTGGGCCTCTTAGTATCAATTGAGCATTGTTTAAACGCCACAGCCTACCTGAGTATTGTTGCTGACTAAGTCCATCCGTTTATGACTACAGTGTACCTATCTTCTGATGGTTACTTCCAGCAGGATAATGCATCATGTCATAAAGCTCAAATCATATAAAACTGGTTTCTTGAACATGACAATGAGTTCACTTTACTCAAATGGCCTCCACAGTGACCAGATCTCAATCCAACAGTGCTCCTTTGGGATACGGATGAATGGGAGATTCGCATCATGGATGTGCAGCCGACAAATCTGCAGCAACTGTGTGATGCTATCATGTCAATATGGACCAAAATCTCTGAGGAATGTTTCCAACACCTTGTTGAATCTATGCCATGAAGAATTAAAGACAGTTCTGAAGACAAAAGGGGGTCCAACTAGCAAGGTGTAGCTAATAAAGTGGCCAGTGAGAGCATGTTGTGCGTTCAATGTATACGTTTTAAATAATATGTTTACACCTTTTTTGAAAATACAAGTTTTGATAAATTCAGTCGAAGTACAAATATTTATTCAGTGCCACTTACACTAAAAAATGCTGGATTAAATACAATCCAGCACTGGGTAAAATATGGACGAACCCAGCTATTTGTTTAGCGGTCATTTAGAGACTTAGCGTTTGGGTTACTGCCCATAAGGTTGGGTTAAACATTTAACCCAACTGTTGGTTGCTTCCTGCGTGTATTCTGTCCAATATTTACCCAGAATTTTTTAGAGTGTACCTGACGTAATAACTTGATTGCCTACACTTAAATTAAATAATTTTTTTCTCCAGACATACGACTTGTATAACACTTCTAAATATCCACTCAAAAACATGGATATATGCTGTACGTTTTGTCGATAAATTTATTCTAAAAAGATAACATTTATTTAGTGAAACTTACCTGACGCGTGAACTTGACAAGATGGCGCTGTTTCTCCCGCGAAGTCTCTCGGTGTTGGCTGGATTTGTTTGTATTAGTTTAGTCAACATTGATATTCTGAAATGTTGACTGGATTTGAAATTAACCCTTCATTCAATGTTTTTTAAATGTATTTGTGTAGACTTTATATTATATGTCTTCTCAACTAAACCCATGCAATAAAATGAGCTCAACGTAAATATTTTTGCCCTTCTAAATTTTTTTTACTGGATTTTTTACAGTGAATGAATCTTTTTTTCCCCCGTATAACTCTCATATCGGGACAGGAGAAACAATACCCGATAATAAAGATATTGCTAGCTAGTAATAGCCCTAGTTAGCTGTAACAGCTGAGACTTTATAATAAGTCATACAGTTTAAATTAACTCTTGAGTTTCAACTTATAGTTTATATCATAAACTAAATTGTGTTAATATGTGCAGTGAGCACTAAGTCAAGACATGTCAGATTTCCTTACTCGTCTACAAAAAGTAGGTTTATCATTAGTAGATTATACGGATTTTATAGTTTATAATCAAATCATGGACTGATAATATTTTTATTGCTTTTTAGCCAATTCCAAACAGGACAACACAAGCCTGTCAGTGGACTGTTCTCTGCATTTCCAAGAGACTATAGCTCCACAGCCTATAATTAGTTAAAGCCCAGAACAGCCTTGAATGAATGGCCAGAATGACCCAGGTCATATTCAAACCACTCTCTTTCTCTATCTCTCACTCTCTGCCTCGGTCAGAAATTAACTGTTCCCTTGTGGTGCAATATTCGCCCCAGGAATAGATTTCCAGGAGCATTTTTTTACCTTTGTAAGGGCAATTTTAATAATAATGTAATTTAATATAATTACCTTATTAATATATTTCAATATGTCAAATGTTTAAGTATAACCAGTTACTTCAATCAATCACAATATAGACTGCATTTAAGATTTAAGATATGTTGTGGCCACGAGATATTAATTTGTGGCAACGTATATTAATTTGTAGTAATGTGATAAAATAATAGATAATTTTGTCAAGGTAAAGACAGCTTTATGGCATGGCCACGTGATGTGAAGCCCATAGTGCTATGTTGAGGGAACAACATCCATTTCCATGACTTCTTACGTTGAGGGAATGACATACTTTTCTCGTGGCCACGAGATTAATGCTTAAACAAACCTGCGTGAGTTTAGCAACTCGGGATTATCAGAAATGGATAAATGAATATCTTATTTTGAATTAAGGAAACATGTAATCCATCACACATAAATCCATTAATTGATCACCTTTTTTCCATAATATATGTAAATTATTATTCATATTTAAGGATTAGTTCACTTTCAAATAAAAATGTTCTTATAATTTACTCACCCCATGTCATCCAAGATGTTTATGTATTTATATCTTCAGTCGAAAAAAAAATTAAGGCTTTTGATGAAAACATTCCATTTAATTATGTAAATAAAGAGATATATGAGTTGAAAAGAAAATTAAGCATAACAAATAAATACAAAATATAATTTTATTTTATTTACAAGACGGGTGTCCCAATCTGCCTGTTTTTTTTTCCCATTTTTTCGTTTATTTCTATGGCCTTTTTTCCGTCCAGTTCCAGTTTCCTGATGCTTGTTTTGTTACTATGGTTTTTGATTAATGAGTCATCACCTGTTCATCATTTGATTTCTATTACCCTGTGTATTTAAGTTCCTCCTTTTCATTCAATTGTTGTCAGGTATTGTTTGTGTGTGGACATGCTGTTATGTTGCCGCCTTGTATTTGGAATACCTGATTTTGTTTTATAAAAAAACTATAATAATAGTTGGTAGAAACCTGTTTAAACATTTTCATCTGAACCTGATTCTGACCATGGGAACGATATAAAAGTTTTCTTGTAGGCCTATTTAACTGTATGTTCAAACATAGCCTATTCTCTTAACATTTATTTATAATAACAAACTTTGCTCCAATGTTGTCTAGATGATATCTTGTACAACATAATAATAGTACCCTACATATAATATAGGTTAATCATTTCTTAATTCCACAGTTTTGGAATTAACATTATTTTTGTAGCACTTAGACCTATGGGAATTTAACTTGATCTGGTTTATTTTACTGGTTTCACTTTAAAGGGGATTTACGATATATTTAATTCGGTTTCAGCTATAATTATTAGGCTATAACCGAGGTTTTGTTTCATTCGCATAGGTTAAAAAAACAGGCTCACTAATCGTTGTATCACCTTTATGTAGTAGTGTGGGATAGGCTTTCCTTCAGTTGGTCATACCTTTACAGGGAATGAGCAATTAGGATGAATACTGGCGCAGGGCAGGAAACATTAGAATGTCTCCTCGGAATGGGGAGCTAGTCAAAATCTTTACAACAAATGTATTTAGTGAGTGAAGGGAAGTGATGTGTGGCCAAGTATGGTGACCTTTACTCAGAATTTGTGCTCTACATTTAACCCATCCAAGTGCACACACACATACACACACACCCGGAGCAGTGAGCAGCCAATGCTGCGACCCATGGAGCAGTTGGGGGTTTGGTGCCTTGCTCAAGGGTATCACCTCATTTGTGGTATTGAGGGTAGACAGAGCGCTGGACATTCACTCCCCCACCGACAATTCCTGCCGGACCGGAGACTCGAACCCATGACCTTCGGGTTACAAGTCCGGCTCTCTATCCTATAGGCCACAACTGCCCATTGTTGCATTGATTAGGTCAGTAATTAACTGTGGATATATTATTTATGGACTTGCATTGAAATTCTGGATTAAGAAAGTTGAAAAATTCAGGCACAATCATTAAGAATATGTTGTGGGTCTTTAGATCCTCTCCTATATCAACATTGCAAGTGGAGGTATGATAATTGCCTCTGAGTATAGGTCAATTGAAATTAACAATGATAATTGGATTAATATTAAAGGGCATTCACAGACAAAAATAATGCATGTCACATCTCTGTTTCTCAGTTTGTACTGGCTACCAATAGCTGCTCGCATACAATTCAAAGCATTAATGTTTGCCTACAAAACCACCTCTGGCTCTGCACCCCTTTATCTAAATTCATTACTTCAGACTTATGTACCCTCTAGAAGCTTGCTTTCTGCAAATGAACATCGCTTTTTTGTGCCATCCCAAAGAGGCACAAAATCACTTTCACAGACTTTTTCATTAACTGTTCCCATCTGGTGGAATGACCTGCCCAACTCAATCCAAGCAGCTGAATCCTAACCCATCTTCAAGAATCGCCTAAAAACACATCTCTTCCATCTTTATTTGACCCTCTAACTCTAGCACTCTCTATTCTAATTCTATTCTAAAAAAATAGATATATAAAAATAATATATTAGAAAGAAAGAAAGAAAGAAAGAAAGAAAGAAAGAAAGAAAGAAAGAAAGAAAGAAAAGAGGCTACCCAGTCTTCCTATTACAGTTGCACTGGATTGGTGAAGCACAGTAAAGTCAAATCCAAACTGCAATGACCGGATCGTGCAGCAGAGGGCAGAGTGATGCGGATCATGATTACAGCTGTTCAAACCAACAGATTAAGAGGAACACTTTTATCTACATTTAGAAAGATCTTACATAGAGTGCATTTCTTTGTATGAAAATTATGCATTCTAGTTGTCAAGATCATATTTATTTTTAAATTTGATTGTGTATGATTTTACCCTGTACTTGAGCCTGAAAAAAGCAGGTTAAGGTTTTTCTGGCAAGCATAACTCTATTAGCTCAACTGAAGGCCCAAAATCATCAATGGGTTGTGATTTCTTTTAACCGGTTTTATTAACAGATAGTTTGTCTGTGTTTTGGTTAAACTAAAAGGGGGGAAATGTGAAAAGCTGTTAAACTGTTTAACTATGCCTGTGTTTGGCATCACTGTTGAGCAGTCACTATTGTGTCATTTGGCATCAATGTTGAGCTGTCACTATTGTGTCACTGAGCAAGGCATTTGACTGCAGGAACTGCTTACAGCGTTGACTGTCCTCTTTTCTCGGTTCATTTTTTTCAGAATGCCATGAATGCTTCTGGTTTTACTTGACTGCATTGCTGATTTTATTGAGGAAATGCACAGTGTTTGTTAAACACCCCACAGCAAAGTCCTGTAAAGCAGATTCCAAATTCCATTCATAGTGATCTGTGAAAAATGTCAGCTCCTAAAAAAGAATCCATTTCATGGTTATTTGATGCATGAAAGCCGTTCGGAAATGAGATAGATTACAATACAACGTCAATCATTAAACTCTATTAAAATTATATAACTCCAGACAATGTAATTAAACAATATTTTTAGTTGTATTACTACTTAGTGTTGTTGTTGTTTTTTCTTGTTAAGAAAGGCATGCTTATGTTAAACAGTTCATTATTACAATTAATTTGATTACCAAATACTACAAAAAAAATTGTGTGGCATGGTCGGATCTCTATCTATCTATCTGTCTGTCTGTCTGTCTGTCTGTCTGTCTGTCTGTCTGTCTGTCTGTCTCCATCTTTTCTAAGGTGAAAAATTAAAATATATATATTTTGAGATTTGTCTTGTGATTTGTCCATACAATGGAAGTCAGTGTCCACCAAAACAGTTTGGTTAAAAAACAATATGTAATATATTTATTTTTGTGCTCTGCATAAGTAATACAAGTAAGTCTTGCAGGTTTGGAACAGCATGAGAGTGAGTAAATGGACATCATTTTTGTGTGAACTATCCACTCACTTTTGACTGAAAGAGAAAGACACGCACAGCTTGCTTTATTTGGATTAAGGCTCTGTGAGTTTCTAGGAAATCTGGCTATGACCGTTAAATCTATTGAAATATTTTGGTAAGATTAATTATGTAAAATTATTTATGAGTCCTAATCCGTTAGTCTGGCTCTCCGCAGCAGTCCATCCTCCGTGTATTCTTGGCTTGAATAGCAAATAAGGCTCAGTTTGCAAGGTTTATCTCAAGCCCAATATTTACCCAAGTATCCTCAAGCTGCTGTTGTGAGAAGTGGAAGAGTGGAAGATCATCTTGGTAATGATGTGGGCAGTGGAAATCTGTTTAACATGTAGTTAACCTGCTCACATGCCACGGGCGGCATGAGCCTAAACTGTAAGTTCCAACAAAAATCTAATGGAGACCTGTTGTGCACAAGTCCCTACATCTGCATATTGTTATGAACATAGCTTGACATGGTGAGTAGGTGTATGTGTTTTATTGCTTCATTTCACAGGTTGAACTCATGGAGATTATAATATGTGGAGAAAGCTGTCTGTCAGTACTTCCATTCTTGTCAAAGACGCTTTCTTGGCAGGATCCCTCAAAAGCATGCGATCTGAAATCTGATGTCTTTGCTCATTAGTCCAGGATACAGGTATTTTTAATCAATCATGTGGTGTAAAAACTTCCTATCTTAATTCTTTTGATTTAATATTTAGATTTCAATGGCCAGTTTCCAGTAGGAAATTGTAACTGGAATTCCCCTTCAAGTCGGACTTCTGACTCGGAATCGTGACAACCCAAATACAGAATCCAATATGGCTGCTCAGCACATAAACATTCGTGAAACAGTAGTAGTAATGCATTGTTTATTAGCACTTTTGTCCGTCTGTGTCTCAATAAACTATCAAACATCTATCTGTGGACATGATACTTCGACATTATTTGTGCAAAATATCACTTTTTTCATATGTTTTATCAACTGGTATTGCTATAAGCCCCCGTCACAGGCCTGCGATGATGACACATCCCTCCCAGATGCACTCAACCACTTTTACTCATGGTTTGAAATGCAGAATGACACACCTGCACAAAAATTGCCCACACCTCCCAATGACCAGGCAATGAAAGGAAGACCCTATCTAGGATTAACCCATGCAAGGCTGCGGGTCCTGACAACATACCTGGCCGTGTACTGAACAGCTGACAGATGTCCTAACAGATATCTTCAGCACCTCGCTGAGCCAGGCAGTCATCCCCCACATGTCTCAAATCCACAACAATCATACCGGTACCAAAGAAATCACCTGTCCTGTCTAAACGACCACCGTCCCATAGCACTGACTTCAATCATAATGAAGTGCTTTGAGAGGCTAGTGTTCCTGTGGCTCAGTGGTAGAGCAAATGTTGTGGGTTTGATTCCTAGGGAACACACATACTGACATAAAATGTATAGCCTGTGTGCACTGTAAGTTGCTTTGTATAAAAGCATCTGCTAAATGCATAAATGTAAATGTAAATGTAGTCATGCACAACATTAAAACCAGCCTCCCAACATACTCGATCCGCTCCAGTTTGCATACCGCCCAAATCGCTTTTACGTATGCTGCAATTTCCTCCATCCTCCACCTGGCTCTTACCCACCTAGAAAATAAAGACTCCTATGTTAGAATGCTGTTCATCGACTTCAGCTCAGCATTCAATTATCCCACAACAGCTCATTAATAAACTAAACATGCTGGGCCTAAGCAACTCCCTCTGTAACTGGATCATGGACTTTCTAACCGGAAGACCTCAGTCAGTCCGTGTCGGCAGCAATACCTCGAGCACTACCACACTGAGCACAGGTGTCCCACAAGGCTGTGTGCTCAGCCCGCTGCTCTTCATGCTGCTGACCCACAACTGCACTGCCAAGTTCAGCTCGAACCACATCATCAAGTTTGCCGATGACACATCAGTGGTAGGTCTCATCAGCAACAACGATGAAACGCACTACAGAAAGGAAGTGGCACAGCTGGCTGAATGGTGTGGTGCAAACAACCTGTCGCTCAATTTGAGTAAGACAAAAGAGGTTGAGATGGACTTCAGGCGAAACTCGGGTGACCACTCCCCACTGACCATCGACAGCTCGACTGTGGAGAGAGTCTGCAGCACTAAATACCTGGGGGTGATTATACTTAACTGAACTTTCAAGTTGTTCAGAACATGTGCCTGATGGTACCACAAGAAAGCTTACAGTGTCACGGTCCTGCTGGTGTGCCCAGGCTGGCCACCAGATGTCTTTGTGTGTTGAGCACATTGAGTACATGGCTTGTTGTTTGTTGGTGCCATGTGCTCCCATGTCGATTGTCTGTCCCCTCCCATCTTGTTACTTAATCATTGTTTCAGTGGCTCCAGCTGTGTCTCCCTCGTTACGCTTGTTTGTCTCCCTATATAGTCTCCTTGTGTCTGCAGTCCTGTGCTGATCCGTTGTCTTACGTGTGAGTGTTTAATGTTTGACTGTGCTCCAGTCTTCTGCCTGCCTGCTTGTTTTTCCCCTTTGGGGTGGTTTATGTTCTTTTGTTTGATCTTGTTATTAAAACCCTGATTTCCTCTGCATTTGAGTCCTCGACCTCATCTCTCACCTGACAGAACGGATAAGCCCTTCAATCGACATGGGAGCACATGGCACCAACAAACAACAAGCCATGTGCTCAAAACACAGATACATCTGGTGGCCAGCCCGGGCACACCAGCAGGACCGTGACATACAGTCCCAAGACATTTGTGACGATGCTGAGATGTGACGTTAAATTCAGCAGATGAAAATATATTAGTATTGTAAAAGGTCTTCAAAAGAATCTGGCACTGGTAAGACATTTACTATAAGCTAATTAAATATTTGTGTTAATATGCTTTTATTTAATCAGAATACATGTCTACTGCCAGCAGGGTCTATTGGCAAAATTTGACTTTATGTGTGAACCTAGTTTTTTTTGTTTTGTTTTTGTTTTAGTTCACCCAAAAAGGAAAATTCTGTCATTAATTTTTCACTCTCATGTCCACCCGTAAGACCTTAATTGATCTTCTGAACACAAATTAAGATGCTTGATTAAATCCAACAGCTTTCTGACCCTGCATAGACAACAACTTAACTGAAATATTCCCGGACCCAGAAATTTAGTAAAGTCATCACAATCAACCACATCAGTGGTTCAACCAAAATTCAACCAGAGAAGTTACAAGAATACTTTCTGTGTGCAAAAAAAAATAACTTTATTGAACAATTATTCTCCTTCAAGGACTTGACTATTTTAATGAGGTCCTTGAACGTATCAGTTGTGTTGCTGTCTATATGTAGGGTCAGAAAGCTCTCAGATTTCATCAAAAAATATCTTAATTTGTGTTCCGAAGATGAACGACATGAGGATGAGTAATTAATGACATAATTTTCATATTTGGGTGAGACTATCCCTTTAATATTGAAGAGGTGTTAGCGAGGTCAGCAGGGGGTGCTCACCCTGTGGTCTGTGTGGGTCAGTATAGTGATGGGGGCAAAATACTGTAAAAAAGCACCTTCCTTCAGATGAGACTTTAAAGCGAGGTCCTGACTCTCTGAGGTCATTAAAAGTCTCTCCTTTCGAAAGAGAGTAGGGGTGTAACCCCTGCATCCTGGCCAAATTTCTCCATTGGCCTCTGACCATCATGACTTCCTAATCATCCACATACACTGATTGGCTTCATCACTCTGTCTCCTCTCCACCAATAAGCTGTTGTGTGGTGGGCGTTCTGGTGCAACATGGCTGCCGTTGCATCATCCAGGTGGATGCTGCACATTGGTGGTGGATGAGGAGATACCTGCCTTACTATGTAAAGCACTTTGAGTGCCTAGAGAGGTGGTATATAAATGTAACAAATTATTATTATGTAATGTAACATAACTTATTTCTTATAGACAACACTTCTTTATTCTTTGAGCTTTTCAACTACAGAGAATTATCCACATAAAAAAACAAGGGCTTAGACAGTACTATTTTGTTCAGTTCTCTGTGGGTTTTTCTGGAAGGCTCCCTCAGTGCTTGTTCTTTTGGGATGAAGCAGTTAAGCACCTTCCCAACAGAGACTCTCACATTGGAGGCTCAGACAGACTGACCCCCGCTGTGACCCTCTGACTGTAACGCTTCCTACATGCTAACATTCCACTGCTCCTCTCTCTTCCTACATCTGAGAAAAAAAACATCTAGTCATTACCCATTTTCCCACTCAGTTTCACACATAATAAAAAGAACACGACATTGTTCTTGTATACTGGTCAAATGCTGAACACAAAGTGTCTGCCACATGCAGCGATGTTAATCTCAATAACTGAGGGCAATTTTGAACCATTGATTTTCATAATAGTAAGCCACACTCAGGATGCAGGATACATTTCACCTTCACTGACTCTCCTGTGAATGCTGTGCACTCTGTGTTAAAGGTACATTTTGCATTCAAAAATACAACAAAAATGCTATTCATACATACAATGATTTTAATATACTTACATGATTAACATGTTTATGTTTTTAATATACAGTCCAACCAAAGTTTGACTTCAACATTTCTCACATTATCACAGGTTTAGAAAATGGTAAAATAAAAATATGACATGAACTCATAGTTAAACTTTGTCAGAACAAATTCATCTTGATAATCTCAGATCATTTTGATAGAAAGGTATGCAATTAATTATAGGCTGAATAGTTGTCAGCTGTTACATTTAAGTACACAATTAGATAATACCAATTAACAAGGAATGTTTTGTTCAGTCTAGGGTGTAAAAGGGTCATATTAATTAAAGAAGAAACACATAAGCAAAACATGGCCAAATTTTGTATCAATTTTACTGATATTCCACTATATGAGGAATTTTGGGTATAATATTTGACTATTTAGTTTTTATTTTGCTATCCTCACTTACATGAATGAACTATAGTGTCCTGCTCCACTAGTAAAACAAAAAAATGATAACTGGTGTCTGAATAATTTTTGGTTTGACTGTATGCTTTACAATTAATAGATTATTTCTAAGGGGGTATTGTAGTCACAAATGTCAGGGTGATGATATTATAAAGTAGAAGATAATCCTCATTAAAATAAATTAATTCTTGAAATTAAAACTTTAAGTAGTTTATCATAGTGTATATTAATAATAATAATAATAATTATTATTATTATAATACCACACAACATCTTTGTGTGTGTGTGCGTGCGTGCGTGCGTGTGTCTGTGTCTGTGTGTGTACTGCATACATGCCAAATCCAAGCCATGTGGTGCAACCAAAATGTGGAAAATAGTCATTTATCATTTTAATATTTTTTTACTGTATTTCCCCATTGCACACTACTCCGATGAATGTTTGTTATGGTCTGCATGTCTTTTGAAATATCAGATCTTTGTACAAGATAAGATTAGATCAGGCTGTAAAATGTCATGTGGCAAAAAAAGAAGAAAGAATTACTCCCAAACACGATATTGATAATTCATGATAATGAATAAAAACCTTTTAACTTACAGTATTTTAAATATTATGATTATAAAATATATTTTAAAATTATGATTATATGCACATGCATTCATTGTGTTTTTAAACTTTTAACTACAAGATTCATTAAACTTCCAGGTGTAAGTTTTTCAAACCATATAAAACCAGCATAAATCCAAAGAAAATGTCTAAGAACTTGTTGTCGCATGTTTCTTGGGATTTCATCCCAAAAAAATGACATTTCAGTGGTCATTTACAAATCCTCAAGTTGTTCGATTGTTCTGTTGAATACAAAATAAGATATTGTGAAGAATGTTGGTAACAAAACAGTTGCTTTTATCCGTTGACTTCCACAGTATTTTACCCCATACTATGGAAGTCAATGGCTACCAGCAGCAGACTGGTTACCGACATTCTTCAAAATTACTCCTACAGGTCTGGGACAACATGAGGGTGAATAAATGACAACAAAACATACATTTTTAGCTGATCTATCTCTTTATTTTAGATTATTGTACGGTTGAAGGAGTTTATGTGTGTGAGAGCTTATAATACATCAGCTGTGCTAGTAAGAGCAGGATTAGTGCTATAATCTGGGCCACTTGCGAGTGTAGAACAGTAGCAGTCACATTCGACCTGGCACCTTGAATAACATGATTAAGATGTCATGTGATTCAGGACCGAGCCAGAGAGAGAGTGAAAATAATACCATCACACATTCTTAAATTATATCTGTGTTATTGTTTTCTGGGTGGTTTCAAGAAAGCTATCAAAAGATTATCAGGGTTTACGCAGTTAGCTTCTAGCACTTGGATTGCTATTCTTACAAATTTGAGTTCTGTGCTTCCCATAAGCCACGTTAAATGCTTGATCTACAGTCAGATTAGAACAACAATGGCAAATAGTCAACGGCAGATCAGCCAGTCGTTAGCTGGCAATGTCTGTAAGCTAGTGGCCTGAGCAAACATTTAAAACGTGCCAAATCATTTACAAATGCTACAAAGTCTAAAGGACCCAAAGTCCAGCGGTGTCAAAGTCATGAACATCAGTCAACAGAAAGGTCAGTAATCAAGCTGCTCTTTGGGAATTTAATCAAAGCAGCAGGAGGTGTTCTCTCAAACTGAATTGTTGTGTTGATTGCCTTCACAGTGCTCCTGCCGCTATTTCACTCGCTTTTCAAACTCAATAAAGACTCACCGGGTTTTGCAAAAGCCAGATTGTCTCTGTGAACCACCTGTGGATTTATTGGGAATGTAAGCAGGCCAGCTCTTAATTTCTTCGCAGATCCGCAGGGCTGCAAAAGATACACAACAAATGAAACCAGAGCATCTTCCTGAGATAATGTTTTGATTATTTAGTCACTGCATTATAGACATTACTGTACCTTAATACAAAAGGTATTTCATATATTTCCATGGCCTTAAAGCTCAGGTTTAGTGCAGCCAGAAATCAGGCAACAGCTAGACAGAAACTGGAATGTGTGGGGACATTTATAAATATTAACAGACACTACAGAAGTTCATGCTCTTCTGTACTTTTATTGAGCGCATTTATGTAATTGGTTGTAATTTGCATAATTGTTTTTAATAACATTGTTCTTAATTCCAGTAACTGAAATGTTTGGGAAATTAGTAACATTTTAGATAGCAGTGTGCATGTCAATTATATTACACATTAAAATAAAAAACAACAACAACAAAAACATATTACACACAGTTACAGAATTTCATGTTCTTAATTGTATTAAGTGTCTTATTAATTAAGTAACCAGTCAGTATCTGGTGTGACCACCATTTGCCTCACTCAGTGTAACACATCTCCTTCACATAGAGTTGATCAGGTTGTTTATTGTGGCCTGTGGAATGTTGGTCCTCTCCTCTTCAATGGCTAAACGAAGTTGCTGGATATTGGCAGGAACTGTAACACGCTGTCATATACGCTGATCCAGAGCATCCCAAACATGCTCAATGGGTGACATGTCTGTTGAATATGCTGGCCATGCAAGAACTGGGATGTTTTCAGCTTCCAGGAATTGTGTATAGATCCTTTCAACATGGGGCCGTGCATTATCATGCTGCAACATGAGGTGATGGTTGTGGATGAATGGCACAACAATGAGCATCAGGATCTCGTCACGGTATCTCTGTGCATTCAAAATGCCATCATTTAAATGCATATGTGTTCGTTGTCCATAACATACGCCTACCCATACCATAACCCCACTGCCAACATGGGCCACTCGATCCACAACATTGACTTCAGCAAACTGCTCACCCACACAACACCATACACACTGTTTGCCATCTGCCCTGTATAGTGAAAACCAGCATTCATCCATGAAGAGAACACCTCTCCAAAGTGCCAGACGCCATCGAATGTGAGCATTTGCCCACTCAAGTCGGTTACGACAACGAACTGCAGTCAGGTCGAGACCCCGATGAGGATGACGAGCATGCAGATGAGCTTGCCTGAGATGGTTTCTGACAGTTTGTGCAGAAATTGTTTGGTTATGCAAACCGATTATTGCAGCAGCTGTCCGGGTGACTGGTCTCAGACGATCTTGGAGGTGAAGATACTGGATGTGAAGGTCCTGGGCTGGTGTGGTTGCACGTGGTCTGTGGTTGTGAGGCCGGTTGGATGTACTGGCAAATTCTCTGAAACGTTTTTGGAGACGGCTTATGGTAGAAAAAAAAATTAAATTCACGGGCAACAGCTCTGGTGGACATTTCTGAGTCTGCACGGGGGATGTGATTGAAGTAGCCTAAGAGAGCTTGACTTGATACAGATCACAGCAGCACAAATTAAAGTACATGGACTGTTTTGAGTGTTATACCAAATAAAAATAGATAAACTAAACCATTTTATTGACTCGATTAGTTGATTCGAGTCTTGGTAGAATGAGAGACTACAACAGTAGAAGTTTGCCTTTACAGTCCTAATGCCCTAATAGAAACAAGAAATTGTAAGAAGTTTTGTTATGGATTATTAAATGTATTACATGTTAATGCAAAGGATGCAGCAAAACAATTAAAGCTAAAGGTCATTCAGTGTCACGTTATTGATCTGTTGTTGCTGTTCAGTGGTCTAATGTTCCTGTGGCTCAGTGGTTAGAGCATTGCGTTAGCAGCGCAAAGGTTGTGGGTTCGATTCCCAGGGAACACATACTGATAATAAATGTATAACCTGAATTCACTGTAAGTCGATTTGGATAAAAGCGTCTGCTAAATGCATAAATGTAAATGTAAGCTGAGTGAGATGAAGGAAGCAGTAAAGCATATCCTCTTTAAAAGAGGAGGATAAGGAAAATGAATGTTCAGGAATCTATAAATGTGGAAAGGAATGGAATCTTGGGTCTACTGGAATGTTTCCTATGAGTCTGGATTTATAAAACATTTGGAGGATCTTATGATTAATGCTAACAGGGGCCAAAGTTTCAGGAGTGACAACTGCATTTTAATTCTGGAGAGAATCCCCTCAATCACAGTTTTGTGTGTATAAGAAAATACTTCACTCTCGAAATTGCAATGGCTGACACCGTTGTAACAATTGCAACGTTTTGACATCTTGTGCATTTGGTCTTCGCTATTTTGCTAAAAATAATATTACAGCAACCAAATGCTTGATATATTTGTCTATTTGAATTAAACCACTGTCGACAGAGCGATCGTGTTTAGGGTTACCACAATTCTCATATACCTTTGAATTCGTTGTCCTTAAGTAGTGGTTCAGTTCGTTTTTTTACACACTGCATAGAATTTCTGTAAAGGCCATTGTCACTACCTGGATTTTTGTGGTCAATTCGGTTCACTACCATAAATTACTGAACTGTGTGTGCACTATAAAGTGATTTGTCAACCGAATTAAGCTGTAAGCTGCACATCCAATCTGGGAACTGATTTCTTTCTCTCTCTTTCTTTCAAAATATACAAATATCAAACAAATTAAGACAGAAGTCTTAATACAGAATACAGAAATACAAGACAGAACAATATGCAGATTTTTCCCACATGCACTCCATTTACTGGCTGAATGTTACTTTGGTGTGTATGTGCCTGTAAGCAAGCAGACAGCATATGATGACAGTATTCTCCTGGTGCTGGCGATTGGTTGCACTTGCATAGACATCAACACAACCTTCAAGACAACAAGTCAGTGCACAATGTTACAATGTTTCCGGGTGGATAGATATTTGATTATTTTAAACAAACATAAAATTGTGGTATTCTGGAAATGTTCTGGAAATGCTTGTTCAGTTTGAAAAACATTATGTCCATAGAAAGACCCCATAAAACATGGAAACCCAAATTGTGTATCATTGTGTGTGTTTTAGTGTAAACATTGAGCTTTGGCACCTAGTAAAAGTTTTGTGAATTCCTAAAAGTGATAACAAATTTACATTTAAACAACTGATTAAATATATTAAATATATAAAATAAAATGTTCTTATTTAAGTATACAGTATATAAATATTTATTTATTAATATCTTAGTTATTTTCAGATTTCCTGTTAGCCTGGTCTTCATTTAACACCCCTCTACTTGCTAAACATGGAACAATCATTGTTTTATTTCAAAACAGTCAACCTACTATCTGTTCTATTATTAACATTTTCAGGTGTCACAATAGACATACAGTAAACACAGCAGACTCAGTCATACCCTTATGAGAGATGGTCATGTAGATGTTACAGGTTATTTTCAGTCACTGTCTCGGGACAATAGGTTGCACAAACTACAGTAAGGTGACAAAGACAGACAGATGTAGTACTGTGATTGATGGCTGAGTGTTTAGAAGTGCACATGACAGAAACTAAGTGAGCAATGCCTGTTTCTTTTTATGTGTTCTGTGTGTGTCGTGGATATGTTTTATGTCATGCAGCTGGTCTGCAGTCAGCTGAGGGGGTAATTACTGGACACATGACTTCATGAAAGCAGTTATATACTTTAGTTTGCTACACTGAACGTTTTGTCATTATTTGCAATAGATCATATCACTAGCAAAAAAGATTAAAAAGTCATATTTTGCCATCAGTTTTGTACATATGTACAAACTTTTTTATAGATGAATTTTTGAAAACACCATCTAATTCAAACAAACTTGTTTTGACGCGAGTTCAGTGAGTTCAGACATGTCAAAGGGTGTGGTATTAAGTTCAGTATGTCCAACGTAGATAACTGTGCTTTGTATTATAACAAAACCGCTTTGACTTAAATCAAAAATATTTTAATTATTGGGTGTTGATGGTTGCAGATCAACTCTTGGGTACATTTTTTGTTTCTTCCCATCTTGTCAGCACATGACCAGACTTAAAATTGTGAGTTCATGGTTTGTTCTATTTGAAAAGTTAAATTACTCAAATTAAACTGCCCAAAACTTGTATAGACTCTTTTTTTGTACTTCCTCTATATTAAATCAGCCTTTTAATTGAGTTTTTCTAATATATTGAAGTGTATTATATTGAAAAGTTACATACAATTGTGTTTTAAGGCCAATTCACAATGCACCGAGTCAGACGCCGACAAACAGCAACAGACACATTCGTTTTGGTTTTGTCTGATTTGTGTGTGACCCCATCGGTTGCCACTTGTTTTCGCCATTTGAACATGCTGCATTGGTGTTTGTCTGATCTTGGAATGTCAGAGAGGTAATGTCATCCATCTGCATTGGTCTGAGTCTGTTAGTGCGATGTGAATTGTCCTTTATTAAACTTAAAACACATCCTAAGCATTTGTTAAGGTGGGCTTAGCAATTTATTTGCTATGTAAAATGAATAGGTGACCCAAGAATGCAAAATGACATTTAGGCTTCTCAGCATAATATAATTGGTTGCTGTGTGTCTAAAAAACCATTTTAAATATGTTGATTTGTTATTGAGAATTTATAGTGCAGCAGATATGTTTAGTTAACTTAAATTTGTCTGTTCTTTACACACAGGTAACATATAACTTCATATGAACATACATATGATGTTTTCTTTTCTTTTTAATTTGGGACAAAACTTGTCTGTTTTTGTCATATGGAAGTAAGCTGCATGAATATTATTCAAAGCTTCTTTTGTGTTTCAGGTTAGAATTCAAGACAAGTCATATGGCTTGGAACAATGTGAAGGTCAGTCAATAATTCAGAATTTGGATGAACTATTCATTCAAATAAATCTCGCTGTTGTGTTTCCCAATAAACTCTACGGGTTATACTGCATAAACAGGCAATGAACCCATTTCTTGCTTTATTTTTATCTATTTATCTATTCATAGTTCTCTAAAGAAATTCACATAATACCACACATATATATATATATACATATATATATATATATATATATATATATATATTATATAATATCTTTCTCCAAGTCATCAGATTCTGCATTCTTCACATTCATTTGTTGAGTCCAGCTGGAGCGTTTTCAGGAATGGGTTGCCTTACATACTCCACCAAGGAGGACTTGCCATTTTATTTATTTTCAGAAATAAAAGAGCAAAAATTCAAAGCCATTCTACACAAGTTTATTGAAATATCAACTCATATTACTAAGAGAGGAATGCTGGGGCATGAAAAGGGGGTGTATTTTTCTCAGCCAATCATCGTACGGCTCTTTTTGTCACAGAATAACAACTGTATGTTCTTGCGTGACTTCCTCCGGGAAGACTGTGTTCCCTGCACATGCTTTTCACAAAACTGCATGTACTCAAAAGAGCTTTCTGGCATTTGCAGATGTCCATCTCGTATGCCATCTCTCTGGGGTCATGAGAGACACTTAGAGCCACGATCTTCTTCCGTATGAGAGAAAGAGATAATTGTGCATTATGTATATTAAATGTAAAATGACCCCCAAAAAGAACACAGACGTTTCAAATACACTTAATAATTATGAATGTTCGATGAATGTATATTTTGAAATAAAATTCATACAAATGACTTAAGAGGCCAAATACTTTTGTAACCACTTTTTACTATATTAACAACACTCCTTCATGCATGTTTAGCACAAATGCAAGGCGTTTTAAATAATCCCACATAATCTGACCTGTGCGACCTCTAATGGTTGAATGGTGAATATTTTCCATAGTGCATTATCAAAGTCTTATATGAGTGTGCAGATAATATTTACTAAATAGGAAAAAGATGAACAGTATATATGTTGTGGATTATATAATTTCCTGTGCCTGATATTGATTAACCCTGTTTTGATGGAGGTCATGCCTTTGGTGGTTCTCAAGTGGCCTTGGCATATACACTCAGATTTTACATTTTGTGTCTTAGTATTACTAGACATTTTACCAAGTAAATTTGCACCAACATACACTTTAAAAAAGACATGGGAAGCATTTTTTCCTTTCTTTTGAATGTAAAAGAAGCCCATTTATTCTACAATCTCAAATATGCACGATTATGTTATAAGTTGCATGGTATTATTATTTTCATTTAAAATAGTTTTTATCCTTCCCGCCCCTTTTAGAACAGACCTGTGAGCCTTTTTTGGATTGTGACTCTCCTGAGAACTACTGCTCTCCACCACAAGTGCCGGAACGCTTCGGGTTTGGCGGGAGATCTCTGAAAACAAAGTGTGAAATGTGTGTCCTTTATCAGCTAATTTATCCTGACAGCCTGCAGTAAAACTGAGAAAGCTGGAAGAAGAAGGAGATAAGTAGGGTGTAAAACATACGGTTACAGCCAAAGGATATTTTTATCAGCAGTGGCGTCTGTGTGGGATAACGATGGGCCTTAAACTAACCAAAATATCTATTAGAGGTTTTTGAGTTCTTATGCAGCATATCAAAATTATTAAATATTAAGCCATACATTTTTTATTATATATTAATATTTTATTTATTTATCTAATTGTACTTAATTTTCGTTATTATATTTTTTTCTTTATTATATTTAAAATACATGATTACTTATAAGCCTGCCAAACAGTCAAAAGGAATAAAGTTTCTTAAACATGTGAATTTATAATAGACTTTATACTTTGGTCCCTAATAAAAAACTAGCAGGCAAATGAATAACAAAATGATGTAATTCTATCTGTTTATTAATAAAAAAACTCATCATGTTAAGATTTGGCAGTTGCTTCTCTGCATATGTCAGCTTTTAACAACTTAAGAAGCATGAACCGGACGAAAACAGGAAAAACAAACCAACACGTAAACAGATTTGTTATAACCTGTGGCACATGCATGCCGCCTAACTGTGACTTTAGCAGATGGTCTATAAAGGGCTGGAGATATGCGATAGGCATTAAAGCACTACAGGAGAATACAGAAAAGGAAAACAACACGAAACAAACCCTTACATGGGTTCTTTTTTTCTACCTCCCTCCCTATTTTCCCTCATAAAATGGCTTGAAAGGACTTTTAATACAGTGCACAAGTCACATTGACCACTTTTATTATGCTTTTAAGCTATTTTTGTAACTCGATAGTCCTTGGTCACCATTAACTTTCATTGTACAGTGGGGCAAAAAAGTATTTAGTCAGCCACCAATTGTGCAAGTTCTCCCACTTAAAAATATGAGAGAGGCCTGTAATTTTCATCATAGGTATACCTCAACTATGAGAGACAAAATAAGAAAGAAAATCCCGAAAATCACATTGTAGGATTTTTAAAGAATTTATTTGCAAATTATGGTGGAAAATAAGGATTTGGTCAATAACAAAATTTAATCTCAATACTTTGTTATATACCCTTTGTTGGCAATGACAGAGGTCAAACGTTTTCTGTAAGTCTTCACAAGGTTTTCACACACTGTTGCTGGTATTTTGGCCCATTCCTCCATGCAGATCTCCTCTAGAGCAGTGATGTTTTGGGGCTGTCGCTGGGCAACACGGACTTTCAACTCCTCCAAAGATTTTCTATGGGGTTGAGATCTGGAGACTGGCTAGGCCACTCCAGGACCTTGAAATGCTTCACGAAGCCACTCCTTCAGGCGGTGTGTTTGGGATCATTGTCATGCTGAAAGACCCAGCCACGTTTCATCTTCAATGCCCTTGCTGATGGAAGGAGGTTTTCACTCAAAATCTCACGATACATGGCCCCATTCATTCTTTCCTTTACACAGATCAGTCATCCTGGTCCCTTTGCAGAAAAACAGCCCCAAAGCATGATGTTTCCACCCTCATGCTTCACAGTAGGTATGGTGTTCTTTGGATGCAACTCAGCATTCTTTCTCCTCCAAACACGACAAGTTGAGTTTTTTTACCAAAAAGTTCTGTTTTGGTTTCATCTGACCATATGTCATTCTCCCAATCCTCTTCTGGATCATCCAAATGCTCTCTAGCAAACTTCAGACGGGCCTGGACATGTACTGGCTTAAGCAGGGGGACACGTCTGGCACTGCAGGATTTGAGTCCCTGGCGGCGCAGTGTGTTACTGATGGTAGCCTTTGTTACTTTGGTCCCAGCTCTCTGCAGGTCATTCTCTAGTTCCCCCGTGTGGTTCTGGGATTTTTGCTCACAGTTCTTGTGATCATTTTGACCCCACGGGGTGAGATCTTGCGTGGAGCCCCAGATCGAGGGATCTCAGTGGTCATCAGTGGTCTTGTATGTCTTCCATTTTCTAATAATTGCTCCCACAGTTGATTTCTTCACACCAAGCTGCATACCTATTGCAGATTCAGTCTTCCCAGCCTGGTGCAGGTCTACAATTTTGTTTCTGGAGTCCTTTGACAGCTCTTTGGTCTTGGCCATAGTGGAGTTTGGAGTGTGACTTTTATACTGATAACGAGTTCAAACAGATGCCATTAATACAGGTAACGAGTGGAGGACAGAGGAGCCTCTTAAAGAAGAAGTTACAGGTCTGTGAGAGCCAGCAATCTTGCTTGTTTGTAGGTGACCAAATCCTTATTTTCCACCATAGTTTGCAAATAAATTCTTTAAAAATCCTACAATGTGATTTTCTGGATTTTATTTTCTTATTTTGTCTCTCATAGTTGAGGTATACCTATGATGAAAATTACAGGCCTCTCACATCTTTTTAAGTGGGAGAACTTGCACAATTGGTGGCTGACTAAATACTTTTTTGCCCCACTGTATGTAAAATAACAGCATGAACATTCTGCTAAACGTCTTGTTTTGTGCTCCAATGAAGAAAGAACCGCTGAACTGTTCCTTTAAGTCCGCATTATGCAATAGAGCCATTTCATTAAACATACAGTTTTAATTTTAGCCACATATTCGGCTGGTGTAATGTAGAAGTAAAGAACATACTCAGGCAGCCTGGGAAGGGAGGGAGTCGGGTTACAGGGTATACATTTGTCGGCCATTAGGTAGGCGTGCTGTGCAAGTGTGGCTCAGGCGAGATTAAACCGGATTTAGTGGACTGCAGCACCTCTCATATGAGTAATTTCCCAAGAGAAGCTGCCCTTCAGACATGTGTTAGAAATCAGACAGCGTTACATTTGACAACGTTAATAGATTTCACAACGGTGTATAAGAGCCTGCCAACAATCATTATAGGATTAGTTTACAGCAAAATGAAAAATTCTCTTCGAAACCTGTTTGACCTTTCCTCTTTTTTTCATTGAAGTTTTGAATTATGTACGGTTCACTCTTTTTCATGCAAAGTGTGCAAAAGCACCATAAAAGTATCCACTTTCAAAGAAGGCTCTTCACATGCAGCCATATTTGCAAGGCCTCCAGGCAGTTATTTCAGACATGAAAGATCAACTTAAGTCCTATCAACTTGAATGTAAGAATCCTGAAATGTCAAAAACTGCTTTCCAAACTCACATTTGAATGATACCTTCAAATTAGCAACAAAATCTGGCATGAACATCATGGCATAAATGTTGTTTCTTATGCTTAGATGGCATTAAAATCAGATTTTTAATGAATTTAAAAACATGCATTTATCATTTCCTCATTACTACTGGTTAAAGCTCAAAAAAACATAAATCAACATCAGAAGGTATGTTGTTTTGACCATGGAAAGATGTCAATACACATTATTTTTTAAGTTTAAGTCCACCGATGTTAATCTACTTTGTCGTCTTCTTCATTGCCTGCGTTATATACACACACACACACACACACACACACACACACACACACACTCACACACATATATATATATATATATATATATATATAATGCCGCATCAAACTAATTTTTAATGGGGAAAATGTAAACAATAAACAAACAACAAGTGTTCAAGGGCTTCCAATTCAACCCATTCCAATGGTTCTGCCAGTATTGAGCACTCACGCAATGTAATAAATGATGTACATTCGAGTAAACGAGACAGAGGGAAGTTAGCAAGTGAAGACCATAAATGGACTGGAACGCAGCCATTTATGTGTTATGTTAATCTACTAACTCTCCTGTCTAGTTTGTTTATCGGATAATATGGCTGATTCAGCATTATGATTGGTCAGCTCATCTGTCAATCAAACTCCCGGCGAAGGGTGAATTGGCCGTTGGCTCTTTTATATAAAAATTGGGACATATTTATTCATATTGCGCATTTCACTTTCTCCCAATTATACATGAGGGCACTATATTGGTATTTCTAAAGATTTAAATAATAATTTTTACACTCGCCTTATGGTTTATGCTATTATGTTTTTATGATGATGTTGTAGAATTGGACATACACAGAAAAATGGTCAAATCTAAATTAACTGGTTGTATTCTGGTCAAAAGATTGGGAAAAATTGATTCAAAACTGATCTAAATGATTTATTCATTAATCGTTTATTATGTTTGGATTTTATTAAATTGCCCCAATATATAATAATAATAATAATAATATATTCAAGCAAATGCTTGATTGTTTATATCATCACAGACTGTAAACCCTATTATCAGCCACATGTAATCTGCTCAATGCAACTAAGGCATGAAGATATGATAAACATTATCATCATGACTTTGTGTAAAGTAGCTATGAGACAATGCATTGTGAAAAGTGCTAGACAGAGAAAATCGACTTGACCTGAATAACAGTCCCAGTCCATAAAGCAGAGCAGAAGCCCGTCTTACTTACATATCATGATTCAGCAGTTTTATTCATATGAGTGTCATTAAATCCGATCACATGTCTGTTTCTGCAGTCTGGACTTTCTCCAAGGAAGAAAAGCATAGCTGAATGGATCTGTAGCGTGACCTGACAAGAACATTTCCAACACCTAAGCTGAGTTTTAAAGGAACATTTATTCTGTACTAAGCTGCATTCCATCATTTCAATGCAGACGATTAAATATAATAGCTCAGATATCCATTGATTCAGCTCAGTAAGGGTGACTCAGCATTTTACATTGTCTGCCCTCAGAAGAGCTCCACACAGAGGACTTACATTTAAAACTACATTACATTTTACATTTAAAACTATCCGAGATGCCTCTATCCAAAGTTACAGTATGTTCAAATACTGCCACTATACCAAATTTCAGTTCAGAACAACTTTCTATTTATAATCACGTGCCGTTTGAGAATTGGGAATGTCAAACACATATAACCCTGACATCCACATTCCCCACATGCTGTCCAGGGAACATGTCTCTATATTCGTATTTAACCGCATGTAACCCTCTTCCTGGACTGTTGTTTTCTTGCTATCTTGTACTTTTCAGAACAATACAGTCTCTGTGTGAACGTAATACAGAGGCTGTAGAGAGCCAAAAGAAGGGTGCCAGGTTTGCCGAGATAGACGTACAGTCTCTAGTTTCTCTGATGATGCCATTCTGGTGCTTTAATTCACAATCTCTGCGCCTGGGCTTGCTTTCCCATGACATGAAATCCTACAGCATTGTATCGAGCTTTCTCCCTTTCTGTTGTTAAAGGTCATGTGACTCTCAGGTAATTTTACCCTGCTTGCTTTGTTTTACCAGCACTGCACTTACTGTAACAGCACTGAGGCAGGATAAAAACGGCCAACTGACATGCATTAATGCTTCAAGGTTCAAGGTTCTTTATTATTCGTCACATACGCAATCATACAAGTATAATCAGTAGTGAAATGCAAGTAGAATTTAAGAAAAATACAGCATTTACATGAGGAAAGGGAGGAGAAAAAAATTATCCCCAGACTATGCTCCTTGGGGAGTACAGTGTGAGAACAGGAAAAACACCTCAGCAACACAAAAGCACATACACCACATAGCCACAGGGGAAGTGAATCCGGCCCAGCAAGCAGCCATCTGATCCCGCAGCCACTGATCCGGCGCTGGTCAGACCCGCTTGACCAGGCCAGCGGATCGGCGAACAGAGGCGAATGGTCGAGGGGGCAATGTCTGTAATGTCTGTAGGGTGGGGAGGAACGAGTGTCTCACTGCATTGCACTTCTGGGGTTTTCCTGCAACAGCCTTGCCAAGGCCACTGTGGGGAGCCAGAAAAGATAAGATTGTTTTGTCTTTGGGGCGAGTAAACATTCCAATTTTGCAGGCTACTCTCTGTCCGTTTTGTCCATTTTGGTCTCATTTTAATCAATTTTCCTTTGTAAAGCTGTGAACTTCTCCTTGGTAGAATCCATATTGCGATTATAGTTCAGTCTCAATGCTGACCGCTCTTCCCACAGCTTCAATCATACGGGCAGCCTTGTGGGGCTTTGGACAGCTGTTCCCGTTTTCTGAATTCTTCGATAACCCAGGGCAGAGCCTAATCCAATCAGCAAAATACCTGTTATCATGGTGCCGAAAAGGTAGATATCAATGTCCTCCACAGAAAGAGCCGCAAGACACACGATTCGCCACCTCTCCCACGCGCCATCGTATAGCCGGCTGCAAACGTTCCGTCAGGGCAGTCAGGTTCCCCGAAACCCAAGTTTCGATGGTGTCAATTGCATTAAGAGACCAGTTAATCCATAATATTTTAGTTTGGAGAGCAGTGCAGAGAGAGTCTCTCACGAGACAAGGGAGCAAAGCAGGGAAGATAAGGGTGAGGACGGGGAGAGAAAGCGACCGCCTCCGTTGAGAGCCAGAAGAGAAGTGCATAATGCATAATACTTTGTGTTTTCACCATGCACATTTTAACAGATGAACATAGTATCAGAATACTGGTTATAGTTATGTGATAGCAGATTATATCAGTCATTTTGAAAAGTCAGACTTCACTGCAGTCAAACAATAGACAGAACTGAATTTTGAAAAGTATATATTGTCTTATTATTAATATTTACAATTAATTGAATTTAATACAAAAAATAACTTTTTAGAGCATGAAACGTCACTACACTATTATTTGTTCTAGTTTAAAAATAAAACATTTTCCAAATTATAGCATATTTTTTTAACAAATATAAGACAATATAAATTATCAATTTAAAATGTAAAATGAATAAAATACTATTTCATATTTATTTAAATACATTGTCTCTAATTTCTAAGATGTGTTAATTTCTTAAAAGGTGTATTTAAAACGTTTTACTCATAAAAAAGCCTGCAAGTATTACATTCAACTTATTTTACAAAAATGTTAACAAATTAAACATTGTTGAAACTGCAGATGTATGACTGTAATCAGCAACAGCTGCTAATGCAGATTCATATGTATGGTTCCCATTAGCTCTGAAATGTAAAAAATAAGCAAATCGGATGAAAATGACTCCGCAACATTCAAAGAAGAGCAATAAAATGACACGGCTGTAATATCAAAAAAGCTTTCACCACCTTCAGAATTGTAGTATCAAGTTAGATTCTAAGAAAATTTTGAATTATTTCTGAATGTTCTCAAAAAAAAAAAGAACGTTAACAGAACATTCTGTGTTTGCTGGAAGTGAAACATTGAGGAATTTAGCTCTGCTCTGCTGTAGTATGTAATAAGTCCCAGCAGGTAAGGAACGGGTTTTCTGTAGGAGGTCATTATATGGAGCCAGGCAGGGCAGTGGTGTTTATTCAGTGGCATCGAGGTCGTGGTGTGTGTGACACACACAGGAGAGAGCAAACGCTCTGTTTTGAGAAGAGAGGCCACCTGCTTCGAATGATCCGCACATCATCCTCTCCCGTATGGATCTCTGGCACTCAAATCTCTCTCAGACAATATCTGTGGAATCTCGTGCTTCTATGAAATACGGTTCACACGGTCCAGAACAGAAAAGATGAACCTTATATAAGCACAACCTTAGCTTCCCAAAAAGGGACCCCTGATGAGTGCACTAACACTGTTTTTAGAGCGTGGACTGCTCTTTTTAACATGAAAGCTCTTCCCATAAAGCACCACGCTGAAAAAACTGTTTAAAGAAAATGAGGGCTTTTGTTTATTAAAGATAATCTGACTCTGGCTCCATGCAGAGACCTCAGTCTTCAGCATATTTGATTACATAAGTGAGGACCAGATATCTGCTAACAATGAGATATTGTCGTTTTTGATGCTCTGCAAATGTATTTCTTGGCAAACCAGCAAGGGCTGGGTGTAGAGGTTGGATCAGGTATTTTTTCAGGTCAGGGATGAGTCATATTACTCTGCCATATAAAGATAAGGCAGAAATAGTACAAGCAGTATGCCAGTTTCAGCGATCCATGTAGGTCAATGTAGTCAAAGTGGTGGTCATCATGGTAAGCCACTTGAAGGCAATAGATATACAAGAATAGCTCCTAGGCTACTTGAATAGGGGAATCACAGCACATGGAAATTCAAACTATTTTACATTTTAGCAAATTCAAGGCATAGAGGGTTTCATAAATTGTGTTTCTTTAGCTCAAATCGCACCAGCAGATATATTTCACAATGACCCTAAAATAAAATTCTGTCATCATTTATACTCATCCTTTTTATGTGTGTGAGTAACAAACAGTTGTTGGTGAAAATTCCACAGTATGGAATAAATTCTATGCAAGTTAACTGTTTAGTTACCCGCATTTTTGAACTATCCTTTTAAGCCACACTTTAAAAATATATTAAATAAATATAAAAATATTAAATGAATGACTTCTGCAACAAATGATATACTTTTTCTTTTAGGGATTTTTAGGGGAGAGAGAGAGAGAGAGAGGGAGGGATCCCTAAATAATATGTTTTCCAGTAGCCTACACAAGTCAGCCCGTATTTGCATAATTTACGCCCCGCCCCAATGACGCTATAGTTATAGAGCCATAGAGAGAGAGTTGTGGAAACTCCTCGGTTGAGGCGCGTTTTAACGCTAGTCAGTAGTCAGGTCACTTCCACGCTGCTAGCACACGAGGAGAGAGCACAGACAATCAGCGCACACCAAAGACTCCCAATAAGACGTTTACACTAACTCTTCCACCTTCAGAAAGCACAATGGCAGAAGAAAAAATCTCAATAGAAGATGTAAAGACGTCCAACGGCGAAGTTCACCTGGATGACCCGACCATCGCCAACGGCTTGGTTGAGCACGAGAGGAGCGAGCCGGAGACCAGAGGGCAGAAGCTGAAACGCTTCGCCATGGCCAATCTGCTGGTCATCCTGACGGTGTCCGCGGTTATCGTCGGCGTCTTCATCGGGCTCGGCGTGCGCAGCGCCGGGTTGAGCCGCACGCAGATCCTTTACTTCGGATTCCCTGGCGAGCTCCTCATCCGCCTGCTCAAGATGATCATCATTCCTCTTGTGGTCTGCAGTCTGGTGTCAGGGGCCGCCAGCATTGACCCCAAAGCCCTGGGCAAGCTGGGCGGCTGGGCGATGCTCTTCTTCCTGGTGACCACTCTGATCGCGTCTACTATCGGCGTTATTATGGCGTTCATCATACAGCCTGGCTCCAGCGACGGGCAAAAAATATCCAAACTCAACCAGGAAGACACGGCGGTTCCTGAAGCCAAAGAAGTCATCGATTCGTTTTTAGACCTGATAAGGTGAGTCCTCAAAGTTCACAAGTGTACGAACACGTGTTCGCGCATTTCGCGCTTTGGGGTTCGAAATGAACGGTAGAGCGCTAGGTTAGGGTTCCAAACGCTTCAGGTTTATGTTAAACATATACATTATAACGTTTAACTGTATAACGTTAGTGTGGCATTGTCAGTATCGATGTTAGTTTCGTGAACTAAGTTAAGTCGGCTCGTCTCAATGATTTGATACAATCGGTGACGTTACACCAAACCGGTATAAAACTAATCGGACATAAATTAATGGCAGAAATAATCGAATTAAAACATAATGTAGACGCATCTTACTAATACGAAATTGAGCTATTTTTAAAAAGCACTTAAGTAGGCTACCCATGCAAACACTTTGGTCTGAGAGTTTTTAATTCTGGTATTCCTTAATTATTTAGTATTTAAATTAACTGAGCTGGGGTAGACATGTTACAATAAATTAAGCACAATTATTCTCAGTCGTAAAAATGAAATGTACTGCCATATCTAGCTAAACGTGGCTCTGTGTGATGTTTAGACTACGTGATGACGCAAGACCAGCTGAATATGACCAGTTTGGTCGAAAAAATGACTCGAACTTCCTTCCAGTAACTGCCAACGCAGCTTTGCCAGGCAGGAAGAGGAAAGGAACATTAAGTAGTTGTCAACGAACAAGAAAGGCTAAACTTATTATTTCTAACGTTTTATGTAACTAGTCAAAGTTTTCCACCGCACGCTCAAACGCTCACGTTATCATAATTGCCAACATAAACTGAAGTGGAACGGTCTGCAATATGAATACCCTCAAAGTCATTGTTTCTCAGGATGTTTTTATATTCATATCTTATTTAGTGCTACTTATTGTTGTACTGATTGACTTAACGTAAATTAATTCAGCAGCATTGTTTTGACTATCTATAGCGTGACGTTGCGTGACGTGCTGTAAACGGACACTTGTGTTGCATCAGCTGCGCGAGCACGTCGCTTGTTTGAGTTGACTTAGTAATCCGCTCTAAGAGGATGCGGCTTTATGGTCAGTTTTATAGATGTGGCATTTAACCATCCCTTTTTCCTGGTGTGTGGTTTCCATTACTCGAGGAAGTAAATTCCGAATAAAATTAAAGGTTTTTTTTTACTGTGGGGCTTGATTGAATAAAATACATAGAAATTATAAAAAAATATATAATTTATTATTTTAGAAGAGGCAGGCGTAGGGGAACCTAAATCATACAGTTTATGGGTGAGATTTTTAGAGTTTGGTCCTGTTGTCCTGTAAACAGTTCAAATTTCATCATGTTTAACAGAATGATGCGAAGAGCACATTCTGTTCTCAAAACAACAAGAGACTGAGTGTTGTAAACAATTTGTACACTTTTGAATACCACAGAAGATTAGCATGTTAATATGAATATATACAATGCAAATATTTTCACTGACAAAATTTAGGGTAACCTGACCCAAGGAAAAAGGGTTTCCCGTTTTTGGTGGACTGTCCTTGAGAATGTCATTTTGAGAATGTCAATGTTTTTTTTTTAAGGGGTCTCTTCTGCTCATCAAGGCTGTATTTATTCGATAAAAAAAAAACAGTAATACTGTGAAATTCTATTGCAATTTCTAATATTAGTTTCCTGTTTTTATATACTTTCAAATATAATTTATTTCTGTGATGCAGCTGAATTTTCAGCATCTTTACTCCAGTCTTCAGTGTCACACGATCCTTCAGAAATCATTCTAATATGCTGATGCGTTATGAGTGTTTAAACTGTTGTTTCTTTCATAGTTTTTTTGTGATACTTTTTTCTTTGATAAATACAAAGTTAAAATGTACAGTATTTGTTAAAAATAGAAATATCTTACAGTACAAGTAATTTAACACAAAATATTCGTTTAACACATCCCTCCTGAATAAAAGTATTAATTTATTTAAAAAATAGACCCTAAACTTTTGAATAGCATTATATATTGTAACACAAAATGTATTTGTTAAATAATGCTCTTCTTAACTTTTTATTAAGCAAAGAAAAATAAATAAATATCAAAGGTCCCCCCCTTCAGAAAAAAATATGAAGCAGCACAACAGTTTCCAACATTGATTATAAATCAGTATATTATAATGATTTCTGAAGGATCATGTGACACTGAAGACTTGAGTGATGATGCTGAAAATTGAGCATTGATCTCAGGGATCATTATATTGTAAAGTATATTAAAATAGAAAACTTATTTTTTATTGCAATATTTCACTATATATCTGTATGTGTATATATGCTTTTTTTTATTCCTGTAGTTTTGATCAGATAGATACAGGCTTGATGAGCAAAAGCACTAGCTATCTTTAAAAATCTTACTAATCCCAAACTTTTGAGTGGCAGTATGCATGTTGGGGGTGTAACGAGACCCTTATCCCACGAGACAAGACTGGGTTAACGAGAACGAGACGAGAATTTTAGACAAAAAAATCCTCAATGATGAAATAGATAGGAACATTTTTCTTTTATTCTACTGAAAAACATAGTGCATTTTGAAATCAACTTATACTTTATGAAATTAAACTTATTTTTCAATGATTTATATGCAGTAGGCTAATAAACAAAATGTAAACTAGAGCTGCATGAATCTGGATACATTTAATCAGTTTTTTTTAATATAAATTGTAGATCATTCTCTCACAAAATAACGTAATTTACTAGTGATTCTGACAAAACGTTCATTGCTTAAGTATTAAAAAATATATATATGTATGTCTTAATAGACATAGCTAAATCATTGTCATTATGGAATAAGATCGCGTGGGTTTTTGAATCAAGATCTCATGCGCAATTTTTTTGATTAATTGTGCAGCTCTAAAGTAAACATTGCAAAATATTTTGTGAGGATATCGTCACTGGTCTCACGAGATCTCGTGCCACGAGATCTAGTCACATCCCTAATGTATGTATATAGAAATAAATACAAATATTAAATATAATATGCAAGAATTGTCCCATTTATTAATCCAAAATAATAATCATTTCAACACATACATAAATGCAGCAGTTCTTTCCTCTAATATTTTTAGCTATTGATTTCGTTTTTCAGTTTCTAGAGGGTTAAGGGAATAATGGCTGATAATTGTTGCGGGTTTCAGTTGCTAACAGTCGTGCATTCATTCAGAAAAAAATTATCTATGCGTGTATACCTTTTTTTGGATCATAACAGACAGTCTCTTCCTGGTGGCACAGCTATTTTAGTACCCATGTACTTCCTTGGCATTTGATGCGTCATACTTTCTGACTAGTTCCTTAGAATATAAAACTCACCAGAATTCTTAAGTTAGTTATTACTAAAATGAGTTTGTTTAAATTAGGTGGTTTTGTTCCAAAATTACTGTCCTAATGTAAAGTCAAACTGAAACATTTGTAATGTTCCTTCCTTGGCTGTATCTCGAGGGAAAGTCAGTGAAGTGGCGTATGCATGCCGCATGAAAGTAACACGCACGTGCAAACACATGCAGACATGAACAATAGATGCAGGGATAATTAGGCATCTGATGTGGCTCGTGTCATCCATCCAAAGGGCTTCTCTCTTGGGGTCTCACCGTGACTAAATCCTGCCACACGATCACAAGCCCTGCTAATTTAGCTCTCTGGCAAGCACGCAGTTGGATGGTCTTTATATAGAAAGTCAGTGGGTTCTGGCATGTATAGTAGTTTTGCTTGGCTGAATGTATGTTTTGTTAACTCTCACATTAGATTTTTTCTGTTTCTACTAGGGATGCACCGATTGTTCGGCAACTGAAATTGTTCGGCCGAAAATAGGAAAATACCTCTTTCGGTGTTCGGCCGAATAAGCGAAAAGACTGAATAATTTGTACCGAACAATGACCTTACGCGATCAAATAGAGGCGAGCACTGCAGCAATCATGTCTGCAGTGTGGAAGCATTTAAAACTGTAACTAGGGTTGGGTATCTTTTGGGGGTTTTTCGATACCAGTGCCAAATCGATACTTTTAAAACGGTACTGGTGCCTGAACCAATACTTATACAAATAAGAAAATTACCAATTAATAATTGGATTGGCCATTAGCCCTAAACACATGGGCCTGGTTTCACAGACAGGGCTTAGATTAACCCTGGTCTACACCTCTCTTTATAAAAAATTTGATTATTCACTTTTTCTAAATCTTCATTCTCTTTATCTTTCTCTCCTTCTCTTGCTAGCTTGTATTTATTTGAACAATGCCTGGGACTTGGTGTTATGGGCACTTCCTCTGTCTGTTTACCTCTTCAAGATTAATCGCTTTATGTATTCCCCAATTGTAAGTCGCTTTGGATAAAAGCATCTGCAAAATGACTAAATGTAAATGTAAACCAGGATTAGATCATAGTTCAATTTATGACATTTAAGTAATTTTTATAAACACGCTCAAAAAAAAAAAAACATTACTGGGGTGCATCTTGAGACGAAACAAAGGCACTGATATATTTTAGGATCAGTCAGTGCAAGTTTATTTCAGTTAAAACAGCTAAGTTACATTTTAGTCTAGCACTAGGTTCAACCCTGGTCTGTGAAACCGGGGGGGGGTGATGTTTTTAATTCATACTGGACACTAGAGGGCGCAATCACACAGAACATCCACAGATCCAGTCACAGAAGTAGCAAACTCTTTTTTCACTGTGATATGGATAAGTAAACAGAAGATATAAACGTTGTGAATGATAAAATAAATACAATAAACACGACTATGACAATGCATAGTTTATCGGTGTTATTCAAGTCATCTCTTGTATTTTCATAATAATTAAGTATATTAATAATCCATTGCTAATCGATGTATTAGTAGCCTATGGAGTACATTAGTAGTAGCTTAGCTAGTAAACGGAAGGTCGTCAGAGCAAGTGTAATCACTGCATTCACGCGCTCCTCGGATGCTCTCATTCCCTGAGTTGTGCTTTTAAGTCTGAATGTGAAAACCGCACACTCGCGTTACTACAAAGATTTGTTGGACTTGTATTATTAGAGCTTTCCGAATTGAGTTCATGTGCATTTTCTCAGTCGGGAAATAATTTTGCACGTGTGGTGCCGGTGATGATGCTTCTTACGTCCGTTTCGGAGAAACAAAGTACAAATATTTCAACTGATCGCTCAGGCATGGCACCGAAATCTGCGTTCTGATTCGGTTCCTAACCCTAACCGGTTCCATTGGTACCGGTGCCATGTTGGTACCGGGATTTCGGTACGCAACCCTAACTGTCAGAGAGAGAGAGAGACGCAGACATCATTACAAGCCCGAAACACTGACAGCGAGAGACTGCTTAGCGCTGCTTCTCATGTCTCCGATGAGAAGAGGAAGGTGTGGTTGTTGCTGGTTACTGTGATGATTGAAATCACGAAATGGATTGGCAAATAAACTACAGAATGTTATGTTTTCTAAAACACGCACGAATGGCATGTATTCAAACAGCGCTGCACGAGCTCGTGGCGCCAGGGTTCAAAGTCCAAAGCGTGAGGAAATTCTGTGCAGAAACACAAATTCTGCGCAGAAACACTTAATCGTCATTTGCTCATTTTTATAAAAAAAATCAGAAGCGTGTGACAATGTGATACGTGTGACAAACATCTTCCCAAATTCGTAATGAGATATATCTGCATGCTGTGGTCAACAAACAGAAGCATTGAGGTCTTCCTGGTTCCTGCATATTTCCGCCAAAATAAAAGCTCCATCAACATTAATAAATGTTAGTATTGTAATTCTACTATTGTTCTATGAAATAAAAAGTAAGACAATAATAATGATATAAATAATTACCCTACATCAGTTGTATTAATACATTCACCATTGGGATCTGTAATATTTTCTAATGTTTTAAAAGAAGTCTCTTCTGCTCAGCAAGGCTGCATTTATTTGTACAGAAAAAATACAAGCCTGATTCAAGAAGCGGGGTCTCAAAAATGGCCAAAAATATTATTTTACTAACTTATACATTTTAAGTTAAATTGTGCTTTGTTGGTATAATGTCTGATAGGATGTATAAAAATGTTCAGGGTTTTCTTATTTTTAAATGTTTTTTGTAAAGCAGGAAAAAGAGTAAAAGCAGATTTTGGCTATTTAATTTATGCAATAGTGGAAAAAATGGCAAAATAGGCCTACGTGGGGAGAACAATTTTGAAACAACGTATTCGGCCAAGAACTTTCATTTCGGTGCATCCCTAGTTTCTACAAGTTTAGACTTGTTATCTGTAGTTGCATTACCTTATCAGGTTCAAATGCTATGGAAGGACTCCTTACAATTTGTGGAACAAGCTCTCCTTGCCCCGTGTTGTGCAAAATATATAGTTTATCTTGAAGGTTAAATGAGTCTTGTTTAGGGTTGGGAATCGAAAATCGATTCCGATTCCAGAATCGGATTCCTAAGGTCAGGAATCGGATACTTGTTGTCAAATTAAAATTTAGATTCCGTCTATCGATTCCTATGCGCTTTTTTTTTTTTTCTTTATCTGTGAGGATCGGTGTGACCTAGCGATCTGCCAGGACCTTGCTCGCTAATCTAAGCCTCCAAAGTTTGCCTGCATTTGCGATCATAAGCCAAAAAAGCTAAGTATACTATCTGTGATAGCTAAACATGTTGCAAGAGAGGCGATCACAATGTTGTGATAACTTGCCTCATCCGTGCAGCAGTGCCACCACTGATCTAAGCTTGGCCACCCTGCTCAAAACTGCAGTTTTTGTCCCCTTTTTCTTAACAAGAAAAGCCTTTATTAAGACGTGGAACCGGTGTATTTTTTGCATCCACATCAAACGAGACTTTTTAGATGCGCACTGCAGCTTTGCCTCATCACCAGGCACGAGTCAAATGATCTCGGAAAAGGTACACCAGCCAAATGAGCTTCGGTAGAACAATGAGATGCTATTAGGCTATATGTCAATAAAACAAACTTTCCTGTCCTGTCAGTCGTCACTGCTCACGGTGCACGCTCTGATCGCGTCATCATAAATAAGCGCACAAGAAACAGCATACGAGTCTGCCGTCAGTTAAGTCATGAAATTACCAAAAAGGCGATTACAGCTGCAAGCTGTGCATGCATGTATTAATGCATTACATTTCAGAACGTCTCTCAAATGCATACTAAAATATAGGCTCTCGTGCGATTCCACATCACAATAAGGCGCAAGCTGATATGTATTTTAATTTGTAATTTAATGCACAAGCAAATGTGAGAACAGTGCATTTATACTGGAAAACATGCACTATTTTTCATTCATTTTAAAAGTACAAAGGAAAATAAAACCATTTAAATGCATAAAACTACTTATTTTACATTTATGTGCTGTTGTCTTCCGGTCCTTTTCACATTCTTATCACTAACTGCATGTTTCATCCATGAGTATGTAATGTTAGAAAACAAGTTTTTGGGGGTTTTGAGAGCCAGAACCAAACAGACAGAGCAATTAAGCAATAGTGAACCCCTTTATTAAAATACCTGGAGGTGAGGAATAATAAAAAACAAAAAGTCATATTCACTCGGTATTACTTGATAAAATATGATCAAATATCTAAATTACAATCAAGTATAAATTAATTGTATTCAGCTGTGTTTTAGGCAATAAAATAGTCTAGTATTTTAGTCAACCACATTTTTATATAGAAATAATGTAGATTTCTGTGCCACCCCAGGCTGGTTGCTGGCCCCTCCCTGGCCACCCCTATGAAAACATCCTGGCTCCGCCACTGCCATGCAGCATACGATCACATCAGTCAGTGTGATTTAAACATTTAAACCTGATGACCTAAAGAGAGCAGCTGTCATGTATATAAATGAAACCACACAGTATCATTACATTTACAGAAGGACTGTTTTGTTTATAGTTCAGATATAAACTCTGATATGTATGGTAGCGATACTCTAAAATAGAGTAAATCTCCTTTTGAAATTAATTTGATACTTCAAATGAAGATTTATCGATTACATTGCTACACAAGTGGGTTTCCAGTAATGAAACAAGTACATCTTGAGTGAGTAATTCATAAATTACATATGATTCTGAAGAAATAAATTAGACAACTAAACAAAATCACATGTAATTTATGAATATTTATGTAATATTATTTATGTAATATATATATTTATGTAATATTTTTTTATTTATTTATCCAGAATAATGCAGCTCTATTTTGCACACAAAGCTCTTAAAGAGTCCAGTTTTTATGTAGCCTGTTGATTTTTTTTCTTTCTTCATGGTATTCAGCTCCAATAAATGGTTTGCTAAAAAGAGACATAGGATAAATGTTTGATATCATTATTTAATCACATTGGAATCGAAACTGGGAATCGATAAGCAGAATCGGAACCGAAATCGATAAAATTCAAACGATACCCAACCCTAGTCTTGGTGCAAGCCCTTATGACCTTCTTTCTGTGTAAATCACAAAAGGAGACGTTTTGAAGAATGTTCATGCTGCTCTATTTTTAACAGTTCAAGTGAATGGGCTGTTCAAAAATGCTATAATAATGGTCAACACCACTCATGCACTATATTTTACATCTTTAAAGCTATACATATTGGTTTGTGTGGAACAGACTGAAATTTCAAGCGAGTTGTTGAATTATTTCTGTGTAGATTGTTAATTTAACGCATTAACATGGGCTTTGTGTACAATGCATGTGAAACCCACAATTTCCCCATCATGGGCTTTTTGTGTAAACTTTGTGAACGTTTATTTTAGATGGGGCAAAGTCAGAGTAGAGGTACATTTACCTGTTAATAGTTACTTTTAATATGTCAACAAACTAGGGGTCGACCGATATGTGTTTTTCAGGGCTGATACCGATACCGATTATTACAGATCAAGTAGACCGATAACCGATATTTTGAACCGATATACGTGTCTGGTGTAAAAATGAAAATGAATGCCAAAATTAATAATAACAAGAGCTCTGACAAAAAAAAACGTTCTTTAAATGCTTTTAAACATGTCTTTTAATTCTGAAAACTGTTAATAACAACAACATTAAATAAACAGTAATATTAATAATAATATTAATAATAACATAAGTACAGAGATCACCCAGAAGCATTCTGTAAACATTTTGTAAAACTTAAAGTAAACGTGAAGCGTATTGTGTGATTATTCTCAACAAAAGTTGTAATAATTGTTGTAGTTGTATTACGTATACAGTAATGTATTCGGCTAAACCGAACTTATATTTTGACAGGTTGCCATGAGGACCTTTTAAGTTTCTGTAGCCTATGTATATAGGATATGACGATCGTTTTACTCAAATGAAACGGTCAAATGCTCATCAAGTGACTCTCTGAGCAGTTCTGGGGATGTTGCTTATGTATTTATGTCCTCATTTAGTGAGACGGCAGATGCTGAAAACACCACGAGCAGCACGCGCTTCAGTATGTGTGTGTGCAGTAAATGAAACCGCACGTCTGTGTCATTCATTAACAGAGATGCAGAACATGCAGGATTCATATTTAAATAGTGTTTTTGCAGCTTAATATTTATAGATACTAGTCCATAGCGATTCGATTTAAGTGTACTGACCTACTTTTGATTAATTAATCCAAACTTGACACATTCCGTGACATTCGCGTTATACGGTAAATTCCATTATATGACTGCATTCATGATTCCGCCCGCATTTTCCGCATCGCAGACATCATAGGTTATATTGAGGTGTTTTGCAACTTCAGCAACGTCTGCTGCTGCTTTACCTTTGAGAGACAACTGATGCGTGATCACTGACGCAGCGTTAGCATGTGCTTTCGGTGTGAGACTGCCTTCAGTTTTCCGCGTTGATTGGTCGGACTCGTGACTCTCTACATATCAGATGAGCGGTGGGCGGAGATTGCTCTCAGAGATTGAGAGATCGCCTCACTCTCACAGAGTGTTGAGCTCAGACAGGCTGCATCGAGCCAAATAGTGCATTTAAACATTAAATAGTTTCACCTGTATTATTTATTCACCAATAAATAATGTCACCTGTAAATAGTATGTTTGTTTGCATAAAAAAAAAAAAAAAAAAATTATCGGCAAATCTGTTTTTAAAATGGCCGATATCGATAATCGGTAAAATGCTTAATATCGGCGCCGATAATCGGCCAGGCCGATAATCGGTCGACCCCTACAACAAACACTGAACTTGGGATGAATCTTTGACGAAAGGGTGTGTGGAGTGCCACGTTTCAAGGAGGTCCTGTTTGATGTGTCTCATTATTAACACACCTACGTAGGACGCAGGAATGTCCATCACACCTTATAGCCATACTTGGAATGCATTGAGTCATGAAATTGTCAACGTGTGCTATTGGTAGTTGTAAATGTTGGATAAAGTGCTCCGCCCATCCAGCTCACTGGATTTGAATATGACTCTTTGAAAACCAGTGACAGCATTTGAGTGCGTCAGTGACACATTTCAATGGCATGAACTGGTTTTACTTGTTTTGCTATGCTGGTTTCGCATGCATCTTCAGTTCTAACTTTCCTAAATGTTCAGACAAAGGAAATTTGAGAAGGGAACGACCACTGGCATTGGTGTTTGGCAGTGACCTGCTGTCTGGGATGTAGCCTGTTGCTCAGCACAGTAAATTTAAGGCTGTTCTTCCCTCGATTTTCCAGTTTCATCTTGCTGCACTGTTTTGATTTATACTGGTCTCTTTACACCTTCCAGGCTTCTTTAAATGTTAGTGGGAATGATAGTGACGTATTGGAAGGCTCTCTATGGGCGACCGATTCCAAACGCATTCAGAATCTGTCCTGTAATGGCATTATATTTTTGTGGAAATGTAACTCAAGCACTGCTGCTTTTGTGATTTTACTTGGAAAATGTTGGCACAGGATTTATAGCAGGGATTAGAATTCCATCAGATTGAAGACATCCTCTTGTTTTTTTTGTATCTATGCTTTATTAAGGTCAGGGATGCTGGGAAATTCCTGAATAAATGTCTGTGTTTGTCATTAATCCTCATCTCCAGGCAGGTCCTAGTGCCCATCTCCATTGGAGGGAATGGGGTTATAGGGATAGGAGGTAATGTGTGGAACTGGGATTAGTGGAGGGATATAATCGGACTAAATGCTCCAAGTTATTTCCACATGAGGCACCTCGTGAGGCCAGGCCGGTGAGGCTGCTCAGAGATTGGCTGGTCGGGACTGTGAGGATTTTTAGAATCGGATCTTTTGTCAGGGTTTGTACGGTCATGAAAAACCTGGAAAAGTCATGGAATTTTAAAACCACAATTTCCAGGCCTGGAAAAGTTTTGGAAAAATGAATAAACCCAGAAAGTTTTGGAAAAGTCATGGAAATCTATTTGACAAATCTCTGTATAATACAATTATGTTTATTCAGGTCCTGAATTTGATGCGGAATTGCGCATGGGCTATATCGCATATTTATACTCTTTCCGACTTCGACTTTAAAATGATGGAAATTCACACATTTATTCAATAGCCTATAGCTTGTAGGCTGATGAGTAAATCGATCCACACAGAATATCAAATCAGTCATTTGAAAACGGATTTATCAGCTGTGTTTTCTCTCTTTGACTTTCTCTTAAAGCACGTACTCCGCGCATCTCGTCTGCACTAAAGAGCTGCACGGTGCGATACAAGTCTTTCTCTGGCATTTTGGTACAGTTGACAGAATTGTCACCTGCCTAATCGGGTCATTGTTGCATTGTCACTAAAATGTAGCCTTTATTTGCACGTCTTTTTAAGCCGTTCTGTACTCGCGCGCTCCAGAGGCGGTTTCTGCTGCACTCAGTCATGTCCAAATGGCGTCCGTATAAAGCCGCCTTGCGAGTACCAAATTGACTTTACCAAACAACCTCAGTAGAATCCTGCACGGGCCTCAAACATACGCCCCAGTCCAATCCTTGTTTAGCAGATATCAGAATTACCTTCCTGAGTCCGACTGGAGCCCATGTCTTTCTTTCTCTCTTCCCCATTACACAGCTGCTGTTCTAGCCATTCAAATAGTTCAGTTTCGTTTTTAATGGCAAAGCGTATTTCGTTTCTTTAAGTTAATTTAGAAATATGTTTGGAACATTTATTTGTTTATTAAATTCAAGTTTTTGTTTTTAAAGTATCTTTTGAGCAATCGGCCAGCTGCAGACAGTGAGTTTGCCTATTATGTTTGATCAATTTAGCCTTCTTAAATCACCTCTTGACTAAAATAAAATCTATATTTAAAATACTTAAAAAAGCATATCACAATGTTAGTTTAAACGTTTAACCTAGACAAATGTGTGCTATTAGACAGGTCGAGCTGCTCTTGTCAGTCGCGGTATTGTTTCCACGAGCGGCTAATCCTTTTCATCACCATAATAATTGATGGATTTCTAAAATACAAAAATGAGGAATCCTAAAACAAGCCCGATGCCCGGCCCGCGTCTGAAGTGAAAATTGTCTCGAAGCCATAAACTAAAAGTCGAGGCTGAAATATGGGGCTCTAAAAGTGCAGCTTGTTGCGTTTAAGCGGCAAAATTACACACAAAATGACGTTAAAATGGCCATCCTGGTGAGCAGGGTGCGAACTACGGGGGAGCTAGGGGCTCCCCTTAATAATACATGGGCTCCCCTGAAAACATGATTTGTGGAAAGTAATTAATTTTTTTGGGGGGTGGGTCTCAAAAAATATTGACTGTTATTTTGACGTGCAATTTCAGTTTTGTGTACTGTGATCATCGTGGATTATTGTGTAAAATTGCAACAACAAAAATCGTGAATTAATGCTTGACGATTGCGATTTAAACCTAACTCACTTCAATAAAGATAATTATAGGCCTACATGAGCATCTGCTGTCCTCGATTACGCAGCGCTCTTGTTAGGGTGACAAAAAAAGCTGTAAAAGTCTGCTCTGCCTCGGCGGGCAAACAGCGCTCGTCAATGTCAAAGTAATTGAATTCAAATCAAATCAAAATCAAAAGTAGGCGGAGTTTAGCGTTCACAGATGCTGAGCGGGCGACGAAGCGTCAGATTAATAAAAGAGAGCGAGGTAAGATGTTTAGTCAACTGTTTTACGAAAGAAATGTTAAATGACCGACAATTCTATTCAGTGAAGCAAACTACTCGACTTGTTTCTCAAATATGCCCATTTTGAGAGTGACAGAGAAAGAGAAGAAATGTGCATGTTTTAATTATCTGCATCTGTTTGTCCCTACAAACAATAAAACTGTGAATTTAGTTCTACTTCAAAAACACGTCTACTACTACTGTTGAAAAATAATAAAACTTTATTTTATTAAGACATTATCACAAAATATTTTATTTTTAATAGTAGGCTAAAACCCCTTTATTTTTCAACATGTAAATGTTTAATTTTCATTCATTAAAATATAAATTAAATCGATATTTCATGCCTTAATCTGATAACCAGTCAAATTTAAATACACAACACAGAATTTCTGAGGAAAAAAAAACAATTCATAAGGCTACTGTAAGAGTAAAAAAAAATTTTGTGTGAATTCAAATAATCAGATGAGCTAAAACAGAATTTGGCAACAATAAAACATAAGGTGAGAAAAAAATACAACATTTCATACCCCTAAACATGTCATTTTGTTACACTTTTAATAAATTAAATTGTTAAATTGTATAAGTTTCATGATTTTAATTAATTAGACATGCTTTTTGATAAATACAATTTAATTTGATCATTATTAAAAGGAGTCTATAAAATGAAAACGGAAAAACGAAATCTAGAAAAATTGAAATTATATATATATATATATATATAATTGTATCTTTGTATCTTTTATGTATCTTTGTAAGCCCATCCATGGCGCACAAAATCCCCCGTTATAAAAAAAAAGAAAGAAATGGGCTCCCCAAAGTCCACGGTATAATTCGAACACTGCTGGCGAGTATCCTTGTAAGCATTGTCATTTTTTTCTTAATGTAAACACTTGCGAAAGAGAAAAGTTTCCAAAACGAAATTCTGGCCCTGCGTTTAACTGAGTTAAATAAATGATAATAGTGATGTGATGTGTTCTCTGTGTGGAGTAAAGGTCCTTACACGCCGAGTCAGAAATGTTTGTATGCGTTTTTGCGTGCGACAATTTCGATATGCAAGGACCTTCACATCTGGCGTAGTTTCAGCTTGTACTAAAACAAAAAAAGCAAACAATAATATTAATAGTCATTCATTTTAGTTAAAATGCTATGATCATTTGAACAGATTTTTATTCTTATTGTAAAATAATGTGAAATTAGGTCATGGAAATTGTCACAAAAGTCATGGAAAAGTCATGGAAATTTGTTGGTAAAATTGTGTACGAACCCTGTTTTGTTCTCTCACTACCTTGATCTAGGCTGTGTTTCCCAAAAGCATCGTAAGCTTAAGTACAAGTACATCTAAAAATAAAAATTGAATATCACGAAAAAGTCAATATTTTGTCACTCATTTCTGAAAGTGAAACCCATATATTATATAGATTCGTTACACATAGAGTGAAATATTTCAAACCTTTATTTCTTGAAATTTTGATGATTATGAAAACCCAAAATTCAGTGTCTCAGAAAATTTGAATATTACATAAGATCAATAAAAGGTATTTTAAACCGAAATGTCAGGCTTCTGAAAAGTGTTAATATTTTTTTTGTCATATACACAATTATACTGTGAAACATGTGGACAGACTTGTTAGTAATAACTTCTGAAGTTAACTATTTGGGCTTTGTTCAGTGTAATTAATTAGTTGAAGTCTGATTTGAGAGTATAGCAGACATACATCTAACTCCTCCCTTTCGTCATCTTTCAGAAACATCTTCCCGTCGAACCTGGTATCAGCTGCCTTTCAGTCGGTGGGTTTAACAAGCGTTTGATTAAACTTTTGATGTGTGTGTGTGTGATGTGTGATTTTATAAGGTGATTCTGAGCATTTATTCTCCTTCACAGTATGCCACTGGTTACAAGATTAAAAATATTACCAGCTCGACCAACTTGACCACCTACACTGTGGAAAAGGTACCAAGTCCAAGATGTAATACCTTCAGAATTTTTTTTCTTGAAAGTCCAGATTGTTTTTTATTAAAAAAATGTATTTCAAACATATATATATTCACTTAAAAATATCATATCTAATATTACATTTGTATAAACACATGTATAATGTAGGAATTTATTATTATAATATTATAATTGAATAAATGTATGTATGAGAAAATTATATAAATAGTTTTTTGTGAATTCAGTCAATTTTATTTTTGTGTTTAGACTCCAGTTGGCGCAGAAGTGGATGGAATGAACATTCTGGGTCTTATCGTTTTTGCTATGGCGTTTGGTGTGGCCTTGAGGAAACTTGGAGAGGAAGGAGAGATCCTTATCAAGTTCTTCAACTCTTTCAACGAGGCCACCATGGTGTTGGTCTCCTGGATCATGTGGTAAGGGAACATCACGTGCTTTTCCCAGTGTTTGAATTGTGTCCTATGTATTCGTCTCTTTACTTCCCTTCCACTTTTTCTCTTTTAAAGGTACGCACCACTGGGTATTATGTTCCTGGTTGCTGCTAAGATTGTAGAAATGGAGGATGTTGGCTTGCTGTTTGCCAGCCTGGGGAAGTACATCGCCTGTTGCGTCATTGGCCATGCCATCCATGGTCTCCTCGTCCTCCCGCTCATTTACTTTGTGATTACACGGAAGAACCCATACACTTTCTTGCTGGGATTGATCACCGCTTTGGCCACTGCCTTTGGAACATCCTCTAGGTAAATGATTGCAGCTATTTGCTCTCTTAAAAACAAATGTTCTTAATTGGCATCTACACTTCCATGAAGAACATTTAACATCCAGAGAACCTTTCCATTGCACAAAAGGTCCTTTATTGTGGTAGAGAGGTTCTTTAGATTATTAAAATGTTCTTTACATTAAGATAAAATTGAACTGTTTATTAGGCTTTTTTAAATCAAAATAATTTTGCAAATGCATAAAGGAAATAATCATCAGATTTTTCTCATCAGCTCTGCCACGTTGCCCCTTATGATGAAATGTGTGGAGGAGAACAATGGTGTGTCCAAGCACATCAGCCGCTTCATTCTGCCCATCGGAGCGACTGTCAACATGGACGGAGCCGCCTGCTTCCAGTGCGTAGCTGCGGTGTTCATCGCTCAGCTGAACGGAATCCCGCTGGACTTCGTCCAGGTCATCACCATCCTGTGAGTTCACTGGATGACAGTCATCCACCTCCATACTTGACTCTGATTGCAAGACGTTAGCTTTGACCGACTGACTTTTTATCTGTTTGTAGCGTGACTGCGACAGCGTCTAGCGTGGGTGCTGCTGGGATCCCTGCTGGAGGGGTGCTGACGCTGGCCATCATTTTGGAGTCAATAGGCCTGCCCACCAACGATCTGTCCCTCATCTTGGCTGTGGACTGGCTTGTGTGAGTATCTAGTTTAGTTGATTTTGTCGGTCAAAGAGAAAGATGGTAAAGTTTTTGTATGGTTAGCAGGGAGGGAGAGAACAGAAATGGAAAGACTCATGAATTTTGACAGTTTTGACTTTTAAAAGTAGACAGTTTATTTTGAATAAATACATTTTCATGTCAGTAATAGTATTATATTATTAAAGACAAAACAACTTTAAATTAAAATATAAAGTCAGTGTATATAATTAAAAACAATAAAATTGTCATTAATATCAATGCAACAAAAATAGCATTTTACGAATACTTAAATATCCTATAATACTTTTTTAAAAACATCTATATGCTCTCTCTCTCTCTCTGTGTATAGATAAATAGTAAGTATAAGTTATGACGTATTTGTATATGTTTTTTTATATAAACGAAGAGCAATCGAGGATAGATGATTGTATTTTAATAATATAATTTTTATATTATATAATTTCTAGACACTAGAAACTGGCATTTTTGGTAATTTCTTATTTCGATCATCGATAGGTTTCAAAAACCATTAAATTGGGGTGGTATGGCTGTAATGGAGATAATAAAAATATCTGAAGACTGTTATGAAAATGTAAAAAATATGACATGAAAACTTGAACACATGATTAGATCATCAATGATGATCAGTTATGATTATGATGCAGCAATGTTATGAAAAAAGAAGCATCTAAAAAAAGAATAGCTGCCTGAGATGAAGCTGACTGTATTGCCAATAAACTGAAACCGTTCTACGGCACTTCCTATGATATGAATCAAATCACATGGATTCATAACATAAGCATAACATTACAACTTGTATCTGCACAAAAGGATGCATATGCCAGTGAAATTTACGTGCTATAGCGAGAGAGAGAGAGAGCGCTTCCATCGTAATGTGCTTTCAAAAGCGAGCTGAAACACGGAATTTACTATAGATTTCACATTCTATAAACTTTTCATAATGTTTATGGCAGATTTGTGCTATATTTTCATCTACATAAGTAATTCCTAAGAAAGCCGTATGAAAACAATTTTAATTGAAGTATGCCGACTGTTGAACAAATATAGTGAAAAAAAATCACTGCTACATTATAGGATCAGTTTATTATATGACCGTCTAGAATAAGTCTGTCAATATCGGGCATTGCATTTGAGCATGAAACTAATCACTGGTAATATGCAGCGCATTCAGCATGTTTATTTATTATTTTCTGTATTCATTTAGTGATCGCACTTGCACCGTCATCAATGTTGAAGGCGACGCCTACGGAGCAGGTCTTCTGCAGTATTTCGTGGACCGCACTTCCAGCAAAGAAGGGGCGGAGCTAAAAAAGGTGCGAGTGGAGGAAGACCCCGCCTCCAGACCAGAAAGTTCTCCGCTCATCGAAAAACAGGGAAACCTTGAATTGGAAGAGTTTGCTGGACCGAAACCCCGTGAAAAGGAGTCCGTCATGTAGACTTGCACAGTATTTCAACAAACTTTCCTCCCGACCTGTCTGATCTCACTACATCAATCTCTGCGCCCACGCAGTGACCATCGGAGAGATACAGGCTTAGATTAAGCCAGGACAAAGACTACATCCTTTTGACCCTCCTCTATGCCCAGCTCTTTATGATAGGAGTCTGCCAAAACATTTTGGCACATTTAGATGGGAAAAATGCTTGAACAATTATTTATTAGATTCTGGTCTGACATGTTGGATTTTTTCTCTTTTTATGTTTACTCATTTTATAAAACACAAATTCAGTCCGTCCTTTTAAAATGTATTTATTACTATTACACATGCCCTAATAGTTCTGAGTATATGCTATCGGGTTAAACCTCAGAACACGTTTTTCATGCAAACATCTAATAAGCCAAAGCATCTGCAGAATCTCTCTGCATCTTTCAAACACACCAAATAAATTTTTTAGGTGGCTTTATGGTCCGTTATGCTGAAATACCTAATTCATGCTGATTCCCTTTATACCACATCAGGCTCCTCAGATGTAGGTCCATCTAACAGGTGCTAATACCTTCACTAAACTTACTACTAGAGGAGCCAAAAATGGTGTGGGAAGCACGACTGTCAAGAGAACATTTTACCTCCTTTGTCTTAATGCAGTCACCAATACATATCTCATCAGGCTCTTTGAGGTCAAGTTGTAGCCTAAGGTCAGAAAGGAATGCAAGCACAATATATGTGAAGTGCGCCTTGTTATAAAGCTCCAAGGTTGTTTGGCTAAGAGCCCCGAAGCCTGCAGGTGAAGGAGTTCCCTATGTGCAAGTTGATGAGCAACTGAGGTCAAGGGGTGTAAAGAAGAAAGCCATAGACTAGAGCATGAATCCAGACTGAAATTGAGATTTGATTTTGTATTTAAGATAGAATAAGGAACATGTGTAAGAACATATTAAATGTTAAAATGTTTGGGCTTTTTTTTTTTTTACTTATTTTTTGTGGGGAAAAAAACGTTTTTGTAAAATTTAAGGAAATGAAGTATAAATGTTGTTTGCCTTTTAAAAGCTTACTTCAGATATCTTTTATTTCTAATGTATATTATTGCAAAAGAGCACATCTAAAATGCCTGCCATTTTCTGAAGGTAGTTAACTTTACGAGGAGAAATGCGGCAGAATATTTTTAACACCATTAACTGGTGAACTGTAACTAGTAGTTGAACCGGATTACTAATTACATTTTTTATATATATAGAGAAATGTCTTAAGTGTATAACCTAAACACACCAGCTGAAGGAAGGTATAGTGCGACAGGGTGAGACAATTGCCGTTGTACTGTATGTTGACCAAATGTTTGTCACATTGATGAGAAAAAAATTGTTTATTTAACAGCCCATTTCTGTAGAAATCCGACTCACAGTTGATCAGTGAGAGGTTAAATTTGACCAAAGGAACGTTTCTCATTTTTAACAACATATTCTTTAAATATGGGGGTTGGTACTTATAATCTGCATAATTAATTGCCTCTAATTTCTGTTCTATGTTCAAGTTGTATTTCAGTCACAGGTGTATTATTTCAAATCTCACATGTTCTACGTGACTGACATCACTCCTTTAAAAGCCAGTACTGTAAAGGCTTCTCATTCCAGGCGGCTGTCGCATTGCTGCCCTGTTTGCTGATGTGTCTGTGTGTGAGTTTAATGGGTGGTTGTGTCATACATGGCTGCTTGAATTCATCAGTGGAGCCAAAGAGTACTGTTAAGAGAACTAGTGAATGTACTCCACACGGACTGCAGAATAAAGTCTTTTTAAATAAATCCGCAGTGATGATCTCTTTATTATGAATTCAAGTTGCTGAAATTAGGTACACCTTTGGTATTCGCGGAAGATTTTGTAATTAGGATAACTGACCCACTTGTTTGTTTATCATATTTATCTGATCATGTTAATTATACAGCACTCTGGTGTACCTACTGGTTAATTTGGTCTTCTGTGCTTGGTTATTTTTGTATGCTTGCTGGTTTCCTACATAGCACATCTCATATCACGCAATATTCAACTCAAACTGAAATGTTATGGCTCGAATTAAGTCAATGCATTAATTTATTTGGTAAGAGGCCGTTTAATAAGCAAGATAATGTATAGTCAGGGTTTATTGCAAAACCCCTCCCTTTAGGGTGATCCAAGACTACTTGGCTTCATTCAATATCTGCTGATTTATCTGTTTTATTTCAGTCTGTTGAATTCAAAAGACTAAAAATGTGTTACTGTAAACAAAAGCAAAATGTTTAGGGCAGCTCTGAAGTTTTGCTTAGCAATGATAGCGTACAAACTGAGTAGCATATCAGTAACGCAGTAACCAAGCCCAGCGTGAAGACTGCATGGCTTATTGCGCCACCTTGTGGTCTATTTAAAATTTTACTGTAGTATTTGCAATAACAACTCTTGAAGTTATTCTGTGATGGTTTATTTACAGACATCTGAAATACACTGAAATGTTAAGACATGGTTTGGTTTGTATTATGCTGTTTGTTAAATATTTGGTGGTCATGGTGCATTTACATAATGAACATTACATAAAATATTTGTGAACCACCAAGACGAAAAAAAAATAGTAACATTAAAACAAAATTAAGGTCAGACAGTCAAAAAATCTAACATCAGAAGTACAGTTATTATCATGCAACATGGTGAAAATATTAATAAAGTGAACGTGTATAACATAGTAGCTTCGTTTCACGGGCTTTTTATGTAACATTTTCCATTTACACAGGAAAACCATTTCAGATAAAAAAAATAAAAACCTTAAAAGGTAATTCATTACAGCCTCTTTCAACATCAGTGTCACCATATGTCAATAAAAACACCCTACACTCAACAAAGTTCATGGTGGTATAATAATGGCCATTAAGTTGAAAAGCAATGAAGTCCTTTCAAGGTTTAATTAGATGCCTGGGTTGTTTATTAAATGCTTCACTTGTGGACCTGCAAACATGAAGCAGTTTTCCATATGTCAGCACCTACTGTAAACAATGCACTAATGCAATAGGCGATATAGGCTCTTTAAACGGTATAACGATTTGTTTAGTGTTTAATTGGGTTAAACTTTATTTTAAGGTGTCCATGTTAGCATGTAACTATACATTTAAGAACCAAGTAATATTAATTACTTATGTACTATATGGTTATTAACTACATGTACTTATATGGTTAGGTTTAGGATTAGGGTTTTAAAATAAAATGTTACATTTAACTGCTACAGAAACCGATATATTAATATTCATGCATTATAAAAAAAGATTTGACCTTTGTTTTTGAATTCTTGGGATGCTGCAGTGTGAAATATTACATCCTTAGATTTTAGAACTTTTATTACCATTGTTACATACACTATATTTAGACTAATTTTGGGACTTATGAGTCCCCAAACCACAACACACATTAATAAATACAATCAGCAAGAAATGCGACCATTCAAGTGATCAGACACAGTTCGAAACCTTCAGTCTGATAGTAATACTCTACAAAGTTTAAAATGTCAGAAATGCAGTGTTGCGCAATTGTGGCACATCAAGTTACTGCTTGCTACGACCCTAACGTGCGACTCCTGTCCAGTCTTTTCTTGGCAGGGTTCGGATACTGGGGGTTCTCAATAACCCCTTCCCCAAACTTGAGTTCCAAGAAGGCATGGTGGTTGTTGGGACCATAAGCGGTGATGCCGGCGAACTGCATTGGCACCAGGGGTTGCAGGAAATGCTCTGGGAACTCCACGTCTTGTTTGTGCTCAGTCCAAGTGTCCCTGGTCATAACTCCATTGCGGGGGTAGAAGGGCCACAAGTCCACATGCAAATGGTTGGCTTCACTATACTGCACACGATAGAAGTCGCCCTCGACCGCTCGCTCCCACACGTAGCCATTAGCGTCCACCAGTGAGCCAGAGTCCAGGTTCTTTAGGTAGTCGCAATTCGGAATGTCCTCCAAGTAGATGCCTAAATCCACGTCGTAGTCCCATGGGATTATATCCTGGTGTCGGGCTGCTCCCAACAAGGAACCCCCTTCCAGCCAGTAACGCACACCAGAGCTTTCCAAGATATTGATAACATACTTAGTGGTCTCTCGTAGGGCGCGCAAACAGCAAGGTGGAGTCCAGCGCTCTAGGTAGAGGTATTCCGGTGTATCGTCACGCACTGTGCCGAAACATCGAGCGGTCTCTTTACTGCAGCCAAACCACTGATCCCGACCATCAGGCAGCACCACGCGCTTCAGCCCGAAGCTACGCATGAGGTGATTGATGGCGTCTTTCAGGCGACTGTCCGCCTTCCACTGGTTGTGTGCTGAGCTAAACAGCGGGCGATGACTTGCAGAGAAAGAAGGTCCTTCCAGGAGCTTGACCTTCCAGCCGCGCAGAGAAGTTTGGACAAACAAGGAAGACATGAGGGGGCGCCCTAAGGGAACCGATAGATTGAAGAGGTCCTCGGTGCGGATAAGAACCACAGCGTCTCCCTGCAGGGCTGTGCAGACACTGCCGCTGCTCCCTGAGGCCGCAGGGGTGTAGGTCGCGGTCCACTCACGCAGATTCACCCGAAGGTGCAGGCACTGCACCGCTGAGCGGGTCAGCACAGGGGCGGCAACGAGTCGGACCGGCCCGCCACCTTCCCCTTCCAGCTCCCGAATGAGACGCTCGATTTGTCTGGCATGGTCCAGCTCGACTCCATCTGGAACTAACAATGCAAACTCCGTCTGCACATTGAACTCGGGACGGTGAGTTTGTGGAGGCTGATCCGGGCTCGGCTTTAACACCAGGAGACGGGCTCCCTCTGGAAGGGCCAGAGGAGGGTACGGTGGACTTTTGGCTATAGCGAGGAAGGGCAACTCTGGTCTCTGGCGCAAAAAGGAGCGTGCGACATCACCAACGTAGTTTTCAAAGTCTTCAAATTCACGAACAAGGATCGTGATGCGTGGTCCACGCATGTTGCCCTCAAGGCCTCCCATTTTGGCGCCTCCAACTATACTTCTGCCTACTAGATTACCAATAGCTCCCAGTCCTGCCACAGGCAGAGAGGCTTTCTTTAAGCCTTTATTTTGTTCCCGACGCTTCTCCATCATCTGCTGCTGGGCCCGTGAGACATAATATAGGATGAGCAAATTCAAAATTATTGCTCCTGTTAACAGAGCCTGGCAAAAACTGATACGCATTATGACTTTTGTGGTAAAACACTTTTATGATGAGTAAATTAAATCTCAAATAGAAAGAAGACAGAAAATATTGACTCTCATAACCTGTCCAAATTCCTTAAATCTTGAATATTATCATTCTGGTCTGACCAAAAATAAAGCAAAGTAGAAAGCGTTTGGGAGCTGAATATTTGATGAAGCGTCTTCTTTGACCAGATCAGTTTCCGCTGATGTCTTCCTGATGTGTCAGCTGATCCCATCCAGGAAAAAAGACTGACAGACACATTCCATATTCGACCCTTTAGTTCATCACAGTCCATTAAAAAGCGCTAAACATGGAGACAAAACAAAGAACATTTTAATAAACAAATTTACTTTGAGCTCGTCAAAGTACAAGGTAAATGTCTGGGAAATTCAGTTCCAAGTTTGTATTGCAAAAAGCCTTTTAGTCATCACTACTAATTTTAGCCAACAAAGATGACCTAGAAATATATAGAGATGTTCCAGGCTGCTGTCCCAATTAGAGATGAGCTCTAGATTTGAGTATATGAAAAACTATAATTTGATCACTTGACACAGCTCCTCCAAATATAGAACATGCATGCAAAATTAAACCATAACAAGCCTACAACCCTCGATTCATGTTGTAGATCTATGCAGTCTCTGATCTTGAAAGCATGCACATACAATGCCACGCATCTTCATTATACAAAACGGTAGAAATCACGATTGTGAGAACTAACATTTTAAGGTTGATTCGACATTTTCCTCATCAGCACATTGTTTGCACGGTATTCTTGCAATTCTTCCCCATGTTTAATTCGGAAATGAGCAAAGGAAGCCCGAGAGAAGACCACAATGTAGCAGGAAGCTCACACAACTGGGTCGCCTCGATCAATCCCGTAGAAATAGAACGAGCGGATAGAATGACAAGTGACGTGATACTTGGTTTCTCAAATGGGCGGGGCTTAGCGTAAATAGGTTAGGTTTAAAACAATTTTTTGCTTCACTACTGTGTATTTTTTAACTTCAGAGTAATCTGTACGCAAGCTTATTAGTTATTTGTTATATATAGTTTGGACATGTTTTATATATTTATTTTATTTAACATTTATTTAAATATAATAATAATTATTATTATTTTAAAATGATTTCTATGCAATTTTGTTTCTGCAATATTTAATTAATGGAGTAAAAAATAATAATATTCAGTTTCGCAATTGACAACATAGAGCATATAAAATAACTTTACAAAAGCATGTATTCGACGAAGAAGAGACGCGTCACGTGACAACGTTTACTTTTCTCATCGCTAGTCAAGATGGACCAATCACATTCTACCATACGTGATACTTGGACTCGTATTTTATAGAGATTACTGAGGTGGATTTACATTTTTGCAGGTCAGCAACAAATCGTTGTAATCAACCATTTAAAAAATATATACGTTTTAGCAGTCGAAGGTCTCCTTTAAAACAAAAAACGTTTTAAGATTTTAATTGACCTCAATGGAGGATCAGGCTTATGGAGCCGCTAACCGCCTTGCGGAAGCCAGCTTTATGACCGATGGGGAGCAGTTAATGAGCTGGTAGCGTTTGTTGCAGCCTTTCCGTATTAGGAGTGGATCACTATTTGGCACTTTACTGTGCGTGTAAGTACTCGTCTATCAGTATCGGGCAGGAAAACGGGAAAGGGCTTCGGTGGAGACTTCAAGCAACTGGGTGGTTTATTCTTCTGCTTTTCCACCTCCTGGCTCCGGCGACAGTGCGAACGCTCTGATGGAGGCGGAAAGATCCGGCGGGGTGGCGGGAGGAACGAACCAGAGCCCCGCAGGAAGCGGAGCGGGGCATAATCCGAACGGGCCGAAGGCTGTGCTCGGTCTCGCTCCCAACGCCGCCGCGGCAACCGGGGCGATGGCTGGATCCTCACAGCCGCGAGATCCGCAAGACGGGGACGCGGGCCTCTCGCTGCCCGGCATCTTACATTTCATCCAGTACGAGTGGAGCCGCTTTCAAGCCGAGAAATACCGCTGGGAGGCCGAACGAGACGAGCTCAGGGTAAAAAACGGGGTTTCTTTAATCGCATGTTTTGGTCTCTTCCAGACGGAGTCCTTGAGGAAGAGCACATTTACACATAAGACGCAGGAAGAAGTCACGATCGCCTGTTGTTATTGTTGATTAGATGTAGTTTTGGGATTACACCGGGTTTAAGCATTCATCTGATGCTATTCATTGAAACAGTAGCAAATGTAACTGTGAAAATGTATCCTTTTGTTGAATATCCATACCCAGTTTAGGATGGGAATCGACTCATCTGAACGATTCTAGTTCCGAAGCGGTTCTTTTAGTATTTGTTTTAGGGGAAAATCATATACACAATTCAAATTGTATTTACTGTTGTCAGCAGTCTGTTGCTAATAATGAGATCCGATTTCAAAAGCAGATAAATGCTGTAGGCTACGTTACAAGAATTGGTCGTAATCATATAACTAGCAATAACAAACGAATTTGGTGACACATTTGATTTAAACACAACTCATATTGCGTATTTTTAACAACACGTTGTCATATGAACAGCAAGTAAACAAACTCACAGTGATTGAAATCTCACGTGTTTTGCATAATTTCGAGCACGGCATGACTCAACTATTAAAGGTATAAATAATTCACCCAAAAATGAAAATTCTGTAATTTACTCTTCAGGTTGTTCCAAACCTGTATGAGTTTCTCTTTCTATTGAACACAAAAGAAGATGTTTTGAAGATTGTGGGTAACCAAACTGTGGGTTGACTTCCACAAATGAAATAGAAATCTGGAGACTAGAAACCGTTTGGTTACTCACAGCCTTCTTTGGTCTTCAATAGTAAGATAAACTCATACAGGGTTAGGACAACTTGAGGGTGAGTAAATGATGATAACATTCAATTTTTTTGGGAGAACTATCCCTTTAACTTGCAGTTTGGAAAGTGAGTTAAATTAATTCAGGAACTGAAACAATGGTGTCTGTTTTGATTCTTTATTAGAGAACTGTCTCGTAAGAGTCACAAACAAATTACACCGGTGGAGTCGATGTTTTAATTTTATAAAGATAGCTCATAAGTCATTTGTGTATGAATTGAAATTGATGGGTTGCTCTACAAGTTAAATTAACTGAACAATAAGTAGTATATCTTGGTTAATTTCTATTGAAAAATTGAGGTTTAGTAAGTGAGTCAGGTAAATTCTGTAAACTCTTGATGGAATGGTAAATGTTTATAACTGGATGATTCTGGTTCACTAAACCATACAAGTCATTCCTCATCTAGTTAGTTTGATTCACTAAAATAATTGGTTCATACTATTAACTTGAGGAATTGGTCTACATTGGTAGCGCAACTTGTGTGTTTTTTAATTTGCCAAAAACAATCGTCTGACTAGAGTCATTCATGGAATAGTTTTTTCAATTAATTCGATTTAAGAATTGGACTACACAGATTGTGTACGTTTGATTCTTGATTCTCCAAAAAGAATCGGTTCATAAGAGCCATTAGACAATATTTTTTACAGATCATTTTTAGGTTATATATATATTGATTTATTTATATCTGGAGTTTTTTGTATGCTCATATCCTGTCCATCATACTAAGTTTTCTATTATTGTGTTGCATCTTTCTTGACTGTGGCATTAAGTGCAAGATAATAGAAACAAGACAGATCAGAAGCAGTGATGTAAAACATCAATTTACATTCAACTAAATGTTCTGATAATTGAATTTGCGATGTCATGTGACCCACTGACTGCTACTTCTTTTGTAAATTGTGAAGCTTCTGTCCGAAGCATGACGTAATGCAGTCCAGCTGGAGAATTAAAGCAAGGGTTTTGTTTTTGTCTTTAGTCCCAAGAGAGACAATCTGTGTGTCTAGCACAATTTCATCATTTAGTGCTATTACTTGCATCATATTACCGCATCTAAAATATGTATAGCTCAAGTTATTTTATACGAAACCTGGAAACATAAAATCAATTAGGAAAGATTGCACTCACATCAAGCATGTATTACAGAATGGAGAAAAACAGCTTAATCCAAGGATTAGGATTTGCCCCAATACAATTTGCTTAAACCGTCTTTTCTGAGTCTGGACTCCACTGGCCCAGTTTGCAGTAGATCTTGGCCTGAGAAAAGCTTTGATGACCCCATTCAAACAGTGCCTGTAGTAGATTACATAAGGAGTTGCCAGTGTGCTCTATAAAAGGATAGGCCCTGTGGCTCTCATGGATGCGTGTTCTTCTGCCAGGCCTCTTCTGGACATGCCCATGGAAATGTGCACAGGCTTCAGGGACCAACTGCTATGTTTCCATGTCACACGCACACACATTGTTTTTGATGTGGCCTATTCAAATGTGGTAAGGGACAGCTGTAGTGTGAGAGTAGCTCAACTCCTCCCTGGTTTCTCCTGTCGTGGGGTGTCACATTCCCTGATGGTTTTATGTGGGACACCTGTGGTATTGTGCGTTCTTTGTGGCAGGCAGGACATGATCAGTCAGGTATGATGACCTTTGAGGCAGGGTTATGGTTAACTAAAACTATAAGGTATGCATTTTAAGTATTTATTTTTTGCTAAATTTAAGTTTTTACTGTAAATACATAACTAAAAATTAAACCCAGTAATGAAAGTAATAATATTTAAGATAATTATAACACTAATAATGACCGAACCGCATAACAACATTGTTAAAATTAAAAGAATAGTGGTTGACCCAAAAATGAAAATTTGCTACAAATGTACTCGCGCTTAGAACATATATCCAAGATGTAGATTAGGTTTGTTTATTTATTTATTTATATATTTAGTTTTGTTATTTTGTATCAGAACAACAGGCTTCAAGAAATGTGGCATCACGTCACTTGCTCAATAATAAATCATCTGCAGTGAATGGGTGCCGTCAGAATGAGTCTACAAACAGCTGAATAAAACATCACGATAATCCACACTACTCCAGCTCATCAGTTAACATCTTGAGAAGTGAAAAGCTGCATGTTAGTTAGAAATAAATCCATCAGGACATTTTAACCTAAAACTGATGCTTTTGGCTAAAATGTGTTCCTGTGGCTCAGTGGTTAGAGCATTGCGCTAGCAGCGCAAAGGTTGTGGGTTCGATTCCCAGGGAACACACATACTGACAATACAAATGTATAGCCTGAATGCACTGTAAGTCGCTTTGGATAAAAGCGTCTGCTAAATGCATACATGTAAATGTAAAATATGAGTGCTGCGTTCATAATTTTGCTATCTCTTGTGTGAATCAGGGGAGATAAATGAACAGATCAAGCACAGTTTACAAAAAAACAGTTATAAACAAATATGTTGGTGGGTTTTGGTGTGAGAGGACAACAGGGCATAGAGTTATTATGGATTATAGTATTTTGTCCAGAAACAATGGTTTTAAATGCCTCGATGGATGTGTTTCTTATAAACATGCAGCTTTTCACTTTACAACGTTAACCAATGGACTGGAGTGGTGAGGATTAGTTTTGGATTATTGTGATGTTTTTATCAGCTGTTCGGACCCTCATTCTGACGGCACCCATTCACTTCAGAGGATCCATTGGTTAGGAAGTGATGCTAAATTTCTCAAAATCTGTTCCAATGAAGAAATAAACTCCTTTTTATCTTGGATGGCCTGAGGATGAGAACATTTTCAGCAAACGTTCATTCAAATTAAACAAAATACAAATATATTAGTGTCTAGCTTAATGTTTGAAAATGAAAGAGTATTATAGTACTTTTGCTGTTTTATTAAAATTAATTTTATATAAAAAATTTAATGTCTGTTATTTTGATTAAATCCCCATTTTCTTGTTACAATATAATAACAAGTATGTTTCTCTTAACCAAGAGATAAAAAAGTATTTTTTTGATCACTGAAAGAGGTTTGAGATCTTTTAAAAGAGTATAAACTTTCAAATCATGTAATTGTTCAGCTACTATTTGAACAAAACATGTAAAGAAACAAACTTGACACCATCACCACTAGCTATCCATTTTATAATTAGTTTGTGTAGCATAAATATTTATCCAGCAATATGTTTGTCATTATTACCGTTCTTGCATGTAGATTAATACTGTAGTGTGATGCTGATCTTTGCCATATACAGTCAGTGAAATATTGTTCGTCATGTGAATTACATAAGAGACGCATTCATCAAACAACAGGTAGCTTCACCTCTGTCGACTCCCTTAATGTCAATATGACATGGTATTGTCAATACAACCTTTTTTGCATTTAAGCTTCACCAAAGGCTGAAAGTCAAAGGTACTCCTGAGTCCTGAGCAGAAGTGGTATAAAAACACCTAGTCATTTTCAGAAAGAGTTCAGGGGTTCAAACACTTAAAAAGACTCGTCCCAGAAAACGTCTGCTGCTCTAGTTGTTGGAGTGAGTCTCAAAGTGCTAATGTGGAGAGAGAGTTTGCATGTGCCCTTGACTTGTTCCCACCCACAGGAAGTCACGAGAGGAATGGTCCGCCATATAAATGTGTCAGTGTGGTTCTACCGGCCACTTCCTAAACCTCCAATGGCCAGACACACTGCTTTTGCAGGACAGAAACACAATAATGAGCTTGTGTAGCTAGAAGTGTCTCTGTTCGAGTAGAAGTATTACACCTTTGCTGCTTAACTGTTCTAAGCCATTGGATTTGATTATTTTCCTTTTTTGTTAGTGCCAAAACTATATTTTGATAGGTAGATTGCAAGTGTATTTCCTAGATTGACAATAATGCCAGATTCTCAGTATTTGTTTGACTAGTATTCCAGTTTCAAAGGCCGAAAACATGGGCAATTACTTTCCTTTGTGAAAATGTCAAAGTGCTCCAAAGACCTGCCATAACAGGTTTCCTGCCCACTCCATGGCAACCTCAGTCGAGCCGGTCTCCATGAGGACCTATGCTTTACTTTCCCTCCAAGTCAGCCCTGGAGACAAGGAGTGATTTTGAACGAATGGCTACGTTTAAGATTATACTTTTTATCTAATATTTAGCTGGAATTGTCCCTGATTTTGGGTTAAAAAAAAATATTTTAATCTAAGATCTTTTATCTTTAAAATGATTTTAAGATGATTTTAAATTCTTATTTTAGGTGTAAATCTCTTTTTAATTTTTAAGTCTTAAAAATATAATGCACAAAATAAATGTATATTATATAGAAATGATTATTGTTTATTATTATTATTATTTATATTATAAATAATAATGATGATAGTTTATTTATTATTGTTTTAATAGTAATGGAGGTAATCATTAAACCGATATTCGACTTAAAAAATAAACAGATATTCAACTTTATTATTATTGTTTTAAAATTGTATAATATGTTACATTAACTTGCTATTAATAATAAAAGGTAATACTAAAAAAACAATAGTAATAATGGCTATTTTTTATTGTATTTGTGATAATTCATATTTAAATATTACTTTTGCTTTTGAAAATAATGATAGTTTGTGTTGTTGTTATTATCATCAAGGGCAGTGGTGGAATTATCTATTCATAATTGTTTTTTCAGCAACAACAATACTAATTAACGTAATTTTTTACACATATTTATTAATTTGATTTCATTTTGTTATAAGTAACAATAGTGATGGTAGTTTATGTATTATAATAGTACTGGTGGTGGTATTCATAATATAGTAAATTAGATAATGTACAGTATTTTAAAATAAACATTAACATTTAAAGATTTACATTAATTGTATGGTTTTAATAATATAAAAAATAATAATAGCTATTCTATTTTATTCTTAGTTATTGATATGAATAATAATAATAATAATTATTATGATATGATTTTGCATGCTATGTAGAGGACAACGCCCATACAGTTCTGTTGTGTGAGATACACTGATGGTGTGCGGGGGTGTGACAGATTTCTGAGCCAGGGAGAAGTGAAAACAAGAATATGACTGTGCAAAACCTTTGTGCTGACCAGTACTAATCAGTATTTTTGATTTACCTAAAAGCATAGAATCACTCGGCCACAGAACAGCACGTTTTGTTGTAGGAATGTGTGCAAACATGATTAATAATCAATAATTGTATTAGTCAAAGCCATAGAAGCATACTCCATAAAAAAAAAAAAAAACATCCCTAAAAGGCCAAGTCCTGGACCTGAATAGAGTTGAATTAATAATTTTGTGTAATTAATAATGTGTAAATTTGCATTTTTGATTAATGTGATATTTATGGTGGACCCTAGGGGGCGATTGAGACAAATTTGTATTTATTTTATCTCTTTTCTCTTTCTTTCAAACCATAACAAACTGGGAAATGAATGGTTTGTGGTTTCTCCCACATTATAGCCTATTGTACATCAACATATTTGCCTTTCATGACTCTGGTCGTTGCTCGGTCAGCAGCAGTCTAAAATAAAGCTTGTGGAATTGCAGGCCTTTAGTTAACCGTTGCCCTCAGAATGTCATTGGTGGTGGTACGGTTGCGGAGCTTCAGCATATAACCTTTAATTTTCTCTCAGATGTATCTCGTTTGAATCTGTGCGATATTTATCTCTCTCTCTGTCCCTGTGTGTCTGTCTCAGTCTCAGGTGGCGTTTCTGCAGGGTGAGAGGAAAGGTCAGGAGAACATGAAGCAGGATCTGGTGCGGCGAATCAAGATGCTGGAGTACGCTCTGAAACAGGAGAGGTGAGCCGACACACAGATGAGCTTCTTCAGCTCGCCATATAATGTGAAACCACAGTTCAGTAAAAATAAAATGGAACATTACATCAATGAAAAAGACAAAAGAGAATGGATTGAAACGGTTTCCACTCTGCTTTTTCTTTTGTTACTTTTCTTTTTTAATAGTTCTGCTTTGTTCTTTTGTTTTGTGGATTTGTTCCTGGTTTATTTAGTCCTTTTCTGCTTTGGTCTTTTTTTCTTTCATTACATTTTACTTTTCATTTTTTTTCTTTTGTTTTGTTGCTTTTCTATTTTATTTAGTTATTTTTGTTACTTTTGTGTTGTGTTTGTCTGTTTTGTTATTTTTGCGGTTTTGTTTTTGTATCTGTGTTTCTTAATCTTTTTTTGTTTGTTTCTGCATTTATGTTTTGCTCTAGTTTCTTTTGTTCTTTTTGTATGTTCTGTTGTGGATTTGTTTAGTTGGTTTTCTTTTTCCCCGCTTGTTTGCTTATATTGTGTTCCTTTTGTTTTGTGCTGCTTAATTGTTTGAGAAGATGCCATCCAAGTACATTGTGAGATTCCACAAATTTGTACCTAATACCTAATCATAATCTTGTCATTTTGATCCCAGGGCCAAACATCAGAAGCTGAAAAGTGGCACAGACCAGAGCTCTGGAGAGATAAAACAGAGACAGAAGCTGAATCAAGTAATAACACACACAAAAAACACACATGCACTTATGACACGCAATGTGTTTTAAAATTTACCAATACACATCTATCATGCCCAGAACAAATACTTTATTCTGTGTTGGTTATATGTTTTGTGCTCGCAGTACCCAATGGACCTGCAGATTCAGATTCAGAACCAACCAATCAGATGCCTTGGAAGGAGGGCCGCCAGCTATTGCGCAAGTCAGTGTGTTTTGTTTGCACTCATTCTCAGATTTATTTATCAAAATATTGTGCTGACCCTGTGCTTGTGGTGGTGTTTTTTTTTATGTATATGAGAAGGTACCTGGAGGAGGTGGGATATTCCGACACCATCTTGGACATGCGCTCCAAACGCGTTCGTTCCCTTCTGGGTCGCAACAGCCCGGAGGCAAACGGGCCTCCTCCCAGCGAGCCGCCCGCAGAACCAGAACCTCACGGTGGAGGAGAGTCACTACTAGTGCGCCAGATAGAAGAGCAGATCAAACGGTTAGAGCAACACGCATTTTGACACCTTAGTATTAAGTCAGCAAAATACAGTCCAGTAGGTGTTTGCGTGCAGATGAAGTGATCTTTAGAAATCTTAATCATTATTAAAATAAATTATCTTATTTTATTTTGCTCTCTGAAATCATAATCACACATTCTGTTATGAAATATTCTAAAATTATTTACTGTTGTACCAGGCAACCAGCTGCCTACAAAACCAGGCCACTTTTACCACTTTGGTCCTGTTCCTCTTTTGAAGAAAAAACTAAAAACAAAACCAAACAAAATATCTAGCATCCATTTATGTGTTGATTTGTGTAATAAGTAAGATACTGAAACAACTCCAACTTTAAATTCTAATTGGATGAGAAATTATTAAAGAGACTATTTATTTAGCTTTGTTTTGCTCTGTTCTGTTCAGTTTTGTTGTGTTATTGTTTTATTTTTTTTTGTTCTGTTTGGTAATTTATTTTTTATTTTTTGGTTTTGTTTTGTATTTTTTGTTCCTCGTTTAATTGGTTTCTATTTAGTGTTTTTTGTTTTAATCATTTTCTATAATTGTTTTATTTGTTTTTGATCTGTTATTGTTTTGTTTTTTGTTCCTCTTTTTTGTTTTTGTTCTATTTAGTGTTTTTTTTATTCATTTGTTTTTTGTTTTGATTATTTTTGTATTTGTTTTTGATCTTATTGTTTATTATTTGTTGTTCCTCGATTGTTTTGTTTAATTTAGTTTTTTTTTTTTATACATTTTTGTTTTATTTGTTATTCTTTATTGATCTATTATTGTTTTGAATTTTTGTTTTGTTCCTCTCTTTTTTATCTTTTTTTTTTTTTTTTTAACAGTGTGTTTTTTATTTATTGTTATTTTTCCTTTTTTGTTATGCTTTAGTTTAGTTTTACTTTGCAGATTACCCACAGCTGAAGGTTGCTATAAACACACCTTTGACTGCACTTTGACTTGCGTTGCTCGGAAACAGCATACAGAGATTTGTTAGGATAATGGCAGTATGTTTCTTGGCGGAGGATTGTTTGTTCCTATAATTGTTCATGAAAAATATAACTCCTAATTGAACATTGTGTACTTATCATATTGCTGTTCCTAGCAATTTAGACAATCCACAAGAGACTTAAGAGGGGTCTTCTAATATAATATAAGTGTTTGCAAGGGCATTTTTAAACTTGTTTTGGGTAATCGTCAATAAATCTCTCTCCTGCAGGTGTGCTGGAAAAGAGAGCTCTGAAGAACGAATAGGCAGCTCTGTCCTGGATCAAATTCCTTTCCTTCGTGGCTGTGAAGACGATGATGAGGATGACAGTGATGAAGAGGAGGACTTCCAGGGATGACTACTGACTGCATTGACGGACGCAAAAACAAGAAATCCAGGAGCAAGGTCAGAGTGTTTACAGGCAGATAAAGTCTGCATGCACAGATCCTGTTTTGTTGCTAACAGCATGTCACCTGTGCTCATGTAGATGGCCGGAGAACCCATGACCACAGATCTTGACCCTGAGGATGACGACGACGACGAAGATGATTCTGAGGATGCTCTGGGCGAGTTTGATTTCATGGGCTCAGGAGAGGAAGGCGAAGGGGCGGGAGAAGCTCGCATATCTGGAGACGGCCGTGAATTAGGTATGGAGGCCCATATGTTCAACATTTGTGATCATGAGAAGCCCTACTAGACGACTGTGCATCCCTGCATGTATTTTTACCGTGGATGTGAGGGTTTCCCTTCCCTTTATTGTCATGCTGTGAGCACTCATTGTTTTCTGTTAACTTGCTTTTGTTTGTAACTTCCTGTTGATAAAGTCTGTTGACAGGACCTCCATTCTGTCCTCACGTCACTGCACGCTTGTTTGTTTCCTTGATATTCTCTTCACCTCTTCCGAACTTGTCATCGTACCACAGGATGAGCGACTGACAGCGGTGGATTGTTTTTGTTTTTTTTCTGCTCTGTCTGATGGTTTGTTTACTTCTCTCACTTCCTCTGCCCAGGTTCAGAGAATCGCCGGAACAAGTTGCAAGGCATTATGTCAGATTTTCCCCCCAAACCCGCTCCACCTCCTTCTAATCCCAGGCCAGACACGCTCCGGAGAGGGTAAGATCAGAATCTCCGAAAGCACGGCCTGATACCAAACTGATCACTTCTGACCATTTTAATTTCTGACTTTATTCAACCATTACTCTTTTTGGCAAGAAGATGAAAAATATTTAAGGCATTAAGTTAAATAAAAATTTGGTTAAATATAGAGCAATCCTTCCACATTTTATATTATATTATATTACATACAATCTCAGTGACATTATTGAAGCATTTCATTTAAAATGGTACTTATCACTATAAACCCTACTTACTTATTTAAATATAATTTATTTATTTAAATATCCATAATGTCTAATGCAAAGTAAGAAGTTAAATAATTTCTTTCTTTCTTTCTTTCTTTCTTTCTTTCTTTCTTTCTTTCTTTCTTTCTTTCTTTCTTTCTTTCTTTCTTTCTTTCTTTCTATATAATGCATTAAGTAAAATAAAGTGTGGACATGTTTCTGTATAGTATTGTATTATATACAATCTGACATTTTTTATGATAATTTTAGAATAGCTGTCATTGAATAGCAGTGATTATTAATAAACTTTAATATTTACCTTTTTTAACCCCAAAATGTGAAATAATAGTGATAACTACATGATAATGCATATCTCACAATTGTTTTTTTTATATATTTATTAAAATACAGTTCAAAAAACCTAAACCAGAAATTATGTTGTTAACAATTTACATTTAACATTTTTTTTTCTAATAAAATTGAAGTGCGTGTTTATGTAGAGACAAAATTGATATTTGCACAATCCTTTGGAAATTAATTGGCAAATAAAAAAATGAATTTTAATCACGGCAATGTTCTTAATGTTTCTTTCTAAACAGCTATGTTTTTCTTTGTAAACAACTATGTTTTTATCTGTCTGCTGAATTGTCCATGTTCATTCTGTGAATGGTTGTGTATCTGTCTGAACTCAAGGGGGAGCTCTTGGTTTCTCATCTGATGTCTTCATTCTGGATGCGGTTGGAGGAGGAGATATGAACCTCGGAGAGCTGGCTGACCTCACTGTTGCCAACGACAATGACCTCACCATTGACGTTAGTGTTATAAGCTATACTCTTTCTTCCTCAAATAAATGTAAATTTTAAGCATTAGAGAGACATCTAGTATTGACGTGACTGAAAACATTACATTCACTTCCCACTATATTCTTAAAATGTTTTATTATTTCTGTCAAAAATACCTTTGTTAAATGTATACTAAAATGTTCCTTTTCACCAGGAATAGTAACCTTTGATATGATCAGTTGCAGGAAAGTCGAGAAGAGTATAAAAACGTGGAACCCTCGTTTCACGCTACGAAGCCACTTCGACGCCATCCGAGCGTTGACCTTTCACCCCAGCCAGGCCGTGTTGCTGTCTGCCTCTGAGGACGGAACGCTTAAACTGTGGAACCTCAACAAGGCAATGCACTCCAAAAAGTAAGAAGCGCACACCCTGCTTCTTTTCTCCAAAGCAAGACACACAAACAAGGCTGAGAAGATCCATATTTTACTGCCCTCTTATGCATAAGAATGTCACTATAATTGTGTTAGTGTTGGTGTTTCTGGAAGTGTATTCAGAAATATCTATCCATAAAATATTCTTAGCACTGTTTAACATGGAAGCCTCTAATTTTTGCTTTCACAGAAATGCAGCGCTGGACGTTGAGCCCATTTATACATTCAGAGCACACAGGTGAGTGAGACAGGTTTATAACTAGACTCAGATCGGCTCTCTAAAAATGAAATTGCATGACCTGTGGCTAAGTGGCTAACATACTCTGCCAAGTACTCGAGGCTAAATTAGGAGGTTAAAGCTGTGTTATAAAACCAAGTGGGCTTCCCAAGTAGCAGTTGAACTGAAAAAATGAATTAAAGCTAGAGATGCACATTATACTGGTACCAGTGGCTAATGAGTGTAGAATATTATTAGTAGTATTTTTTTTCATTTGTAAATTTTATTGTGCATGCTCATTTCCTTATATTTACTGTATGTTTAAATTACTTTTGCTTTATCTTTGATTTAATGGTTAATTTAGCTTATCTTTATGGAAACCATGGAATAAAGTAATTGTGACTTTTTATCTCACAATTTAGATTTGGTTTCCTCATTGCAATTCTGAGAATAAAAATCAGAAATATAAACTCAGATTTACAAGATCTAAACTCTAAATTGTGAGTTATGATGTCATAATTTTGAGATATAAACTCGCCATTTACAAGGAAAATGTCAGAAATGTGTGAGAAAAAGTGACATAGTTGAAAAAGTAATTGAATAATCTAATAATTGCACTTTTAAATGTAATCTTTGGCATTCCAAAACATCCATTTTTCATACTGTACATCGTAATGTTTAATGCCAACATTTACTTGTAGCATGAGTTTAGTGTTAGTGTTTTAGTGTGTATTTAGACAAATTAGTTAAACATCTGCATTAGTTAAAATCTGTCCATCTTTAAGTGAAACTAATAGAGTAAAATGATAGATACATACTCTATTAAAACAAATATTGAAACTTGAAACACTCACCTTTTCTTTAACTCTTATTTCATTAATATTGAATTATTATTAATTATAAATGTACATTGCCATTCAAAGGTTTGGACTCCATATATATATATATATATATATATGTATATGTGTGTGTGTGTGTATACAGTGTTGGGAAGGTTACTTTGGAAATGTAATAGTTTACAGATAATGTAATAAGTAGTGTAACTTTTCAATTAATTTAATAAAGTAATGTAACTGATTACATTTGATACATTTTTGATTACTTTTCAAAATTTCTAATGTTTTCAACTGTTAATCATTTTCAAACATGCAAAGCAGGCAGGGTTAAACTTACAGTAGTGTTTAACACTAATTACATTCAGACTTTCGAAAGCCTTCATCACTTGAATTAAGATTATGATAATTCAATTTTAAAGGAGACATTGGCTGCAAACTCTCTTCATTTGCATATAAACGTGTCTTAGCAGTGTGTGAACACAAGCACCCTACAATGATAAAAATCACTCCAAATGTTAATCCTCCAAAAACCTAAACAGTCTTAATTATCAAGCCATTTTGATTTTGGAGTGAATAACCAGCCACCAGACTCCACGATTAAGGTGAGACCCTTGAGCAAGGCTCCGGATCCCAACTGCTCCCCAGGCGCTGCAGCAATATGGGTGTGTGTGTGTGCATTTGGATGGGTTAAATGCAGAGCACAAATTCCGAGTATGGGTCACCATATCTGGCCACATGTCACTTCACTTTCACTAAATTAGTTTATGTCTGGCTGTGCAAATCATTTTACTCAGACAGCTTTCTGAATGAGAGACAATTCAAGGCAGGTTTTGTTAAACAGTTAAAACTCAAGGATAGATCAGTACCCATTGTTCATTATCCAGCTGCACCTCCAGAAGTAGTAAGTCTCACACTTTATATTTTTATGATTATTTTCGAATCACCTTTGTTCTTCCACAGAAGAGAGGAGCAGGGTGAGCAGTGCTCATTAGCATGTAAAGAGATATGCACTGAAATGAGTCGCTGTAAATAGAGCTGTTTTTGACGACCGCTGAGACCATTTCAAGAATACCCTAAATAATCATACCAACTTGTGAAAATGGGCATCCAATGTCCCAGTTGAAGCACAGCCACCATAAAATCAGACTTATACTTTAAAATCATTCTGAGGTTAAATGCAGATTAAAAATAATTACAAGAAATAGTTTAATAGCTATGATACTGTTTTTGAAGTCAAATCTTTGCATAGCTATGACCTGAAACAGTGGATCTAACAATGCCTTAGAAACAAACTGTAAATCTTAAAAAAATAAAGCATATACATAAACCCATATAGGAAATACTTATAGGAGTTATGAGAAGCATTTTATAAACTTCTGAAACATTGGTGTTTCATATTTAGAGCAGTCACTGCAATTTATGAAAGAAATCAATTAAGTCTATGTGGGAGTGTGTGAAAAAAATCAGATGTAACCCTCTTTGTAATCCTTAACATTTTCATAAGTTACTGTAATTTAATTACACACTTAGTAACTGATTACAGTTACTTTTATTTTGTAAATTACGTAATTCCTTTACATGTAACTAGTTACTCCCCAAAACTGTGTGTGTGTGTGTGCGTGTGTGTGTGTATATATATATGTATGTATATATATATATATATATATATATATATATATATATGTATATATATATATATATATATATATATATATATATATATATATATATACACACACATATATGTGTGTGTATGTATATATATATATATATATATATATATATATATATATACACACACACATATGTGTGTGTATGTATGTGTTTCTTTTTCTTTTTTAAAAATAATTAATACATTTATATAAAATAATAGATTACATTGGTCAGAAGTGCCAGTAAAGACATTTAGAATATTATCTCTATTTCAAATAAATATTTGTAATTTTTTTGCTTTCTATTCATAAAAAAAATATTGTAAAAGATACAAATATTTAAGACAGCTGTTTTCAAAATTGGTAGTAAGAATGTTTTTCTTGAGACATAAAATGACAATATTTGAGTGATTTCCACGTTAATACATTCAGTCAGCACAACAATATATATCAAAGTTTGAGTGTACTACCAGTACCACTGTAGTATTTTCGTTGTGGTCTTTTAATGTTTTGTGTGTGATTCAGTGGTGCTGTTCTTTCTCTGGCTATGGGAGAGGAAGGAGAATCGTGCTTCAGCAGCGGTCTGGACGGCACTGTGCGCGGCTGGAAGATTCCAGACCTTAATGTGGATCCTTATGACAATTATGGCAAGTCTGCCTAATACTGCATTTGCAATGTGACTTAAAGACAGTGGTTAACACTATTTATTGCAGTCCTCTAGAGAGCGCTGACTATAAATGAATTTGGCAACACATTGGACAGAATTAGTCATCAATGTTGTGTATAAATGTGTTCAGATCCAGGCGTGGAGAGCAGTGTGTTGTCGGGCCATGAGGACGCGGTGTGGGGTTTGGCTTACTCCTCCAGCCTGAAGCGTTTGGCTTCCTGCTCTGCAGATGGGACTGTACGGATCTGGGATCCCCATAATTCCTCACCGTGTGTGTCTGTTTTCAACAAGGAGAAAGGTGAGGAAAAATGTGCATTCGGATTGTTTGTCTTTTCTGTTTCTCCCTCTCACTCATTGCCTGTCTGTCTGTCTTTCAGAACATGGGACTCCTACCTCGGTGGCCTTTGTAAACTCTGACCCGTCCCAGGTTGTTGTGTCCTTCGATGGGGGCGAGACTCTGCTTTACGACCTCAACACAGAGCAAAGCATCATGGTCCTGGAGAACCAGGCTAAGGATGGTAAGCGCCAGTTCACATAGAAATAAACATTTACAAATTACGCTTAACAGAAAACTATTTTATTTATTTATTTAAAACTATTAAATAAAATAATTACGCACTTTATTAGTCTGCCATTTGGGGCAAAAAGTCATGTAAATTAATAAAATATTAAAAAGGTGTGAAAATTTCTTTAAATAAATGAAATACTCTCATTCTTAAAATATTAAGGGAATATATGCTCACCAGCAAATATTTTTTATTTAAAAACTATAAAATAAAATTCATATTTTAGTACTTTATCACTCTGCCATTTTGGGAAAAGTCATACAAAATTAATAAAATCTTAAAAATGTGTCATTGCTTTAAATAAATTGAATGATCTTATGATATTAATTAATTGACTCCAAATTATAAGGAATAATAAGGTTCCATTAATTTAACTGACGATAACAATGAGTGACACGTTTGTTATAGTATTCGTTTTTTTAGTTAACTTTATTTAATAAAAATAAAACTATTTTTTTATTTCATGTTAGCTCAATTCTATTTAATATTACTGTTAAGTTTTGTAAAAATGTGACATGTAAAATTATAAATATCAATTACATTTTATTTGTTTTTGATTTATATATATATATATATTCATTATTCAAAAGTACATCAGAGTGGATGATGCCATTCTTGACATGTTGAAAATAACAGTTCCACACATCACATTACAAAAGTAAAATGGTTTATGAATGCTATGTCATCTCGACTTGAAGTCTGTTGTACAATAATAGAATATTTTGTTTTTCTTTACCGCCCCCTGTAGGCAGCGAGCTGATTAACCGCGTGGTCAGCCATCCCATCCAACCAATTTCCATTACAGCCCACGAGAACCGCACCATCCGCTTCCTGGACAATAAGACAGGTGTGTGTGTGTGGAGAGAGCTTGTAGCAATTTTGAGGCCCATAATAACAGTGTATTTTCCAGCTGTGAGCTGTGGGAACTGTAAATACACCAGCAAAGCGTTTGAGTCTCCTACCGTGCAGTCACAATAGACCTCAAGGCAGTTAAAAAAGAACCTCCGGTATAAAAACCTCAATCGAATCAGTGCCAGACACCAACCTTTACTCACCAGTTTATATAGCAAGAGCGCTTGAAGAGAAGCAAATAACATTTTTGGTGTGAGATTAGCCAGCGAAAAAAAAAAGATATCTGGAACATGAACCCTGCGGTGCATTACCTGTGGCTTTGTTTCCAGGCACATTAGGATGTTTTTATTGATCTTTTTTTCCGGGTATGTGTTCATAATGGAATTTGTCTTAAAGGTAAATTGTGTAATTTGAGGGTGAGTCACAATGGTTAACTAGTCATCTAGTGGTAACACTTTACAATAAGGTGTCATTTGTTAACATTTGTTAATGTATTAACTAATATGAACGAACAATGATCAACACATTTATTACTATTTATTCATCTTTGTTAATGTTAGTTAATAAAAATACAGTTGTTTATTGTTAGTTCATGTTAATTCACAGTGTATTAACTAACGTTAACAAGCACAACTTGTGATTTTAATAATGCATTAGTAAATGCTGAAATTAACATGAAGATTAATAAATGCTGTTAAAGTATTTTTCAATCTTAGTTCATGTCAACTAATGTATTTAACTAATGAACCTTATTGTGAAGTTTTACCTATCTAGTGAGGTTTATCTAGATTTTTCTGAAGCCTTTTTCTATCGCTGAAATACTTTAAAGCAGGGATTTGCTGAATTTTTGTCAGCCAAATCCCTAAAATAATATGTTAATATTTTAATAATTTAAAAACAGATTTGTTATGTTCATGCTGCTCTGCTGTTGGTTAAACTTTGTTTTATCATTGTTGTTTTTGTTTTAAAAAGACTGACATATTTAAATTTAGCATTTTAGTGATTTAATTAGTTTAAGTTCCCTCATGAATCCCGTCTTTAGAAATGATGAATTCAGGAACACAAACTTAACACAACCTTATTATCCTATTGGTTGAGCCATAATCTGGAATATAGGACGGTTTCGATACACTATTGTGTATCAAAAATATCCCACATGACCTAATCTTTCCTCCTTCCTCTCTCTTTGGCCAAAGGGAAAGTGATTCATTCCATGGTGGCTCACCTGGATGCTGTAACCTGTCTTGCCACAGACCCTAAAGGCACTTACCTCATCTCCGGCAGTAAGTAAATATACACGAACACGCAGTGTGTGACATCAGAGAGCATAACAACATGCCAGCTGAAGCCTTCTGAGCACATCCACGTCAACAGACCACATTCTCACGGAAATGTGAAAATCTCTGCAGCAATATTATCTGATTTCTGTTTTCTCAGGCCATGACTGCTCTGTGCGCTTGTGGATGCTGGACAATCGCACGTGTGTGCAGGAGATCACAGCACACAGGAAAAAACACGATGAGGCCATTCATGATGTGGCCTTCCACCCCTCGCAGCCCTTCATCGCCAGCGCAGGGGCCGACGCGCTCGCCAAGATTTTTGTTTGATTTTCTCACTGGTAAATGCATATTCAAACACATGAAAACCGGATTAAGAGTTAAAAGTTAAAAGGGTGCTGTATGCGATTTGGTCCTTTTAAAAGGATTGTTCACCCAAAATGAAAATTATGTCGTGAATTACTCACCCTCATGTCGTTCCAAACCATAAGACCTTCGTTCATCTTCGGAACACAAATTAAGATATTTTTGAAATCTAAGAGCTTTCTGACCCTGCATAGACCGCAATGCAACTGACACGATCAAGGCCCAGAAAGGTAGTAAGGACATCGTTTAAATAGTCCATGTGACATCAGTGGTTCAAATGTAATTTTATGACACTATGAGAATACTTTTTGTACAGAATTTTCATTTTTGTGTAAACTATATCACTTTAAGCAAATCGAGAATAAAACATTTATCAATGTATCGTAAAAACAAATAAGTATTTAAGATCCACAGATCTGAAGTAGATCAAGTGGGAAAGACAACACTGAAACTTGGATTTCATTTTATGAAGCGTTCATTATTTGCATGATTCAAACCATTAAAGGGATAGTTCACCCAAAAATATAAATGTGACGTTTATCTGCTTACCCCCAGGGCATCCAAGATGTAGGTGACTTTGTTTCTTCAGTAGAACACAAACGAAGATTTTTAACTCAAAATGTTGCAGTCTGTCAGTCATATAATGACAGCGAATGAGACCCACGGCTTTGAGAAGAAAAAAAAAACTACACAGACAATGCCAAATTATACCCTGCGCTCGTGACAATACATTGAGGTCTTTAAACACGAAACAATCGGTTTGTGTATGAAACTTAACAGTATTTATATTGTAATTTTATGACGCTATGAGAATACTTTTTGTGCAGAATTTTCAGTTTTGTGTAAACTATATCATTTTAAGTAAATCGAGAATGAAACATGAGCTCGTGTTATTCATAAGTGTCAGTGGTCCATTTGAGAGATCTTGAGTTTGTTAGTTATGAATAATTAAAGGAGTCATGAATTGGAGAATCAAAATGTTATTAATATTTATACTCAATACTACTTCCCCAGTTCAAATTATTAGTCTTTCCTACTCTTCTGAGGGTGTTTTCACACCTGTAGATCGATTGCTTTGTACAGAAACAGGGATTACAATTATTATAATGTTTGGTGCGGTTCTCTTTAACATGGCAAATTTTCTAAACGAACCAAAATTGTTAATACAAGTCATGTGCGAGTAAACTGTCCTCTGATTGGTCAAAGTCCCACGGCGCTGGAATGACCATAAACATGATTCATTTGGAAAGAGAGGCAAACAATCTCTCTCACACACACACACACACACACACACACACACACACACACATGTCAGGATGGAACGTTAACAGCTTTGATGGCTTGTTTTTTTTTTGTCTATATATTTATGAATTTATAATTTAGAGCAGGAGTCCAAGATTAATCGGGAAAACTTTGTTAAATTGAACATACTACGAAGAGAAATAAGACGGCATTATAAAATGAAAAGGCATGCTTTGACTTTGAATGGCGAAGACATGGACACCCACTGCTTTTCACGGAACTTGCGTAATTACCCATTATACTGTATTTATACAGTGTGATACAGCCTGGTTCGTTGGATCGGATTGCTTTTTCACTACAACCAAACCGCTCCAGAGTTTGTTTTCAACTGCCTCGTTCAGGCGATCTCGGACCGATAGTTTTGGCTCGTATCCGAGCCCGATTGCCATGTTCACATTTGTCCAAACGAACCGAGCTAAGGGGGGAATTAAAAGAATGGCCCCTTTAATTAAAAGAATGGTGCAAGAAAGTTACCTGTTTGTGAATCGGACCATGCTGTTAGTCATGTATGTTTTTGTCTGCGGCCAAGAGGAAAACTCAGCTTTTTCTTGCTTTTATTTTATTTTACACAATCTCTCTATCACTTCAGATTAAATTCACTCACAGTACTCATCACACAGTATCAACTTTTTTCACTGGAGATTTAGCAGTGAAAAAGTTGTCCTAAGTCAGCAAAAAGGTTAAAATCGCTTGCAGCATCTTGTTAGTAGTCGTAGTTGTGGATGTATATTCACACGTGATGTCTTCTGCATTGAGCTAACATTAGCTTTTTTCTCTTCTCAGGGGATCCACTCTCACTACTGGGCCAAATGAGTGAAACGCCGAGTATACGCAAACACACACACGCTCCCTAAACGACGGGAACGACGTTCTACACATCACTGCCTGTGTTAAAGGCACACAACCCAATAATCCATCATTTTTTATGTACAAACTCTACTGCTTTTAATACTAATGAGTTTGCTGCTCATGTCCTGATTTCAGTTATAGACGACACTACTAATATCCTGCAGTGTGTTGCGAGGGATGTCCAATCTGTTGACGGATGGACCCACGCTAACACACCTTAACACATCACACACCCTGGAATTTAATTTCATGCTCCGTTTAGGTTGAGGATTTGAAGGCTCTTGGTAAACAAGACATTACCCAAGCCTGCACATTTTCTCAATGTAAATTGCATTAGTCCTAATCTGTGAATTAATGTCCTCGCGTAACTGTTGCCTGGTAACGTGAGGCGATCGATGCATTTCATTCCAAAGACTGCTTTAGATTAGTTTTGTTTTTGGTTGCGTTTTAGCTGCAAGTGCAACACAGCTTTATCTTTAGCCTCACAGCTAAGAGCCTTAGTATTTCAGCCTTTCATAATCAGTTCAACACATTTCATTCATATGACGAGTACACTTTGAACTAAAACCAAACACGTGTATCTGCATGTGTGCGTTTGTGACGGTGCTAGCACAGGCATTTTGCAATCGCCGTCTTCATTCATATCCAATCAGGTGGCGTTATCCGTAATAGTCAGGTGACTGTTGAGTAGTGTATTTATTGTAGTGTTCGGTCTCTGTCAGAAGTCTCTTTGGGAAGATCTGCAGTTGGATGCGTAACTGATTTCTTTATATAAGCAGGATGCGCTGTACATGGCACACTTATTTCACAACCTCGGTGCTAAGATCTCCTCTGAATCAGGGACCTGTTCACGACGAGGGTCGTAAAGTATCAAATCTCGCTTGATGCCTGCCATTCCTCAGAGTCATCATGTATGGTTCTTTGGCATTTCAGAAATACAGCAAGTATGTCGGAATGTCTAAAGTACTTCTGGAGTGCCGAAGTGGCTTTTAAGGTTTTGTCAGGGTATTTTTAAGACGATAAACTCTATATCCTCGCTGGAGGTTCTTTGGACGGGATTGTCGCCAATAAAAAAAATGAAAACCAACTACAAGTTCCAGTGTTTCAGTACAGCTGTATTGTCGATCTGTGATCTCGACCCAAGTCCTTTTCCTGAAAAGTGGAGAACGAAGCAAAGCTTGAAATGGCATATTAAGGGATGAGAAACTAGTGCTGCCCAGTTTTAAGTTTACTTTGGGGGTCCAAGAGGTCAAAGCCCAGTGGTGAAATTTTTGACCAATTCAAAAAGTCCTCTTGATCGGTTTTGTGCTGTTAGTCAATGCAAGGTGTTTCAGAGTAATATAGCCCAGAGAAAAGAGCTCTTTAAGTGAAAACAAAAGTGGGCAGCTTGCTTCTTATTGGCTAAGCAAGGAATTCAAGATGCAACTCTGAAACTTGATGGGGGAAACCAAGGTGAGATGAAGAATCAGACCTGAATCTAATCTTTAGGTTTCTTTGTCGGAGTGAGCCTGGTCTTGAGGTCTGGAGATCAAAGGTCACATCTTGTATTAGCCAGTTATCGTTTTGTGGGGTTTATTTTAATCCTTAACTGGTTTTCCGTGGTCAGAGACGAGTGCCCAGAAGCGACAAAAAGACTGATGGGCCATAAAGAGCGCTCTTGCATAATGGAGCCAAGTCAGTCCTTAACCAGACTGCCTCATCCATCCAACTCGGAAAACAAGGTTTCCTACTTGGGGGTGTGGATTTCTTTTCTGGGCAAGGAAAACCTCTTGGAGTTTTTAATTTTTATGGACAAGGTTATGTCTCATGTCACTTGTCTAATGTCAAGACTACCGATTCATTTTGGGCTATTTGCCCAGTCAGTGAATGTCACACAACCACAGACTTGCGTTCAGTGGAATCCATAATCCTTTGCTGCTTTACCTGTTTATCTAGTAACTTCGCACCACACACTAACGGTTAGCTTTATGCTACACTACATGTGTAGGATCACACGAATGGTTCGGTTCATCCATGTACTGCTGCATCGTTACGTTCTCTTCCAAAGACTGCCGATTGCATGGGTCCTGCTGTCTCTTTTGTACACCTCTGTTTCCGCACCCTCAATGCAATACGAGTCTTGAAATTACAACGACAAAACACATTCCTTACTGAGAGGACAAATCTGTGTAAAAAAAAAGAGTAACAATTGAAAGAAACGGAAAATGTTTATATGTTTGAAAAGCTGCCAATGCAAATGTAACTTTCCATTTTCTCACTTGTTTGATTTTCTTTACTAGAGATATTGTTATGATTACTAGTAATAAGGTGTAAGACGACAGTAGTACCTTTTTTGCTAGGTTTAAGACTTTCTTGTGATTGTGTAAAAGCCTATACAACTGAAAATTGTATGGAAATTTAAGAAAAAAAGAAAACGATTCAGTCCACAGCCAAGGTAAAAGGACTTTTTGTTAAGTGTTTTTATTTTTTTAAAGCAATTTATCACTGTGTGATATTTTGTACATCATATTAAGCTGTATTCAAACTATATCCTCTAATTACAAGGGATAAAAAGACCAGCCTTTTATTTATTTTGTTTTATTATATTATTGCTTTCAAGCGTGTATTGAAATACATAATTTCCTTATCCTGTTGATTTTTTTTTTTTTTTTTTGCAGGTCTTGTGTTGTATGTCATAAAAAAATCCAAAAACAACTAAATAAAAATATGGTTTTGTACAGACATTTAATCTATGTATGGTCTTAACTCTGCTGCCTCTGAAAGTGCCTTTGGGTATACAAAATATTAATCTTACTAATACTGACCACATTTCCTGTCTACCCCCCTCTTGACGCCGGCCCTCGGACTATGTAGATAGAGTAATGTAGAAAAATCTTTTGTGTGTAAATTCACGTTTTTATCGGTTTTATTTTGATAAACATGACACAATACGCTATAGCATTAATATAACATGAAAAGAGTTTGTAAGCCTATTAAAGCACGGGATAAATTGGGAATTTGCTGTCATCCTCAGAACTCGTGCAACTAGCCGCGCTTGAGAAACTGCGATTACCGTAACTCGCGTCTGCTCACGAATGCTCTTGCTGTGGCCTGCTTTGATAGGCTATACTGCTTCAAGTCAGATGCTGATTGATCTGCTCAAATCGAACACAGCTTTATGCGCTCTGCAGACAGTGCACCCATGCAATTAATTATCCAATAACGGTTTAAATAAATACGTGTATTACCCTTTCCCCAAGGCCGGGCCTGTCCATCTGTCTATCTGTCTTTATATTCAGACAAAGTATTAAATTATGTAAACATTCTGTTAGTATTGTAAATCAGAACGCAGTTCAGAATGACCATTTATTGAAAGTAAGCTGCAAAATGACAAAACATATATATATATATATATGTGTTCCTGTGGCTCAGTGGTAGAGCATTGCGTTAGCAGCGCAAAGGTTGTGGGTTCAATTCCCAGGGAACACACATACTCACAAAAAATGTATAGCCTGAATATACTGTTAGTCGCTTTGGATAAAAGCATCTGCTAAATGCATAAACGTAAACGGAAGTGTATATATATATATATATATATATATATATAAAACAACCACAAGAGCACCCACATTTAAATTTCAATGCCTATATGCTAAATTTGACTTGTTTAGCAGAAAAGGGTAAAATGTAATGTAATTTGTCATAACAGCTTATTTTGATAAACTAGCAAAAACTTATTTTATTATTTGTTTTGAAGTCTCAAAGTTTTTATTAATGCAATGTTTGTTATTAGTGAATATATACTCATAAAATATCCCTTTATCTTATTTACAATTCTTCTGGCTGTAGGATTGCACGTGGGTTGATCATTTAGCCATGTTTATGCTACACAGATCAGGTATTTGGCTATCATTTGGGACTTGCTGAAAAGGGGACTGGGCGAAGAGAGTGAGTAAGAATGAGTGATTTGGAAAAGAGTGCAAGTTAACGTGGGGCCCCAGGCAAAAAAAAAATATAGGAGGACAATTATGTTCCAGGGTGGGGGAGTAAACAAAGCAAACTGTTACACAAAGAGAAAGACGTAAAATTTGAGAGGGAGGGAAGAAGGTGTATGTGGGACTGGGAGGGGCCCTAAGCGGATATGTATGATCTCACAGAGCCTCTCTTTTGCAGCTCTCTCCCCTGCTGATTGGCCGAGAGATCTGCCATTCACAGCACTTCCTCCAGGGCTCTGCAAGGTTCAGAAAGTAGAGAGGTGGAGGCAGGGGGAAGAGGGAGTGTCTTTAGTAGTTTTCTCACTGAGGCACAGCAGGCACGGCTCAACACGACAAGAAACTGAAGCACAGTCTGACTTGCAAAGCAAGCCTAACTAGGAGCTCTCTCCGGCTTATTTCCTGTATTTGGAGGCCATCTTGAGTTGACGGGCTTACTGCTTTAGGCGTTTGTTTGCTTTTCTCATTTGTTACAGTTTCTTTTTGTCCCCAGTGTGTTTCCTTGAAGTTTGGACGTTTTCCTCTTCAAAGCTGCTTTTGAGTAGTGAGGGAACAGGAAGCAGCAGGAGGAGGAGGAGGAGGAGAGGACGTTTAGTTTCAAAGCTAAACTTTATCTGTATTTCTCACCTGCTTTTTCTCTGGAATGAAAGCTGTATAGAGCTTTCCGTCAAAAGGAGGGTGAGAAGAAAGAAGAGCCACTTCCTGGAAAGGGATCAGTTGTTTTTAAGCTCGAATAGACACGGGACACACAGCAAGGACGGCCACTATTGATGAGTGAGTGACTGCTGGTGTGTGGAGGTGAGTTTGCTGCCTCACACTACCCAGTCTTATCTCTTGACTGTCTTTGATTCTTCGGCATGGCCAACGTCAGTCCCTTCATGTCTCCGGGACCCATGTCCCAGGTCTTCTTCCCCCCGGGGGGTCCATCTCCACCTGGGTCAGTGGTGATGCAGCAGGGGACACCGGTTTCTGTCCATAACTCTCAAACCTCAGGGTTTCCTACAACGGACATTGGGGTTGCCCCGGGTCCTGGTGGGGCATTTGGAATAACGTCTGGGCCTCCGGCACCAGCCGGTGTCTCCTTCATGATACAGATTGGGCTTACAAGAGAATCTGTGCTTCTACCCCAGACTGCAGACCTGGCCTACGTCAAACAAATTTCTTGCTCAATTGTGGATCAGAAGGTAAGCACCACCTAGTACATTGTGCTTTGATGCTGTATGCACTAGCACAGCTAAAAAAACCTTTTGAGACAGCATGTTTGCCCTCAGAGTTTGTGTATACATTTCTGCAGAGTTTATGTTTTGGATCTACAGCAGTTATATGGAAATTGTGTGGTTTACATTCAGGTCTTTTAAAATGATTTTCAATACACCCAGACTTCAAAGATTCTTCATTGTACTTTTGGATGATTTCATTAGAGCTAAAGGTGTCCTTTTCTGCTATGTACATTTTTCCACAGTCCTTCAAATTGACAAAATGTGTGACACAAATATTTCTTACTTAGCTCACATGCACAGTGACCACAGAAATATGTGATGCATGCAGAGCATGCTGTGGTAAAGTATGGCAACTCTTATCTCAGTGTCCGCAGTTCTCCACAGAAAAATCCCACACTGATGTGTACCTTGCCAATGAAGGCACTGATATGTAAGCTCATGGAAGGTTGTAACAATTATAATAATAATAATTAAAAAATACATTAGTAAGTCCAAGCATTGCTGATTAAATTGCCAAATGTCAAACCCTTCAGGTGGGCCATCTTACCTGAATGAAGCCCTTGATGTAAAAATTAGATTCACTTACTATCTTAGTCTGGCACAGAATGTCCAGAACCCATTTCTGCAGTAAGGGGGCAAGAAACAGGTCATCCATTTCGTGACTGCCCTTAACTCAAATCTGCATTAGTGCCTAACAAATGAGATTTTATCATCCAGTCAGACTGTGAGATGATTTGACGATCAGATTCCATGATCTGGGTAATGACAAGGGTAATCCTAAAAAGGTTAATTAGGAAGAGTTTTTTTTTTTCAGGAAGCATTTCAGTATCACTATACCATAATTTGTCCAATGGAGCTTTTCAGTCTCTAGGCTTGAGTTCGGTTATCCATGTAAAGGTGAATGTCTTGATCTGTTGCTATGAAGAGAACTTGTTTTAATGTTGCCCCAGATGGGAATCTACAAAATAATGTAAATGTGATTTGGACTTGGGAAAACATAGACCCATCATGTTTTTCCTATTAACTCACAAATCAGTTGATTACAATAAGTCCTTTGTTGTGTCCGTTGGATTGGGTGATTTGTGAGCTTAGATTTTGACTCCTTCCCTCATCTCCCCTTGGCGTCAGACAGAGTGAGTCACAATGTTCCCTCTCTGTTTATTCAAATGACTCCCTCTGTTCCATGGACACTTTTTTCCATTCACTTGGAAGGTAATGTTGTGGCATCACTCAGTTCCTCCCACTAGGCATTATTTATCCTCTTCTAGAACAAGTTTTCTTTCTCTCAATCCCTAAAGAACTACACAATTGTTCTGCCATCTATGTAATGTATTATTAAAACATCTATAGGGTTACCAGGCGGTGGGCTGTCCTATTTGTTCCTTTCCCAGCCTATTTTCCCTGCTGGTCCAACACGTAAGCAAGTCATTGTCCATGGGATAAAGAGGAGGAAATGAAGCCTGTTTCCTCCCAAAGTAGGAGGCCATGGTGTGTCCTCCGCCTCTGATCCGCTGCCTTTGGCTTCCTCCTGGAGTTTGTTTTCTCACAGCAGGCTCACAGAAAATGCTGTTACTTCCATCTCTGCACTTCTCCATGCAACACACCTTTAAAGAGTTTAAGATTTTTTTGCCTACAGACAGATTTCTGCACAAGGTCTTATGAGGAGTTTTGAATGTGGTTGGCATCAAAATAGTTGTCTAGTGATACTGTATATAGGCTTAAAAAACAAATGGTTGAGGGTTAAGTCGCATGTCGTCCCCTAGAGAGGAATGTGTGTGGTATAATCTGGATCACTCCATCAATCTCCTGTTCAACCACCTCTGGCCATGTATTCTAGGCCTGGGGTGATAATAGTAGAAATAGGGCAGATTTGAGGTTGTGTTTCAGTGGTCTGGGGAAGAACAAATGGGCAAGTCCTCCTTAATATAATATGTAATGACATCACAGTTTTGCAGCAAGCATGTGAGTCAGTTTATACTAAACAGAAGAAAGTTAAACAGTACAAACACATATTTTTGACCTGTGTACCAAACGCTCGTGCAGTGGACTGTAACCAGCATTGAAACAAGGTTATGGACATCTCAATTCTACCACGCTGTAGATCCATTCTGGATCAATAGGTTAAGGAGGTTAGATATCATACTGTGAATCCCCATTCTTGAGGGAAGAAGACTTTTAAGGACACTCCTGAGGAAATGTCAGCAGCTAGCGTGAAATCACTACTTACAAAATACACACTGTTTCTTACAAATGTGGCCACTGTAAAGCACACAGTGTCTGATATCAGGGGAGTCACAGGTAATTCTGCACCGTGCAACTCCCACATGCTATAGCCATCTCACTCCGGCTCATTTGCATGGCTACGGAGAACCTTTGCATGGAAGAACCGTATTTCCTGGCAAATTTACAGCTGTGTGCTGGCCACCATTTGACTATTCAAAACACATTTTCTCAACAGGAAATGAATGACAAACGTCAAAAGAGAAAAGACAAGAGGCGCAATCTTTGACATTGTGTTTTGTTAGGGTTATTTTCTTAGCTGAGCTTAGAGCTGTTTTGCATTTAATTTTAATGTTGAAGATTTAGATAAGACTCGCTGGTTCTTAGATAAGAATAAATCTGCTCAAGTTCTTCTTTGATTTGGTGTACAGTGAATGTTGTGTGAACAGACTGTTTTATATGCTATATACTACATATATTATGTATTAATTTAACAATGTAAATCCATAGTATGCAGCAAATGAGAATAAAATAGATAAAAAATACCTTGAACCTAGTTTATACCTTGAATAAGCAATACAATTAAAACATTATGTAGCAAATGTAAAGACCATTAAATGGCTCCCAATTACAAGATTATTTGATGTGAAATAGATTTTTCTTGCCTGTGACACTTCAAATTCAGCACCTAACAAAAACACATTTGCAGGTGTCAAATATAATGGGTTACTCAGTGTTACAATACAGCGCCAGCGGCAGATCGCTTTACTCAGACTGGATTTTCTGCCATACACATTTACACTTCTTTTGGAGTTTTCTCCATCATATAGGCCATTATGACATCCAATATCCTTGTCCCTTATTTGTGCTATGATTTATAGCTGTCTAAGTTTAGGCTGTGGAATATACTTATGGTGTCTAATGCAAACTTTGACAAAACAGATTATGCTTTTAAGCCACACCACAAAAGGTACTTCCATATTTTGAGTGTACTATGCAAATACCATTGTGTATATTGAATATGGACTACATTGATTACAATAGGTGTATGTCAAAGTACCATGATATTAGCATATTGTACCAAGGCACAGCCACAGTGATTTTTTGTGTACAAATAATGGCAATAATTTAATATAATGCCTGGACAAATAAGCTTTCCTTGGTCAGTTCAAAAAAAGAATACAAACAAGATAGGAACAACAGCAAACTTTTGGTTTATATGGGGGGTGTGCCCAGATTATTCTTTCAGCATGTCGGGCGCCCAATTATGAGGTCACAGATGGTTTCTGTTATCCTGCAGTTTGACTTACCCACATCACCACAGTTTCCACCAAAATACCATAGTTAACATTGATTTTTAGTCCAATAAAACTGTGCAAACATTAATTCATTATGAAATAATAACTGGAACTTTTCTAGAACGATGCTTACTTATGCAAAAATAGTCATATTACGGTGTTGTGGCTTTAGTACTAGGCTGTACTAGGTGCAATGACAGACATTCTTGAAAACTGTAATGTTAATAAACAACATATTTAGCCCTGTTTTTGATTTAGCATATCCATTAATTATAAATAACTACATTTAGATGGCGTGATGTTCACTCAGTTTAGACACACAAAAACTGTTTGCAAGGCCTTAATTCCACAGCTGGCGCACATTTTGGTTTTGAAATGTGTTGTTTAATGCCGTGCTGCGAGTAAATCGGTATGTAATTAATCCCATTAGGATTATATTCCTTTCAGACCAACCATGGTTTGCAATTAGTTTCTTTGGAAGAATGGAGATTTTGTATGGTAATACAAATCAAAGCAGCTTAACTCCGCCATGAAAAGAGCAGAAACGAGTGGAACGGGGTGTTAGACTCGCATGTGCTTGGATTGACTGTAATGTAGGACGGTGTGAATGTAAGGCGTGGGTGAAGTGTGCATGCAATTTTGGAGAAGGTGGAGCAGTGTGTGTGCATGTGCTATGCGTAAGAACAGAGGTTTTGTGTTGTGTGTTTCCAAGCCGGTTTGCTGCAGAAAGTTAAATGGGTGGGTTACCACAGTGGGTAAACACATGATCTCAGAGTGAGGAGAGAAGTCTGGTTCCAGTCACACTGGGAGACGAGTATTTATGTGTCTTTTCAAATGCTGAGAGCCCTGTTATTGTCTTTAACAAAAGAAAAAAAAAACTGTAATATTAGCATGTTTTTATGGACAAGCAACGAGGCATGACATGGTAATCATTCAGTAACATAGCATATTCCTTGTGAAAAAGTAATACAATTTTAAGAGGAGTAGATTTTAATTCACTTTTAGTAAAAGATTACGAAAATAATATACTTAAGTGAAACCTGAATATAATTTTATCCGGACACTTAATTTCATATTAACATCAAATGTACCATTTTACATTTAGATTATATGCAACTGCCTAAATTGATTTTCTCACCCTCATTTTGTTTCAGACTCATAAGACATTCATCTTCGGAACACAAATTAACATATTTTTGATGAAATCCGAGAGCTTTCTGACCCTGCTTAGACAACAATGCAACTACCACGTTTTTATTACCGTAAGCTACGGAAATATAATTTTTTGTTGGCAAAAAAAAGCAAACATAAACGACTTTGTCTATACAGGGTTAGAAAGCGATTTTATCAAAAATATCTTAATTTGTGTTTTGAAGATGAACAAATGTCTTATGGGTTTGGAGCGACATGAGGGTGAGTAATTAATGTCAGAATCTTAATTTTGGGGTGAACTATCCCTTTAAGTACATCTTTATATGTAATTTCATATTTACTTCTATTGTCTTTGAAATATGGTTAAAATGTAGTACTGCTACATTAACACATTAGTAACACATTAAACTATATATACAGTAATGCTTTTAAAATTTGATATGCACATTGAATACAATTTAGCACATTTATTTTTCACATGGGCTATTAAAGTACCAAGTATAAGCATATGATACTATCACTGTACCATTGTATCAGCACAATAAGAGTCTTTCTGATTTGATTTAATGTCAACTGATTATTTTTATCGAATCAGTCACAAACTCCTTCAAAAGTGCTAAAATAATCTTAAGAATTTATTAAACACTAATAGAAGCCAATTCTTTTTAATGACTGATCACAAAGGCTAGCTGGAAACAGTCTATGAATCGACTCCCTCAAAAGAATCATTCATGGAATCGTTTAAGAACTGGAATCATAAAACTATTAAATTCTCACCCCTACTTCTATTCATTTCTATTTTTCTGTTCAAAGTAATAAGGTCCTGAATTGTTGGGGGCTCTGGGGATCAATGTGGCATTCCTATTGGCTTACCTGCTTCATCATCCTGACGCCTGGGCCACAAAAGCCCATTTCAGCACAGTGGAGCACAAACTCCATTTAGTCCCCTGGCTGAGTCCCCTCCGCCCTCTTCTCCCCTTCGCTTGCCAGCCATGCCTCTCGTGTTACTGTTGCTTGAATAAAAAAAGGCTGCTTTGTTTTCCGAGCCCTTGCCTCAGCCCCAGGCAGCGCACAGAAGGTTGTGGGCTTAATGAAATCACTGTGTGTATGTCTGCACAGCAGTGTGTGTGATTTTTGCATCTAAACCCAACATGTTGAGTTCAGAAGGTAGACGGCTCTGGTCCCACTTTCAGGGGCTGTTGTTTTTGTCATTATTGCTGTGCATTTGAAAAGATGTCTTGCTTCAAATTCACTTTGTCGATATTAAATACAACAAAATTGGTGGCTGTACTTAATATTCAACCTCTTCTCACAGTATTTGTTATACTGTTGCTCATGACAGAAAATAATTTTGACTCATACCTAGCTTACTAAAACAAACAGATTGGAAAACAAAATGAATAGATTTGTTTTCACTCAAAAATGTATAGTACATTTCACAAATATTTATAAAGAAACAGCAAGTAACACATTGAATTAAATGTGACATTTTGAAGGATATGAAAATATTAGAAAAATAGCAGAAAAAGTATTTTCTTGTAAAACAATCAACAATAATCTGTTTTATTAATCTCTTTTCATACAGTGTAGAAGGGTTTAAAAGAAAAAAAAAACATGCCTTGTATATTTTTAAGGAGATAAAATGCAAAATGTGGTGTTGTCAGGATTATGGACCTGTCTGTGTGTGTTTTTGTTCCTTGTGACCCAGTTTCTGTCTCCCAGTCATTATGTAATTTAGTTCAGGTGTGTCTCGTTCCTTCCCCAATTATCCTGTGATTAAAAACCCCAGTCCATTCAGTTAGTGTTTGTCGGTTCTTGAATGTCTTCATGTGCTCTGTTTCCTATTTGGATTATTAAAGACTCTCATTTCGTGAATTCCTCATCTCCTCGTTCCATGTTTCCTTGCTACCGTGAAGTGTGACAGAAGAACCGACCGAAACAGTTACCTACCTAACAGTTTTGTTTCCCGTTTTGCTCAGTGTTTTTCTTTCCTTGTGTTTCTATGGAACACCTCCGTTGCCCAGAATACCTCCTCCTCCTGCTGGAGCAGGGGGAGAGATCGCTCGAGGGCCACACCAGACTGTTTCTGGTCCTCGCAAGCCTCACCACCTAACCGGACGACGCCAGTTTGAACATCACGTGCAGAGCGCCGCCGTTCGAGGATGGCCCTCGAGCAAATTTCACCGCCTTTGTGGAGTGAACACTGACGAGAAACGGATCTCCATTCCCTGCCTGTTCCCAGGAGAATCTCGTCAGTGCCACTCCCGACCCAGTGCCCAGCCCACCGTCTACCTGGTTCGCAGAGCGCATGCCTGAGCCCACCGCGACTGACGTGCCATCGCTGCACGGAGCGACAGAGCTGGCGTGTGGAATGTGCCACAATGAGGGTCGGGAGGCTCCTGTGCCTGCTCCCCGTAAGCGTCCTCCAGAGCCCTAGCCTCCAGTGCGCCTTCCAGTGTTGGCTCCCATTCCTGAGGTCAGCCCTGGAAGTCTGGAGGCTTTCAAATGCCCACCCTCCCATCTACTCCTGCCTCCTCCACCACTGTCGTCTGGCAGCCCCGCTGCTATCCCTCAGCCCGAGCTCGGCGGGACTTCTATCCTCCAGCATTTCCGTGGTCGGAGTTTCCCTCGACTCCACATCCGAGGCCCGGACTCCGCCTTGGCCCTTTGACCCGTCGGTTCCACAGTGGCTCCTAGCACCCACCTCTCCACCATGGCCCGGCAGTCCACTAGCCCCGCCGGGCTCCCTCGTCCCTTTGGCTCCTCCTGGGTCCTGGACCATTCTTTACCTCTGGACTCCACTCCTCGAGCTTCACTTCGTCCCTCTGGCTCCGTCAGGCTCCTTCATCCCCTCGGCTCCTCCTATCTCCCTCTGTCGCTCCGGCTCCACCACGGCCTCCCAGATCCACGCCTCGGTCGCTGGCACCATCTGCTCCGCCTAGGACCTCCGGATCCTCCCCGTCCCCGTTGCTCTTCGGCTCTCCGTCTCAGTCTCGGGCACCTGCTCCGCTACCGTTGGTCAGCACCCTGGAGTCGGCAGCCATTCCTCCTCCATTGCTCCTCCCTCCGTTGGCTCTATCGTAGGCCATCGTTGTGGGAGTGGCCTAGGTCCCACCAGGCTCCTCCTGCTCCAGGTCCCTCATGTCTCTTCCCTGGCTCCTCCCTCCTTCGTCGGCCCCTTGGACTCTGTGTTCCGGCCCCCTCCTGGGGGTTCATCAACCTCCTGAGCCGCCTCCTGGGAGGGGGCGAAATGTCAGGATTATGGACCTGTCTGTGTGTGTTTTTTTTTCCCATGTGACCCAGTTTCTGTCTCCCAGTCATTGTGTAATTTGTTTCAGGTGTGTCTTGTTCCTTCCCCAATTATCCTGTGTTTAAAAACCCCAGTCCGTTCAGTTAGTGTTTGTCGGTTCTTGAATGTCTTCATGTGCTCTATGTTCCCTAATTGGATTATTAAAGACTCTCATTTCGAGAATTCCTTGTCTCCTCATTCTGTGTTTCCTTGCTCCCGTGAAGTGTGACAGGTATATTTATTCTAAATTGTATTATCTAGATGACTTCTGGTTATGCATTTGCAGCATAATTTCCTGTAACCTGAATTTGTTCCATGGAAAAGTGCTGCAGAGATCATTAAAACATGTAGGTATGTCTCTTATTGGGAAAAAAAGTACCGGGTGTACTGGTTTAAATAGCCATGAGTTCATTTTTGACATAACTCTGTGGACTCTATTACGCTAAATTGAACATGCATAAACTATACAGTAATAGTGTATTTTTAGTAGTTTTCCAATTCCCTCTTAGCTTTGTGTCAACAATTTTTTTTTTTTTTTATTAATCGAGACAAATCAAAATAATATCTGTGGTGATTGACAGCATGCCACAGATGCAGTTGTTATAGTTTTATTTAACCTAGAATATAGTTGTTTGGCCTACATAAACAGTCTGGTTTATTTTAGTTGTGGTGCTCATGTGAATGATACTGAACTTGCAACATTGTTATTTAAACTATTTTGTATTAATTATTAAACAGTTAATACACATTAAAGTTACTTATTTGATACTATATCAATTAATTTGGAATGCTACAGCAGAAATGTGACAGCGCTGTTAGTATGAAAGTATTATTGGTATTTGCAGCAGTCCTGCAGGCTGTCATGCTCTACGTAAGGGCTCTAGCCATGTGTGGAATGTAAATTTGTCTTTTACACCCTTTTCCATGACACAGATGTTCACCTTTGTTATTATATCTGTGTTATCTACTTGTGACTAAAGGGAAAGACGTCTTACACCACATATACAACATGATTGCATGGGGCTGACGCAAGAACATTTAACAAAGTTGACTTAGTACCTCCACAGACTTTTCCTCCTTGCCCTCTTGAACGTGTGAGAGCAAAACAGGAAGTCAGGCTCATAACCCTTATATTCTACATAGACATCACAGAAGTTCACAGACTTGCCCTTTTCTCGTCTCTTAAGTTTATACGAATGAAGTTTCAATTAAATGTTTTGACGAACACAATTTTATTCTGTCTTGACACTTCCTGTTAAAATAAATTGGTGAAGGCACTTATTAGGGATATTTTTATTTTGAGCTAATAGCCTTTAGCTTATAGAGCTTATCAAAAACATCATATGCTACATGCTATTGCTAGTCCTTTGCAGTTTCGAGACATTTTAAATAATTATTTTACATTCTAGAGAGCATTTTATCATAAAAGTAGTCTAATTTTTACATATATAAGTCATATGCTTTGCATATATCTCCTAGAAGTTTGTTTTGTCATGTTTTTTTAGTTAGCATATAACTAAATTATTGCCAATAATGCTAAATAGGCTTATAGCTGAACTAAAAGCCACACAACCTTGATTTATGGTGTATTTAATTGCTTTTGCTTCCATATGAGACAATGTACTTCTAACACCTTGTGAAAAAGAAAAGAAGCTGCACACTTTGTATAAAAAGAGTTTGTATGTATATAATATACTTTAAAATAATATACTTAAGTGCAAAATGTAATGTTACTTGCAATTACATGAAAATATATTATGTATAATAGTTTAATTTATATTAAATTGTTAATTTATATTAAATAGTAAAAAGCGATTTTGGGCCACTTAAGTAAGCTATGTATTTATATATATATATATATATATTTTTTCATTTTACATTTATATATGATTTATACATAATTACTTATATTGTCTTTGAAATATGGTTAAAGCATTGTCGAATGTACTGACAAGCATTATGGTCAAATAAAATATACTTTAATGTATTTATCATTAAAAATGACAATGCATTAAAAATAATTACACAGTGTAATGATGAAGGTGCAATTTGGTATATTTATATTAACTTGATATAGTGTTGTATTACAATACAGTCAACTTTATAATCAACATGCTTAAGTTTGTTAGTCTAAATAAGTGGACTTTAAAGCATGAAAAGTCTATTGAACATAATTTGAAATGTATTTTAAAGTGACACTTTATTAATTATTCTTTTAAATTTTGAAGCACACTACAAAGTACACAGCGTTCCTGTGGCTCATTGGTAGAGCATTGCGTTAGCAACGCAAAATGTTGTGGGTTCAATTCCCAGGGAACACACATACTGACAAAAAAATGTATATCCTGAGCTTTGGATAAAGGCATCTGCTAAATGTAAACTACCAGTACAAATTCAATACAGTTAAGCAACACTTCCTTTTCACAAGGCACTACCTTGATAGTGGTTTAGATTTGCACAGCAAATAACTCCTTTAGTTGTGTTTTAATACATTTTAATTAATTAATTATATTTTTTATTTGTCACTTACACAATTATACGGAGTATAATTTGTGCTGTGCATTTAACCCATCCAAGTGCACACACACACCTGGAGCAGTGGGCAGCCAACGCTGCGGCACCCTGGGAGCAGTTGGGGGTTCAGTGCCTTGCTCAAGGGTCTCACCTCAGTCGTGGACAATTCCTGCCGGAGTCGAGATTCGAACCCACAACCTCAGGTTACAAGTCCAACACTCTATCCATTAGGCCATGACTACCCCCAGTAGTATGCTATAGGGGACTATATGTTGCACAAGTGGAACAGGGTGGATGAATGGAAGAAAAAAATTAGCCTAGAAGAGCCAGGCTCAGTAGAATATAATCGTTTATCCTATTGTGCTCCAACTGACCTCAGCATTGTGATTGTTGTGAATCAGCTGCTGGCATCACCCGTTTATTGCGTCATCTCTTGCGAGGGGGATTTCTCATTCACTCTTGTCACTCAGGTTGTTAGGCAATGCCTTTGCACAACAAAACTTGGCACTTCTGATATGTTTCTCAGCTTGCAGTGTCCTATGACATCACACGACCTAAAAATAATCCAACTAGCTAAAAGCATTTGTTCCATCACTCACAAACACAATGGCGGTGAAATTCCCGTGCTGAGCCAAGCAGTTGTTGGCTGCTAATGAGTGTAGCGTGTTGACGTCTTTACGACGCAATTGCCATGGCACCGTTTCATTTAACATCAATATCTGTCAAAATTCCTTGAAGTTTTTATTTGAGCTGTTTTAGCTGGTAATAGAAGACTATTTCAAAGGTGATGACGGTGGAAGGCTTAAGAAGTTGCTGCCAAGGGTGTTGTCTCAAACATTATTACGTTGTATTGCGTTATTTTTATTGTTATTTTAAAGAGGAGCCTTTTTTCAATGTCCTTTCCGAGTGATGTTTGCAACATTGTTAAAAGATTTACATGCCTGACCTCCAATTCATACAAACATTAAGCCACAGTCCAGTGTCTGTCATTCATCTAACTTAATGACGTCACAATGAAACAAATGCTTATGAGAGAACTTGTTTTGAAAGGGTTATCTTTGTGAAATGGTAGTGTATAAACTGTACTGATTGGAAACAAAACCAGTATGTTGCAAACAATCGGGCATTGTTCCTAATATTCATTCAATCCGGTCTGCCATTTTACACAATAATCTCCTTTTGCTTCATACACACCGTAGTGTAAAAGAAGTAGCTAACACTTTAGTTTATTTCTAAAGAGAATAATAATTATGGAAATACCTTTTTTGTTTTTATTTTTGCACACACACACACACACACACACACACACACACAGAGTGTTGGGGAGTAAATAGTTACATGTAACACAATTACGTAATTTAATTAAAAATAAAAGTAATTGTAATTAGTTACAGTTACTAAGAAACATGTAATTAAATGACAGTTACTTATGAAAATGTTAAGGATTACAAAGGGGGTTACTTAAAAAAAATTCGCACACACTCCCACATACAGATTTAATATTAGTTTTTTCATAAATTGCAGTGACTGCTCTAAAATATGAATCGCCAATGTTTCCGAAGTTTATAACATGCTTATCTGTTTTTGTTCATGCCAGTGTTTCCTGTCATAGCTATGCAATTATTTGATTTCAATAACAGTATCATAGCTATTAATCTATTTCTTGTTATAATTTTAAATCTGTATTTAACCTCTGAATAATTTGAAAGTAAGTCTGATTTTTCAGTGGCTGTGCTTCAAAGGGGACATCGGATGCCCATTTTCCACAAGTTGGTATGATTCTTTAGGGTAACCTTGAAATAGTCTCGGTGGTCGTGTAAAACAACACCCTTTTAACCTTGTCAAAAACAGCTCTGTCTTATTACATTTTAAGTAGGGTAACTTGTAATCTGTAACCTATTACATTTCCAAAGTAACCTTCCCAACACACATTGTGTATGTATATATATATATATATATATATGTGTGTGTGTGTGTGTCTATGTATATGTGTGTATATATATATATGTGTGTATATGTCTATATATATATATATATATATATGTGTGTGTGTGTATTAATCGCATGATTGTCATGAGTTAACTTGCAAATTAATCGCACATTTTTATTTGTTGTAAATGTACCTTAAATTAATACTTTTCAAGTTTTTAATACTCTAATCAACATGCACATATTTTGCTTAATTCAGCAAAACAGATATTATATTGCTTGATTCTCTAATTTTACATGCAAGTATAGCCAAAAACACAGCACAGCTATTGTCATTATCTTATGGGTATTTGATTTTATCAGATGACGGCTCGATTATCAGGATTGTTGTGCAGATTAACATCTTGTAAAGGAGAGCTAGTTATCATTCTGACAACAGAAACAGTAAAATATATCAATGAAAACTGTTTTATTGAGAATTTAGCTGCATCAAAATACAATATGTGGGCCCAGAGAGGCAAACAAATGTAATAATAAACAATAAAGGCTGTGTACATTTTGCATGTTCCGAAGAAGTGAGCTGCCCTGTGCAAAAAATGTTAACCGGTTTGTGTCAGTAAATTGAAAAACATCTATTACCTTTGAAACATGTCTACTTTTCATGCTCTCTGTTAACTATGGTTTCAATAATAATAAACATATATTGCATAAAGCATCCATATTTGCCTATGCCCATGTTGATTAGAGTATTACAAACTTGAAAAGTATTAATGAAGGTACATTTAGAACAAATAAAAATGTGCGATTAATTGCGAGTTAACACATGACAATCATACAATTAATCATGATTAAATATTTTAATCGATTGAAAGCTCTAATATATATATATATATATATATATATATATATACATGTGTGTATATATGTACAGTGTATGTATGTTTGGGCTTAATTGCATGCTAATTGCTAATATATTACATTTTATAGAACTGCATGTGCCTTTCAAATAGAGTTGGAAATGTTGTAATTACGAGTTCTGAGCAAAGTCATAAGCTTGATGATACTCTAGTTTCTGAAACTGTGGAAACACTGATCTATAAATTAGATAATATCAGATACATTATATAGATTATGTATTTATATACAATAGCCTACGTATAGAAAGATGAGTAAATGGACAACAAGTTTAGTAAATTATAAGGACAGATTTTGCATGTTATTTTAATTTTACATGCTATATTTCAATCATTTTAAAGGGTTGATGTACAGAACAGCTAACTTTCAGGATGTATTTAATGTAACTAATATATGTATATATAAATGATGGGAATTATTTTCATTTTTTTAAATACACAATCGTTTATTACATTTTTGCAGTTCACAGTATGATTCTTTGGTCTCATTTAAGCTACGTCTGTTATTTTTATGACTAGAATGTGTGATATGTCATTATAACGGATGCTGTACTCATTGGTGTGAATCTCAGGTGCACTTGAAGGCATAGTGTTGATTTTTTTTTTTTTTCTCTTAAAGCTGATCAATTTCACCCAAATGTCACTTACTGTAGATCCAGCTCAGAATATCACAATATCTGGGTCAGTAATTACGATGTAATTTACCTTGCTTGTTTAGTTGCTCTATATTGTTTCGACTGTAGCAATGATTACTGAGTAAATAGTATCTGTAGCAATTATATTGCCATCTGAGTAGGTCATATAAGCACTCACAGCTTCTGGCATGATTCAGTCTTCAGTCTATGTTACAACTGATCAATGACGTCTGTGTAATAGCATATTCAGGCCTTGTGTTTGGAAAGAGCTTTGTTTTTGTTCACTGATAGACTGAAAAATAGTATTGAAAATAAGTTTGTTTGAACATCTCATAACAGTTTTAATAACTTCCGTTTAATCTGCTTGTGGCATTTGAAGCTGCATGTTCAAAGTACAGTTATCCACCTCCTCCAGATATATTCAAACTGCACCATCAAAGGAGAACATCCTGCTTTATTGACTGTAATGCCTCAGAGAGCTTGATACATGCAGGTTTCACATTTGACTTCAGTGATGTTTTTAGGGCCGTGTGAGCTCATTTTCAAATAAAGCAGCAGTGCTGGGCATGAAAAGCCACATAAACTGTCTGTGTGTATTGTAAACTCTTGATGTATAGAAAGGAAATTATGGTGATGATGAAAAGCGGAACTTGCATCTATTAGTTCATGTTTCGCTTTTCTCTGTTGCTATTTTGGAGTCAGATTATCATGCTGTCACACAGTTTTCTCTCAGTTTGGCGGCCATGTCATGTTTTATACAGCCACACCTTTTCTTTCACCTTCTGTAATGTAGATGGGCTCAACATTGGGACCACGACCTTAGAGATGGACAGTATATTTTGCTGTGCAGTGTTTACTGATTTTAATAAAGTAAATGCAAGAATAACTTTTTATATTATTAGTAATATTTACTTAGATTTACTTGTTTATTTATACACACACACACACACACACACACACACACACACACACACACACACACACACACACACACACACACACACACACACACACACACACACACACACACATAAATTGAACATATACATTTAGAACAATCTCACTGATTTGGGGCCATCCATTCTAATATGATATCATATTAGAATGGATCATATTCTAATATGATATCATAGTTTTTTGATCCCAAACATCTGAACGGCAAAAGTTTATATACATTCTACTATTTCATATGCCAGGAGATATAGGTTAATAAAGCTTATCTTACACTTAATATATTTTGAAATGTAGGCTACAATGTGCATTTGAGATGGGTTCTAGAATAAAACCATCTTTTTATGGCTAATTTTCATTACTAACACAAAAGCATGAAATGCCAAAATAGTCTATTCCTATGTTCTCATGGCACTCCGAGAGCCTCTCTGGTTTCACACTGTCTCTAAACACTATAAAGCAGGTCTTAGAGATCTGAATTGGAGCAATGGGCATTTCCATTTCAATTAGTTGATGTTTGGATAGCACACAAAGGGCAATCTGAGGAAAAAGTGACTTCTTGTTCCATTATTAAGGAGTTTATTTGGTAAGAACGAGGCCTTGACGTGTGGGAATAATTACAGACTGAAGTGGGTCATGGTGTTGCAACCATTCATTCTAAAACTGCTGAGGCCAAACTGTGTTCACATTCTCAAGCCATGGTCGTTGTCATGTGACCATGATCATATCACAGAATGAAGCCACAAAGTGGTTTAAAGGGGTTCGTAAATGAAAGTACTATTTGGATGTGTCCATATTGATAGACAGATAGATTATTATTGCTAGTTCATGAATTAGTATTAGTGTCAAAAGACTGGAACTTTCATGTAAGTGTTCCAGCAAGTACATTTTCTCAACAGAGACAAACATTGACAATCAAATCTTTTTTACATATACATTTAAATCTAAATTATATACATAAAATGTATTTAGCATTCAGTTGTTTTTATTGTTTATTATTACAAAAACTGTGTAAGAATTGCAGTGCTTTACAGTTTGAGCAACTGAGAAAAAAAAGCTGGTCGTATCAGCTGTGCAGTTTATTTGATACGACATTTTTATTAGAGAAGCTGTAGCCAGATCAGTCCGAATCCCTGGAGCGCACTGCATGGGGATCACCCTTTATTGGCACTTGATAGGTAACACGAGGAGGAAAAATACATGTCACACTTGGAAGTGCATATAAATGTCACTCATCTTTATTGCTTTCAGTCAGTCCAGAGATGTCCAATATTACATATAAAGCAGGGCAATAGCTATTTATAGCATGTGTTTTTTATGTCCGCGTACGTGTCTGATGAGACAAGACGGGGTTAAAGTCTTGATGGATGTTGTGAAAGGTGTTTGTGTAGACAGCCACTGTGTTGAAGAGAAGAGAAGAGAAGAGGAGAAGGGGGCAATGGCTTCCTTCATCAGAGTAATAATGGGTGCAGCCGCCTGAGACCATGCGAGAAACACGATCCTAGTCAACACAAAGCACCCTTAGAAACACTGCGCTGTCTCCAAGCAAATCCTAGGGAATGGCAGATATGATTGCACCAGCATCTATTGTTTGTGCCACTGTGCAAACATGCATAGGAACAATTGAGGATACATATGTAGCGGAGCGATTTGTGGCCGACAGTTTGCTCTACGGTCCACTTACTGTAAAATGTCTGGAAAAACTTTTTTTGCACTCAGTTTAATTGACAAATAAAATGAGCGCTGTGTTTGTACAAAGTAGTAAGTAGCAAGTGCTGGTTGAAGCTAGTTTTAATTTGCAGGAAAGTAGGACTCGTATATGAGTGTCTTATTTTAGAACAGCAAAGTGCATACTTCATTTGCTATGTGACATTGAAAATGTTGTTTGATATAGAAATATACATTTGCAGAAATGTTGCCCCTCAGACATGTTTTTCAAATGAGTGTGATTTGTTTATATGACATGGTCAGACCTCTTTAATTCATTTAACATGCTGTTTTCCATTTGTAAGATTATTTGTCAGGGCATTTGATTGTTTTGCAGTAATTTTGGTCCTTTTTCATTTAAATGTTAAGTTTAAATGCAATCGGCCTGTGGCTGCTCTGTTTATTTATCAATTCCAGGGTCCTCAAAATTTGCAGACAACATACCTAAAATCCATTCTCCATTCCAGAGCTCCCAACTACCAGTGATGTGTATAAATTCCATGTGATGTAAACTGACATGTGTAGACTAGAAGAAAAGGCCAAAAGCTGTCACCTTTTCAAAAAGTACAAACATACATCATTTAGGTACTAATATGTATCTTTAAGGTACTTACGTACATCCTTTAGGGGTGAATAAGATACAAAGATGTACCTTCTGAAAGCATACTGCACCAGTGACAGCTTTTGTACATTTTTGTTCCGAGTGTGTAATAAATATTAGTTATTCAACAAATATAACCCTAAAAATGACATTTAATGCAAGTATCCTTTCGTTTACTTCCTATCAAGTGCCTCGAACAACGCTTGTAAGTATCTTTTTAGTATTTAACTCCATGAACCATGCAAAGTTACAAATACAGTAATTTGATATTTGTCAAAAGTGCATATTGGTGCAGCCCCTTACTTTCATCCAATCAGATCAGAGCTTGTCATGTTTGTATAAAAATATGCAAAAGGTGGTCTTTGAACAATCTGATACAGAGTAATAGATAGGTTTTATACTATAGTTATATAACAGAAGATAAATCGCCGTTTGACTCATAATCCACTAAAAGCAGCTCCATTAATTGCAGACAGATTCTGAACATACATTGCCCAGTTTAGCAAGCGCCTCAAGCCACTGTGTGACTGTTTTCGCCTGAGGTCGCCTGCTGCTGTCAAGCATGTTTAGAGGTTGGTTAGAAGTTGTGGTAGCAGACCGGGTGTGGACTATAATCTTTGGCAGCAGCTCAAGCATCTGGAAATAGACAAGATGGAGGGTTGTTGACTTTCTTGTGGAAGCTTCAGGGAGAAGGGAGGGAGTATTTAGAGTGGAAGGCCACGGACCAGGGTCCGTCTCTTCCTTTGGTGGAGGTTAGCCACATGTGCTCTGAAAGGAACACATGGGAATCCTTAGGCGGTGAGAAAAACAGGAACTGGGTGGAAAGGTGTTGTTTTGGGTATGGAGTGTAGTAATTCAGTATATTCTTTCTCTTTCCTTTTGTCTCAGTGTGTCTCTTCCTGTCATCTCTCTGATGTTGTGTCTGTGTTTTGTGTTCTCACACTCTTTGCTGTTGCACTATAAATTGTTTTCCATGCTTGTATTACAACATCAGCATGATATTTCATTGAAGCCCCCATATACTCAATTTGGCACGCCAGTCAAGTCCCGTCACCTTTATTTATATAGCACTTCATACAACAGATTTCCTTAAAACAAGCAAATTTAGAATACTAAACATGAAAAAAGTCACTTTCAATTAGTTACACAACTTCAATTGTTACTGTAAAACAGCTTTCCAGTTTATCGACATATTTACTTGCGTGTGACTTCAATAATGAATCATGAGAAAATGTTCACATCAAGTATGTGGGAGCTACAGAGCCAAACCTATTACGTACCTATAACGCAGCCACCATGGCCCAAAGCTTAAAAGGTGTTTTGCAAGCTGTTTCAAACTACCAAAATGAATAGCAAACAAACTTTGTTTATGGCAGAAGTTTGTTTGAAATTACATCACACCATTAGTTCTTTGATTCCTGAATACGTCCTGGTCAGGATTTCTATATTGCCAAAAATATCCAGGTTTTGGCTTTATTATACTTGCTGAAGGTTGTGATCAAAAAGTAGCTTGACCGATATCTTGCAGGAATTGTATATAATCGACCAATCGTGGTGTGTGAGAAGATGGGATCTACAGAGAACAGTCAAAGTGATGCAAATATGCGTACATATAACCTTTTACCTACCTATTATGTAATCACCATGGACCAATGGTAGTTTGAAGGTGTTTACTAGCCACAGTGAACTTTTCTGTAAAGTCTGCTTTATCAAGCTGTTTGAACTCCAGAAACAAAGTCTAAATAATGGGTCTCCAACCCTGCTTCTGGAGATCTGCCATCCTGCAGAATTCAGATCCAACCCCAATCAAATTACTTGAACCTGATAAACAAGGTGTTCACAGGTACTTAATTACAGATAATTACAGGAAGGTATGTTGGAGCAGTGTTGGAATTTAAGTCTAGAGGATGGTAACTCTGCAGGAGCAGGGTTGGTGATCCCTTTTCCCTTTTCTCAAACTCTGGTCCTGGAGGGCCACTGTCCTGCAGAGTTTAGCTCCAACCAGGTTTCTAGTAAAGACCATTGCACACGGAGACTGAAATTTGCGAATGCGTTGTTCTGTTTTTTTTTCTTATTCGTCATCCTTTCCTATCAAAATGCTTGTTACAGATGCAAAACGCAGAAAATTGAATCTGATACAATTTTTTTTTTTACGACGGATGAAAGTTTCAGAGGCAGTCTGTAAACATGATTGACTCAACATGAGGTCGTATTTATTTTTTCAACGTGCAAGAATTTCGGACTAAGTGTGCAATGACCTTTAGTCTGAAGACCGTGATTGCACTGATTTAGGTGTGTTGAATTAGGGTTGTAGCTTCCCAGTGGCCCTCCAGGAACCGAATTTGACACCCCTGCTCTAAACGAACTTTGCTTTTACGTTTATTTTGTTCGAAATTACGCCATTTCAGTTCGTTTTTCGGAAAATACCACAAAACTCCACCATGACTTGGATGTGAGACCAATGTACTGTACTGTTCTGGTTAAACCTTAAACCTGGTTTTACTTATTTACAGGCTACTTTTTCAGTCTGCCATTTGTGTGTGCCGATATCAGCCATGATTCCATGTTCCGTAGTAGAAAATCCCAACTGACTTTCTCCTGCACACAAACACTGACACAAGACGAGGGCAACAGTCAGGTTTGATATGCTGGTTGTGATGGCTTCCAGCTCACTGAGTTGTATGACATGCGTTGAATGGCGCATTATAAAGTATTCAGGAGATCTGCTTCACTGATAAGCCCTCTACATTTGACTGACATTATCAAGCCCCACACTCCTTTGACCTGCAATATGGGGCGGCTATATCTTTTTCATCCTTATTGTTCTGTCATTCATTATATGTAACACTGCACCTTTGTCATGCTATTGACGGTGCCCAGCTTTCTCATTTCAAACTCGCTCCAAGTTGGCTTGTTTAGGTAGCTAATCTTCTCAAGCCAGGTAGTTGTTCGGTGCCAAGTGGGATTTCGCTCTACAATGATTGGCAGACGACGGCTGTAATGCAGAAGTGCTCGGGTATCACACCCGACTGGCTCTCAGGATTATATCACAGAACGGTCACAGCTGTCAACTCGAAATGAAAAGTAACCAAGCAAATCCTCCACACTAGCTCTCATGCTAATTAGCACAAATGGGTTCTGCGCAACACTGCGTCAGAATCCCCCTGCAAGATCTTCATCAAAGAGCTGCTCCACTGCGTCTTCTGCTGCTCTACATGCCTGGTGATTAAAAGGCGTTGGATGTAAATTATTAGGGGTTCTTGCACGAAGTGCAGAATCCCTATTGTAATTTTTTTTTGAGTTTGTTGATAGAACAGGCAGTGTTTTGCTAATGTACCTATAAAGTCTCAAAGTAAACTTCATCTTTGAATGTAAAATTAGATTGGTAAATTGGTAAAAAATGAGTTTATCCTGTACATGGGCTATGGGTTTTCTGCTGGATTCTCTCTAGTTTGCACACTGAATAATTGGTTTTCTTGCTTAGTATTTCTGTCTTGTTTTCCATTACAAATAAATACCTTAACATTCTTGAATCAAGATAAATGTACTTGAGAAAAAAAAGGCTTTAGATATTATGTCTTGTTTCCTGAAATATTTATCAAAATTTTGATAGTTTTGCTTAAAACAAGAAAAATCTTCTGCCAATGGGGTAAGCAAACTAATCTAAATTTAAAGGGAAAACAAGATAATTTTCCTTTCCCCATTGGCAGATATTTTCCTTGTTTTAAGCCAAAAATAACAAAATGTTGATATTTTTTTCAGGAAACATAAAATCTTAAGTAATTTAGCTTTTCAAGAACATTTATTTTGATTTAAGAATGTTCAGATACTTGTACTAGAAAACAAGTAAAAAAATACTAAACAAGAATATATATATTTGCAGTATAAAAAAAAAACCTCTATTCAATATCAGCTTCTTTGCACAGCCAGAACACACTATAAAATACAACTTATTTTTAAGATATAGTTAAAAATACAGTTGACCCAAAAAAAAGAAAATTCTGTTATCATTCACTTGTTATCAATTCAATGATATCAATGTCATTTCAAACATGTATAACTTTCTTTCTTCTGCGGAACATAAGAGACTAAATGAAAGTCATTAGGGTCCAAACAACATTGGACCCCATTGATGTTCATTGTATGGACCAAAAATAATTTTTCAAACTACTAATATCTTCTATTGTGTTCATCAGAAGAAAGATAGTCATACAGGTTTGGAACAACAAGAGTGTAAGTAAATGATGACAGAATCTTAATTTCTGGTCAAAATTAATCAGTAAAATGTTTAATGACCACTTCAGAAAAACTTTACTTTGTCATTGTTGGTTATATATTTACTGGAATAAGATCTACTACTTCTCATGTTTTTTAATAATATCCTAAGGCCTCCTAACTTGACTGACTGAGAGACCCAAGTTTATGAACAATGAGGCATACATGTGGGCTGTTGTGTGCATTAATAAGACATTAGAAATTTGCAATTTTCGTAACTAACCATTTTCCCCACATTGTTTCAGTAAATGGTTGTTTTGGACATAAGACCACTTTCTGGCAATGAAACCTACGTATCTACGTATTGTTTTGAACTTTTTATGTCAAAAGTTACAGGAAAATTTGATCTCGTAAAATAACACAAACAACATAAAACCTCTAGAAACCACTCAGAAGCCTTACGGCAGCAGAGCTACACAAATTGCAAGCTCTTCTCTGCAACAACAGGAAATCTTCAAAATGCAGCTGGCAGAAGCAAAGAACACCCCCGCCCCACCTTGACGTAGAGAGAGGTGGTGTTCCCTGGTGGGAACACCTGCAAAAGTGCCTCCATCAGGGACCCTTGCAGATGGCTCTTCATTAACACGATGACCGCCGATCTTAGTAGCTCATCTCAAAGTTGGATTCTCCACGTTTGTCCATGAGCCAAAAATCTATGAAGGAGGTTGTGGTTGTTATGAGCAGCTGTAATGTGGTGAAGCTTGTTAACAACAGGAAAAGAGAAATATTACATTAGCAGAGTGTAGTGGTTATGTATAGATGGGTTATAAATGAGGCAAATCAATGTTTCTTTCTCTCTTTGTTTTGTCCAGTTTCCTGAATGTGGCTTTTATGGGATCTATGACAAGATCCTCCTCTTCAAGCATGACACCAGCAGCGGTAACATCCTGCAGCTGGTCAAGGCTGTGTCGGACATCCAGGAGGGGGACCTGGTGGAAGTTGTTTTGTCCGGTAGGTCGATTAGTATTAACCAATAGGCGTTCAGATACGCAGCAACACAGCTAGAAGTCATTCATTATTAAGATATGATCATTTCTGGTGACATGAAATGAATGATAGTGACCACTGGCCTGTGGACGTGTTGTATTCTTGTACTCACTCTTTTTTACAATGTTAAAATGACTATAATGTAAATAACTAAAATCACAACACAATGCTTTTGACAAGAAGTCATGTGTCTGAACTGAATGCATGTGACCTAGATCTTATAAAAGTCTCATTTGGTGTTTTTAAACATTTTATCTGGAAAAACTCACATGCTCCAGTTATTTGCGCGTTTTAGCCTGATGTCCAGAAAGTTGAATATCAAATGTAATCAGCAGAAGTGTTGTGAGAGTATGTTGAAATAACATATTTGATAGAGATGGGGAGATACTGTAATATCTCTTCAACTCACATGCAGACTTAAAATGCTGGAAATTATGCAAATGTGCAAAATTTGCAAAATAATATTTTCAGATCAAGTCTCAATACCTGAATATATTTTACAGAATGTACAGTAGAAGTTTGTATTAAAAAGTTGGGAGTACAACTTTTGTAAAAAAAAAAAAACTGAGATCTGTTGGAAATTGCATTTTCGAACTTTAAAATGTTGCAAATACAACTCCCTATACATTCACTGTACATGGACCATAATGGCGCATTGTGTTTCCTTCAATTTATTAATCAATTTGTTCTTAAACTGTCTCATATTTACCTTCATAAAACCTGCAGGGTTTGAGCAGTTATCACTTATCACTGATGTCTCCTGTTTGTGATTGTTGTGTGTTCTGAAGCTGCTGTTACATCCGAAGACTTCCAGATCCGTCCTCACGCATAAACGTGCACTCGTATCGCGCACCGGCATTCTGCGATCACTGCGGCGAGATGCTTTTCGGCCTGGTGCGTCAAGGACTCAAATGTGATGGTGGGGACTCTATCTTTCACAATTTGTATTCTACATACTGAACTTGTTTTCATTCAATCATAGCTAGACTTGTGAGCTGTCATGCAACTTCATATATTTTCTATGTCCCAACTATCTTTATGTATGTCCAAGAGAGTTTGGACATAAGTGTGATACATGTCCACAGTGTCAAACTTTTTGCCCCCTCGCTGTCTCCCCCTGCAGGTTGTGGACTGAATTACCACAAGCGCTGTGCTTTTAGCATTCCCAATAACTGCAGTCGGGGCGAGGAAGCGGCGGCTGTCCACCACGTCCCTCACCAGCAGTCAGTCTCTGCGTCTGTCCACCGCAGAGTCCCTCAGTAGTCTCAACAGCAGCGTGACGTCTGAAGAAACCAGTCTCATCCGATCGCACACCCAGATGGTATCTCACACATTCAGTTCCATGTTCTAGGAAACATACTGTGTGTTCCTAAGTAAAAAACACAGCTTTTGAGGGGACAGATTAAAATAAGAAATGTGCTAAATGAATACTTGTAAAAATTGCATCTTGATTTTAAGTGTATTTTTAGTGTTGTTGTTTTTAGAATGACATTCTTTATGTTTATGTATACTGGCAGTCAAAATTTTAAGTAATACAAAATAAGTCTTTTATGCTTACCAAAGGTTTTTTTTTTTATCAAAAGGGCAGTAAAAACAACAATATTGTGAAATATTATTATGGTAAAGCTGAATATTCAGCAATCTTTATTGCAGTCTTCATTCGTTATGAAGCAAAATATAATTGAGCTTTCCAAATTGAAGTGGCTTTAAGAAAATGAAGTGGCTTTAAGAAAAGAGCTAGAGCAGTGAAAATTCCAATTCCCACCATCAGGGCAATAATTAAGAATTTCCAATCAACATAAAATGTTACAAAACTGCCTGTAAGAGGATGTATGTCTATATCATCATAATGCTTGGTGAGAAAGAAAGTTTGAGTGGCTAAAGACGGCAGCCGTATCACCCTGCAGCCCAAGACTGGTTGCCCACTGAAGCTAAGCAGGGTTGAGCCTGGTCAGTACCTGGATGGGAGACCTCCTGAGAAAACTAGGTTGCTGCTGGAAGGTGTTAGTGAGGCCAGCAGGGGGTGCTCACCCTGTGGTCTGTGTGGGTCCTGACACCCCAGTATAGTGATGGGGACACTATACTGTCAACAAGCACCGTCTTTCGGATGAGCCGTTAAACCGAGGTCCTGACTCTCTGTGGTCATTAAAAATCCCATGGCACTTCTTGTAAAGAGTAGGGTGTAACCCTGGTGTCCTGGCCAAATTCCCACCACTGGCCCTTGTCAATCATGGCCTCCTAATAATCCCCATACACTTTATTGGCTCTATGACTCTCTCTCCTCTCCCCCTGTAGCTGGTGTGTGGTGAGCGCACTGGCGCCGTTGTCCTGTGGCAGCCGTCGCATCATCCAAGTGGATGCTGCACACTTGGTGGTGGTTGAGGAGAGACCCCCCCACATGATTGCTTTGGGTGTACAACAATACACAAAAAGCGCTATATAAATGTATCATTCATTCATTTATTCAAAGACACTCCAAGAACCACATCTGGAGAATTGCAGAAAATAGTTGACTCTCTGGGTCAGAAAACCTTAAAAAAATAGTCAAACAGCACCTACATCATCACATGTTTGGGAGGGTTTCAACAAAAATTATCCTAGCTCATCCAAAAACATATTTCAGTTGCATATTCAGTTGTCAGACACGACTGGAAATTCAAATGGGACTTATTTCTATGGTCAGATGAAACAAAAAATGAGCTTTTTAGCAGCAAACACTCAAGATGGGTTTGGTGAACACAGGGATAAAAAGTACCCCATGTGTACAATTAAATATACTATATCTTATAATGGGCCATGTTTGGATCTTCCAACTGTAAAATAATCCAAACACAAACCTCAAAAAAAAAAAAAAATGGGTCATTGAGCACAAAACCAAGCTTCTGCTATGGCCATTCCAGTCCTCTGACCTGAACCATTTAGAAAATGAGTGGGGTGAACTGAAGAGAAGAAGCACCAACATGGAGCTGGGAATCTAAAGGCTCTAGAGTGATTCTGGATGAAGGAATGGTCTCTAATCTCTTGTCAGGCATTATCTAACCTAATCAGGCATTATAGGAGGAAATGTAGAGTTAGCTGTTAAACTGGTAAATGGAGGTTTCAAAAAGTATTGAATAAAAGGGTGCCGTTAATTGTGGCCAATGTGTTTTAGAGAAAAAAATATTCCATAATTATATTTTCCCCATTTTAAAATCTTATTATCCAAATTGAAAGGTTAGATTGTGAATTTTTCAAATAAAAGATCAAAAGGATTAACAATGCAAATACATTTTCACAGCCTTATTTGACCATATTTACCAAGGGTGCCAACATTTTGATTCTCTCTCTCTCTCTCTCTCTCTCTCTCTCTCTCTCTCTCTCTCTCTCTCTCTCTCTCTCTCTCTCTCTCTCTCTCCCTATATATATATATATAAACAATGCATTTTTATGAAATAATTGTAAGTATTTATCAGTCTCAGTTCATATTTATTGCAACATTTACTAATACATAATTAAAATCAAATGTTTTCTTTGTTAATATTAATTAATGCGCCTGAGAAACATGAACTAACAATGAACAGTTGTATTTTTGTATTAATGACTGTTAACAAAGATGACTAAATACTGTAACAAATGTATTGTTCATAATTATTTAATATTAGTCAATGCATTACTTAATGTGCCTTAACAAATTAATCTTATTGTAAAGTGTTACCATCAAAATATAATTAACTATATTTAGTAAAATATATTCATAGAATTTCCAATTACTGTAAATGTAACATAATGGGATATTATTGTTTAATTTAATATCATATCATGTAAATTTCATGTTGCTCTGTCTCCAGCCCCGCACCCCCAGTGAGGCCAGGCGCTTTTACACCGGACGGCCCGTTCAGCTGGACAAGATCCTGATGACTAAAGTGAAGGTCCCGCACACATTCGCTGTTCACTCGTACACGCGTCCCACCGTGTGTCAGTACTGCAAGAGACTGCTGAGAGGACTCTTCCGCCAGGGACTCCAGTGCAAAGGTCTGACAATCCTGCTCAATAATCCATCCTGATTTACAAATTAGCACTAAAACAGCTAGGAAATTGGATTCATTCATGTTATATTAGTGAATTCCACATTTACCTGCATAATGACCCATACGGGAATGTATTGACAAGGTGATCGGATTGAGTTTGTGGTAATGATTGGCTGGACATTCTTTAGTCAAATAAATAAATGCATGGACATAAAATATTGATTTGAATTGAAATTGTGTAATTATGTAGTTATCTTGCTTGTAGATTATCTTAAAATAACAGTAAAAGTACACTTAATATGTACACTCTCTTTAAAAAAAATGGTCAGTAAGGATAAAAAAAATTGAATATAGCAAATGAAAAAAAAGCTGATATTTTCAACATCACTAATACTGAGAAACGTAAATTATCAGCAAATCATTTGAAATTCAGCTTTGCCACCACAGGCATAGATTACATTTTAAAACACATGCAAATAGAAAATACATTTTCACTTATATTTCAATTTATAATTGTACTGTTTTTACTTGATTTTTGATCAAATTAATGCAGCTTTGATAAACAAGTTGTTTTAAGAGCATAAATGACCTTAAGACTTTCAGAAGCATTAAAAAACCTTACTGACTTCAAGCTTTTAAACTGTAATGTAGTTTGTAATATAGAAAATAATTCCAGCAACAAGACAAACATTAATAATAATACAGTATTAATTTTTTTTTTTTTAGTAATGATTAAAATTAAGTTACTTTTTATATTGTCAAGTAGCGGACTTATATTTATTCTACATACATACTAAATTAATTTCATTTAAATGATTTATAATAATTTAAAACATATTCATGTAATTTATATTTGTTATAATTTTCAATATTTGATTTCATGAAACTTTTTTTCTTCTTTTTTTAAGACTGCAAGTTCAACTGCCACAAGCGATGTGCATACAAGGTCCCAAATGACTGCTTAGGGGAGACTCTCGGTAATGAGTGTGAGAGAAACATTGTTGACATGATGGACATTGCTAACACATTTGGAATATTTGCACCGTGTCTTCTGCAAAAATGTAATTATTGTTTGTCACTTTATGGTGCTTGTGTGTGATTTTTGACTTCTTTCCCATCTGTCTGTGTCTCAGACATATTAAGTCCGAGCACAGACATGGAGGTGCCGATGGACTACAGTAATGAGTATTCTGACACTGATAAGTCATCTCTGATGGACGACTCAGACGAGGCCTGCAGTATCCCTGGATCTTTCTCCCCAGACAACAACCAGGATGGAGCCAGTGGAGACCAGAGGTAGTAGACAGGTTTCAGGCCAAGTCACCGTAAACACAAAGACTAATAATAATAGTTTTATGCGACTCAGGCTCATTGGAAATATGTGACTACATTACCTATATATACATTTCTAGATGTTCCAGCTGAAATTAACACTAGTGGCAATAAAATAGCTACAACTTTTTTTACTTTTCACACAAATTATAATTACAAGGGTTAGGTTAGCAATAAATAGAGGCGTATTTTTGCACGGTTCATTGCAGAATTCTATGTTCCGACTTTAAACATTTTTTACCAAAGTTTTTGATTTGTAATCTAATAAATTTTATTGTTTGCATAACATAACCAGCTCCACATGTATGGCTTTTCTGGCATAGTAAACTTGCTCGATAGCTCACGCGGTAGAGCATTGCACTTGAGATACGGAGCGCTCTGGTACGGATCTGTTAAAAAAAGAGACACAACAATCCACAAAAGAGCACAAAGCCTTGCGTAAGGAAGCTAAATTGGCATGGTTGCTTCAGCAAATGTGTTTTTCTCACATTTGCTTTTGTTCATACTATCAGTTAAGTTTATGGCTGGATTATGTTAGGGCTGCTTTTTAAACGCGATTATCACAGTTTAGTGCAACTTGCCAGACATTTCATTTCTGAAATGCCGTGATATGTACAAATAAGCAAAGTAATAACTGAGAAAATGAGAAAACTACAACACTCACAGCACATTTTACCCGAAACTGCTATGAAACATTCTACAAGAAGCAAAATATAATTTTGCAACTATGTTGTACCCACAGGCATGTTATTTTTATGACACTGTGCTGTTTATTAAACCCGCATCTGTAATTGAGAAAGAGTGATATCACTGATCAGCGCCTATTGTGGAAGTCATCTGAAAAGTGCAGTGAAATATGTATATTTGGACTAACTATCTCAGGTTTTGAGTCATAAGTCATGTATTTCCAATGACTATGGGATGGTTTCATAGCTTGTACAAATCACATACATCAAATTACAAGGTGCACAAGCCCTTCATATTTTCAGATTGCAAGTCAGTTTCCCTTTGCAATACAATGAACTGACCAATAAGATATCAGCTTCACAATTCATGTTGTTTTAGTGCATCTTTCTTTGTAAGAATAGCTTTTATTCAGCATGAAGTTGCCCGCATACCTCAATGACTGTCACACTCCTGGATTCTCTTATAAGATCTCATGATTTATGACATGTGCTGTGATGTTTCCCCAGTGCTAATATTCCTCTGATGAGAGTAGTGCAGTCGATCAGGCAGACCACACGTCGCTCTAGCACAGCCATCAAGGAAGGCTGGATGGTGCACTACAGCAACAAGGACACACTGGTACTTCCTCCAACTGTTGGCTGTCCTGAAAGAGATAATTTACCCAAAAATGAATGTTTTGACCTCATTTGCTCAATCTCATTTCATTGCAAACCTGTATGCTTTAGAACTAAAACACACACACACACACACACACACACACACACACACACACACACACACACACACACACACACACACACACACACACACACACACACACACACACACACACACACACACACACACACACACTTAAAGTGTATCATTTATTTGTACATTTTTTTTAATGGTTTAAATTTCAGTAATTTGGCCCTCCATAATAGTCCTGCACAGTAATGTGGAGCAGTAGTTGCATGGACCACTTTAATGTATTTATTTATTCATTCATTCATTTAAGTGTTTTGAGTCTTAAACCCCATTGTAAATATTCGAATCATTAAATGGAAAATAGTGACAATGATTATCTTCATCTAAATTGTGTTCTACAGAGTTTGAACAATGTAAAGATGAGTAAATGATGTAATTTTATTTAGCTTGATCTATTCTTTCAGCACTGCCAGACAGAGTTTTCTGTCTAGTCTATACGCTATCCTTACCTCACTTCCAAACACTCTATTGATATTTCTTTATGTTCTGCATCAATCTGCACACTTGGGCTATAATATCAGCAAATCTTCAGGCTATTCTGAGCGTCCCCTGCAGGAGTGGGTATTGATTTGTAGGAATGAATAGCAGTAAATGTCACTCATAGTGTTTGGTGCTTCTAGACGAGCATTTTCAAAAAGAATGGGGAAAAATTGGAGGTATTTTCTCAACATTGATATATTGACCTGTTCTCGGCCTCCTGTAAAACTACTTAATTTCTGTGCAGAATTTTACTCCTCTTTAGCCTTTTCTTTCTAACTTTCCTCCTGGTTTTTCTCTTGCGTCCTCCTCTTCTCTTCAGCTCTGTTTATTCTTCACTTTCTTCCTCCTGTCTGCTGGGGTGAAGCTGACCCCAGCACCAACTCCTTGTTGAGCTATGACCTCTGACCTCTCACCCCACCCTCCAACAGAGGAAGAAACACTACTGGCGCCTGGACTGCAAATGCATCATACTATATCAAAACGACACCACCAACAAATACTATAAGGTAGAATCTCTCTTTCTTTTGTGGTTTAGTGACTGTTTATTATGAAAGCCTGTTCCGCCACTGCGGAATTAACTTTTATCTCACAATTTTTACTTCTATTCTCAAAATTCTGAGTTTATATCTGACTTTTTCTTGCGATTCTGAGAATTGCAAGCTATGAATTCAGAACTGTGAGATAAAAAAAAGTTGTAAAAAGCAACTTTTAAATGTTTTATTCCATGTAGGAAACAAAAAACAATTATGAATTTGTGAATTGTGAATAATTGTGTTTAAACTTGAAATTGCAAGAACAAAATGTATAATTTTCAGTTTATATCTCGTAAATCTGGGGTTGTCGTGCAATTTTTGTCGAGGGTTTTTTTGTGCAATTTTGAGAAATAAGTCAGAATTTTGGCATATAATTGTGAGATAAAGTCAGTTTTTTATTTTGTATTTCAAGGTGGGAAAGAAATTCAGAAGCTTGGAATTTAAAGAACAAAAGTTAGAAATAATTTTTAGAGTTAGATTTTATGTCTTGCAGTGCTGAGTTTATATCTTGCAATTCCGTCTTTTTTTCTTACTACTTGGTTTACATCTCGTAATTCTATTTTTATTTATTTCTTTAACAGAATAAAATAAATAAACATATAAAAAGGAAATTTTCTTTACAATTCTGAATTTTATATCTCACAACTCTTTCATATTTGCAAAAACAATAGTAAGAATTATGAGATAAAAAGTCACAATCACTTATTCTTTTTTTTGGTTTTATGTACAGTATTTATTTATAGATTTTCCCATCCTTCCCATGGTGGAAACGAGCTTCCCATCGTTTATAGACGTTGTGAGCTAAATTGCACATGAAAAAGAAGTTAATGTGTCTGTGGAAATGTCACATTACATTATGCATTATGCATTCACAGTGACAGATGAAGCATGAATATTCTAGGTTCATGAAATAATGCATTATGAATGGCTTTCACAAGCTAGTTGGCCATTAGGGTGACTTCACATGTAGAATTACCTGGTTTGATGTATCATTTCAGTTAATTATCTCAACTCACACTGGCATTAACCCAGGCCCTGCTTTTAAATGAACCTGGCTGCATATTGTCTGCATGATTGAGGGTGTAATTTGCCTCTTTGCCTCCCTCCGCAGGAGATCCCGCTCTCAGAAATCCTGGAGGTCCGCCCGGCACGTGATTTCTCTCTCATCCCTCCTGGCACAAGCCCCCACTGCTTTGAGATCATGACGGGTACCATGATCTACTTTGTTGGTGAAGACCCCAACACCACCCCGGCCCTGTTATACAGTGTGTCTGGTCTGCCCATCTCCAACAGCCCCAGCAATGTTGCGCCCAATAGTGGGGTGGGACGAGAGTTTGCCAAAGGATGGGAGACTGCTATACGTCAAGCCCTCATGCCAGTCATCTTCCAAGACAACCCTCCAGCAGAAGGCCATACTCCTCACCGTAAGTGAGATTTATTCTGGAAGAAAGGTGTGATTCTGCATCCATAATCATAATAGGGGTCACTGTTATGAAACCTAAACTAATCATTTGGTTATGAGGAGAATTTAGCTAGATATCATCATGCTATGATATGATAAAATAATATGATGCTCCTTTGATGCTAATTTTCTTAATTTTGACTATTTAAAAATACACGAATGAATGAATTTCATTGTTCATTTTATTATATATATTATTTTGTTTCACTTTTCTTAATCAGATATTTTGATCATATTTAAAAGTGCATATTAGTGCACGTGAAATGAAAAAAAACAAGAAAATATATGTACAAATTATGAAAAGTATCTTTTTAAAGCTTTTTTACAAAGATATATAGATAGATACTGTACATACATACATAGTGCATACTAGCACATTACATATCAACATGAAGAAAGAAGTTACAGTTTTTGAGAATTTTGTATTTTACTTTTTGCATTGAACCTTTTTTTTATCATCCTTATTTGTCATTGACCTTTACACAGTACGAGTTTAACACTAAGATTATGAAGTGAGACTAATATGGTTATTAATCTGATTCATTTTCAGGGCAGGCTTCAGTCAGCATCTCCGTGTCTAACAGTCAGATTCAGGAGAACGTGGTGAGTAAACATGACCTTTAAAGATGTGATACATCACATAGTCTGATGATGACAAAGATGATTATGATAATGAGTTAGATAATAATAAATGATGATGATGATGCACCAAACAGGACATTGGAATGGTGTACCAGATCTTTTCTGATGAGGTTCTGGGCTCAGGACAATTTGGTGTGGTATATGGAGGTATGTCTGACTGAAAACTTTTTTTTAATGTCTAAACATTTGCTAGGGCTTTGCTATGTGGTTGCTAAGGTGTGCTTGGTGGTTGCCAGGCTATTCTGGATGGTTGCTAGGCTATTCTGGATGGTTGCTAGGTGTTTTCTTACTGGACCAAGTGAACAGAGCACATGCACCCTTATGATGTTATGATATTCTAGACTGAAGTCCAATTTGGGACAAATTTCTCTCTTAAAATAATGTTTCTTATTGACATTGATGAACATTTAACTTCCGTGGAATCTTTAAGGAAAGGTTTTTTTTTTTTTTATAAGGATGCATATAAAATATTATTGGAATAATATCTGAATTGGCTGATAATGGCTTAAAGGATTAGTTCACTTTCAAATAAAAATTTCCTGATAATTTACTCATTTCATGTCACCCAAGATGTTTATGTATTTCTTTCTTCAGTTGAAAATAAATTAAGGTTTTTGATGAAAACATTCCAGGATTTTATCCATATACTTAGTTTCAATTGAATCCAAACGGTTGAAGGTCAAAATTACCATTTCAGTGCAGCTTCACAGGGCTATAAACGATACCAGACGATGAATAAGGGTCTTATCTAGCGAAACGATCGGTCATTAAAAAAAAGTATATGCTTTATAAACACAAATGCTCGCCTTACTCTGTTCTGCGATGAGCGCTTCACGTAATACGTAATAACGTTGAAAAGGTCATTACATTTTTTTCCAAATAAAAGTAAATATATTGGTACTGGCATCAGTTATCGACCAAAATTAGTTGGAAAAATATCGGCATATCAGCAAAATCCTCTATCATGCATCCCTTTTAGATTATTCAAATGTTCTTCACACTAAAACAAATATTTATTTCAAGAACTGTTCTTTGGGGAACCAAAAATGATTCTTATATGGCATCACTGTAAGAATCCACTTTTTGAATCTTTTTTTTTTAAGAGTTTAAACACCGAAATTTAATTCTTATTCATAATCCTTGTCAACAGCATATGCAATAGCAAAGACCACTAATGCTAATGCCAGAATGTACGTTTGCAAATATACAACACACAATCATTTCCTCAACCCACACAGGAAAACACAGGAAAACTGGCCGAGACGTAGCCGTGAAGGTGATCGACAAGCTCCGGTTCCCCACCAAGCAGGAGAGCCAGCTGAGGAATGAAGTAGCCATATTGCAGGTGACCAGTCGGGGGCGATAGAGAATCGATGATTAAGCACACGTAGAACTGTGTGGCTAATGAGTGCCATTGTATTGACTGAATGATAATGAACACATATAACACAATTAAACCTGCTGCGTGCCTGCTGATTGTGAGGACACCTAACATAAGGTCATGCATGCAAATAAGCCACAACGTGACACACTCAACTGCATCTCTTTATCTTGTCCTTTCATCCGCTCTCAGAGACTGCGACACTTGGGTATAGTGAATCTCGAATGCATGTTTGAGACACCGGAGAAAGTGTTTGTGGTGATGGAGAAACTTCACGGTGACATGCTCGAGATGATCCTGTCGAGTGAGAAAGGTCGACTTCCTGAGAGACTCACCAAGTTCCTCATCACGCAGGTCAGCGCTTCGTTTAGAGCTTAAAACATGCTTCTCAGAGGTTAAACGCTGTTCACACCAAGGACACACAGTCATTCTAAAGGCCTGTTCACACCAATAGGGATAGCTATAATCTATTAACTATAACTGTAATGCTAACTATATTAGTGTCCTATTTTTCTCATCTGCTGCTTTAAAGGGGCCATGAACTGCATTTTTATTATTTTGTACTGTTCTCTGAGGTCCACTTGTGTTATCAATATTTTTACATCAACAAACCTAATTTAGAAGTAATATGCTTTTTTCTGTCCTGTTTTGAACCCCCTCATTGGAACTCTCTGTTTGAATACATGTGGTGGATTGTAGACTCGGAAGTAAACGCCCACTGCTATGACTGGCTAATGCTGGTGTGTATTCGACAGCCTACAGCCTTCACAGATGGATGCTGCTGTGATTTAGTTCAAAAACATATACATACTCAGTACATATTAAACGAGCTCTGATAACAGACAAAGCAACAGTGCCCACATAATAAAAACAGTTACACTTGTTTGTTGCAACTAAGTAATGAAGTAACACAACAAGTTGTTGCAATGTTACAGTCGGATCCAATATAGCTGGCACAGCATCATGTTTTAGTTTCAATCTTTCTGAAAATCCAATGTCAAATTGTGTCTTGTTTGTAAACTAAAATGTAAAATGAATAAAAGACCAAGTTCTTATTGACACGGATCTTCATTAAAAGTATTTCCTAATGTTAGGATCAGAAGGAAGGCAATGAAAACACTGTTTTTCCACAATTTGGCACTGCACAACATCTTGTTGTCTTCAGATCAATCTTTTTTGTGTTAAATGTTAATTTCAAATGAGAAAAATCTGCTATTATTTTAATATCCAATATGTTATTTATCAATTTAGATATTTTTAATGCTTCGCTACGTAGCAGAAGACACTAACCGGTTTTAAATTCCAGCTGTGTAGATCCGCTATAATTAAACTATGCTGTTCTATTACATTACGATGTTACTTACACTGTTTACTTTAATGCATTTTAATGACAAACTATGAGAAACAGGTGAAAAAAGAGTGACAGTCAGTGTTTAATGTTCATAAATTATTATTTCAAGAAATGTAAAACATTTTGGCTCGTGTATGGGCCGTACCAAGCATGGTTACAATATGTTCATTGTCAAACTCCAAAATCAGATTATTTATTCAGATTATTAATTCTTAAAAAAGCCATTATTTTATTTGAAAAAATGAATCATTTTATCTTATTGACAAAATATTTTAGTTTGTCTTGTATATTTAATTAGATCAGATAACATTTTACGCTGTCATATACCATACCCCTCACATGTTACAATGTACCCCCCAGGGCACGTTGTCACATTCACTTCCATTTTTAGAGAGTAAATAAAGAAAAACTGTAATGAGGAAACAAAGTGATATACTTGTACTAGACAAGTGTGAAATTACTGTGGATAAAAAATTATACTCTGAACCCTTGTGGATTTACACAAACTGAGAAATCCAAAAAGGTTGTGCCAGAACTGCCCTAGCTATCGGTATAGTAATCGTTCTTGGTGTTAATGGGCCATTAAAGACATTATTTCAAACCAGTATTTTCTTTCTCCACTCCCTCTCTAGATTTTGGCTGCTCTGAGGCACCTTCACTTCAAAAACATAGTGCATTGTGACCTCAAGCCTGAGAATGTGCTGTTAGCATCAGCGGATCCTTTCCCACAGGTCAGAAATTCTCAAAATGCTATTTTAACACATCCTGATACAGAGGCATGGGAACCAAACTACAGATTTTTTTTCTGTTGCATAATGCAAGGTTATGCTTCTCCTTTTTACACTTCGTTGACTCTTAACACTTCTTCCCACCCACACGGGATATCTGTAGGTGAAACTTTGTGACTTTGGTTTTGCCCGCATCATCGGAGAGAAGTCTTTCCGCCGTTCGGTCGTTGGCACGCCAGCTTATTTGGCCCCCGAGGTCCTGCTGAACCAGGGTTACAATCGCTCTCTGGACATGTGGTCTGTAGGTGTGATCATGTATGTCAGTCTGAGTGGAACTTTCCCTTCAACGAGGATGAAGACATCAATGATCAGATCCACAATGCCGCCTTCATGTACCCACCCAACCCATGGAAACAGATCTCTCCTGAAGGTGCAAACACAGTAAAATTACAACGATTTAAATGCAAGTTCCTAAAGTACAATAAAATGTCAGATCAAATTGAGAATACACGTATATGAAAAGTTAAAAGAGCTGAATAGAGAACACTTTGCGTGGCCCTTCCTGGTAATTTTTTCATAATAACAAAAAGAAATTAGATGCATTAAAAGCATGCTGACCGCTGAGCCGCTCCATCCGCCTTTGATTTTCTGTCCACAGCTGTAAATTATTTCGCTTCAATCAATGCAGATTTTGTTTGTGTGATCTCTCCATTTCTCCAAAGCTATCGACCTCATCAATAACCTGCTCCAAGTGAAGATGAGAAAACGCTACAGTGTGGATAAGAGTCTCAGCCATGCCTATCTACAGGTAATGCCAATATCAGGCTCATGCTATTAATGGCTCTTTCCATGATTAGGGTGCCACATATAGTATACACACAATACCAATTCTGTATTTTTGACTGTCATTAGCTGTAAACATCAAGATTAAAACAAACAAACAAAACATATTTTGAAAGGTTTTACTTTTATATGTAATGAATCTATAATATATATTGAAATTAGTTACAAAAAGGAACTTTTTCACAATATTTGAAGTTTTTTAGATGCAGCTGTATATATATATATATAGTAAGAAGGATAATCTAGACAATAATAATGCTATTATATTCACATGAAAACAAATTTGAAATAGGTCTGTAATTACATTAAAAGCTCCACATGAAAGAGGAAAAGGACAAATATGAAAAACAACCCGATATGACAAAATCCAAGTATGAATTTGCAGTAAAAGAGTTTTATGTTTGACAAGCAAATAACATTAAGGGCAAATAAGCTTCTTAAGTAAAGTGCTTTTAGACACCGCAAACAAAATGAATCATCATTAGCTGTGGCGTCCTTCTGTCTTTATCATCTCCTTATTTGCTCTCTCCCTCCCACCCCCACCACCCCTGTCTGCTCTGTCAGGATTACCAGGCCTGGTTGGACCTCCGAGAGCTGGAGTCAAAGCTCGGGGAGCGTTACATAACCCACGAGAGCGATGACAGCCGCTGGCAGCAGTACGCCCGTAACCACACACTGCCCTACCCTGCTCACCTGGTGCTCCTCCACCCGCGTCCGACGACGACGAGCTGGAGGGTGCGGAGGACACCGACATGCAGGGGCTGACAGAGCGTGTTAGCATCCTTTGAAGAAGAAACCGAGGCAGAGGACGAGAGGAATGAAGAGTACCTGCCCGAACTCTAGTGATTTTTAGTGCACCACAAGCCTAGGATGAGGTAGTCCTCCGTAAGGAAGCGTAGCTTCGGGTGTCTTTGGCAGGCCGTCTGAACTATGAACTCCTTCAGCCAGCACTGCTGCAGATTTGTTTCTGGGTTGCAGCTTTAAGGAAATAACTATTTTGTATTGCAACATGTAGACACAAAGTCAAACTGTTCATTGTAGGCACGTGCGACACAAATTTGTCAAAATGGGCTGGATTTGGATTCGTCTCCCCCAACTAGATGTCTTTCTTAAGGTGCGGTCACATTTACCAGTATTCTGCGTATTTTCGCAGGCGATACCCAGTTAGTTCAATGGAAATGCACGCTATCGTTAATTTCATGTCAGGATGAACGATTTCCTCATAAAGATTTTGCAAATGGTTCAAGTTGGTCACACGCATTCTGTGTGAATGGAGCTTCATAAATTGTTTAACTTTTTCCCTACAAAATTTTGCTAATGTGACCGTACCTTTAGGGGACAAAATGGAAGAAAAACGACCGAAAGATCTCGAGACACGGTTTAAAAATGTTGAATATTTGCAGAATCTTAAAAACTTGCAGGACATTCAAAAAACAGCGCAAAATGTGACAAAATGTCCAGAGACGTTCTTCTGAAGGTGGCTTTCCTGACAGTGGTGCTTCGAAGGTGATGAATATATTATGTTTTAAGAGTTTTGATGGTCAAAACTATTTAAAGGTATGGTCACAATTACAGGTGCTCATTGAAATTTTGTGGCCGAAATCCAGTCATTTCAATATGAATCTTTGCAATCGGGAGTTTTGTGCTAAGTTGTTCCTCAAGATTGCGTTCACGTTCATGTGAATTTGCCGCATTGACCAACAGAAAGTTGAAAATGATTTCTGTGTGAAGCGTGCTTCATACATGGATAATATAACTTTTTTGGCCCACAAAATGTCACCCAAGTTTTGCCAATGTGACCTAAACTGCTGAAGCGCAGCATGTATTTAACATGCAAATTAAAGTACTGGAAAAATCATAAAAAGTTAGTCAATCTCACTAATTGACTAATCGACCACCATGACCCATCCCTAGTTTGTCGTTCACAACAGATTGACGTCAAGCTGATAATCTCCAGGTCACCAGAAATGTATTAGTCATGATACAAATGCAAAGAAAGAAAACACATCTGTTAAGCTGGACTTTTTCTATTTTGTGCTCTGTGGTGATGCCTCCTTTAGTTTCAGATCCACTTTTTACATATAACTGAGAACTTTTTTGCAAAATAACCTGGAAGAAGTCCAAAAGTCTGGTGTTTTCCAGTATCGTTATCGGTTTGCCCTTCAGGTGCAGATGACTTCACCGCTGAGAATGGATGTTATCTCATGAGGACTGTTAAGCTGGCTGCCCCTTGGCTTTATCCGCATACAAAATGAGTGCACAAAGACTACCTAGGCTGTTCTCAGATCAGCTGCTGTTAGCTACCGGCTGATCTTTGCTAGTACTAGCTGGACTGGATGTGTATTCTTATTCCTTACTGACCCTAGACCTGAGCATTAGGCTGCATGTCACTGAGAATTAGGTTTGCTTGAAACTTATTGCTATGAAGGACAGTTTTGTACACATGTAACCTTAGAAATTCTGATGTAGTTTGTCGAAGGTAATGTCAGAGCATTTCCAGCAGGTATAATAAACATGGTGATGCATAAATCTGTTGAAATGAATCTTCTTGAGTCATGATTCTCGGAAGAGAATGATAGAATGAAAAACATAAAAATACATGGAGAATTGTTCCAGGTACAATACGGCTTAAGCTTTACTGACAGCATGCGTGGGCACAGAAAATCATTTCAGCTTGTTCCTCAGTTTGCAAAAAAAAAAAAAAAATCAAAAGTGTTGAGGTTGAGTTATGTGTTTACTGTACAATGGAGGTCTATGGAGAAAAGGCATTGTAGAGGGTTTAATATATGTGACCCACTCTGTGAAATCCAGATTAAAGTCTCAAAATCTATGAGATAACGAGCATCAAAGTTTGATTAATACCATTAATTTCACTGTAATTTCAATCTTTGACATGACCCTACTCAGTCACTATTAAAGATATAAAGGTAAAATTTTCACAGAATGTTCTTTACCATATGAAGTATGATTTTTTGTAGAAAACAGCAAATAACAACAAAAAAATACTTTAGCTGGGTTTTCACAGAGAGGGTCCCATATATTCATTATTATACCAGTATAATACTTTATCTGTATCTGAGCTATATATCATAATGTTGAAACTATGATAGACATTGAGAAAGATGTCTTGATAAGTAACATATTAGAGGACGATAATGTGTTATTCAATGTCATATTAATGGAAACCAAAGGAAACGTTTGCTAATTTAGTTTTTATAGCACAATTTAAAACGGAATAATTGAAAACCACCAAAAGGCACTGCATGTCCAACTTTAGCTTACAAACCAGAGGGAAACCTTTCTTCTCTCATTTAACTTTATCAGAATATGAAGAAAAATATATGTATATTACATATGTCATTAATGGCAAATTTATAAAGAACAGATTACCATTCAAAGGGAATACTTATATCAATAATATAGAGGCTTATATTTTTAATTTGAAATGATATTAAGAAAAAAATAATAGGCTAAACTGGAATTTTAAATATTAACTTATGTGACACTGAAGACTGGAGTAATGATGCTGTGAAATTAGCTTTGCCATCACATTAATGAAAGGCATTTACAACTTCACTAAAATAGAACATAAATTATAATAATACTTCACAGTAATGGTATTCATTCCAGTTAATGGTGAGAATTGGTCCTAATTTGTACTTTAGGTGTTAGTTTAGGGACCAGTTCTTATTAACTTCTTAGTTGCTTATTAGCATGCATATTACTAGTCTAGCATATTGGCTCTTTATTATTAATGGCTTATTCTGCATGACCATATTTTAGATCCCTTAATACCTAAACGTAACAACTACCTAAATAACTATTAATAAGAAGCACACTATCTTTTTTCCTTGTCCAGTGCCTTGTTCTCTTGCAAGTGAATTGTACTCGGCAAGAATTTGAAGTTGTGCCTGTAATGATAGTCACACATTTGAGATTGTTGATCCTTTTAAATATCTTGGCACAGATAGCAAACTGAATTTTGTGGATAACATTAATTAAATTTTAAAATATTAATGTACCTAAGGAGAATCAGTAGGTTTGGAGAGAGTCAGAACACAGGAGATTGCTTACAAACCATTGGTAGAAAGTGTGCTGACATATAATTTAACCTCTTGGTATGGGCATTTTAATTGTAAGCAGAAACAATAATCCGGCAAGGGTCACTAAATCAGCTAGTAAAATCACTGGCAGACCACAGAGTCATTTGGGTGAGGTGTATATATCAAGAAGTGTTGAGAAGTCAGAGTGTATTCTAAAAGACTACTCCTCTTTTGTGTGACCAGATTGTTCTACTGCCCTCTGGGAGATGGTTTTTAATGCCTAGGGCAAAGATCACTATTTATAAAAGATCCTTTTGTACCTGCTTTGTGATTTAATGTGATGGTTTGTATCTGTGTTTTCTTGGTATGTGTCTGTACTTGGTTTTCGCTCATGCTAAAATGGTATAACTGCTTTAAGTTTAAACTCAAACACATATTTCGTGATTTAAACTGTGAATGGAACATTACGTTGTTTCAGATCTACAACAATCATTATTTCTGTGAAGTTAAAAAAACATTATGAAATTGAAAGTATCATATTTGCCCTGACAGTTTTGGGGAAAGTCCACATTTATGAGTCCAGCAACTGCTCTGTACTCTAGAAATCAGCCAGTTAGTAAGATAAATGAAAATGCAAACCACCAGAAACGGGAAGAATGTGAAAAAAAAAAAAAACAGTAATGCACCCCAAACAACAGCCAACCACAAAACAGTGTGCACAGCATACACATAAATGATTTAGCAATACGTTTTAGATACAAGCCTCATTCCTTCCCTGTATTATTATATTCAATAATTGATTAAATTCACTGAAAGGTCAAAACACCTTCAGTTGTGCCTTTTTATCAGACAGATGAACTGCTCCACATTTCCTCATGGAATGCAACCTATTGAGAGAATATTAAGTTTATATAAGTTTACCCAAATTTCTCAGAAGTCTTAGCCTTTAACAGAGCTTTTCAGACAGAAAAACAGTAGGTGGTTTGCCATTAGAGAAAAGAAAAAAACTTTGATAAGGCTTTGATTCAGCTTTGATTTATCGGTTCAATCAGGTATTACTGAGAGTGACGTCTTAAAGCGGAAAGTGCTCATAATGAAAATTATGGTTTTATTCCATTACCGAAACAAGTCTGTAGTTTCTCTTATGCTAAACAGGAAGTTGTGGCATTGTCAAACGTCTAAGGCAGACTTAACCATCACTGGAAGTTTGTCATAAGCTGTTGTTCACTGCGTGTCTGGAAAAAGCTTTTACTCACTGCGGTTTCCCCTAACGCTATCACAGGCAGCTCTAAAGGAAAAAACCTAGCTCTAGCATAACATCTTCCTGTAGACATACATGTGCGAGACTGTATTATCTCTCCTCCCCTTTCTCTCTCTCTCTCTCAATTCATCTCTTCTCCATCCACTCTGCGCGAAGTGCATCGGCTGAACCTGCTCTCACAGGGTCACTTTTGATCTTCTCCGGCCTGGAAGCATTATTAAAGTGCATGACACCCTCTTCACGTCTGAGGAACTCAGCTGGGCCACTTTTCTCAGAGCTCACGTGGGACAGGAGCTGGACTTGAGGCGGTTCTGGGACTGAGGTTGTAAAGTTACACTGCTGGGATTGGGTGGAGGAGACCTTTCTTGGGTTGGAGCTGGTGGAGAACAAATTATACTTTGTGTGTTGATTCGCAGGTAATTTCTTTTTTTAAGCTGGTTTTGTTACAAGAACTAGAAGAATAATGATGGACCAGTGTGTATGTGTAACTAAGATCAAATCAGAGGGTGGACACTACTAACACTACTAAAGCAGTTGTCAGACACTTGATCCTAATATTTTAAAATGTTTACAGCGCTGGGATGCGTATATGGGGCATCCGGCTACCACGTCTAGTCTTATTAAGAGTTTTGAAAGTACATTATTGTAACATTTTAATCAGAATAATAATATGTTTTGAAGTTTATAAATTGCATTGCGCGAAATCGAGTACAATTAATACATTGTGAGAGATAATTATACCTTCGAAAAAGTAACTAATTTCATTTAATATTATGATATTTTTAAACTATGATGTGCGTCTTACAATTTATTTAATTTATAAACTGATAGTCATATAGCCCGTATAAAAAGATGGGACTTTAACTTTTCCTTGAAGATTTTTTTTTTCTTGAAATTATGTGTTAATTATGATGGTTTGAATAATTAGTCATTAATGGAGTAAAGGGGGGTATGATGGTAAAAGAGATGATGCACATCCTGGACATTTCCAAAAAGTGCATCTCAACATCTCAAGGTGTGTTAACCCTGTTACCATCATATTCTCCCCTATACAGCAATGAATGAATCCATAAATAAGTTCAAATTGTTATAAAAAAGAAAAATTGTCATAATAACATTATCATAACAGGCAAGTCCCTTGATTTATTTATTTATTTTCACCGTCTGTTTGTTTGTTAGCAACGTATATGTAGAATGAATAAATACAACAACAAAAAAGATGCAGACTAGTTTTTTCTTTGTTGTTTTTTTATGAGTAATCAACAATATCCTCATTGCGTGACCAAAGGCATTTTTAGGGTCATATGTCTATGTGCTGACCTAACAGAATGCGTAACATTAACATAACACTGATGCATGGTAAAAACACTGTTAGTTTTGTTCTGCACTTACAGATTGCCTCAGGATGGGAGTTGGTTAGGGTGCGATTATGCCATTCAGAGGGGCTGAGAAGGTTCAGCCCACCACTCTTCTTTCCAGTCCACTAGCTTGTGTCTCAACAGCTCTCAGGGGTGCTCATTAAACCTGTAATTACAATAGCAAAACAAGAATAAAGTAATGTAAACACATTATGTAAGCTAAGGGAAAGGAAACGGAAAGAAAATCTTCATTAAAGTAGATGTGTTTATCAATACTGTGTACAGCAACTGCAGACTGAAGAGTCCCACATTATCCCTGACTTCCTTTCTAGACAAACAGTGAAAATATCCTACCCAGATTTTTAAGAACACTGTCACTAAAAGAGTTGTTAAACCATCCCTAACATCGAAAAAAATCAGTGTAATGCACACCCTCTAATGGCCTTTTGCTTTATTGAGCCCCAAATATGCAATTTGATAGAAAAAACATACTGTGAAAACAACAACACCCGATAACTGGTTTAATGTTTTCAGCAGCTGTTTACTAGTGCTTGTGAAAAAATGCAACTTAATTGAATTAAATGAGCACTTGTAGTGAACTTCAAATCTTAAAAGTCTATTTTTAAAACTGATAATTTAATATGCATTAACATGCTTAAGTAATGTCAAATTAACGATTTTAAAGGACATTTAAAATCTTCGTTTAAATAATATGTAGTTGTTCTTTAATGAAGAACTTGATGTGTTGACTAACTGCATATTAAAACACAAAATTCCTTCTAATTTTAATAATAATGTAAGTATAACATAAAGGATTGATATATTTGAATAAAATTGTATATTTGAAGACTTCAGATATGAAAACCTCTAAGTCTGTCTTATATATTTTTTTTTCATGAGCATTTTTATCAGTCTCATATGAAAATAGCATCGGACATTTTTGAAAATAAGGTATGCAGTAACTGAATAACATTTTCTTTGCTATTAAAATGAAAATAACTCAACCTCAACATAGGAGCCTGACAAAAATGCTCATTTGAAGGGGGGGAAATCTTGAGTTTAGAGGTTTATGCATTTAAAGTCTTCATCTATAATTGCAATTAATAATATATTTTAACATGCAATTAAGTATCTGAAAACATTACATAACGTTAGCACTTAAGTTAACCTTTTAAAGTGTTTTATTTATAAAATATGCTTTTAAAAGTAAGCTTAAGTGTACTTCTTTCTCAAAAAGGAGGTGAGTAAGAACACAAAAAAACATGTGATTCATTGCTCACTTGATCCGTTTTGGGATTTTCACGTCAAACATTCTGAACTTGGAATATTTTATTTTAAAGTACCTGTGTATTTTCTTTATGGTACAGCCCCTTTTGTGGTTTGGATCATGTGGTTGTGGTTTAAATTCATTTCTTGGCCTGTGTCCATGTTTGTTATCTCTGGTGTTTGAGTGGCAGAATTCATGGGCAAAAACAGAAAACATCATTATGCAATATTTGACATTTAAAATCATCAGAGAATCAGAGATATATGGCATATGTTGGCATAGGTTTAAAAGTGAATATTACATTTAAACAACAGTAAACAATGTGCAGTTTCTATTTTGTGATGCTTGATGGAAATTTCAACCACAACCCTGTTTCAATCTTTAAAGGGCACATTGCCCTCTTACTTGATGACATAAATTAAGCATGAAAAAATAAATTTGAAGGAAAACAGTCCAACATATTTTGAAATGACAATATCATTAGCATAGATTTCACAGCAAGTGAATCACAGCACATCTTCATCGTCGCTTATCCCAAAATAACCATCAGACTTGAAAAATAATGAATCAGTATTATCGTCATTCACAGCAGAGCTGAGAAGGAGGCTGTTTATGATGCAGTTTTCAATTGTTTATGTATTGTATGGGACACCGTTGTGTATTTGCTGGTTGAATCTAATTCTACATCTCAAAGTCAAGCTTTAAGAGTGTGTGCTCAGTTTACCTAGCTATTGATTTTCCCTCTGTTTTGCACGGGTAGGGTGAATTGCACACATTACTTCAAAACCGTTGCTCAGTTAGACCTGAATCGAATTTTAGTGTGACGCACTGCTGCTAGGCCAATCCCTATAGCGGCTAATGCTGTTAGTATGGCTGAGTTTGATATTGTGAGCAGACTAAGAGGACCATTAAGATCTCAAAGTCTCTTACATGAAGCAGAGGTCTGCGAATACATTACATTTTTAAAAAGTCATTTGATACTTAAATGTTTTACTTGTCTTGCCACATATTGTGCAGATAATATAATATTAATGAAACAAAAGGCCACTTAAAGGGAGCGTTCACCCAAAAATAATAAGTCATAATTTACTCATACTCAAGTTGTTCCAAACCTGTATGAGTTCCTTCTTCTGTTGAACACAAAATAAGATATTTTGAAGAATGTTGGTAACAATAAACATGACATTTCTCAAGAGCAATTTTTGAAGGAGACAAATAATACAGCCCAAATTGTCCTTGTAAGGATAGATGTGTACATAGCCTGCATTTAAATATGAGTTTGGTTCATAGGTTCCCACGCGGTCATATTACAGTTAATAAATTATTTTGTCCTCCACATAATATTTTAGGTTTTGTCTGGGACTGAGGACATCTCGTAATTAAGTTAGATATTCAACTGCAGCAAGCCCACTGATCTGCCACTTAACATCATATTGAGCAAAACCCAACACATCAGTAGGTCTACAATATTAGCCTAGTATCAGTTCACACACAGGCTTATAGCCGTGTAAAGGCCTAACGCCCAAAGTATACCTTTTACGCGTACGCGAGGGACAGCTGTCCATTGTCGCTGTAGCTAACTCGCATTCCGGTTTGTTCTGTTTATGCAGTTTTTCTTTGGCTACTTTGAATCAATACCCCCACGGCAGGGTTGCCACCTTGTGGATAAACTAATTACTGCAAGAGAGTTATTTGCACATGTACGACCTGCGTATACAAAGTAATCCAGCGATGAGCATACAGTATGCACTTACTATTCTGATTGCACATAAAAAGTGAAGGATTCTTTGGCCTTAATGGTGGCAACACTGGCCGTTGTTTTACAGTAGAAAACGAAGCTAAAGAGCCGGACAACGACAACAAAATAGCGGAGACTGCAACAACAGACGCTCACATTGATAAGCGCTTGTAAGCGAGAGGGTATGAGGCAGCTCAGCTTTGGTTTAAAAATATTTGTTATCAGTCATGACTTAATGGGGAACAATAGAGCAGACACTGAACATGGATGAACCGCTCGTACAAAACTTAAAATGGAGCTGTCTCAAACCCTCTCGCTCATAAGCACTTGTCAATGTGAGTGTCTGTTTTTGCAGTGTGCCACCTGAGCGTACGCTCGGTTACAGAATTGTTGGTGGTGCGCGTACCATGCATGTTCTGTTCTGATGATGCAATTGGCGTCAAGAGCACTGTACTCTGTCTCTCGCGTACGTGTAAAAGTTAAGTGTAATTTGGGCTTTAGTTGTAGTGAGTGACAAGCTACGTTATTAAACAAGCTAAGCTAGGTGAGCTTATAATTGCTCATAGAAAAATACATCGGATATCATCATTTTTTGTCAAATCAAATCAAATCAAATCACTTTTTTATTGTCACATCACCACAGCACAAGTGCCTTGGTGAGTGAAATTCTTATGAGCGTGCTCCAGACAGTGCAGAAAAACAACAGACAATTTACCTATGGACAGACAGTGCAAAAAAACAACAAACAATTTACCTATGGACAGACAGTGCAAAAAAACAACAAACAATTTACCTATGGACAGACAGTGCAAAAAAACTGCACTGGAGCATTTACAGTGCTCCAGACAGTGCAAAAAAAACAACAACAATTTACATATGGACAGACAGTGCAAAAAAAAAACAACAGCAATTTACATATGGACAGACAGTGCAAAAAACAACAGCAATTTACATATGGACAGTACATATTTACAGACTGTACAGAAGACAATGTGCAAAATACACATACATATACTCAGTACGCTTAGTGTACTATAGAGACATACTCAATTATCAACGACACATTATACACCGTATGTGCACATCTACATTATGTACAGTATCTATACATAATGTGGTCTATACATAGTAATAATGTGAGGTGCAACAGATTATAAATTAACAGCAGATTGGTTGAGCAGCAGATAGATGTGCAAAGGTGCAACAGATTATTCATATGCAGTGTCGTGGATGTGCATCGTATGGTGTCCAGTGATAGCAGATAGGTTGTGTTAGTGCAGTGTGTGCGTAGTCCAGTTGAACGGTGTTAAAGTGCAGTGCATGGCATGTTGTGTGAGTGGGAGTGTGATGTAGGTGAGTTATTTGTGACTGTTCATTAGCCTGATAGCCTGAGGGAAAAAGCTGTCCCTCAGTCGGCTAGTGCGGATCGGATGCTGCGGAAGCCGCCCTGAGGGCAGCAGAGAGAGCAGTCTGTGGGACGGGTGGCTGGAGTCTTTGATAATCCTCCGGCTTTCCTTGTACACCGCCTGGTGTAGATATCCTGGAGGAGGGAAGCTCACCTCCAACAATGTGGCGGGCAGTTCGCACGACCCTTTGCAGAGCCCTGCGGTTGCCAGCGGTGCTGTTTCCATACCAGGCGGTGATACAGCCGGTCAGGATGCTCTCCACAGTGCAGGTGTAGAAGGACCTGAGGATTCTGGGGCTCGTTCCAAACTTCCTCAGCCGTCTCAGGAAGAAGAGACGCTGATGTGCCTTCTTCAGCACTGCATCTGTGTGAGCAGACCATGTGAGATCCTCAGTGATGTGAACGCCGAGGAACTTAAAGCTGGTCACCCGTTCCACAGGTGTCTTGTCGATGGTGATGGGTGTGTGTTCTCTGCTCTGTCTCCTGTAATCCACCACCAGCTCCTTGGTCTTGTCGATGTTGAGTGAGAGGTGGTTCTCCTGACACCATTTAGTCAGGGTACTCACCTCCTCTCTGTAGGCCGTCTCATCGTTGTCGGTGATCAGGCCTATCACCGTGTGTCATCAGCAAATTTGACGATGACATTGGAGCTGTGTGTAGCTGTACAGTCGTGTGTGTACAGGGAGTACAGGAGTGGGCTGAGGACGCAGCCCTGCGGTGCACCAGTGTTGAGGATCAGGGGAGATGATGTGTTGTTGCCCATTCTGACCACCTGACTTCTGCCTGTCAGGAAGTCCAGGATCCAGCTGCACAGAGATCTGTTCAGTCCTAGAGTCTGGAGCTTCGCAACCAGTGTGGCAGGCACTATAGTGTTAAATGCTGAACTATAATCCACGAACAGCATCCTCACATAGGTGTTCTTATTTTCCAGGTGGGAGAGAGCAGTGTGCAGGGTGAAGGCAATAGCATCGTCTGTGGAACGGTTACTGCGGTATGCAAATTGTAGTGGGTCCAGTGAAGCAGGCAGCACAGAGCAGATGTAGTCTCTGACAAGCTTCTCAAAACACTTGCTGAAGATGGGGGTCAGAGCAACGGGCCTCCAGTCATTCAAGCATGTGATTTTATTTTTCTTTGGTATGGGCACAATGATGGATTTTTTGAAGCATGAGGGAACCACAGACAGAGAGAGGGACAGATTGAAAATATCTGTAAAAACCCCGGCTAGCTGGAAAGCGCATGCTTTGAGCACACGGCCTGGTATGCCATCTGGGCCCACGGCTTTACGGATGTTCACCCGTTTAAAGGATCGAGTTACATCCGCGACAGAAAGGGTGAGTGGACTGACCTCTTCTGCGGCAGCCGCGGCAGCGCTCTCTGTGTGTGCGGTGTTATCAGCCTCGAACCGAGCATAAAAGGTGTTGAGCTCATCCGGTAGAGAGGCGGCGATGTTCACAGTAGCTGGTTTACTCCCTTTAAAGCCTGTGATGTTGTTAATGCCCTGCCACATGCTTCTTGGGTTATTGTTGTTGAAGTGTTCTTCAACTTTGTTTTTATAAGTTCGTTTGGCTGCTTTGATGGATCTCCTGAGATCGTAACTGGCTTGTTTTCGATCGTCAGTGTTTCCGGATTTATAGGCAGATGTCCGCGCTGACAAGGCTGATCGAACATCGCTGTTAATCCACGGTTTTTGGTTGGGGTAGATGCGGATTGTTTTGGTCGGAACTACATCGTCTATACACTTCCTGATGAAACACGTGACCGTATCTGAATACGCCTCTATGTCGTCTTCAGACGCTGCCCGGAACATGTCCCAGTCCACGTGATCAAAACAGTCCTGTAGTATAGCATCCGATTGGTCTGACCAACAATGAACTGTCCTGAGAGCGGGTGCTTCACGTTTCAGTTTCTGCCTATAAGCAGGCAGGAGCAGAACGGAAGAGTGATCCGATTTGCCGAAAGGTTGGCGGGAGGGACTTGTATGCATCCCGGAAGGGGTGTAACAATGGTCGAGTGTGCGATCTCCACGCGTGTTGATGGTGACGTGTTGAAAGTATTTTGGAGCTATTTTTTTGAAGTTGGCTTTATTAAAGTCCCCTGTGATAACAAAAGCTGCATCTGGGTGCGTGGTTTCTTGCTCACTTATATTCCTGTACAGTTCCCTGAGTGCCTGGTCTGTGTTGGCTTGGGGGGGGATATAAACAGCCGTGATTATGATCGCTGTAAATTCCCTCGGTAGCCAGAACGGTCGACAGAAGCGTATGAAATTCCAGATCAGGGGAGCAGAAGGATTTAATAGAGTGTATGTTCCTTTCATTACACCATGAGTTGTTGATGTAGAAGCAAACACCCCCGCCTCTGCTTTTCCCTGTGAGCTCTTCCGTTCTGTCCGAGCGGTGCACGGAGAAGCCCGTGAGCTCGATGGCTGAGTCTGGAACCATTGCAGACATCCAGGTTTCTGTGAGGCAAATAACACAGCAGTCCCTTGTTTCTCGTTGGTATGAGATCCGCGCCCGCAGTTCACAGAGTTTGTTATCCAGTGACTGAACGTTGGCCAGTAAAATGGTTGGAAGAGGAGGTCGGAAAGCACGGCGTCTCAGTCTGACGAGAACGCCAGCTCGTTTTCCTCGTTTTCGGCGTCGGCGGCGTCTCCTCGCTTTCGCAACCCACACAAAGGGCTCTGATGCGGTGTCTTTGAACACTCCACCGGCGTTCAGAAACTCAAAGTCCGGTTTGCGACGGAGGAACCAATGTTCAAAAGCGTGTCTCTATCGTAGACAGTTATACTAACAACATCTAACACGTAAAACAACAAAAAAACAAATAAAACATACGAAAAACTGCAAAGTTTTCCCGGAGCTCGCAACACGGCTGCCATCCTCGGCGCCATCTTGACTCTCATCTTGACTTGTCATGACTAATTTATTAATTATTCAGCATTATCTGTATTAAGGAGAAAATATCACTTCATCCAACGTTTAAAGTGAAAAAAAATAGCCTTAATAGCCTACTTACACATAACTACTGAAGTACTTTGTTCTCTCCTACCAACCGGACTTGTGTGTGTGTCGGTGAGGTAAAGGGGGAAAGCAGGCATTTCTTGGGGGCTTGATCATTTCTAAACTTAAAAACGCTTTTTTTCATTTAAATTGCTTTACTACTCACACAATTATTTGAAGTATATGTCCATTATATTATTTACAATACACAGTGTTTTTTACTGATATTTTTAGAGGAGGACAACCCTCAGACAACCCACCCCTCCCGCGATGTACGCCCCTGGTGTTGAGTAGTACTACTGTAAGGTTAACCCTACTTGCTTTAAATGATTAACAGTTGAAAGCATTCATTACAAATTTAGAAAAGTAATCAAAAAATAATCAAATGTAATCAGTTACATCACTTTAATAAAGTATTTGAAAGTTACACTACTTTACATTTTAAATAGGGTAATTTGTAATCTATTACATCTCAAAAGTAACCTTGCCAAAAACTTTTTGTGTGATCTATCTCTACATTAATATGATTAGGATCTGTTTATTTTTATCTTGACTCCTCTTCACATCACATTTTGTTCTCAGCACATGCTTGCCGACATTACACAAAACACATTATTACACGTACTGTACCGGGACAGGCAGCTGAGAGCAGAGGTGTTTTCCTGTGTAGAATACCCCATGTGCCATGCTGTAATGAATGGTTGTTTGCTTCCTGGTCCAAATCAAATGGGCCCACCCCGTTTGCCCACCACAGTCCCCATGCAATTTTGATCGTGAGATAAAGCTTAAATTCTCACGTGAAAATAAAACAGCTCACTTCAAAATATTAGCAACCTCTCAATAAACCACACACACTATCAGAAGTCTGACTGATTACTGTGAATGAGATGTTACGAACAGTTCAACTTCAAAGAACTAGAGAAAAAATGATTCAGAGATTCGAAATGTCATCATGTGGTTCCTGCCACATCACGCGATCCAAAATAAAGCCATACATATACTGTAACTAAGGGTGTTTGTGTGCACATTTCAGTTAATTATTTCAAATATCATTTTGGTTACACATTTATTCTGATAGCCCACTTTTGATATTTTTAACTATAAGTAACTGTATAAGTTTCCAACTTCATTTAAACTAACTCTCATTAGAGTATTAGTAGAGTGTTAGGGTTAAGTAATATAATAACTTGACATGTAGTTGCAAAGTTGTTTATAGTTAGTCGAATGTCTAAAGTGGACTATCAAAATTTGATAATATTACCATACATTTTTACAAATAACAACAATATACTTCTTTCAGATGAAAATGTTTTGCATGTCTTTAAAAAATACATGAAAATTAAGTTAATATGTAAGTTTATTAAATGGTTATATGAGTTATTAATTTGCAAAGTCTGATAATTTGAATGTACTGTTATCGATTCGTAAACTTTTTTTTGATGTTCAAATGATTAATTGAACAGATCTGACTCAGAAAAGTGATTCATTTACAAATTAGACATTGCAAGCCACATCATTTGAGGTATCATTCATGTCTGTATTAGAAATGGAACTAGATGAGTTACGCATCAAAATTATATTTTTAAGATTAGGGATATACACTCCATGCATATGAGCAATACTATGATGCTTGTCTTAAAAGCAAGAACAGGACATTTAATAGTTCAAGTGCAGCTATAAGGCTTTTTGGGGAGGCGAAACGTTGACTTCGGTAGGGGTGTTTGCTATTCTCACAGGTCTTGCACTGAAGGGAGAATTGAGGAGCTGTAAAACCCTTCATGTGGAGACCGGGGGTGATTGTGTAAAATGCATCTTTCAAAGAGGTTTCAAAGTGTAAGGCCTGCCACTCGTGTGAACGGAGAAAAAACATGGCATGTGTGTGGCATATGAACAGATGTTAAGGCTCTGCCTACAAATATCGATGATCTCCAAGATCTGAGGCAAAAGTTGTTAGAATGCTTTCGAAAAACAGAGCCAAGGCTTAAATCCATTATAAACTCAGTCCAGGCACATTTTACAAAACTCAGCTCAAAAACATGTTTGCTCAACCATGAAATTAAGTTTAACAGCAAGGGTTTCATTTTACCTTTAATATCAAACATATCATAAAATATATAGCAAAGGAAGGGATCCTGGTCACAGAGGTAACAAATGACCTTTTTCTTTCTAAACTGATGTATCTTGATAATATTTGTGCAATATATTTTAGTGTTTAGAAATACAAGTATATATGACACTTTCTCTATAGAATATTATTATAATTATTTCTGTTAATTTGTTTTCCATGTTTAATTCTCTATCGTAATCATGACACATAAAGCTAGTAATACTGGGGATGACATTTTGCTACTCGTTTAACTTTAAATTAATTACCAGGCTTCCTTCAAGCTGCTGTTTTCTGATAAGAATTACTTGGCAACCTTTGTAAGAGACTGTGGTGTGTGAAAATGTCTATAAAATGTTGCTTTTCTGTATAAATTAAGCAACAAATGTGTCTGGCAATATATATATATATATATATATATAATTTTGAGTAAAACATGGGTTATATTTGATGTGCAGGTGTTGTTAATCTGAGATGCTTTCAGTGACACATTGGTGTTCATCTTGGCTGGTTAACCATTACACCTTGACTTAAGAAATAAAAGGAAATGTTTTGTGCATCAGGTTGTTCACTTTTCATTGAAACCACAGCCATTCTGCAACTTGCAGCAACCGGAAATTTGTTGTTTTCATTTGGAGTTGCCATCTCCAAGAAAATTTTTTGATCATGTGCCTGATGCGCACTATAAATTCTGAGTAGTTAATCAGTACATTGTCTGAGCCATACTTTCAGTAGATTGATATTTTCACATCTGTCATGACAATTATAATTAACATCTAGATTAATCTAGAAAGGACTTTTAAAACATCACTACATTGTGCACCATGACAACATCTGCATCAACAACAATCAACAGCAAAAACGTCTAGCCAAGTTTAACCGCATCATAGCTATGAGAGCTCAGATTTTGAAACCTAAAGGTCAATGTTTTACCACTATTTTACATGCGCTGAAATGCAAACTGACAACAGCTGTATGCTTGACTGTAAGGGCATAACATTGCAAGTGAAAATGCAATTACAAATATCAATAATAGCTTTTTTCACTAAATGTAATTCTTGATATCAATAATTGTTAAGATGCCATTGTTGATATAAATAATTCACATTTTATTAGTGAAAATTCCATTCCTGATATCAAGAATTTACATTTTAAATGAAAATTGAATTGTTGATAAATTTTTTTTATAAACGATACCCTGGTTGGGATTAAAACCCAAAATAACTTAGGCTAGAGCTTTAATAGTGCTTATGAAACTTGGTAACATTTATTGCAGTGTCCTTGAAACACAAGTTACATGTACTTTCAATAATAGTAATTGTAAATTATGCATAATTACATGCAATAACCCTGCACGTACTTGCAAAGTACTATATACTTGGTATAATAATTGCAATAACTCCTACCCTAAACCTACCCCTAACCCATGTAGGTACCTTATATTATCCAGGACTTTCTTATGTAAGTACATTGTAGGTACATATGGTAATATAAAGTGTAACTCTTAACCCTAACTAGTAAACATGTTAGTATTACCAGTGCATAATTACACTGTAACAAGGACACTGCAAAATAAAGTGTATACATTTTACCATGATTTTACTCAAGCAACATTAAATGCAGCCACTAGGATATGTTGTAATATTGTAAATTCCTGTACACAACAGTCTGTTAAGGAGCCATCCATAGTTGCATATGTGGTGGTTGCCAAGGTCTGACTACTAAGCTAAAGTATGGTAAATTATGCAAGAATTGGTGAATTTCACACCTATTTTAATCAGGGTTGTGCACCATTTTTTAACTGAATTAGAATTATAATCAACTTAAATTCAATTGAGTTTCATCTTTGAAAGGGCATGATCTAGAATTACAATTAAATGCAGAATTGAAAATGTATAATTTTTTATGAACTATGGGATTTTCTGATGCAGATATTTATTAGTGCATATATTTCTTTGTGCACACAGATTATGATGAACGCAACATACAACACAAGCAACTCATCATGTGTGATCATGACCCAGCCAGCAGGTAACCTGCTGATGTCCATCTACATCATCGCCTTCATCTTGGGGCTGCTGTTCAACTTGATCACCCTGGGGCCCATAATTCAGCAGATCTGCAGAAAGAATGTTCTAGGGATCTACCTGCTCAGTTTGTCCTTTTCGGATCTTCTGTACATCCTCACCATGCCTCTGTGGGTTTATTATTTCAACAACAACCACAAATGGAACCTCGGCCAAGGACTATGTAGTCTGGTCGGTTTCTTTTACTACTCCAACCTGTACATCAGCATCTATCTCCTCTGCTGTATCTCCATCGATCGCTGCTTGGCCATCACCTTCCCGCTCAGAATCCAAGTCTTCCGCCGCCAGCGCTATGCCTGGATCATCTGTGGACTGGTCTATGTTTTCATCATGGCCTTGCACTGTATGGTGCTGTCCCTGGATAAATTATCGGATCCACTGGATGACACTGAGCAAACATGCTACGAGACCTTCCCCATGACGGAACGCATTGCGATGTTCAACCTGATGCGGGTCGGAATTGGTTTCTTCTTGCCACTGGTGGTCATCACCGTCTGCTACTGGTTGATCCCAACCAAGGTGCAGCAAAGCAGAGGGGTGGACAATCAAGGCAAGCGTAAAGTGAAGCTTCTGTCTATGGGGGTCATTGGTATTTTCTCCTTCTGCTTTGCGCCATACCATATCCTCCTGATGGTGAGGTCTATCGTCTTCTTTTATTTGGGAGAAGAACAAACCTGCAGTTTTGAACAAGCGATGTATTTGCCCTTCACTTGCTCCCTCGCTATCCAGCCTGAACAGCATGGTGGACCCAGTGCTCTATGTTTTGGCCAGTAATGGAGTAAGGGATGACATGAGGTTGTTCTGTTGGAAAAACAAGCAGAGGCAGGTGACAGGAAGCCCTCTTGTTGATTCCAAATGGAAGACAAGAGTAACCAACTTGGGGTAAAACTAACCTCAGATCTTTGAAAACAGACTTGCATTTGATAACCCATTTTGAACCCATTCAGGAATTTCGCAAATCAGTGACTGGCACAAATGTGCCCAAATTGTTTGCGCTGACAGCATGTGCACTATATTTTGGGTTCATGTTGTTAAGTTGTGGAGGGTCCAGCAGGACTTACAATCTGGCATGCTCCAGCTCTGTGATCCAGACACATTAGAACAAACTTTTTGACAAATAACTGCCATCGTGACTACAAACTGCTTGCTTTTGTGAAGGTGATAATAGGCAAATTGCACCAAATTTTGTGAGTAAAGCGTATCTACTGTACAATAAGCTTAATCTACATAGAAAATAATGTCTTGCACTGACAATACTGGCACTGCAGCACTTTTTAGTGCATTTATGGCGCTTTTCCACTGCATGGTACGGTACGGCTCAGTTCGGGTCGGTTGCATTTCCACCGCAGTTTAGTACCGCTATAGAGTGGGCGGGATTATTCACGCGTCGTTATAATTGCGCCGCCTCTACTGCCGTGACATCATCGTAAACGCGCCACAAACAAACTCACAACAAAGAAAGGAGACGGAATAGTGTTCTTCATTCTCGGCATGTGGATGTTTTTAACAGCAACGGAGAGGTCTATGAGAACGCTTGTGATTTAACCCCAGCAGCAGAGACTGTGGCAGTGCCACGGGCTGTAGAGGAGGAGAGCAGGGATGTGTTTAACAGCAACGGAGAGGTCTATGAGAACGCTTGTGATTTACCCCCAGCAGCAGAGACTGTGGTGCAGTGACACGGGCTGTAGAGGAGGAGAGCAGGGATGTGTTTAACAACAATGGAGAGGTCTATGAGAATGCTTGTGATTTACCCCCAGCAGCAGAGACTGTGGTGACAGTGACACGGGCTGTAGATGAGGAGTGCAGGGATGTTCGTGCAGGTGTGCTGCATTACTTGATTAGTTAACTATTTATGCAGCGTGTTCTGTAAAGTGAATTATCAATAAATTTTGAATATTTCAAAATGTACAATGTATCCCTTGTTTTTTTTTTTATTTATGTGATGGTTTTTATAATCGTGGCATTAATCATTTGTCTTTTTCAAGAGGTTCATTACGTGCTCATACAATAATACTTATTTAATATAGTCTGGAGGTACACTTATTCGATCTGATTGTTTTTAATTGAAGCAAAACACAGATACAGAGGTAAAAATATAAACCGAAAACATACTCTGAAAATATAGCAAGTTCAAAAGTAACGTTATACATAAGGCTTTTTCCTTCGGCGTCGTGCCATCAAGCTCTCGGCTATCAACGAGAAGAACGTCTGAACTTCCTCAACAGACAACGACACTGCTATTTTGTGGTTGATGCAAAAATGTGCGTTTGTTTAAACAGAAGTTGCGTCCGCTCCTTCGCTGGCTGTGCTGATTTAAATCTAGCGGGTAGGACTGTAGAGGAGGGTCTCGTGTCGCAAGTTCAGTGACGCAGTAATGATGATTTTCTCCGGCCAATCAGTGATCAGCAGAGTTTACACGTCACGCTTTGGTAATGGTACGGCTCGCATGGAACCTCGACTGAAGTGGTACTAAAAAAGTATCAGGTACCAGGCACAGTACCCAGTGGAAAACCCCCCAAAAGTGAACCGTACCGTGCCGTACCATGCAGTGGAAAAGCGCCATTAGAGCTTGGTTAAACTTGATTGTGGGTGTTTGTGATGCTATATTTGTGCCGACATACTGTGTATTACAAAAGTGATTGTTTAGTGAATTAGCCACTGTACGACAGTATTTAGTCAAGCTCAATTTATTTGTCCAAGTCAGGACAAAGACGAGAGGAGGGTCAGATCCAAGTCAATGACAAGTTTTCATGCTCCTGAGCTCATGACCAAGACCATGAACATATGCTTTTAGCCTGGGTCTAAGATCATATTTTTATGCCTTTGTCCTTGTTTCTCGAATCTGAGTCCAACCCAATAATTTTGGTCTTGGTCTTTGAATCTGGGTCTAAGAACATATGTATTTTCATGGGATTGTTCTTGTCTTTCATGTCCAATATCATATTTTCATGATTTTGGTCTTGGTCTTTGAATCTGAGTCTAACAACATATTTTCATGGCTTTGGTCTTGGTCCTCAAATCCTAGTCCAAAACTATGTTTATATGGTGTTGGTATTGGTCATGGTCCTCAGGTATGAGTCCAATACCATATTTTAAGCTTTTGATCCAAAGTCCAAAATCATATTTTTATGGCAGTATTCTCAAACTCAATTCCTGGAGGGCCACAGCTCTGCTCAGTTGTGCTCCAACCCTAATAAAACACACCTGATCCAGCTAATCAAGGTCTTCAGGATTACTGGAAACCGCCAAGCAGGTGTTATTTGGAGCTGGTTGGAGTTAAACTCTACAGAGTTGTGGCCCTCCGTGGCGACCGATATCCTAGTAGTTAGTGCACCGACTTATAGCATAACCATGCTCACGGTGACCCAAGTTCGATTCCTGTCTCTAGGTCCTATGCAGATCCCGCCACCCTCTCTCCACCTCTCTTGAGACCACTGTTTTTTGGTTTTGGTCCTTGAGTCCAAGATCATATTTTCATGGTTTAAGTATTGGTCTTGGTCCTCTAGAAACAAGTCAAAGACCACATTTTTATGGTCTTGGTCTTTGAATCGGAAATTGGAATCTTGGTCTAATAACATGTTTCCATCCTGGTCCTAGAATCCAAGTACAAGATGATTTATCCATGGGCTTGAGCTTGGTCCTCGAGTCTGGTCTTGGTCTTGCCATGGACTCAGGAGCATGTGGACAGATTCAAACCTCTTCTGGTCTTTCTCCTGACTTGAACTCTACCCTCTTCTGATCTCAGTCTTAAATTTAAAAATGTGGTCTTGTCTACAACATGGATATGTCCAGGCTTTTGTTCTCAGACTCCATTATGTCCACTGTGAAAAAATATGAATTATAACTTTGCTGTTTTATTTGAGCTGTGATATATGTATATGTGTCTTTACGAACATCGAGAGGATGTTTAACAATTCTGGATTTGCAGCATAACAGAACCTATATCCCTGTCTTTGAAGGACCCTTGAATCACTTGAACTTTCTATGTGAGAGCCGTACTCAGCCCGTGTTGTTCTTGTGAGATAAAGCCTAGCTTGTTTGTCCTTGTTTAATTCACCGATGACTCAATGTAATTTACCGTTAAACCAGATTTAGCCGTTAAAGATTTAATCTGGATGTTAAAAACAGCTTGTTGCAATGTAATTAATTTCAATGCACAGCATATTTCCTCTCATGTAACATTACCACAAAAGAAACTGTGTATTATGAAATAAAATAAATGTTCTGACTCTGACTGTTATGCCACATTTGCACAGTGATGCTTCCGTTACAGCTCTTTAAACGGAGGTAAAATGATTAGTGTTTCATTCAAGAGGTGGAGACATCTACTCTTAGTGTAATCATGCGGCTTTCTGAAGAGAGAGAAGAGCGACCAATATGACACAAGCATGTGTTCTTGAAGGCTGATGAGGAGGAACTTTTTGTAGCATCTCTAACCGGTATCACCCACAATACACTTTTTTACAGCTTTGTTCACCCACCTTCCGCTAGAATGATTGCCTCTATAGATGAGTGGCTCTCATGTGACTGCAGTCTTCTGTACGTCTGTGAGTGAGAGTGGCCTTCTGCTCTACTGTAAAATGCCACAGACCATCTGAATGGAGTGATTTTGGATTGTGAGCAAAGCAATGAATTGTAGCTTTGAGTACCTGATCTGCAGACTGAATGGTTTAAATGACTGCTCGTTTTCACCTTTCGCACCAGACGCTGTGCCATTCAGGGAAGATGGAAATTGGATGCCATGTAGTGTTAGAATTTAGTTATTTGTGCTGTCACTCGTCTATACGTGCCAGAACATTTCTGTGAAGTTCACTTAAGGAAAGAAAGCCACATTCTTTTATCATAATAACCGCGTTGCATCGCAATAGAACTAATGCGAGCTATTCTGCATTACACAATGAAGCTGCCGATGAGCTCTCGCCGCAACAGGAAGTCTGGAGGGAGAACAGCACAGAACACTGTGTCTGCTTTCCTCTGCTCGAGCAATTGATTTGCACCTTGCTGAATGCAGACAACAGATGGAGGTGAGAGAGCATTTTCATGTAGGAGGCACAACCGGGCATTGCATCAAAATGCAGATAATTGATTTTGTGTAACTAAGTGAATCTTATGAAAACATGTCAGGGTCACGTTTCACACCAAAATCAATGAAGAAAAGGTCCTTGTACTATTGTTAATAGTTTATTGCTAATATATATTAGAATTAGAGTTAACCAAATTTTGCCATAAGTTAAATATATTAAGTTTCTACAGTATATACATCTATTGTAGACACGTAATTTCCTGTAAAGCTGCTTTGCAACGATTGTAAATTATGATATAAATTCACATTTTCTTAGTACTTCTTGAAAGGGAATGGGATGATGATATGAAACGTCATATAAGCTGTCAAAAACAAAACTAATATAAATGAAACCACTTGAATTGATCAAAATTAGCCCTTTACTCATCACTTTGACTGACATTCTGACAGCCACTCTGACTATTATTCATGTGGCATCACCAGAGAGCTTGGAATGACCTTTTGGACTGAGAACCTCACAGGGATGTCTCAGACCACGCCATGTGGAATTTATGGATTCAAAATAAGAAAAGAGGTTGTCAGGGTGGTTGCAGTTGGGATTATACACTTCATTATTATTCTCTCAACAGGTCAACCTCTTTGTCATTACAGCGCCTGGTGAGACAAAGGGATTTTGGAATCCATTAGTGACTCTTAATGAAGGGCCAGGAGATCATATTTGACTTCACAATAACCCAACTTTTTTCCATATGTAGGCCCACGAGTCTTTAATGTGGGATGCACAATATATTGTTATGCAGCAACAAACAACAGTGGTGCTTTGATGAATGTCTTATCAAAATGAAGACAAGACTCAATTAGCAATAAAAAAGCAAATAATATATATGGTTTATGTTTTAAATATCCACATTAAATATATATTTTGATTAAACTTATTGTTACATTTTGCTGAAACATTTTTGCTTTTTATTTGAATTAATTTATTTTTTAGTAACAGGTCTAAAAATTGCTGACAGACTTTCATGTTAACGGTTAAGCTGTTGACGTATTTAACTTCTTGCCATGCTTTCTGTGGAAACCGTGCAAAATTAGTAACACAGGATCTTTGAACATGTTCCATAAAAACAAAAAAAAGATTTATGGGAATTTTACAGCCACGTGCTTATTTCTCATGATCATATTTGTTACTAAAATAATCTCTAGCATAAAACGAGTTCTGGTCTGAGCACTCTATTTAGTAAAATGAAAGAAATGTATCTCTCTCTCTCTCTCTCTCTCTCTCTCTCTCTCTATATATATATATATATATATATATATATATATATATAGCGATAGATAATTGGAAGTACGTATTTGACTGGTTCTTTTGTCCCTGAAAATATTGGTTCATGGAGCATAAAAGAAAGGGGTTGAAGAAATAGTTCATGCACTCACCCCCATATCATTCTGAACCTCTTTGATTTTCTCTCTTCCACAGAACACAAAAAGGAAATGTGAGACAAAATGCACTGGCCTGGACTTTTCTTTACAATGAGAGTAAATGGGCTTTCCAAACTCAAAAATTAACAAACAAAAAGTATCTTACAAGTGGTTCTCAAACTATATATCATAACCAGCAGCTTTGTGGGAAGAGACCAATATTTATATTATTACTCATGAAAAAATTATTTAAAAGCTCACTTAACATCAATTCAAATATTGTGACAGGTTCAATGACCAAGAGTCACTGAGGATTAAACACATCATGGAAATATACCTTCGTAGAACATAATAGACATATAGTTTCTGCTTACAGTATATATCTTTGCAAATGCAGATTTACCTGCTTTCAAAAACCATAAGAGCAAACCAACATATCTTACACCGACACTCTGGCACAGGAGCTTTTTCATTCCATTCCAGCTTTTCCAGAATTTGTTCTCCTCTATTTGATAATAGTTGACCATGTGACATCAATTTCTGGCAGCTTGAAGACAAATGGACATGAAATGTGAGGCATATACAATCTGCCTCAAAGAAACACAGCATGAGCTCTTGGTGAGAGGGAGAAAACTGTTCCAATCAAACAAATCACTGTCATATGAGTTTCCAGTCTTATGATGAAATATGTCACTGATGCACCACATAGAGATTTGAATTGAGAGGATTTCATCCATAAATGACAATTCTGTCATAATGTTGTTCCAAACCGGTTGCATTTCTTTTTTAGTATTTTCTTTAAACTGCTTTTAAGCATGCAATCAAAGTCAATGGGCTCCAGTGTCATTTTGGACCCCATTGACTTTCATTAAACAGTTAAAATATCTTATTTTGTGTTTCAAGATGCAACAAAGTCATACATGTATACAAAGGTATGAAGGTGATTAAATAATGACAACATTTTCATTTTTGGGTGGACTATCTCTTCGAGAGAATTTATTTGGTGGCTAATTTTATTCTAGCAAGAAAAATTGCTATTGCTCATGGCTGTCACGCACAGGAAGGAGAGGCACAAGGTAAGTTCAGGCAATCCGAGCTCTTTTATTTAACACAAACAGAAAGAGTACTCAAACAGGTGGGATCCAACAGAAATGACCATATAGAGCTCACAAAGAGGAAGATAACAGTCCTTATCTGGTTCTTGTAGGAAAGGTACATTGGAGGATCAGGATTCCAGCAGGTAAGGAAGCAGGTAAAGGATAGCGTACAACCTCGAGACCAGCCGACGAGGGAATGAGGTGAGCAGGCTTATATGAGGACTAGGAAGTGGATACAGGTGGTGGTAATTAGTAATCTGGTGATTGTGATCTGGTGTGTGTGGATAGCGTGGTCGGTGAGTCAGTGACAGTACCCCCTCCCCACGGGCGACTCCTGGCGCCCGCGACCGGCTGGCGAGGCGACCCGCGCGCCCCTGGGAGCCGGTCGATCTGGGTGGACCTGATGGAAGTCTGTGATGAGTGATGGATCCAGGATATCATCTCTGTCCACCCATGATCTTTCCTCGGGACCGTATCCTCCCAATCCACGAGGTATTGGAGCGGCCGCCCGCCGTCGGGAGTCTAAGATGTCTTTGACTCGGTAGATGGTTTCGTTGGTGTCGACTTCGGGGGGAGGAGGTATCTCAGGTTCTGTGGAAGGAGGGAGAAGAGGGTTAGTGAATGGTTTGAGTAGGGAGACATGGAAGGTGGGTGAGATGCGGTGATTTGGGAGTCTGAGTTTATAAGTCACTTCATTGATCTGCCTTAAGATGGGAAAAGGCCCGATGTAACGGGGGCTCAGCTTTTTGCAGGGCCGATGGAGACGGATGTCCCGTGTGGAGAGCCAGACTTGGTCTCCTGGTCGGTACTGTCGGGCTGTGGTGCGACGGACATCGGCATTGATCTTATGTCTCCGAACTGCCTGCTGAAGATGGATGTGTGCTGAGTCCCATACCCTCTCGCTCTCACGGAACCAATAGTCCACTGCAGGGACTTCAGAGGGTTCTCCGGTCCACGGGAAGAGTGGAGGTTGATATCCTAGTATGCACTGGAAAGGTGTCAAACCTGTTGTTTCCTGTCGCAGGGAATTTTGAGCGTACTCAGCCCAGGGAAGATACTGGCTCCAGGTGTCTTGGTGTTCGTGACAGTAGGCTCGGAGATAACGCCCAATCTCCTGAATCTTACGTTCAGTCTGTCCGTTAGACTGGGGATGGTAACCTGAAGATAAACTGACGGTTACTCCTAACAGACGGAAGAATGCGTGCCAAACCCTGGAGGTAAATTGTGGTCCTCTATCGGAAACAATATCTTCTGGTATACCAAAATTCCGAAAGACGAGTTGGAATAGAGCTTCAGCCGTCTCCAATGCTGTGGGTAACCCCCGTAAAGGGATGAGTTTGCAGGCCTTTGAAAACCTGTCGATGACAACTAAGATGGTGGTGAACCCATTCGAGGAGGGGAGGTCGGTAGCAAAGTCGATTCCGAGATGGGACCAGGGTCGGTGCGGAATGGGTAGTGGAACCAACTTGCCTTCTGGCAGGCGGCGGTGTTGATGCAATGGCACAGACCGAACAACCCTTGATGTAGCGGGCGACATCCCGAGCCATGTTGGGCCACCAGTATTTGTTCCGGAGAAGCGAGAGGGTTCGTTGGTTGCCTGGGTGACCCGATCCCGGAGAGGAATGAACAGAATCCAGAAGGGCGAGTCGTAGAGCAGTTGGTACAAAACTTTTCCCTTCTGGGCCTCCCAGCGGAGCAGGTTCGTCCAGAGTGGCGGCACGAATTTGATCATCCAGGGCCCATTCAATAGGGCAGACAAACACCGTAGGAGAGAGAATGGGTTCTGGGCAGTCCGGGGATGGATCTGGTTGATGAAGGCGGGAAAGAGCATCCGCTTTGAGGTTCTTGTGACCGGGACGATAGGTTACAGTGAATCGAAAGCGGGTGAAGAATAGGGCCCACCGTGCCTGTCGTGGGTTGAGACGTTTTGCATCACGGAGGTATTGGAGGTTCTTATGGTCAGTAATAACCTCAAAAGGGTGCTGTGCTCCTTCCAACCAGTGTCGCCACTCTTCTAGGGCAAGTTTGATGGCCAGTAACTCGCGGTCTCCGATGTCGTAATTCTGCTCCGCTGGGGATAGTTTTTTGGAGAAGTATGCGCATGGATGGAGTACTGGAGGTTCACCCTTCCACTGGGATAGCACCGCTCCGACTCCCAGGGTTGAAGCGTCTACCTCTACCACAAAGCGGAGGTTCGGGTTTGGATGAAGCAGAGCCGGTGCAGAGCAGAAGGCAAATTTAAGATGTTGAAAGGCCTGGGTGGCCTCTGGCATCCAGGATAACGACTTAGGTTTGTGGCGGAGGAGAGAAGTAAGTGGAGCAGACATTTGGCTGTATTGGGCGATGAAAGCGGCGGTAGAAATTAGCGAATCCTAAAAACCTCTGCAGTTCCTTTACCGTGGTGGGTTGAGGCCAGTTCCGTACTGCCTCCACCTTCCCCTGGTCCATCTGTACTCCATCTGGTGTTATGACGTAACCGAGGAACTGGACCGTGGATTGGTGAAACTCGCATTTTTCCAGCTTGAGGTATAAGTGATGCTGGCGAAGACGTTGAAGTACCTGGGTGACGTGTTGTTGATGTTCATCTAGGTTGGGTGAGTAAATTAAAATATCATCTATGTAGACAATGACGAATCGGTGAAGCATGTCTCTGAAGACCTCATTCATGAAGTTCTGGAATACAGACGGTGAGTTAGAGAGGCCATATGGCATCACCCGGTATTCATAGTGGCCAGAAGGGGTTATAAAGGCGGTCTTCCATTCATCACCCCTTCGTATGCGGACTAGATTGTAAGCACTACGTAAATCTAGCTTCGTGAAGATGCTAGCCCCTCGGAGATCTTCCAAGGTGGTAGGGACCAGAGGAAGAGGATAGGCGAATTTGACAGTGTGGGCATTGAGAACACGTAATCGATGCAGGGGACGTAAGCCCCGTCCTTCTTTGCCACAAAGAAAAACTGGATGCTGCAGGTGAGGTGGATGGCGGATGAACCCCTGTTGAAGTGCCTCTTGAATGTACTTCTCCATGGCAGTGCTCCGGGATCGAGAGTGGATAAATGCGTCCCTTCGGCAGTTTGGCCTCTGGCAGCAGGTCGATAGCGCAGTCCCATGGTCGGTGTGGTGGAAGGCGAGTAGCCGCGGACTTACTAAACACATCCTCGAATGCCTGGTATTCCGTTGGAATTTGGACGGTGTGTTGGGGTATGGGACTTTCAATGGAGGTGGAACAGACAAATGCTGAGGTATTAGCTTGAGGTGGTTCTGGAAGGTTGGTTAGACATTCTTTGAAACAATAATCACTCCATTTGAGTACCTCTCCGGAGTTCCAGTGAATGTCAGGATGGTGTAAAGCGAGCCAGGGGCGTCCCAGGACGATATCCACCGTAGCGTCCTCCAACACCAGGAAAGATATGTACTCAGAGTGTAAGCTGCCGATGCGAAGAGTGACTTCCGGGGTGCGAGAACGCACCAAGCCCTTGCCTAACGGCTTTCCCTGAATATTTGTTATTTGATAATGGGTGGCATTTCGATGACGAGGAACGTTAATTTGGGTGAGAAAGAGAGAGGAGATAAAATTCCCGGAAGCGCCGGAGTCAACGAGGACTTTGGCTGGAAAAGATTGATTCATGTGAATTAGGAGAGCATCAATGTGTGGTAGCTTAGATACATCAGGGAGGATTTGGACCGTACTCACCGCTGGGCGTGTCGGGCGAATCGAACAGTCAGGCAGGAGATGATCATGAGCTCCGCAGTACAGGCATAGACCCAGATTGCTTCGTCGAGCCCGTTCCGTTGGTGTCAAGTGATAGCGTTCCATTTGCATTGGCTCAGGCGCTGGAGGGCGGGTAGCCGGGGAGGCGACAGTAGTGAAGGATTCCTCTGTATGACAAGCGGTTAGATGTTGCGAGATGTGAAGAGCTCGTTGCAGAAAATTCTCGAGCCCCACCGTGTCGTCATAGATGGCCATTTGTCGGCGAGTCTGTGGGTCTAGACCACGTCGATAAGCTGCCAGGAGTGCGGTCTCATTCCAACCGCTGGCCGCGGCAAGCGTGCGGAAACGAACGGTGTAGTCATGAATGGGCGTTCCTGCTTGCCGTAGACGAAAGAGCTCATCATGCACGGAGATCGCTGATGTGGAAGTGCCAAAGACCTCCCGAAAGTGGTCCACAAAAGTGTTCAGGGAACGCACTACTGGGCTGCGAGAATTCCAGATCGATTCCGCCCACTGAAGGGCTCTTCCTGATAGTAGGGATATAATGAAAGCGATCTTAGCTCTGTCGCTTATGAATTGATGCGGTTGCATCTCAAAGTAGAGCGAGCACTGGAGAAGGAATCCACTGCATGCATCCGCCTCACGGAGTAAGTCACGGGCTTGGCCATGGGACATGCGGAGGCAGATGAAGTGACGGGAGGCAAGGGATCCGGTGTCTCCATCTTGCAGATGAAATCCTATATATCCTTTACGGGGCTGGTCTTCTGTCACGCACAGGAAGGAGAGGCACAAGGTAAGTTCAGGCAATCCGAGCTCTTTTATTTAACACAAACAGAAAGAGTACTCAAACAGGATGGGATCCAACAGAAATGACCATATAGAGCTCACAAAGAGGAAGATAACAGTCCTTATCTGGTTCTTGTAGGAAAGGTACATTGGAGGATCAGGATTCCAGCAGGTAAGGAAGCAGGTAAAGGATAGCGTACAACCTCGAGACCAGCCGACGAGGGAATGAGGTGAGCAGGCTTATATGAGGACTAGGAAGTGGATACAGGTGGTGGTAATTAGTAATCTGGTGATTGTGATCTGGTGTGTGTGGATAGCGTGGTCGGTGAGTCAGTGACAATGGCAGGCAGTGATTATCATTTATTTTGTGTACAGTATGGCTAAGATAAATTCACTTCGCTGTGCGTGACAGATCTGTCTGTATTCACAGTGGATTTTAATGTGAATGAAATTATATACCAAGACAGAGAGGCTTATTTATGAGCAAGAAACCTTTTCATCTCTCCTCCTCAGAGCGCTATTGATTAAGGTTTTTTCTTGTCCTTACTTATTTATTGAATATTCAGAGTACACAGAATGCTAAGAGCTTCTGATCGTTTAAAAAATATCCAGACGGCAAGCCACATAGTCATCTCTCTGATAATTACTTGATAATAATGCAATTTCATATCACACACCAGCATAATTAAAGTGGTGCATATGTATAAGCCCACAGCTGTACAGCTAAAGCTATAATTTTAGAAACTAAAATGCATACAGATTAGCAGCTGATAGTGGTTCCAGTTTATCTAATTTTGTTTTTAAACTGTCCAAATACAGCTTTCCTATTCTGAATGGCCTATGCAAATTTATGCAAATCCCTGCATGGTTTACCTTGGGAAATGTGAGGCAAACACTTGATATTTCTGTAAAATAAGTGCATCATAACTAGCTGACTACCCTGAATGTGTTTTACATTAAGGCTAAGAGGGCTCACAGCGTAGTGGTAATAGACGAAAATTAAAATGACAATGAAATAAAAGGAAAGTATTTCACATGTGTGAGGGGTAATACAATTTAAAGGCGTTCCATCTTGTCTTTTTGATGCCATTTCTAATACATGTTATCTTGTTGTTGTTATCACTGTTGTTATGGCAGCTGCCATAAGGATTTGTACTTTGTGCCGTTCCCCAGAGGAATAAAGTGAAAGGAAGAAGGGTACAGTGGTGTGCTGCCAAATGGGAACAATCTAAATTACTATTACTTGAGTGGCAACTTAAAAATGGTTGCTATGGTTTCACTGAAGCACCATTTCACCCCTGCAATGCTCGCTTACACTTCAGATTTTCGAAATATGTTGTCAGTATTGGACTTGGAGTAGGATTTTATGATAAAAAAAGAGTGTAAATTTGAGTGCGATTTTCCTTTGGCTCACAATGAATGCACAGAAGATTGAATTTATGAATGAAAGAATAATTTATATTTTGGCAGGATCCACTGTTATTTTGTGCTTTTGTGCAGTTTTTAGGATGTTTGATTCATATGCATTCTAGCTACTTAAATGAAAAGTGTGCAATTTTTTCAATGTTGTGAAGTGAATTGTCAAAGTGTAATGTTAAAAATACATATTCCAGTTTAATGTGTTGAGACAACTGTATGGAAGCTATTTGTTGGTTGATGGCATAAGAGACAGAAAATTGATGACTGCTGCCAACTTTGGCTCAACCAGTGGTGTGAATTTGGGGCGGGGCTATCTGTTTGTCCGACCAATGGAAGGTTTGAAAGCAAGTATTGTGCATTTTCCGTTCGCTCACTCTTGTGAGTTAAAGAAATTACACACTTGACATTTAATGGCATGGCAATTATCCAACAGAAAAAAAAAACATTAGCAAAAATTGTCTCTGTGAGGATGTAAAGATGTGTTCACACCATGTCGGAATTATCATACTGATGAGATTTAGTGAATATATTTTGGAGTGCTCCAAATTGTACCACTAGACATGCAGAAACACTCAAAATACCAATGGCTTTAGCAGCAAAATATAGTTTAGCAATTAAAAAAACATATTTCAAATGAACAATCCTAGTTTAACATACAGTGATGCTAACACTGAGTTGGATAACTAATGTCTACTCTTATTGTCACGGATCTGCCTATCCTGCTCCCTTTCCAATCACAGTGCACGCCCTCACCTGGTTTCACTCATCATTGATTGAGCACACCTGCAATCACTTACCGTCACCCTTCATAAGCTCACTCACCTCTGTCACTCATCGGCTGATCTTGAGGTTACAAGGCTGCAGCTCTCTACACTGGTCAATGTCCTCCTGTCTGCCCGTCTATCCTGGAACTCGTCTCTGCCAGTGGAAACGCAAGTTTACAAACAGTTGATACTGTTCATCCTGCTTCCAGAACATTCTTCGTTGTCTCTCTTATGTTGGAAGCCCTGCCTTGGTTATAGTTAATAAATTACCGTTTGACTTGCATCTACCTGTCTGTCTTCCTTGACCAGTACCGTGACAGAAGATCATCCCCTCAAAATAGAAGATCCGAACCGCACCGATGGAGGAGCGAGCGTAATTTATTTCGCTGGCTTGCGCAAATCCGGAGCCGTGGGAGTTCGCCACGGCTTTCATCCCTCTCGCCCTCACTAGCTCCCTGGAGGATGGGGTCCTCAAGACCCTGTTCCGGCTCGGGATCTCCTACCATCAACCTGTGGAGCTCCCAGACACTTCCCACCTGAATTGGGAAGAGACGGTGACCCAATGTCTGGGAGATCTCCAATCCCGAGCCGGAAGCCCGTCCAGCTCACCTTCTTCCCCACTGGTTCCGTCCAGTTCCGCGTTAACCTAGCGCCCCCAGGTACCCCTGGGTTTGTTAATAGATTATGAGGGGAGGGTTTGGAGCCCGGCCCCAGAGCCTGCTCCTCGCCAGCGCCCTCCGGTGCCTGCTCCTCGCCAGCGCCCTCCGATGCCCGCTCATTGCCAGGGCCCTCCAGTGCCTGCTTCTCGCCAGTGCCCTCCGGTGCCTGCTCCTCGCAAGTGCTCTCCATTTCCTCTGCTGGTCCTGCCCAGTGCATCCTCGTCTCTGCTGGTTCCGTCCAGCTCTACCGAGCACCCAAGTGAGTCAGAGCCGCCCGAGCGCCCAAGTGAGTCAGAGCCACTCGAACTCCCAAGTGAGTTTGCGCTGCCAGAGCACCACCGAGATTCAGCGCTGCCAGAGCACCACCGAGACTCGGCACTTCCCGAAGAGTCTGAGCCGCCTGAACTCTCACAAGAGTCAGCGCTTTCCGAGCGCCCCTAAGAGTTGGTCCCGTCCAGCTCACCGATGCCTCCGCTGGTTCCGTCCAGCTCACCGATGCCTCCGCTGGTTCCGTCCAGCTCACCGATGCCTCCGCTGGTTCCGCCCAGCTCACCGATGCCTCCGCTGGTCCCGTCCAGCTCACCGATGCCTCCGCTGGTCCCGTCCAGCTCACCGATGCCTCCGCTGGTCCGTCCAGCTCACCGATGCCTCCGCTGGTCCCGTCCAGCTCACCGATGCCTCCGCTGGTCCCGTCCAGCTCACCGATGCCTCCGCTGGTCCCGTCCAGCTCACCGATGCCTCCGCTGGTTCCGTCCAGCTCACCGATGCCTCCGCTGGCCCCGTCCAGCTCACCGATGCCTCGTCTGGGCCAGTCCGGCTCACCTTCGCCTCCACTGGCTCTGTCCAGCTTTGCGCTTCCCGAGCGCCCCACAGAACACGCTCTGCCTGAGTGCCCAGCAGAGGGGAACTTCCCCAAGAAAATTTGGGGGCCTATAACCTCTGCCTGGGTGGCGGGCGCAGAGCCACGGAACTCCCTGACCCACCAGAAAAAATAAGGGCCAGGTCTCCAGTTCCACCATGGTCTCCAGAGCTCCCTGATCCGCCAAGGCCGCCACAGTCCCCGGATCCGCCATGGAGCACTGCCCTGGAGGCCACCTGTCCGGTCTCCAAGTCCCTGAGGCCTCCAGGGCGCCCACCCCCCCTCCCCGGTGTTACTATTACAGCACGAGTCGCGCCTTCCGGGAGGGGGAGGTAATGTCATGGATCTGCCTATCCTGCTCCCTTTCCAATCACAGCGCACGCCCTCACCTGGTTTCACTCATTGATTGAGCACACCTGCAATCACTTACCGTCACCCTTCATAAGCTCACTCACCTCTGTCACTCATCGGCTGATCTTGAGGTTACAAGGCTGCAAGGTTGCAGCTCTCTACACTGGTCAATGTCCTCCTGTCTGCCCGTCTATCCTGGAACTCGTCTCTGCCAGTGGAAACGCAAGTTTACAAACAGTTGATACTGTTCATCCTGCTTCCAGAACATTCTTTGTTGTTTCTCTTATGTTGGAAGCCCTGCGTTGGTTATAGTTAATAAATTACCGTTTGACTTGCATCTACCTGTCTGTCTTCCTTGACCAGTACCGTGACACTTATGTAGTAAAAAAATTAAAACTGGGTCAAGAACCACTGATATAGACAGCTTTGCAGTGTTTTATGAAAATATTTTAAAATACAGTCAAAATATTTCTATTTTTATCATGTGACAAATCAAATGAATTTCTATCCATTCCACAGATCCTAATTGCCTTTTGCAACAGATAGCCTTTAACCTCCTTCGCAGAATTAATGCATGCAAATGCCTCATGCTGCCTTTCATTTATACCAAAGGTGATGCTTGTTCCCTCAAATGATTTGCAATAAATTAACCGTTATTGAGTTAAATAAAAAAAAATACACAATTCCTGACCTGCAAACAAAGGCTGAGCTCTTTTGATCTATATGCTTCGTTTTACTTTGTTTTCCTTCATCTTGAGGTCTTGCTGAACAAAGCTTGTTTGTGTCTTTGAGAACCACTTTAAAGTCCTTGTTAAGTCAAGAGAATAGTGCAAATCTAAAACCTGATACATTTTTTTAAATAAGGACATGACATTTCACTCCTAGAATCCCTTTCTCCCCCTTTAGGCTAGTTGATTTCTTTTCAATTGAATCTTAAGCAGCCAGATGTGTTTGACATTGGAACCAATAACAACAGCTGTTCTTTATGAAACCTTCTGTTGCAGGCCTTGAGAATATATTTTTTCCACCACATCGTAATATCTGCATCTTCAAGTCTGAAGCATTCTTCTTTTACCTATTTCTTTGCAAAGCTGCTCTAAGCTTAATGACATCATTAGACCCAAACTCTCACTTCACTGATTTTCCTAATACGTTTCGCAGGGAAATAAAATAGTCTTTGCTGAATAAAAACGTTGGCCAGTGATGTTGATGTACCTCATGCTATATTTAGCAGATATTGAGATGTCATGTCTGAGTACCGGCATAGAAAAGAACAGTCAGAAATTACATACCTTTAATATCTCACTGGTTTCTTTGCGCCAACAAAGAGATTACATGAAGAGCAGAAGAAGTCCCAACAACGTCGCAAACTGTGCTCAGATTTTTTCAAAGACATTCAAGTGTGAAATGTTAGCTGTGACTATATGCTTACTTATAATGGGTCATCAACATGTGGTGACAAACTGTTGCTGACTCTCACAGTTTCAACAAGGTCCTGGGGTCTACTTGTCATCTATTATGACTCATGCCTATTAGCATCATTGGTACCGCGCTCCATATTCAAATGGACCCATTGTATGAAATTAGGGGGTCCAGACATGTTGACTGCAGGGAATACACAAGTTCTTATTAGGGAACCCTTGGGGATCGGTGGCTAGGTCCATTTTTTCCCCCTGCATGCATTGGTCATCTTGCTCTTGGTGGGCCTGTGCTGGGCTAGCAATCAGCGTTGGTCGCTAGATTTGATAATTAGCATGCAGAGACATTTGCAGGCGTATCTCGCCTGACATAATTGTACCAACTTCTGCTTCATCCTCTACCCACTGTGACCATGTTTGTAATCACATAATTGTTGGTGCCTGCGTTCATGTGAGAAACAGACGACTATTGTTACTTGCTTGTAACAGTGTGCAAATGTATTTCATTTAATTACCGTGTGTTGTGATATATACATATATACATGTGTGTTCATGTTAGATACACTTTCTAATAAACGACAAGACTCTTTCAAACACTGGTGAACGTGTAGCATTTTACTCAAACATATACAAGGTAACACAGTTGCAAAAGGTTGCCCGTATTGACAGCAGATGTTATCTATGTGATTGCATTCACACAGGCCATAACCACATTGTAATAGATTAGAATCAGCCAATAAAATACAAGACTGTATGCATTTATATTTTGTGTTTGTGGAAACTGTTGCTGTTGTAATTCATGTCTAAAGTTGAGTGCACCCTGTGGTTTTACCATGAATGAATAATGCATTTATTTAGTGCTTAATTGTGTTTTGTTGTACACCCAAAGCAAGCACTTTACAATCATATGGGGGTTCTCTCCTCTCCTCTCCCCATGATTTCGGTGGTCATACATTTATTTTATTGTTGGTCACAAGCAGCTTAGTAGTTTCAGTTGATTACATTTAAGATGAATCTTAGCTTCCAGTTCGATAGTATTAGAAACATTGCATCCTACAATGAAATTGCTGCTACAATGGCAGTCTAATGAATAATTAATTAGGGAACAGCCATTGATGACAGATGTATGAGTCAGACCAAAATCTGTCAGTTAAAAAGTTTAACTATATTATATGCAAAATAAATGTAATGATATTTTTTAAACATTACTTTCCCATATGATAATACTAAAGACACTGCAACGAGCAGTCCATGATCTCTTTGTCCAGCCACAACTGAAGAATTACTATTATTTATTTTTTCCCTGGCAAAACATTTCAATGTTAGTGCTATTAAATACTTGAGATTGTTAAGTTTAACTTCAATTTCACATTCAAATGAAGATGTAAGAACTGACAAGGACGAGGACTGAAGATATTTGATGCTGCATAGTCTACTTTGGATTTTACTCAAGATCTCACTGGGGTCACATCAAACAATCTGAGAGGTAACTATTGTAAAGGATATGAAAAATCACACAGAGTGCACCCAGCTTAGGCTAAAGAAAAAGAAAATCATGAAAACTATGGCTTTATTTCTGTCACACAAACACAAACACTGACATTCTACCATTAATTTCCATAAATCTTTTGGGTCATATACTCTTGTTAATTCATCTGAGAAATGTTTGACTTGATGAGTAATCTTGTGTGGTGTGAATGCATTAGAACATCTAATTAAGCCTATCTCACACCTCCAGAGAGCTGTCAAAATGAGACTTAAATTCTTACAGCTCTCCAAGGGAAATGGCAAAACCACATAATAGCAAAACAACTGGCACTTTCTTTTGTGAAATTAATCATTACTTTAGTTCTTTCCACTTATAAAAGGTCAGGCTCAGTCTCTTGAACATTTTATGGAACTATGCCTATCTTCAGAAATGTAGAAGTGTTCCAGTGCGAGCTACCTCATATGTGTCTTAAAGCAGAACATGCAGTCCATTACCAGAGGCGAAAGGCTGTCATCTGATTGAACTCCGGTTGCCGGAGCCCTCTTGAGAGTGTCTGGACTTGAGTGTGAGAGGCTCTGAGGGCAAGTTTCAGAGCAGTGATCTATATCAGACGAGCAGTGATCCTAAGATGATTGTGAGGCTGATAGGGTTTATAAGACGTTCTGCCTCATTTGTTTTCCGGTATGGGTGAGAGCTAAAGCAACAGCGTTAATCACTTATTCTATAAATGAAGATACAGCTGGGTCAGAGGTGATGGGAAAGAGGTAAGCCAAAACACATGATATTTCCCTGGCTACTTCCTAACAGCGGGAGAAGAGAAAGAAAGTGACAAGCTGTCAACATCTAGTCATGGTTTGCTGATACTCCATTTGGCCTTAGTGGGTTCAAGGACAGGGTATTCGCAAAAAGATTCTTCTACACCTCCAGTAAAAGCTGCACTGTAAATTGTGTTTAGTATCAGGGGTTTTCATTCAAGGTCAAATGGATGTATGAGGGAATCTTGAGCCTGGATCATTAATGTCCACAGAAACATCAAAACAAAGCTGAGAGCCTGAGTATTCTCTTTAGTCCGCATGAAAGAAAAGCCTACTAACAAAAAAGCCTTCGTTCTCATGTAAGAACATAGAATATTGGCTGAAATACCACTCCAGTGCTGCAAACCCCTTAATGTCTAAGTGCTCCTTCTGATTAGTCTGTGCTGATGTGCCGTGGATATTCAGAGGCAGCTGTCGGGGACGGGGCTCTCAGGTGAATGGCTCTCCTTCACAGCTACCTCAGAGATGAGCGTCAAGCAGGTGGCAGGGTTGCGGGAGGTGCAGCGAGATAGTAGCTCCTGTCCACTACGTCTGCAAGGGCACAGGTAACCGCGCAGGTGCATGCGGACCTTGCTGTGCAGCGAGGCATAGATGAAGGGGTTGTAGCAGGCTGAGCTCATGGCTATCAGGTGGCAACTGACCTGCAGCATGTTGACGTAGCGCTTGTCCACGATCTGGAAGTCCGAGTCTAGATCCAGGAGGAGATTGAGGACTTGCAGTGGGAGCCAACAAAGGGCAAAGGCGAGAACAGAGGCCACCAGAAGGGAGAAAGTCTTGTGCCGCTGCTTGCTCCATCGCTGCTGGCTATGGGACGGCTCTCCAGGCAATGTGTGTTTGCGGAGGTGCACACTGATGGCACAGTAGGAGATGCTTACAGACAGCAGGGGGATCATGTAGGCGCCAACAAGAAGAAGCAGGAGTAGAGTAGGCGCTGTCGTTCGGCTCCCAGCCAGAATTCCTCACATACTACCAGCTCCATGCCACTGGGTCGCAGGTCCACGTAGCGCGTGTGGAGGGAAGGAGGAGCAGCGAGGGCCAACGAAACTGCCCAGACACCCAATGCCACTGCACCACAGCCCCACACTGAGATACGCTTCCGCACTGGGTATGCCACCACCACATAACGGTCCATGGCGATGGCGGTGAGGGATAATACAGAGGCGAAGACCGTTGCACCTTGCAACAGAGGAATAAGATGGCACATTGGACGGCCGAATGCCCAGCCACGTGCATCAAAAGCATACGACGCTGTCAACGGCACACAGCTCAGACACATCAGCAAGTCCCCAGCTGCCAGGTTACCAATGAAGAAATTGGTGGCATTGTGGAGCTTCTTGTCCGTCAGAATGCAGGCAAGAAGGAAACTGTTCCCAACACCAGCAACAACAACGACCACGGCGTAGAGTGGAAAAAACAGAGGTTTGAAGCGCAAAAGCAGCTGGGTTCCTGAAAATGTATCCATGGGGTCTGTCCGATTCATAGCTCCGAGGGTTGCGTTAAAACCCACCATAACTTGTTCCAGAAGAGGATCCATTTCAACCTGTGACAAAAACATTCATGAAAAACAAAGACAACCATCATGCACACACAGGTACACTCACTCAGCTGTTGGAGATAAACTCCGTGTGAGATTGGCACATGGAAACACTGTTGCCATGCTCTTGATGGAACCCCTTTTAAAGAGTATTTCTCTTTCTGCATTGATGAGACTTGAGCACCCTCTAAACGCAAAGCAGAAAGGCTACGTTTCACACATCCAATTAATTGCTGAAGCAGACTTTTTTCCAAGGTGAGTAATAAAGTCTAATTACAGTGTTATTATTTAGCATTATCAAGAAGAAACTCATAAGGTATTTACCTTTATTTAAAACCACATTGTCTGGCAGAGATAATTCACAAGGATCTACTGGTTATCAGGCCTTATGAATGGAGCAAATGAGCATTTGATGACTCTATAATTACTTCCTGAGTATACATCAAGCTCCATTACACAGATTTTCAAAATGTGTGATTACATGAATATATGATTACAGTAGCAATCATACTACATTCTCAGCAAATATGAGTAGAAAAGGTCAAAACGTAACAATGATAATGAACATCACGTAAATGCAATTAACAACTTATAAATGCATTATAATTATGCTAGTTTAGCATAAATTATGATATGCGTTGGAATATAGTGTGTTGTTAATATGCCATCTTTTTAACAGTGATTAGAAAATAAGTATAAATCAAAAACTGCTTATCAGTGTGTCATGTTAGAAATAATGTCCAATGGTGCCATCAGCTGCCAGTAAAGCTGTCAGACAGTGTGTGGTCAGAATGAGAAAACAGACGCAGTGAATTGTTGTAGACTGATAACATTTGAATTTGAATTAGTTAGGGTTAAAGCAATTGAATACAAACTTAACATTTAAAAAGTCATTCATTTTAATAATAAATGCAACGCTGATTCCACTATGTGTGGAAAACATTAATTAAAAAGTGTATTAAAAGCAATGCCAATTCAAGCACAGTTTTGAGAAGGCACATGCGATGTAAATGAAAAGCAAGTGTGTGTTTGTCAGAGAAAATGCAAAAGACACAGAAAGAGTACCTGCTGCACAAAAGCTTGGTGGATATCAAGGTGTGATTTTTGATGTCCCCTCAGTGTTCTTCCACAGTTGAGATTTTGTTCATTTCCAAATTTCTACATCCATAAATGATCCTCTGTGCCCAGTTTTCCATGCAGTAGTGTGTATCTGATGTCATTTACCACTGTCTCACAGGAGGAGAGTGGTTAGCGAGGTGCAGACCACCAACCCAATGGTCTGTGGTGGAGGGGGTGCTGGGGGGGCTGAGAGTGAATGCGTGAGAGAGAGAGAGAGGGGGGGGAGTGACTCCATCTTCTGTCAAAACTGCAGTAAGAAAACTGAAAAGAGACACAGTTCTCCTACTGAGACCAACCTCCTTTTTCACTCACTCACTCTCTCTAGATTTAAATGCATACAGAGGCATATATTCCAGACATATATAACAAAAAGATTAATTATTTTAACCTTAAGCCTTTAATCTCTCTTTGAGACAATTTTTCTCTTCCCCAGCTTGGTATCTGTGAGCAGCTGATTATTCTGGGAAAATCAGTTTGGCGATGCATGTGGTTGGAACAATATTGTACACCACACAGAGTAACATGTAGATATGAAACACACACACACACACACACACACACACACGCACGCACGCACACGCACACAGGTGGTTGTTGAAATCATGACACTTAGGGATGGCTGAACTTAATGTACAGCTAATTATGTTCCAAGACCTGTATGCATGTATGATAAACAATTACAAAGATTGATCTGCACCCTAAAAATAATTGTATTACGTTAAAACGGGAGATACAAAAAAAACTAAAAAACAACAACGACAACAGATGTTTTGGCTATCTTCCTTCATCAATGTAATATTTGTTTTGTTTCTCATTGATTATAGAAACAACACACATCAGGTGATCATAATCAATCAATCCACAGACTCCAGTTCAACATCTGAAAAACAATTGATGGGAAAAATAACACATCAGAGAGAAAGAGAAATCTAAATTCTCCTTTAAACCCAAAGATGACATTGCCTGTAAATAAAATATCCAAAACTCCTCTTTTTGTTTGAGTTTTTTTATCAATATCTCCACATCAGCAGGAAGTAATCATTTTTTTCAATACTTATACATTTAAGTTGTTCAATATCGTGATTACAATCAATCCAGTGTCAAGCAATAAGAGAGCACTCACTTTGATTCTCAATGATCTTGATGTTTTCCCCACATACATTATTGTGCATGGACATTAAAGTAAATGTATCACATTTTCAGTAGATTATGTTACACAATAATTGATATAATACACAATTTTGTGAGTGTAAAAAAAATATTTCTTTCTTTCTTTCTTTTTACATCGTTGTATAGAAAAACATGATTTTTCTGACATGGAAAACAACGGTATATATATGTATACTTTTTCATCACTTATAACATGTAATCTAACTAGCATGCTCACAATGTTTTTAGATCTTTTGTAAGAGAACATTGAAGGATATTTTGAAAAAATATACAAAACAGAATCAAAATTCTGATGCTAAAATAAACCAAAATGGATTTAATAAAAATTGAATATGTTAAAAAAGACAATCAAAGTTTTATAAATAATTTTGAGACTAATGTTGTTTTCATATATATTTTCATGGTATTTATTAATATTTTTAATTTAGTGTTTATTTAAAGTTTTAAAAAGTTGTTATATGCTTTGTATTAGCTTTAATTACTTTTATTGCTGTTTTTGTCATTTTACATTTTAAGTTTTTCATCTAACATATATTTTATTTAGCTTCATAGATTAATTTTTTTAATCTAGATTAATCTAGATTAATTTTGAAATTAATCTAGATTAAGAATAGCTCATTTGAATTCTGATAAGGCATTCAGAATATGTGTTTGCTACCCAAATAATGACTAAAAGTAAGTCTTTGAGAACGGGTTTCTCAAGCCAGGTGGCGCAAACAATAGAACTCATCTCCTGTTTCCAAATGCATCACAAACTGCTTGAGAAAGCTGTTCTACTATGTGTTGGTGATGAAAATAAACCCCTGGGGCATGTAGCTTCAATAAGATGTACTTGTGTTTACTAACTGTTTATTCAGTTAAACATGAATTTTGAACTGTAGGGATACACAAGAGGTCGTGATGAACTGTTTACAGTTTCCATTGGGAAGCTTCTTAAAAATAAATTTTCCTGAAGCAAACCCGGCGGCTTCATAGCTGCATCCATGTTAGCACGTCACGCCTGATGTGGTAATTTCACAGTAACGTTAGGCATACACAGTGTTGAAAAGCAGCCCATGACAGAGTGAATTCTCAAGTTCACATGAGACCTAAAGCTGAATCAGACTGTAATTGCTTCTAAAAGCATCACTTTCGTTGTTATTCTGAGTGCACACAAATGAGCAGGCAATCATTTTACGATTGAAAGATGTATTAGGCTACTTTTATCTGTAGTGACCAAAAATACAGGAGACTTATTATAGCATAATCAAGAAATATAATCAGGAGCCTGTCTTGCAGCAAACGCTGACACACACAAACACTTCAATAGCGCACATTTCTCTAGTTTAACATCATATTGAGCGATGTAAAGTTGTTACTACATACATCTTTCAGATGAAAAGCCATATTTGAGGTTGATGAATGATAGGTGAACGTTTGGATGTCCTGCCCGATTGTATTACCACACAGACCAGCCGTTAACAATCTGTCCATCACGGACAGCGAGCCTCTAGTTCGAAGACTGCTCCGCCCCCTACAGTGCAATTCGCTGGGTACATCGCTAAAATATCAGGGTGAAAGTCATCATAGCTTGCGTAGTATAGACCCAGCTCCCAACCCAACTTTGAGAATAGATTAACGGCGATATTTTTTTATCGCCGATAAGAGTCTCACATTAACCGTTAACGCCGATAACGGCCCACCACTAATTTTATTTTATTTAAGCTTCATTTGAATTAATGAATTAGTTAATAGTTTTAGCTTTAATATTGACAATGTCAATTGACAATAACAACAGTTTAAGACATTAGATTTTAACTATATATTTAGATTTTGTTTGGCTGTTAATAATTACACAGTTTGAAATAATGCATATCTGTAGAATACATTTTCATGCTAAGTATTGGATAAGCTCAAACAATAGAACATCTATCTATATAGTATATCTAAAAAATGTCACTTAAAGCTGAAATAGTTAAAATGTGTTAGTTTTAATAAAAATCAACCCCTGGGGCATGAAGCTAAAAAAAGCAACCAGCTGTGCAGCAAAATGTCACCCAACTGTAATATCCTTCCATTCTGAACTTGACATATAGCAGTAAGGTCCAAGCTATAGAGTATTCCTCAAATCTGTCAATAGCACATTTATTGCCACTGTCATTAATTTGGAAAAAATCACTACCTCCAAGTTTCTCTCTCATATTTCCTAGACAACCACTTCGATCAACTTTTCATTCACTATTGTGGGTGTTTTATAATTTGATTGATTCCCAGTGATTGAAAACAGCCCATGAAGACTATGTTCCTTACTAAATGCCCTTGCCCACAATAAAAAGAAAGCTGAATGTCAGACAAGTAATTCCTTCTACAAGCATCACTTCTAACACTTAATCACCACTAGCTTTGCCATTTGCTCTACAATGAGCAGGCAATCATTTGTACAACTCTGAATGGGAGCCATTCAGTTTTGAATAGTTTGTAGTAAGTGAATGGAATACAGGCGACTTATTATAGCATAATCAGGAGAAATAGAATCAGGAGAAATAAAAGTGACACTACAAATGAAAGTCTCTATAATGAGCAAATGCAACGTGAAATGCACTGATTATGTATTACACTAAAATTAAAAGTAATGTTTCAATAAATTCATGGAAGTTAAGTTTCTACAGACAGCAATCATTGTTTGATGCAAAGACGTTTAATTCACATTCATTTACCGGTAAATGCCTTATCTCCCTCAAAGGACAGCTGACTTGGGTGTTTTCGATACTGACACAGAGTGGATGTGTTTGGAGCTGGCATGAGGCTAAACACAAGCAATTACCATCTTGTTGATTCCTTGAGAAGGGTGAACTAAAAATGGCCAAAACATGGGGCGAATAGAGTGAATTTGAAAGGTTAATTGCAGTTGTGTCTGTCTAAGTAAATGTCTTGGCATAGCTAGTGTTCTGAATTTGACCGCGGGCAAAGCCTTTAGTGTAAGACAATCAACACTAATAATTTTACCCCTGGTGTCATGAGGATTTTGACCTCTTTAGTCACCCGACCCTTGTTCGACCCCAGCGACCGCTCTCACACCGTGAACAAGGTGTCATGTGCAAGCTGTTGCTTTTGCTTTTATGAGGGGATGAAATAATAGAATAAAAGAAATCTAAATGAGAAGTTATAGATTCACTAGACGTAATATTGGCTGGGGTTGAAACTCATTTAATGGCACTGACTCAGAATCAGTTTTCCAGACTCAGACATTGACCTTTTTTGAAAGTGCAAATCCCCTTTCACAGACAGTTCCATAGGGCTTTATATTAATGCTTTTATTTTTGAATGAAACAGAATATAAAGCAAGAAAAATTGATTGGGAATTGATTGGTTTACAAAAAGTAAGAATGTATCAGTCTTGATACTTCTATGTCAAGTATATTTTTCCAGCTACTACAATGGACTTAATTATGGAAGCTTATTCCTCCTGAGCAGAATTTATTATTTACTACCTTTATGCATTTAGCAGACACTTTTATCCATAATGGCTTACAGTGCATTCAGGATGTAAATTTTTTTGTCAGTATGTGTGATCCGTGGGAATTGAACCCACAACCTAATGCGTTGCTAACGCAATGCTCTACCACTGAGCCACAGGAACATTTTATTTATTTTAGCGTAATAAAATAAAACAACTGCAAGATTTAAACTCAAAGTTGAGTGTTTATATCTTACTTTTTTAGTTAATATAGGGTCAATAAATGTCAAAAGATTCAGAAACTCCCCCAGTTTGAATGTGTTTATGTACTGTTTTTGTGTTTTAGTGTATGTGTCAATGTGTCGTTGAAGGTGAAGTGTGTAATTTATGCACCACTAGCGAAGCTTGACAGAAAATAAAAGGGGAAAAAATAAACACATATCCCCTTAAGTAAAATAAACCGGTGTTCCTGTGGCTCAGTGGTAGAGTATTACGTTAGCAGTACAAAAAGGTTGTGGGTTCAATTCCCAGGGAACACACATATCTGATACAAATTTTATAGCTTGAATAAACTGTAAGTCGCTTTGGATAAATGCAGAAATGTAAAAAAAAAAAGATATATATATATAAATAAACAGAGCTCTATGGGGAACTGGAACACAGCCATTGTAAACCAATTTCCATATAAAACAAACAATGATACATGGAGCTGTGCACAAATGTCACCTTCACACAGATAAAAAAAAATAGTTTGGTCTCCCCAGAAGCTTTTCAGAAGATTTCTTCAGTCCTATTGAGGTTGTCGCATGCAGCCCAGCATCAGCTGCATACAATTGGATCTTTCTCTGTTTGACCATGCCATCAGAGCTAGTAAAGAGAACACGCTTCGTTTCCACTCTCAACTGAAGCCTCCTCTGACCCCTCAGGCTTTTAGCGTTCAGCATGTCTCATAGTTTATTCATACCCACTCACACAGGAGATAAATAACATGAAGAGAACTTTGAAGGTGCTGCTCAGTTAGAAGCTCCACTTCCATCTGAAAAGCACATAGAAACTAGACATACGAGAACTTTAATAAACATAACCTTTATAGGGAATGGAGTTCATTCTGTGCAGAAGATGTCCTCGTCGTTCCCCGGTGAAGGTCAACAAACATGACAATTCTATCATGAACATGTTTGTTACATCACAAATCCACAACCCCCCCCCCCAACCCCCCCCAAGAACCTTAGTATAGGGTAAAAAAGAAAATCTGTCATAATTTACTCGCCCTCATGTCATTCCAATCCTGCATGGATTTCTATCTTTTGGAACATAGAAGAACATAATTTGAAGAATGTTGGAAACCAAACCATTTCTGTCCCCATTGACTTTCATTGTATGGGAAAAAAATACATTAACAAAATAGCATATAAACAATCATGATGTGGATATATGGCTGCTTCTGCAGAGAGTAAACCAATTGGGCATCACATTTTGCAGAATGTTCCCTTTTTAAATTTATATTGAGTATTTGAATGTCTTTTTTATGGCATGAACATTGTATTATGTGGAAACTGGTTCACTGTAGCACAACCTTTGATGTTTGAAATTCTGAACAAGAATTATATGCATTGAAAATAGCATTATTTTCAAACAAGTATAAAATGTGAAATATATATGAATACAATTCTAGCTCCTGCTGGTATCCCTCCAGTTTTGTAGTAATGACCCCTGACAGTACTGTTACCTCACTGCAAGCAGATTCCTGGTTTGAATGGCTGAGGCAGGGAGGCTTTCTGAAGGAGTTTGCATGTTCTCCTAATGTTGGTATGGGTGTCCCCCAAAGCTGTATATCCACAGATATACAGGTTAGGTGAAATGGATCCACTAAATGTTGCCATAGAGGAGAGTGTGTACCAGCACTGGGGTTGCATTAGACACTTAGTCTCAGCACAATTGGCATTCCTTTAACACACCCATTCAATAACATTTAACAAAAATCCTCCACTCCATACCACAACTGTCCCATCTCCCTTACTACTTTCTCCTCTTCCCAGTGGAAATTAGGTTTTCAGAAAAAAGAAACAGAGAACAAACTTTTCTCATGGTTTAAATGAATTTTGAATTTACTGTACAGTTTTTATACATTTTGTAAGCATTCATTATACTTCTGAAGAAGTAGAGGAATAAGTTAACTAGACAACACTGTACTTTAAAAAGGTTTATTTATGGCAGGAGTGGCTTGTGAAACCTAATTTCCCAATCTTTTCTCAAACAAAGAAAATGTAGAATTTGGAATATGCTTTATATTTTTACAAAACAATAAATACTCAGTTGTTTATAGCCACCTTATATGCAATGCAAATATAATAAAGACATGCAACCAAAAAAAAAAAGATTTTAAGGTAGTTTTTAATTAAATATTTTACAATTAAGTATTTATTTGTTTATTTGTAAAGAAGAAATTGCAATATTCATAATGACAATAGTGTAACAGTGCTATGTTGGCATACATCTTATTGGTAGAGTATTACTGAATTATGTTTACCTTTTAACATTTAACATTTAAGATGCAAATAAGTCAATATATCAGATTATTTAAACCATATTATTACAGGAAATAAGTAATCAATTATTTCATCAACTGGCATATAAGTGATGAATCAGAATTTCACCTTCTGTCGAATTTGTTTAGAGTTATGTAATATTGTTGAAGCTATGTAATAGTAAACAGTTTTATCAGCTGAAGTGAAATAATCAGAAAAAAAATACATGTACATACACTCTTAAAAATAAAGGTGCTTCAAAAAGTTCTTCAAGCGATGCCATATAAGAACCATTTTTGGTTCCACAAAGAACCATTCAGTCAAAGATTTTTTAAGGAACAATCTCTTTCTTACCTTTTTATAATCTGAAGAAGCTTTTTTCACCACAGAGAACCTTTTATGAAACAGAAAGGGTCTTCTGATGTTAAAGATTCTTTATAGAACCATTTAGACAAAAAGGTTCTTCTATGGCACCGTGATGCAACTTTATTTTTAAGAGTTTAATAAAGCTGGTGCAGGACATTATCACTCTGTAATTTGAAAGGCATCCCTCAAGCTCTGTAGTGCCTCCCTCTGAGTGATATTTACCCATGCTTCGGGTAATTTTGCAGGTGCACACTGATATTTTTGAGCAAATCTACTGTTGTACTTCATGAACACGTATCTCCAATATACTGCAGCCCCATTATTCCTAGGATCTTCTGGGTAAATTTTCCAGTCTGGGTAGATGGATTGGTACTCCTTAAAGGGCAGAGACTGGCCCGCTGTATCTGTGTTTTGAAATTGGTTTGGTCCTGCAATATCTGCAGAGCAGGTGTTGTGAGATAGGGTGGTAGAGTTGGCATTGCACACTAGACCTTTGGGGCGATGCACCACTGCTTCGTGCACTTGATGTTCTGTTTCTTCCAGGTCACATGGAGCTTTGCAGAAAGGACAGCGCTTATTGCACCCCTTGACTCTTTCATATAGCATGTCCTGAAGTTTATCAGGGAGGTCATCAGGGACTTCAATGACATCCTCATTCTCCATAAATTCCTGAGCAATTGATGAGGATAACTCATTGACTGATTCCCCTAGGTTTGCAAAGAAATGCTCACGATGCGCATACTTATGTCAAACAAAGGTTTCTTCAAGATTTGAGTTGGCATAGTGATTTTCCTAGACTCTCCAGGCTGGCACAAATTTCCTCAAGTAGTTGTCTAACGTTGATCTGTGCTCCACTACTAGATTCAGATGCCTGATTAATGCACCTCTTCACCCAATTAAAGATTTGGTGCATTCGCTGTTCCCTCCGGTCTTCGGTCATAACAGAACCTGACAGATGAACTCTGATAAGGTTCTCAATACTCTTCCGGCAGAAGGTCTCATGGGACTGAAGGTACTCATGGAAATCCTCAAAGCTGTCCTTTATCAGCATTTCTTTAAGCAGACTGTAGTGGAACTTCTTTGGTGAGCTATAAAGTTGTGCATTTTTGCTCTTGAGCATATCATTAAATATCTGTCTCTCCAAGCTGTTGTAAACGAAATCTTCGACTGTTGGCTTGAGGCACTGATTGATGAAAGATTGAGCAGCTTTTGACACTGGTCCCTTTTTCTGAACTGATATATGAAATTCAACATGTGCCTCTCCCTGGTCTCATTCAGGAATCTCTCTTTTATTTGCCTTTCCCTTAGGAATGACTCCTGCACCTCTTGAAAGGACTCTGCTGCTTTGCCACAGACGTATCCTTTGACATCCACTTCAAATTTGGGACTCATCACGAATGGCTCACATTTTAAAACTTCTAGACCCTTGTCCACAATTGCTAGCAACTCTCTAATGTAGCTATCTGAGTAGCCCTCTTTGTGGCACACTTTATCTGAGACTCTTCTGTCACAGTCTTCTATCAAATTATTGGTGAATCTTTGTGCAATATCCTTATTGTACTTCAGTGTTTTCTTTATCTTACTACCCAAAGCAAAATGGGCAGTCTTCACTTTAAAGCCATTGAGCTGGTTTGGATCTTGCAGTCTTATGTTTTGTTTTTTTAGACCACGATTTCTTAGGTTTTTCTTTAGCTGCTCCACCATCCTTGTAAAGATTTCTTGTGTCTCTAAGGGGGAATTGTTCATGTTAGATGGGATATTTTCCCAAACACTAACAAATTCACATTCAAGCTCCTTGTCCTCAATCACAAAGTTATTGTACTTGCAGGTCTGCAAGAGTGAACGTAACCTCACCTCCAGGGCTGCTTCAAGTGATGTCAACAAGGCCTGCATCTTAACTCTCATATCATGACGAATGGTAGCAGACTCAAGTTTCTGGGCAACATCATATGTCATTTGCTCTTGAATGTTGTCTACTTTTTTGTGAAGGCTTACTTTGTAATTTTCCACTAGGCCAATATCAATATCCTCCTGCCTAAGGTAGTCCCATAGATTTGACTTAATATGGTCTCTCTCTGTATTGATTTGGGTAGCTGCTTCATCTCTCAAGATTCTGAGTAGCCTTTCTGAATCCATGCATTCTCCATTTTGGGATGCCGATTCTTTCAACTCTGTTATGTGATTGTCCAATGCTTCAACCCAAAGATCCAGTTGATCATTGAGCTGCTTCTCTCCCTGTACAAGTTTTCTGCAGAGGCCAATGATGGCATCAGCTGTGGCTGTTTCTCCGAACTTTATGGCAAAATTTCCATTTTTAACCAACTCCCACAGACTTAACATATGCTCCATAAATGCACCCAAGCAGGTTGGCTGGCCATTCGTTGCCTTTTCGTGGAACACAGTCAGCAGTCTTTTCTTTAGCCTTAGAATTGCATCACTATAGATTTGATCATTTTGTGAAGTCACAGAGCTGCTGCCCATACCCCTTGTTTCACTTGAGGGATTTGTTTCTCTTTGAGATTCATTTGGGAGCTGTCCTGTGGTCAGTACATCAATTATACAACTCATGATTTTTCCATCCATTCCTGCTCCCTCTGAAGCAACCTGGAAGGTAGTCTTCCTCTCCAAGTTGCGTGTGCAGAGAATAGCATTGACAGCAATCTGAATGTTTCTTCTTGTTTCGTTCTGATCCTCATCTGGTAGATTTATTAGTGTAATGTCACTCAGTCCACTGACAAAGGTAGCCAGTTCACTGGCATGCACAAAGCTTCTTTCTGTTTGGGCGTTCAAACCTTCTGTGCTAATCAACAAGAGAAATTCACAGTCCATCTCCATTCTGAAGTTGTCAGGAAGGCTGAGGAGAAGCATGTATGCCCCTTTGATATGCCTTCTACCCCACTTTGGGAAGTTGACACCAAACAAGGCAGATACGATCTCTGCATTCTTGGAGTTGTGGAAACCTAGGATTGTCAGAACTCTCATGCGAATGAACTTTGGCAGCTGCTTGTGTACCTCATAAAGAACGCTGTATACCCAGTTAAAGGGAAATACTGAGGCATCCCCATCATAGAGTTCAAGGGGAACTCCATAAAAAAGTAGTTCAGCCCCTAAATATGGTAAGCGGAACATATCGTACAAATCGCTGTTTGGGCCACGGAAATATCTTTCGTAGACCAGTCCCATTTCTCGAAGGAAATGTTCAAGTCCAATGCAAGGCTCTTGCATTTGTTCCTCATCTGCTTCCCTTTGATGGGACAGGTTATCCAACTGCATAACTTCAAGTTTCACTCTCATCCAAGAGAGAAAGAAGGCCCGCTTGGTTGTGTCAAATGAACAAAGAGCTGCAGTAAAAGCTCTCATGGCTGTTGTTAGTTTATAATCAAGCAGTTGTTTTATAAGGTTTTCCTTCTCCCTGGTTAAGCTCTGGGATGTATGCTGTTGGTGACGTGCCTCCTCCTTCTCAAGCTGGCACAACTGTTTCCATACTGTACCTTGCAGGGGCAGCTGATTCTCAAAATAGCTAGCCACTCCATCTTCAATTCCACTGAGGACTTCTTCAACTTCACCGAATGCCATTCGACAGAGCTCATCTTCATCAACATTAATGTCGAGGTCATTGGCAATTCCGGCTGTACCTACAAGGTTTGTGGTTTGCAGGTATGGAATAAAGCGATCCAGTACATCTCTTAAGTTCTCAGAAATGTCTTTCTCATCCCCTTCACAGACATTAAGCATTGTTCCATCAGGAAGTTCTAAATCCTTCATCAGCCTTTGTTTCATTTTCTCATTTTGATACACTTGTCCATCCTCTACTGATGTTGAGCATTTGATTATAATCATGTGGCTTGTATTGTCCCTCCACGAGGCAAGTAGGTCTCGTTCCTTGGCACCAAAACTTCCACAGAAAACTATGAGGACTGCAGATGTGTAACACAGAAGACTCATCTGTTTTTCGCAGTTAGCTGCATCTCCACGAAGATTAGCTATTAGCAAAGGACGAGAAAATATGTTGTTATGATGAACTCCTGAATGCAGGTTCCAACAAACCTCCACCAGACCATCAGAGAGAACTCGAGGCAGCTGCCCTCCCTCCATACCACAGTTTACGAAGCAGTCATTCTGCTCATGTGGACCCCCAAGAACAAGGTTGAGTACTCGAGACTTCGAGACATTGCAGGAACCAAGCCTCACTGCGGAGAGAAATGGCATCCTGGAATCGGCCATGTTCTTCATGATAGGTCCCCCAGAAGGTGAATTCCACTGACCAAGAACACCTCTAAAAGGACACAGGAGGATGGTTCCCTTCTTTTCTGGGTGAATAGGGGGAAGATACAGAGGCACAGCAAAGTTGCACTGCAACATTCGCTGGGTGATCTCTTGCGTAGGAAACTATTTGTTGTCATGTAGAGGACAGCAACCAGGTCTAAAGGATTGATAGCGCATTGTGAATTCTCATCCATGTCCAAACCGTAAACTCCTACTGGTACCTTGCAGCATGTGCTGCGGGCCTGGGGATTACATAGCCAGAGCCGCCGGAGGAATGCATTTAAGAGCTCTGTTGGGTCCTGTGGAAGGTTGTCTTCAGTGCTTGGAGTGCTTACATATTGCATTGTTGTAAGGTCCAGAGGTGCCACCTTTTCCCTGTGCAGGTCCAGCATGTGCAGTAAAATATACTTGTCCCTGTCAATTTCAGACACTAGAGGAGAAACATATTTGGTGAATAAATTAGGTTATTAAATAATTTGTTTCTAATCTTATAATGATCTTGTAATAATTATGAAAACGTCTAGGTTACGTACGTAACCCCCGTTCCCTGATGGAGGAACGGAGCGTTATGTCGTCGTGACGACATAGGGGATTTACCTGGAAGCCCCGAACATCTCTGACTAAGAGAAAACGCCAATGAAATTGGCTAGTGGATTTTGCATACCTGAGCCACTCCCCGTGCATACGGGCATAAAAGGCGACAGGTGCATCCACTCATTAGGTTTTACGCTGAGGAGCCGAGGACGGTCCCTGGCAACCAGCGATGGTTCAAGGCATGGGGACATAACGTCTCCGTTCCTCCATCAGGGAACGGGGTTACGTACGTAACCTAGACGTTCCTATCTGTCGGTCACGAGTTATGTCGTGGACGACATAGGGGTCCTATGGAGCGCCACAAGCTGAACCCCATCACAACCTTGTGGCATGCAGATGTTGACAAGCGAGTGCGTGACAGACAAATGCCATGCAAGAGGTTGCAACCTTCCTACCGCTCAGTGCAAATTCGCTAACCTTGGTGCCCACCGAGACCACTGAGTACATCGCTGCTGGAGATAGCCAAGCCGCTGTTCCTTTCCCCACGGAATCGGAAGGATTTGACCTTCAGTGAAAGACAGCTTCAGGTCTTTCCTATTTGTTGTTACAGCTTGTTGTAACGGCAGGGAAGCGAGCCTTCCATAGAAGGGCGCTACGGAGGCCACATCCTGCCCGAAGGGAGGTAACATGTGGAGACACTGATATGGACTGGCCCAGGCTTGGGGCAGTACTGCATCGACTGGACTCTGGGGCAGATCCTACCTAGGAGTAGGGAGGAGGGCTGCCAGCAGAACCTGACAGAAGCTCTGTCACAGGAAGACACGGGTTTACCATGAGGGAAACCTTACCGTGGAAGAATACACATATGGGATTACCCGAAGAATCAGGCCATACTGGACACCTAGCCCAGTACAGGGGCTGACCGGAGACCCAGGCGAGCTAACACCAGTACTGGGCCTGGCGTCAGACTGCTCCGCCCAGTCTGACTGCCGGGGTGCTTGGAGGATTCCACCAGGGTTCACCGTCCGGGAACTGAACTGGGGAAAAAAGGCGCTCGTATCCCCGGGTGAGGGAATGGCGCAGCAAGCGTGACACCGGCCAGTTCTTCTCGCCCATTACTTACCCAATACACGGGAAGAAACTGGCTCAACGCGAGATTGTAGAATCTTGAAGGTGTTCGGTGTCGCCCAGCCGCAGCTCTGCAGATGTCTGCCAAAGAGGCACCGTGCGTAGCGCATGGGAGGAGGCAACACTCCTGGTGGAGTGAGCCCTCACCCCAGGGGGCATGGCTCGCCTTGCGACTGGTGCGCCAAGGCGGCGGCCTCCACTATCCAGTGGGCCAACCTCTGTTTGGAGACAGCCTTCCCTTTCTGCTGCCCTCCGTGGCAGACAAAGAGCTGCTCGGAGCTTCTGACGCCCGGTGCGGGTCACGATATGCGCAATGCTCTTACGGGACACAGCAACGCTAAGGCTGGATCTGCCTCCTCCGAGGGCAGTGCTTGCAGGTTCACCACCTGATCGCGGAAGGGCGTGGTGGGAACCTTGGGCACGATCCAGGCCGGGTCTCAAGACAACGTGAGAGTAGACCGGCCCGAACACAAGGCACTCTTCGCCTTACCGGCGCCTGGAGGTCCCGACCCGTTTGATGGAAGTGAGCGCGGTCAGGCGCTGTCTTAAGAGACAGGAACTTCAGCTCGACTGAGTCCAGCGGCTCAAAGGGCCCCTCTGAAGTCCAGCCAGGACGATAGAGAGGTCCCAAGAGGGCACAAGGGAGGCCTGGAGGGATTCATCCTCCTGGCCCCTTCAGGAACCTCACGATGAGATCATGCTTTCCCAGGGACCGGCCGTCCACTGCATCGTGGTGAGCCGCAATGGCGGCTACATACACTTTCAAGGTGGAGGGTGACAGCCCTCGCTCCAACCTTTCTTGCAGGAAAGAAAGCACTACTCCAATCGTGCATCTTCGGGGGTCTTCTCGCCGAGAAGAACACCAGGTCGCGAACAGACTCCATTTCAGTGCGTAGGTTTGCCTTGTTGAAGGAGCCCTAGCCTGAATGATGGTCTCTACCACCGCCGGTGGTAGACCACTCAGTCTGCGCGTCCGTCCAGGAGCCACACATGGAGGTTCCATAGATCTGGACGGTGCCATATGGTGCCGAGCCCCTGAGAAAGGAGGTCCTTCCTCAGAGGAATGCGCCAGGGAGGTACTGTCGCGAGGGAAATGAGTTCGGGAAACCAGGTCCGGGTGGGCCAATGGGGCGCAACCAGCAGGACCTGCTCCTCGTCCTCCCTGAGCTTGCACAGTGTCTGTGCAAGTAGGCTCACTGGGAAAGCATACTTGCGTGGGCCCGAGGCCAGCTGTGTGCCAGTGCGTCTGTGCCGAGGGGCCCTCGGTCAGGGAGAAGTACAGCTGGCAGTGGGAGGACTCGGGAGGCAAACAGGTCTACCTGAGCTTCCCGAATCGACTCCAGATCAGCCGGATCGTCTCGGGATGGAGTCGCCATTCTCCGGGAACGTGAGCTGTCGTGAGGCGTGTCGGCCGCGCGATTGAGCTGCCCGGGATGTGAACAGCACGCAGTGACTTGAACTGCGTGTGACTCCAGAGGAGGAGATGGCGGGCGAGCTGTGACATGCGGTGTGATCGTATACCCCCAGCCGGTTGATATACGAGACCGCCGCAGTGTTGTCCGTGCGGACTAGCACGTGCTTGCCCAACAGCAGTGGCGGAACTGCCGCAAGGCTAAATGCACTGCCCACAGCTCCAGGCAGTTGATGTGCCAAAGCAGTCGGGGCCCTGTCCAGAGCCCCAGGCTGCCTGCCCGTTGCATCTAGCGCCCAGCCCGTGCTGGAGGCATCTGTTGTGACAACAGTATGCGGGACACTTGTTCTAGGGCACCCGGCCCGTGAAAGGCAAGGTCTGTCCAGGGGCTGAGGGAGCGGCGACACTGCTTGGTGATACCCACTCGCAGTGTACCGCGGCGCCATGCCCACCTCGGGACCCGGGAGTGTAGCCAGTGCTGAAGTGGTCTCATATGAAGCAATCCGAGCGGCATGACTGCAGCTGCGGACGCCATAAGCCCCAGGAGCCTCTGAAACTGTTTCAGTGGTACCACATTCCTGCCTCTGAAGGAACTCAGGCAGTTCAGCACTGCTTGGGCACGTTCCTCCGTGAGGCGTGCCGTCATACTCACCGAGTCTAACTCCACACTGAGAAAGAAGATTCTCTGCACAGTGGAGAGCTTGCTCTTTTCCCAGTTCACCCGAAGCCCCAACTGGCTGAGGTGCCGGAGCACCAAGTCCCTGTGATCGCTAACTGCTCTCTGGATTGGGCTAGAATAAGCCAATCGTCGAGGTAGTTGAGGATCCTGGCGCCCACTTCCCGTAGCAGGGGTAAGGCGCCCTCTACAACCTTCGTGAACACACGGGGAGACAGGGAGAGCCCGAAGGGGAGGACCCTGTACTGCCATGCCCGACCTTGAGCACAAACCGTAGAAAGCGGTCTGTGTCGCGGAAGGATCGAAAGCGTGATAAGCGTCCTTCAGGTCGATCGCTGCAAACCAATCCTGGGGCTGAATGCATTTGATCATGCGCCTGTGCGTCAGCATCTTGAACGGGAGCTTGTGTAAAGCCGGTTCAAGACTCGCAGATCCAGGATTGGCGAAGGCCACCACCTTTCTTGGGTACGATGAAGTAAGGGCTGTAAAACCCCTGCCTCATCTCGGCTGGAGGGACCGGCTCGATTGCATCCTTTGCCAGGAGGACAGCAATCTCCTCGCGCAAGACAGGCGTTCCGGACTGCCACCTGGGAGGACCGAGAACTGGCTGAACTGAACGGGAGTCGCTGGCGAGACAGGCTGGGCAGCGTGAGCCACGCCTCCAGGCAGCTGTGCAAGCGGCTCCAACGGCACTGTCGACGTACCTGTGGTGGTGCAGCGAAGGGAGTAGGGGTGGATGGCACAGAAGGCGGTGCGTTCTGAGGCATCCTCACCGAACTCCCTGGGTCCCAACGGGACTGGCCAGAGTGCGTGGGGAGGAATGTCGTCCCGAACCATACTCTCTTGGCTACTGGCAAAATGGGTCATGGGCGAGAGTGAGGAGGCAGGGCGTCGCACACTGTCGTCCCATGGACCTGAGAACCCGGAGGAAAAGGAAATTGCTCTTTCTTTGAGAAGGTGGAACAGAAACAAAACGAAACAGAAGATTCTCCTCCCGGCCCTCCACCGGGGGAAGGAGCGGCGCTGTTCTCGCCATCTCCTGAGAAAGAGCAAACTCCAACATCTCCGGGTTGCCCGCGTCAGGGCCGCTTCGTCGACTTCCTGGACGATTTGGGGCCTGGCTGGGATGCGGGGGGCGCCGCTCTCCTGCGAGAGGCTCGACGCACCGGCCTATGTGTCGATTCGGCCTGGGCGGAGCGGCTCTGGAGGACGCAGGAGGGCGCCCACGGCGACTGGGCAGAAGGCCTGGCCCGGGGCAGCGGTGGATGGTGCATCACGCCGGGGCAGGATGTGCTGGATCGCCTCGGTCTGCTGCTGTACCGCAGAGAACTGCTGGGCGAAGCCCTCGGCGGTGTCGCCGAACAGCCCTCCCTGGGAGATGGGGCGTCGAAAGCGTGCCTTGTCGGCGCCCTTCATCTCTGCCAGGTTGAGCCAGAGATGGCGCTCCTGGACCACCATGGTGGACATCGCCTTCCCGAGGGACCGCGCCGTGACTTTCGTCGTCGTGAGCGAAGTCAGTCGCCGTCGCAGCTCCTGCATCAACCCCGGTCGGTACTACCCTCGTGCACCTGTTTGAGCGCCTTGGCTTGGTGAACCTGCAGGATAGCCATGGCGTGCAGGGCGGAGGCTGCCTGGCCCGCAGCACTGTAAGCTTTGGCCGCGAGCGGCTGTCAGCTACAGGCCTTGGACGGGAGGCAGCGGACGGTTCCTCCAAGTGGCGGCGTTTCGTGGGCACAAGTGCACCGCGACCGCTCTCTCCACCTGGGGAATGCCCGCTACCCCTGGCCACTCCGCCATCGAGGGTAGTGAGGACGGAGGAGGCGGACGGCGGCTTCTGGCCGTGAAAGGGCCATCCACGAACTCGTCAGCTCCTCATGCACCTCCGGGAAGAAAGGCACGGGGCAGGGCGCGGTTGTGAGCCGCGCCCGCTCCGAAAACCAATCGTCCAGCCGCGAGGGCTTGGGACTGGGCGGTCTGTTGACCTCCAGCCCGATGCTCACGGCTGCCGGGCAAGCATGGCCGTCAGCTCTGGGTCCGGTGCGGCGGTGGCGACAACACCCGAGGGGCAGCCCCACCGCACCTTCATCCTCAGAGGCGTGAACCCATCCCCGATGCTGCGATCGACATCCCTATCTACAGATGGCGCACGAATGAAATGCTGGGCGCCCGTGGGACAGACCAGCGAAATCACCCGGGAACCGGACGGGATGTTCGCTGCGTGAGGAGTAAGAGGTCCGTGGGGGCGTGCCCGGCGGAGAGGCTCTTACAGTAACCCTCAGATCTCCCAGGCGTCAGCGGCGATCCTCTGCTCGAGCCAGAGAGATCAGCACGGGTGGCGGCAGAGGTGCCAATCCTTTCATAAAGGAAAGGCGAGATCGCAGCGAAATCATGCTCATCGCCCACAACAGGCGCATGAGTCATCCACGACGCAGCTTCAGCGTGTCGGGCCCAGACACTGAAGACAACGATCGTGTCCGTCATCCGCAGACAGAAACGACCGCAACCAGAAGGACACGGACGAACGGCATCTTGAAAAGACGTGATCGTCCGTGATTTGCTCTTTAGAATTTGCTCTCTCAGTTGAAGTGCCCAGGGAATCGCTGATGAGAGGGACTCCGCTGATCGCACCGTTCGCCAACCGGGAACAAAACAAAGATGAACGGCTTTGTGGAGATCAGCACTCTTTTCATCCACTCGGCTCCGAGCAAAAATCTAATGAGTGGATGCACCTGTCGCTTTATACCCGTATGCGGGAGTGGCTCAGGTATGCAAATCCACTAGCCAATTTCATTGGCGTTCTTAGTCAGAGATGTTCGGGCTTCCAGGTAATCCCTATGTCACACGACATAACTCGTAGTGACCGACAGATAGGGAACTATAATGTTATCTATGATGTTTCTATGAAGTGCTTGGAAATAAATGTTTAATAACGGGATGATGGAAACTGAAATCTGATTAATAAGGTAACTCTTACCTATCTCAGTAGTAAGGGGTCCCGGGTCGGGGACAGTCTTCCGATGTAGAGACATTGTTTTAGAATGTTTATTTAATTGTCAGTTACAATTCAAAGGATCACATTGACCTGCCGGCCAAAAATAATACAATGTTAAAGAATGTCCCTTTTTCTGCTTCAGAAACTAAATTAATGAATACAAGTACACAATATATACAACATGCAAATACAAAATGCAAGTTTTAGCTTGCATAACATTACATTTAGTCAAATTCAACTCAAATGTCAACTCAAAAGTCATCTTAATCTCATTTTCATGCAGCAACAACTTGAAAGTTCATCCAGACACCACCTGATAATAGATTCATTAATCTGCTTTTTAGGACAGAGCGGTATTTGCAAATTAGAGTTTCATATCCTTGAAAGAGGATCAATCACATCCAACTTTTCCTAAACTGCGAACACAATTCAACAAAACTGTTGTTGACACTTTGCCTTAGGGGGACAAATTATGGTAATCATACTGGGCTAATCACTTTCTGACAGTGTTGCTGAATTATTGGTTGGATGTCTAATAGTGCGTATAAGTGTATCCCGACATCAAAATCACATTGCTTGGGTTTTCTTTTATCATTTGACTATATAACAATGAATAGAGCCAGCATTTAATGCATTTTTCAGCAAAATTCATTCTTCAGCAACTTTTTATCATGAAGCTTTCTTCTTTCCTGAGGGTTATACATATGCTGTTGATGTGCCACACAGATAGATAGCTAATTTCTCATTAAAATCAATGCTTTTGCATTACTCTGCAAGGCAGATCAGGCAGTCACTAGTGAATAATTCATTAAACATAGATCTAAAACCACACATCAGTTAAAACCCATTCACTTCAAATCAAATATAAAGTACACATCTATACTATTATACCTATGCAATTTCTCATTTATTAAAATCATTGAAACACTAAACTTTGCTAATGGTTTTATACAAAATATGTAGTCATCAGTATAATTTTATCACTGACATATTACCTTATCATCTTGCTTTGGAGCTATACAAACCAGCAAATAAATAAGCAAGTAAGCTTACCTAAAATATATGATGCCTCTTTGGCTGTGTGCTGTGCTGTCAGGAAACTGACATGAAATTGAGCTTTTATATGAGCCTTGAGAGTGATACAGTCTGCTTTTTAGGAATTTACCCCACCCTGTTCATTAGGTATCTACGCACATGCAGTACTTTATCACGTACACACTCAGAAAACAACAACCCCCCTGCAGCAGAAAAAGTACCAAATATGTCCTATACAGTATTATGCAATGTGATAAATTAACACAGTTCTATAATAAATATTGTTTAATCAAGAACATTTTAAATCAAATATATATATATATAATCCTTTAATTTTTAAGCATTAATAGATCTTTTTTCCAAGTAAAACATTTCACAAAAAGCTTGTTTGCTTGCTATGTTAAACATTTGGTTTTTCACAGGCAAGCACTAAATTTAAAAAACAAGTTTAAATAATTATTGCTCTCTATTTTTAAGCATTTATGGTGTTTAAATAAAGATTTTGCTGCTGTGGTTTTGAACATGATTGATTCATTAATGACATCACACTTTCTGCTATTGCTGATTGATTAAAGTCTGATTAGTTGAGAAGAGATTCTGAACATTCATGTACTCCGATGACATCTGCTTTACGTGTAGTCCTGTTTACAAATGTGATTTATGATGTCCTGGTGTAAATGTATTTTACAGAACCCCATGATAATAATATGAGATCAATTTTAAAATAGTATTTCAATGTTTTTTGAAGCAAACATACGGTTTCCGGAACTCAACCTAAGTGTTTTGCAAATGGTTTTCTTTGTGGAAAGCAAAGCTTTTGTCAGGTAATGCAAAAGCATTAAATCTATTGTTACAAAAAATATACTTATTCAGATATTATATTTATTAAAACTTATATTGAAATGTAAATGCAACACTAAAATATATAAAAGTATAAAGTAATGTATATAGTATATGGAAAGACGTGTCAAGTGTAAACTAGTGCTTGCCTTTGTTTTTATCACTTTGCAATGAGGTTACCAGTGTTGGGTAGTAACTAGTTACATGTAACGGAATTACGTAATTTAATTTCAAAATAAAAGTAACCGTAATCAGTTACAGTTACTGAGAAACAATGTACAATTAAATTACAGTTACTTATGAAAAAGTTAAGGATTACTAAGGGGGTTACATCTGATTTTTTTTCACACATTTCCACTTACAGATTTAACTGATTTATTTCATAAATTGAAGTTTTATGAGTGCTCTATAATATGAAACACCAATATTTCAGGAGTTTATAACATACTTATTTGATAACTTATTTTACTTTTTTCAACGGCATTGTTTGATTCCAGTGTTTCCTGTCATAGCTATGCAAAGATTTGATTTCAAAAACAGTATCATAGTTATTCAATTATTTCTTGTTATGATTTTAAATATGCATTTAACCTCAGAAATTCTGAGTCAGAATGATCTCAAAGTTAGTCTGATTTTTCAGTGGCTGTGCTTCAAAGGGGACATCGGATGTCCATTTTCCACAAGTTGGTTTGATTTAGGGTCTTTTTTAAATGGCCTCAGTGGTAGTATAAAACAACACCCTTTTTACCTTGTCAAAAACAGCACCATTCACAGCGACTCGTTTCGGTGCATATCTCTTTACACGATGATGAGTTCTGCTCACCCTGCCCCTCTCTTCCATGGAAGAGCAAATGTGATTAGCAAATAATCATTAAAAATATATATATACTGTAAAATGTGAGACTTACTACTTCTGGAAGTGCATCTGGATCACGAACAATGGGCACTGATCCATCCTTGAGTTTTAGCTTTTTAACAAAACCTGCCTTGAATTGTCCCTCATTCAGAAAGCAAAGGAGTAAAATGATTTGCGCAGACAAACTAATTTAGGTGTATTCGTTGTTGCATTACCAGTATAATCAAATGCTAATCCACTGCGTCCTCAGTGGCTCTGATGTTTGGAGAAAATTAGGACTCTTATATTCTCCTACATCTAACAACAAAACATCTGCATTGCTTACAAGACATCATTGTTGCTACAGCTGCTCAAGCACAACTGGCTGAGGGCGGAAATATGCTAATATGGGACAGTACGTTAATATATTTCATCATTGAGTGATAAAGGGTAGTTGTGTCTACGGACAACCAAGATACATTTATATGCAAATTAAGATATTTTGCATCCAATCTTAATTCAAGTGATGAAGGATTTTGAAAGTCTAACAGTAATCGGTGTTGAGCACTACTGTAAGGTTAGCCCTGCCTGGTTTACATGTTTAAAAATGATTACCAGTTGAAAACACTGACATTTCAAAAAGTAACCAACAAGTAATCAAATGTAATCAGTTACATTTCTTTAATAAGGTAATTGAAAAGCTACACTACTTATTACATTTTAAGTAGGTCAACTTGTAATCTGTAGCCTAACCTATTAAATTGTCAAAATAACTGGAGGTTAGGCCTACTAGTGTTTTAGGTGGTTCCTTACTAGTCCTTTGAGTCAAGTTCAAGTAATTCAAGTCAGTGTTAATTTCATTTTTATTGTGTTAATCAATACCACAATAACACAAATTGTGTTAATTTCGTCAACGAAGACGAAAAATATTTGTTAACGAAAATTTGTCCTGTTACTAAGAAGAGACATTGACGAACTAAAACTAATATCTGATGATAAAAATATGAATTGGTAATTTGAGGAATACCGGACTTTAGTGATGTGATGTTCGACACCGAGGCTTCGAAGCTTGTATATAAAAATAAAAATAAACATCACACATTGAAGCACTGGGTGGGGTTTTCTCGTAGGAGGCGTGGTTTGCGCTTAACTGGTTTAGGAAAAAATAATGCGCTTCATTCGCCTGAAAACCACGTGACTGCTTCAGTATCTGCTTCCAACGAAGCGAACCTCAGCGCCAATTTCCTTTACATTAAAATGCGTTTGCATTGTTTTATTTTTATCCTAATTTATATATTAAGGTCAAATGAACTTTGCCCATGAAATAACAATCTAAGGACAGGGCACGGGAACAGGGGTGCTGAGGGTGCTGCAGCACCCTGTTTTTTCTGTGGGCAACTGTAAACTGTTGTGAAAAAAATATATAGGCTATAAGGTTGTTCGATGTTTATAACATTTGGTTTACATTGGCTATTTTGCTATCTATTTCTATGTGATCGATATATTTTACCATTTGCCCATTAATTTAACAGTTGTAAGAATTAAAGTTATCAAAGTTATTAAACTGATGCAGGGCTGTTTGATGCACGCGCTGCACATCCTGCCAAATCACGACGCAGCACTGCCAATGCTTGCATTTATGTTTGTGAATGTTATGTTTGTGTTGGGGATCTGTAGGTTGTGGCTTAAAAGCGGAACATGGAAATATCATGGATGTACTGGAAGAAAAAAACTATTTTTTTGTTCTCAGCGATATGAGTCTTTCCTTCTCCCAAAACAGCTTATAGCTACCTATTAAAATAGTTCAGTTTTGTATTTAGGCTAATGGAAAAGTGATTAGACTATGTTTCGTTTTTTTTTCTTCATAATGTTAATTTAGAAAAACCTTGGGAGCATTTTGTGTTCGTTAAATGTTTTTTTTTCTTCTTTTAAGCAACGACCAAGCGGCCAGCATCAGAGTTGATCGCCTATGTTTGATTAATTTAGCCTTATCAAATCATCACGACTAAAATAAAATCGATAGATAGGCCTATAAACAGTTCAAGCATATCACCGTGTTAGTTTAAATGTTTAACCTATATAAATGTGCAATATCCGACACTTTGTGTGGAGAGCTGAAGCGAGCTTTACAGGACATGGAGGATTTTTGTCTTACAGTAAAAACAACTTAAAACAACTTAAAATAAATTACCTTTAAAATAATAAAGGTAAGAGTAATATATCATTTGGAACTGTAAAGGGTCTACTTTTATTTGTGTGCATTCACAATATAGGAAAACTTTCTGCCGGTTTTGAACAAGAGCGCTTCAATGATGAATCGAAACTCGGCAACTCGAAACTGGCTCAGAGATATGATAAATATATCTATAGAAAGCTTTAAAATACTATTTTAAAACGAAATAATTCAAAGCAAAAAGTCTTCATTAGCCTATGTAATCTGTTAAGATGCATATATTTCTCTCTGCGCGTCCAATGAGGAAATGGCGAGTCATTTTTCCCGTCACCTCACCATCTAAAATATAAAAATAAGGGAAAGCCTAAAACAGGCCCGATTACAATTTGCGTTTTATTTTATAATTGTATTCAACAATAAAAAAAAAAGTATGTAAATCTTTGTCCTTGAAATTTAAAGGATTTGCTGCAATGCAATTTTGTCTGACTGATAGGCCTATGTGAATAATTTATTGGCCTATCTTTTTAATCCATGCAGCAAATGCTTTAGAAACAGCTTTACAATTACTTTAGTGCATTCCAGATGCTTTTAAAAGAACGTTTCACTATACATTTTAAGGGTTTTAAGCTTGAATGTAGCTTGAATGTAAAACATTGCTATGAATTCATTGTAGCCATTCCCATTTGTAAAATAGCTAATTGTTGTCTAACACGATCTCATGAAAGTGCGTAGGCTATAGCACGATTTTCTGTTTCTATTTGGCGTAATATTTATACGCGAAATTGACTACCCCCCACAGCACCCCTACATAAAACACCTTCCCGCGCCCCTGTCTAAGGACTGAGACTGAGTCAATGAGTTAACATTGACAGATCACAGATTTAATGTTTGATTTATTTGAATTATTTTAGTGGCAGTAAACCGACAAAAATGAATGACTTTGACAATGCCGTTATTTGTATACAATAAATTAAAACAAGGAATCAGTTGTAGAACCAGATGTGAAACCAGCAGCTGTAATGAATCACAGCAAAATTCATTCTTATGACCACTAGATGGCCACAGCATGAACCGTTTTTATAAAGCTTCGACTAATGAACCTTTTTCCGATAATTAACTTAATTAACTTAATAACTTAAATTAACTTAAAGTTGGTAAGGCGGAATTGCGCTGATAGAAGTGCTCTCTCTCGCACGCGCAAGCTCCACTTCTTCAGTTCTCATACAGCGCGCGATCAGTTCACATTGCTCAAATACACACACAGCAGCACAACTGTTTATCATGTAGAGCAGTGACTTTTTAAACCTGTCCTGCAAGCACCCCTGCCCTGCAAATTTGGTATGTCTCCCTTATCAGACACACCTGATTCAACTCATCAGCTCGTTAGTAGAGACTGCAAGACCTGAATTTGGAGTGTCTGACAAGGGAGACATACCAAACGTGCTGGGCTGGGGCGCTTGCAGGACAGCTTTGAAAACCACTAGACTGGTGTATCTCACGTAAATACAGTCAGGTATGGCTTAAGTGAGCGTAAACAGGTGTCTGAAAACTGAATATGTGTGTCAGTATTACATGCATGCCTTCTATCTTAAACAGACAGCCTTCCGAATTAAATTATTGTGTCATCATAATAAGTATACAAACAAATGTATACTTAAGTAAACATACTGTATCTGAACAATTTGTATCTTTACCAAAAAATGAAAATGTATTCCAATTTTTCCAAATTCAATCCTTGATTCAAATTTCCCATAAGCTCGATTGATTTGGTCTAAAGAGAGAAGAATTACATATAGATGACCACATATAAAATAGCTACCAAAATAAATGTTGATAACTGCAGTTTGACTAAAAGTTGACAAAATGTTGACACAAAGACTTTTCGTTGACAAACTATGAGAGACTCAAATGACTAAAATGTGACTAAGACTATTAAGCATTTTCGTCTCAAAATAAAGACTCCTCCTCCTCCTTAAAATCAAAAATACCTGCCAAAATTAGTACTGATTCAGGTTAAGTGTATAATGTCTGGCTCAGGATGAGGTGAACTCTCTACCCAGAGGGATAAACGCTCATGTGCGCATAGGAAAAGATTACATGTCTCCTATTTCTGTAACGCAAAGCTCTTTAAATGACTTAGCCTTGTGAGTGTGTCTGGCTGAACAGAAAGATGCAGCTCTAGATCCTTGACTTCTCTGAGTATAACCGCGGTTGACGTGTTCTGGACAGCAATACTTGAAGAAAAACACAAAGAAAGGCAGTGAACAGACTTTCAAAATGCTGGTGACAATGCTAACAGCCATGTATATGATGGTGAGAGTGGCTGAACAGGTAAGGCAACTCATTGGATTATATCTTTGTGCATTTGTCACCTATGGTCGACAAACCAGCCAAACCCAGTTCAGTTGACTGAAATTGTTTTCATAGTTTCATATGCCAGACATTATGAGCTATGACAAAAATGCAAGATTGACAAAAATGATAAGAGCACTAAGTATAGCACAGGAAAATATCACAATTATTATATTTTTTTTATTCTTAATAGGTCCTTTTATCACTGACTTTACTTGGATATGAGAGATAACATGCATTTATTTAAAAGAGCTTTAGAACATATGGACAAAAGGAGACTTTTCATTAATAGTTTAACATAAAAAACGAGGTGCTAAAGATTTTGTCGAAATATATTCTTTAAGGTAACTTTTAGGTGTTTCTCTCACCAGCTTATTATGTAAATGTCCAGCATTCATGCATCACAGGAGGATTATTGTCACTTCCCCAGTTGCTGGCTAAGGTATAAATGATGTCACAAACGAGGAACAGCTTTTTGTAAAAAAAAATAATATATATGAATATAAATGTATTAATTATTTAAACAAATGAATGAACGAAAGAACAAATGAAATATATATATCATGACATGTAATAATATTTTATGAGGCATTTTTTAGGAAAATAAAATAAACAATTTTGAAAAATAAAAATTAAAGACATAGTAAAATGTTTCAAAGACAGTTATAATGTGGCAGGATATTCATGTAATGAAAAAAAAAACGAAACATGATTGTACTATTACTACTACTACTACTACTACTACTAATAATAATAATAATAATTTTCGTAATTTGTAAGTCGCTTTGTATAAGAGTGTCTGCTAAATGTAATAATAATAATAATTCCTGAGACACAAAAGTGCCTATAATTGATGGAACACCCTTTAATGCCATGGTACGTTATGGTAATTATTTAGTACCATAGTGTAAATAATATAGAAATATATATATATAAAAATAATTTATATAATAATATTGAACCATGTACTATGACACTACTATTGTATTGCCACAACTAAATACTACTGCTAATAGCCTAATACATATTTTGAAATGTATTATATTAAAAGTCTTTATGTTTACATTTCCTCTCTGGCTGGTTAATCATACAACATTCTTGATTCTCAGTAATAAAGATATTAGGGTGTATGGCATTGCAATTCAGGGCCTTAATAATCTTGCTAAACAATGGAAATGAGATGGAACTAGATCACTTAAGTTTTGACACGAATGTTCTGTTTATTCTACATGAGTTGATTTAATTCACAGCGGACAAGATGGAAGCTTTCCAATGACAGATTAGCATGCAAGATCATGACACATGAGTCAAACCAAAAACTGACATTGTCAGGTTTTTTGTCAGAGGCTAAATGTGGTCTCAAATGGAAAACATATACACACACATCAACAACAACGTACTGTACAACATGCAACACACACCCCAGCACATGCACACACATGCACACTGATTCTGCTGTGTCTGTTCTCCTTCAGCTGAGTGTTCAGTGGGTACGTCAACAGGAACCTCTTCCGTACATGGTGTCTCAGCCGCTGCCATGGCAGGTCCACTATGTCTCTCACAGTCGGAAAGGAAGTCGTTCAGAGGAGGTGAAATTCCTCTTTATTTCTTAACTTACACGTTACAGAACTGCTAAAAAAAAATTGTCATGGACTAATCTCACCAGGAACATATGGAAGTCATGTTTCACCCTTTAATTAAATGAAAAAAAGACTGCATAATGAAAATAAAGCCTACATTTAGGGTCTTTAATTTGTGTACTACATAATGATAACAATGTGGTAAAAGAATCATGAATTAATCATGAATTAATAATTGTCACGGCAATTATGAGCACATTCCCCCAATTATCATTAATGTAATGTGAAAAACTTATTCTCATTAATGCAAATCACAAAAAAATACATATATTTAAATTATATAAGTATTTACACATTACATAAATTCTGTAATGAATAATTTTCATTATTCATGAAAATAATGTTACAAACAAACAAGTAAATTAATAAAAAAAAAAAAACACTGACCAAACAATAAGCTTTTGTCATTATTCTAACAATTTTCTTGACTTTGAGATGACTTGTGACCACAACAGTTCTTGATGAAATTCACCCTCAAAGTTATACAGCAATAGTCTGGTTATTCAATTTAAAAGACTATACTTACAGAATATCTTTTTGAAAGAGTAAATGTGAGGGTGAAAGCGGGCAATGCTGGTGGGTGGACAAAAGATGAGAATCATAATGTGGCCCTTTTATATATGGGTGGCCCTTGTTCAATGCTTTGGTCTCATTTGGGAGTTTCTTTCTTGCTATTAGTTTCCATTTGAACATAACCTTACATTCCTAGTAGCTGCTGGAAGTTGCACAGCTTAGAGTTATTGTCAGACATTACTAGGTGCCGTTCAAGGCCAATAAACACAGATATTCCCTCTCAGAATTTCTAGGCTTGGTCATCCCTCAGGTGCCTGTAATCCAATGTAGAAGGATTTGTGTCTTAATGCATTACGGTCTATAAAAGAGAAGTCTGTATAGATGTCCCGAGGTTCTGCTTAAACAACAGGCCTGTTTCACACTGCCACCTAATAGATTTACAAATCTGTGGTTAAAGCTAGACACTACAGGGAAACAAGGTAAAAAGAAAACAAAAAACAAATAGATATCACCATATTTCATTCAGTTTATTAACTTCAGTACATTATGAGACTGTATTGCATTACACGTATTCTGAAATGTCATGCTCAAAAAGGCAGCCAATATGTTTGAAATAAATACCAGACTGAAGTTAAGTCTTTGGTTCTTTATTCTGATGATTTTGGCTCACATTTAACAAAATTCACTAAAACACAATTAGAATATGGTGACAAACATTCATTGTCCAGAAGTTGGCTGTTCACAGATGAAAGCTGCTGTATCCAAGTGTGTTTTCAGAAAGTTGAGTGGATTGTCAACTGGTCTATGTGGTAATACAATCGTCAGGACATCCAAACACACCTATCATTTTATTTAATACGGCTTTCATCTGAAAGATGTATGTAGTAATTTTACTTTGGTCATATGAATGTTAAACCAAGAAACAGCTATTGAAGTGTTTGTGAGAGGGAAGCCTGCAGACAGTTCTGAATGTGCCAGGTTCACTTTTAAAATCTCCGTCATTTTGGTCATACAGATAAAAGTAAACATCTTTCGAATCTGTAAAGACACGGTTTATTTGTAACTGGTGTTTATGATTTACAAAACCATTGTGCATCTAAAGATGTATATTTTACTGTACTGACAGTTATGAAAAAAAAAAAAAAACACGGGAGTGGGAGGAATGGAGTCATTCTTCCGAGTCAAAAGAAATTTTCCTCAAAATCAGTTTTTTCGTGAACGGAAGAGATTAAAGATTGTGATGCAATTTGGAAACAGGAGATGAGCCCCTCACATAATTAATCGCATATTGGCAAAGGCAACAATTCACAAAACATTATTTTGGTCATTATTCTGGTGCATACTAAAAGTGTTTTCTGAATGTCATCAGACTAGAAATGAGCATTTCTGTTTCTAGATTAATTATGAAAATTTTTTTATCTATGACCATATAATATATATATATATATATATATATATATACATAACTTATGTAGCCATAACACTGTAAAGCTTGGTGTAAGTAAGCTACAGAAGTGGATCTCATAATTATAAGTTGAGAAACAGCTTATAATTATGAGATCCACTTAAGCTTACTAAAAAAAACAAACATGTTTTGTGAATTGTGATCTCATAATTATAAGTTGTGAATTGTGATCTCATAATTATAAGTTGTGAATTGTGATTTCATAATTATAAGTTGAGAAAACAGCTTTCAAAATATGTATTGCAATTAAAAGCTACAGATTCAAATAGCTGAAATACAATAAAATAACACACTTTGGATATTTTATTTCTGTTAGTCTGAAACATCATGTTATGGAAGTATAACAAGTCAACAAAAAAGTACCTTCTCGAAAGCCACACCTTTGTACCTCATTTACCCCTGAATAATGCATATTATACCTTATTAGTACTTGAATGATATGAAATTATTTTGAAATGGCACCACCCTAGTGACAGCTTATGTACCTTATTTTTTTTCTGAATGCACATTAATGTTTCATTAAATATGAATTCATTTCAATTTGAATTCTTAACTTTCTTACATTATATATAAAGAAAAGTGTAAAGGTAGTCATTTTGCAGAAATTTTTATCCAAAGCATATCACAGAACACTGATTACGGGACAATCTGCTGTAAAAGTCTCCTTACTAAAGCGAGCAAAGCCGCTTTTATTTTGGCACGTGCTGGAACAGTCAAAATCAGGCTGCTAATGGTTTTCAATTAATAATTTAATAAGGTTATGCCATTGGTGCACTTTCTTTGCATTAGCTTTTAAGCTCTTTTGTACACCAGTTCTAATGTCTGAATGGGTTTTGTGCTTAAGAATGTCGATCTATATATATATGTGTGTGTTTACCATTACCAGATGCCATCCAATATAACATCAATGAAACTACTTGGTCTTCAGTTCAAGATCAAACTTTCCCATCAAATGTAATGTTATGTAGGGGCCACATAGTTCTTTTAAAGATTAATTTACGGGTCATACAGTGCCTTTGAAGATAAATTGGTCATGCACATACACACTTTCATGTGCATTTCTTATTATATTGAATTCTTATGAAATAGTAATGTTCTATTTGAGTGAAAATAACTGCTGGTGTACGAAGTAGAGGGACCATAATGACCATGACATGACCCCAGCGGCATGAACACATCGCACGTGAAGTCGCACAGTAAGCCGCTGCAGAGGCATGTGTGGAATGTCCCGGCAGAGACGTCTCACACCTGTGTGATCTGTCTGTGCCACCATGTCTCGCACATTCCGGCGAGAAAACAGAGAGGCGACACACGTGTGATAAGACTGTCATGGCTGATGCTTTTGTGAATTCAAGGACACGAGGACACTTTTGTGGACCTCAAAGTAGTGACGTAAAAGCTAAGTATAAAAGCATTTTTGAGATGGTGCAGATTTCTGAATTGTTAAAAGCATAGTTCACTCAAAAATGTACATTTATTTACTCACCCACGTTTCATAATTTTTGGGGAAAACTTCCGTTTATTAATAATAATAAAAAGGTTCATAAGACAAACTATATTCCAACCAAATCATTGTGTGATTAAATAATTCCCACCACAATAAAATGTATGCCTTCAAATGTATGCCACTTTAAGTCAATGATGGCAGGTCAGGGGACAGAAAACACCCACTGACATAAAACTTATTTCCAAGTCTCCTTTTGTGTTCCAGAAAGGAAAGTTAGTTATTCAGGTTTGGAACAATATGAGAGTGAGTACATAATTCTCATTCTGGAGATAATTATCCATTTAAAGTGTGTAGTTTACCCAAACCCAAACGTTCTCCCATCTCCCATTGGTTGAAAAATAGATAGCCCCACCCACAAACTCACATGATTGGTTCAAGCAGTGTTGCTATACCATGCTTGTCAGGATGCTCAAATAAACAAAACAATGTTTTGATAGCACCACAATGATCATACTTTTCTGATAAATGAACCTAGAAATGGCTTATTTATAATTTTCTGTGCATATTACAAATCTAAAAATTATTTTAACAATTTAAACTTTTTTGTTTGTTTTACAATTTCAGGGCCAGAGAAGGAACAGCTTGGGAGTTTACAGAAAGAGTAAGTATGAACAATTCTGACATTGTTTTCTGAAACAAAACCTGCAAAATAAAATATTTTGTTACATATATAAAACATAAAATACTCTCGAAAGTATCCTCTAATTCTCAATATATTACCTAGTTTTATTCACTCTCCATGTTTTTCAGACTCGTTGTCCAGTAATGGACACACCAAAACTTCTGCCGACAAGGCAGCGGCTACAATTCAGAACCAGTACAGGAAGTACCATCAAAAGAAGCAGAAAGACCACAAATGAAAGCAAAACTGATTCAACTGCTTTTGAAGTGTCCATTTCACGCTGATCAAGACCCATTATTCTTCTCTCTGAACCCGATAACCCACATGCAAACCTGGTCTCCACCAATGTTAAAGGACGACACCTGTGAGCGGCACAGTCACATATTCTGATTTACAGATAGCTGACACCTGCATGAAAACACGTTCACACAATGACAAACCTTTCAGACCATCTGCTGATAACGGACGCCACAAACTCTTGACACATAAACACTCATTTATCATCTTTGTGATAAATAAGGACAATATGTACACAAAACATGCAGACTACATACAAAATAAAATAGTTTTGTTAGATAATGTAACTCTGAGGACAACTGTGTCCTCAAAATATAGTTAAATTACCCCCACACACTTATTTTTTCCCCATAATTATTTTAGGTTAATCCACATTGTGTAACAATGAATATACTCTCATTGTAACATTTATATGTTACATACTACGTGGTATGTGCCTAGGTGAGGAAGTCCAATATGTGCCTAGGTAGAAAGCATTGTGAAAAATACATCTGCCATCTGAAAGCCTGAAGAAAGCAGTGTGTATTTTTCAACTGAGTGCTTTTTATACACTCACTGCCATGGCAACGTACAATCACATACATTCAATAAAGATTTTATTTAAGTCCCACGTTCTTGCTCCAAGATGTAATGTCATCCTTCCCTCTGCTGGTGAGCTAGTACTAGTGAAATGCTCAAAAATCATTTAATTACAAATCCTGAATAGAGAATATGGAAATGTAAAAAATAAGTTTTGAATGTGTAGTTGCAAGTAAGACATATTCCAAAAAAAAATAAACCACAGAAAACAAAACAAAAAACTATGATGGTTGTCCTGCCAAACATGTTTATTTACTTTACAATGTGCAGGCGCATTGCTGCACTGGTCTGAAAAATGTAGGGGATTTATGTATGGATGACTTAGAAACTAGAATAGGCCCCAAGACGTATACACGCAGTTTCGAAGATTGATGGATGGATGCAGTGGTTTTCAAACATTTTTCGAGCGACCCTATTTTTTTTTTTTAAATTGACGCGACCCATATATATATTATATATTTATATCTCGAGCCCCTGCCCCTTTGAGGTCTGATGCTAAAGTGCCCTTGCAGTCCGGTCTGTGCGATATGAATGATACTATATGCAGAGTACACAGTTTGCGTAGAGTACCAAGTGCTCTTAAAAAAAAAAAACGTGACGTGCCATTCCGCGCGACCGGCGCTCACACCTCACGAAGACAGCACGTCACTTTCAGGTAGGATACATTCATAATCAAAGAAGTATTAAGACAACACATATAGGCCCTATATAACAGACCTAAGCCAACAACAGCCTTTCATTTACTTTAAATTACTTAAAATACATTTTATTTAAAAACAATGAAGCAACTCTGCTGAAAACCCAATAGAACCATCACATACAATTTTAACACATCACAAATAAATGCCATTACAAACCATCAACTTTTAACCATTAAAACCATTACAATATGGTTTTCTGTAGTGTGTTTTGGGACATATTCCATTAGGATTTATTGGTTTTAACAAGCCACCAATAGAAGGTGACCAATTACCAGTAGAGACCAACGTGGTCCATTACAGTTTCCAGTAACAACAATTCCAATTATAACCAGTAAAACCAATACACATTTTGTGATGTGTCTATTGTTTTTTTTTCAACATTACATGTTATAATTGCCTGTAAAGTGAGCCATAGGCCTGGCAATTCCTGTTGTTACACTTACAGGTTGATCGTATCCTTTTTAATATGCTATTGACCAAACATTTAATTCAAAAATCCACTGAATCTTAATTTTTTTGGCCACATTTTTGCTATAGATGACACAGCCTCTATAATTTCTTCAACAAAAAAAACATGTGGACATCACAACCCTTACACAAAAATAACCATGGTTTTCATTGTAAAACTGCTTAATTTTCTTTTGTGTGATTTCTGAATGCTTGACATATATCAATCAGACAACTGTATTACTTTTACATTTAACCGTAACTGTCTAGAACTACATTTGTAATTTGTAAATAATGTAATTTAATTACAAGTTATTTATTTTATTTACTTATTAAAGTTCTATTTTGACCCCTATGGAAGGTGTTTTTTTTACTTTCATAATATTTGAGGGACAACAAGGGGGGGAAGTCGTAGCCTAATGGTTAGTGAGTCGGACTCGTAATCCACAGGTTGTGAGTTTGAGTCTCGGGCAGGCAGGAATTCTTGGTTGGGGTAGTGAATGTCCAGTGCTCTCTCTCAACCCTCAATACCACAAAGAGGTGCCCTTGAGCAAGGCACCAAACCCCCAACTGATCCCTGGGCGCCGCAGCATAAATGGCTGCACACTGCTCCGGGGGTGTGTTCACGGTGTGCGTGTGTTCACTGCTGTGCGTGCACCTTGAATGGGTAAATGCAGAGCATGAAATCTGAGTATGGGTCACCATACTTGGCTGCATGTCATGTCACATTTACTTTTTCCCCCCAATAAAATCCTGCTTCGTGCACTCATTTGGCCTGCAGAGGCCCTGGTAAAAATGTCTCCACGATCTGCTGTAGAAATATCGTATTTTTATAAAACAGCACACATTCTATGAGCTGCAGTTCTGGTGCCGCTGTATCAATATACTGCACAGCGCCACATACATTCACATCAGTAAGAAGATATTTTGAAGAATGTGGGTAACCAAACAGTTGCTGGTCCACATTGTGTTTGACAGTATAGGGAACACTGTGGACCAGCAACTGTTTGGTTTTCCACATTCTTCAAAATAGCATTTATGTTTAGCAGAAGAAGGAAACTCAGGTTTAAAACTAATTTTCAGTGAGTAAATTACGATATAAAATTTTACTATTAAATAAAATAAAACTTGAATAGTTTGTTTAAAATTGAAACTTTAAAATCGCAATTTTTGGAATGCTCCTGTTAAATACACCTATACCTTAAACTAAAACACGGTTTATTTTATTGGTATATTACATGTATATGTATTTGTAATGTCTCTCTTTGTTCTCATTTTTTAATAACAAATATAAAATAATGACAAAGATTTTTATCTTCTCCCACTTTGGCCTAAATATCTGCCATACTTTTTTATATTTTGTTACCTTGAAAGGCTTTGTCTTTATAATAGGGAAATGAGTTTGGCTGTAATGCCCAAACAGCTTACAAAATAGAAAAACCAACATGACAAAGACTTGTCATAGCACTTGCATGTTGTTGCTCTTTTGTTGGTTTTGATTGCTTCTAATATCCTAATTTGTAAGTCGCTTTGGATAAAAGTGTCTGCTAAATGACTGAATGTAATAGATAGATGGATGGATGGAAGAATGGAATATTTATAAAAAAAAAAAAATCACAAAAGGGACAAGGCACTATTCATAGAAAGATAGCTTTATTGCACAAGGTGTTGGAGTACTCTTTTTCTATTTTTGTTTTGTTTTCATAGAAAAAAAACTGTATATTTAAACACAAGCAATTGCAAATTGAAGCAACTTTTCCATAAAAGTTTAGGAATCCCCTCCGCATTTTTTAAACTTTTTTTCCCTTTTAGTTATTTGTCTCCATTTCCTTTTTCTTTTAATAACCAGCAAAATATTCAGAGCATGCAATGCCATTTTTCATCAAGTTAACCAAAAGGTAGAAACAAAACAAAACAAAAAGTAAAAACAAACAAAACAACCAACAACATAAATGAATAAAAACATAAGACAAATTATAAAAAGGAGAAAGTAAGTCAAACGCCAGACATCTGGTCTGGGTTTATGTGCCCCATTCAAAATTCAAGGTGTAAAGTATTTTTTGTTAGATTTTAAACTTTTTTGTCTTTTAATCCCCTCACATTTAAAGTTATACCTTTAACCAGACTTATAATTGTGCCCTGGTTGCTAATGGAGATGTCGAAAATAGTAATTATTTATACAAAACAGTTTCATATATACAAGAGTCTTTATTTGTAGATTAGAAATTATGCTGACAGGGAGGTCTTGGGTATAGCAGGGATTTTTATTGGTTGAGGAAAAGGGGCTAATTGGATCATTCGGGCGAGGAAACAGGCATGTGGGGATGGAGTTCTGTTCCGGACTCCGCCCAATATCCACACAGCTTCTCCTGTGATTGGTTGGAGCTAGGGGGTCCCTGATTCGACTGGCTAAAGAGGCCTGCCCCGTTGCGCAACACAACTGCATTTTCTTTCCAACATAAATCATCATAGAAACAAACAAAAACTAAGTTGGATACATCTATTTTCATAAAGAATGCAACCGAGAAAAAAAAAAATCGAATTAATTTTAAGTCAGCAACTGTCTTTTAAATATGAAAAACATGGGACATTGGGGCTTTCTGGGGTGGTCAAGGGAATATTTTGATGTTTCACTTGAACAGGCATGAATACTGATATAGATATCGGTCTAATCCTAATGAAACATGTTCATGGCAAAATGCACTGGGCACGTCTGCCATCAGACAGACTTAATAACCCAGTCAGTGGGCATTTGAGCAGCAATAAGAGGAACACCTACTTCTTTCACTGTTTTTAAAACAAGTCCACATTTTTCTCAACTCTATCTGTAGTTTGGGTAATCAAATTTATTTATCTTACACAACTTTGGGAACACTTAAATCTAATTTACCAAGCCACCAATAAAACATCTCCTGGTAAGTCAAATATATATTTTTTTCATATGCCACAAATCATTCAATCAGCTCAATTTTTAAACCCAACACGACACATCCCTACTCTGTACCTTAGGATTTGTTGTGTACCTTAGGATTTGTTGTGTCAAGTCTTCCTAATATGAGATATGCTCAGGCGGCTGAATCAATCTGAATCATGTTGTACAAACAATACATGTGTGCTATTTCCTGTGCTGAAGTCTGCAGGGGTTGTGTGTTTTAACTCACCAATAAATATGCAGTACATCAATGTAGCAATCGTTCCCCTGATGTATAAGATCGAAACTATCAGACATGCTGAAAGCTTGATTTTTTATATAACAGGAGTAATCTCACCTTAAAGGAATAGTTCACTCAAAATTATCATTTTGTCATCATTCACCATCTATTTACTATTCATCAATTATTCCATACAATGAAAGTCAATGGGGTCCAAATTTTGTTCATTTAGACCAGTTAGAGCCAATTATATTTATATATTTCTATTAATGTTACACATTGCATCATCTTTTTGTTTTGCATTTTATGATGGACGGCAACCAGCATTAAGGTGCAATACACTATGTTGGAGTATCAACAATATATTACTGGTGCTGGATTACTTATACTATTAATTCCAGTATATTGCGACACCCTTACATGGGCAAGACATTTCAAAACATCTCCATCTGTGTTCCACAGAAGAAATAAAGTTGTACAGGTTTGGAAAAACGTGAGGGTAAGTAAACAATGACCGAATTAAAATTTTTGGGTGAACTGTCTCTTGAAGGACCTGATGGAAAACTCTCAAAGCCCTGTGGGTATTTTAAACTATTCATTGGGCAGTAGAGATGGTGCATGGATTCAGATGGCACTCACAGATGTCCATCTACGAGCTGGAGTTGCAGTGGAAAATTTCCATTGTTTCCAAGCAACCGTAGAGAGTGTGTTTGGAAATGTCCACAAATATCTCCTGCATACCATACAGCCATGTTGCACTATGCAGCCTGGCTGATTATAACAATGACAGGAAGTTAGTTTGGGAACCTGAACGATCTTTCCCCAGAATTCCCAACCGCGGCATGTCGAAACACACCCTCTGCCGTTCTTTTTCAATCTCTCTTAGTTATGTTACCCGTTTATCTCAGCGTTTCGTGATCGACACCTCCTCTCGCTTACTGCTGCACCTCCCACTGAGCGATTGTCTTCAAATCTTTTTTTAAAATAAAATGTTTATTTTTCAATTAGATATGGCATTAAATCTCTGCTCTCACCACTTATATATTTACTATATCTTTAGATAGAAATATATATGTATATATTTTGACAACAAACATTGCAATATATTTTCTTTTTTTCTTTTGTATTGCAGGAGCCCTGATGTAGTACTTTTTTTTCCTTTGAAATCATTGGGAGAGTTTGGCGATTTTTGGAAGTTTCTCTGTGATGGGGCTTTGCTTTGGAAACTGAGTGAACGAAGGAGGGTTGAGAGGCATTTCGATCCATTTAGGGGTTGAATGAAACCTTTCCCTCCTACATTTCACTCATTCCCTCCTTTATCCAACCCTGCGCTACCTAAAGCTAGAGTCTCAAAAACCTTTGAATAGGAACGACTGCTAGAGTCTTCGTGTGGGGAAGGAAAGCAAAGAATAAAGAGAAACAATGAACAAACGCAGAAAAGCTACACAGCAACAGCAGATATCTCTCCCTCTCTGTTCACGGGCCCGTTTGCCTCTAATTCCTCCCTACCTCTCTGCCCTCTTCCCGCCTTTCTGCCTGTGCTCGATCCATCCAGGAGAGGCTGTTAGGCGTTCACAGTGAGACAGAGAAAGTGGTAACATTTTTGAGGGAGGTTTTGGTGGAGAAGGAGGGGTGATAAGTATATGGCATCAAACACAAACAATCGAACGAACGAACAAACAAACAGCAAAACAAGAGCCTTTCTTTCATATCGAAGGGAGTTGAGAGAGAAGAGAAGGGAGATGCATCTACCCTTTACATACTCTCTCCAACTTGTCCCCCCTTTTCAGATGGACTCTAGACCTTGTTGCTCAGTGGGCGGCACTTGATGTCTCCAAGCCGATCCGATGCCAAGAGACCAAGCACGCAAGCTTGGTCGAGAGGTCCTTTAAAGGTGTGTGCTGGCCACATGTATATGTATATATATTTACACATATACATACACATGCACACATACCACACAAACACAAGCTTGAGAAAGCTCAGTGTATCCACCTGGCCCTCCTTAGTGCTAAATTTCAAAATGTCAAAAATAGAAAACCGAACAAAAATAAAAGTACAGTAACCATACATCCGCAGTGAAAATGGCTCCAGACATTTTTTCGCTTTTTTTTCTTGTTTGTTTACAAAATAGTCAATAACACTCTATACTGTGTCATCAATTGCATGAAAAAAATCCCAAAGACTCGATTCAAGCGGTCGAGACTTTCGTGTTCGAGCTGTTTTTCCAGACCATTGTGGATCAGGAGGGGCGGAAGGTGGACCCGTGGTGGATTTGTTTATGCATAAGCTTTCCGAGGCAATGCATTGCAGTATGAGACATAAAAAGAGACACTTTTTTGACAGCCTAAAAACATCTAGACAGGTTAATGTGAAACAATATATCTCTTAAAACTGCTTTTTTCCTATTTTCTGGAGTCAAGAAATCAAATGAACAAGTGCACATGGAAAGCATTTCGTGCATAAGGTCCAAGGTGTCTTTGACAGAGAGAAAGGAGAGAGGGAAAGAAAGGACAAAACGTAAGACCAAAAAAAGGCAAAATTGGGGAAAGGGTCCTGGGGCTTGGCATATTTAATCCTGGAGAAGGCCAGATAAAAAAGCTTGAGCAGAAGAATAAAAAAAGGAAAGCAAAAAAAGGTAACAGAGAGGAAAAGAGAGAGACCCCTGTCCCGCCATTGTTCATTTCCGCCCCTGCACAGACTCCAGGAGTGTGTGAATGTTCTGTATGTGTATAGGTATGTATGTGAGCTACACCAGAGTGTAGGATTTGGAGTACGCCCCAGCATTCTGCTTTTGCAGTCTGCCCAGGCCGGACGAGCTGCTCTCGAGCAGAGAGTCTCTGGATCCCCCGACCTTGGAACTGCCGGGCGTTGGGCCGATGCCTCCCGTGGAGCCTGCGCTTGCTCCTGCTCCAGCGGCAACTGCCCCGCTTGGGACTGAGGAGATGGAGGAGGTGCTGGGCATGGTGAGAGTCCTCTGGGGCAGGGTGGCTGTGCCTGAGCTGATGCTGGAGCTCCCAGCGGCCCCGCTTGAAGCTGGGCCTGATGTACCAGAGGCCCCTGAGCTGGTCAGGCTGCTCAGGCCGCCGTGGCCTAGTGTCAGGGCCTGCTGCTTGGAGGGTTCTAATGTCATGTGTCGGCCCTGTGTGTGGTATGCACGGGCGGCAAGGCTCCGGATAGAGGCCTCGCGAGGCGGGACCACAGGGCAGGGGTCGTGCAGCTCTGCTTGTTTCCGGAAGAAAGGGTCTGTCTTCATGTAGAGGGGGAGGTTACAGTACTCACCTGTGGGAAAAGATACAAGTGGGAAAAGATACAAGTTGCAAGTCGCACGGTTAAATTTGTAGCAATAGCAAACAATACATTGATATTGGGTCAAAACTATAGATTTTTATTTTATGCCAAAAGTCATTAGGATAGTAATTAAATATAATTAGTACATTTATTATCGTAAATATATTAAAACGTAATTATTGATTAGTAATATGCATTGCCAAGAACTTCATTTGGACAATTTTAAAGATGGTTTTCAATTTGTTTTAGATTTTTTCGCAACCTCAGATTCCAGGTTTTCAAATAGTTGTATCACAGCCAAATATCGTGCTATCCTAACAATATCAAACATCAATGGGAAGCTTATTTATTCAAATTCTGGAAATTACACAAGCTGGACATCACAGCTCCAACAATAAATGTTTAACACCCCCAAAATTTGTTGTCAACTCACTCTTGTTGGCGCGGTGGGGAATGGGCACTGCCACGTTTTTGCCGCGGTCGTAATCCTGCGGTTTGGGCGGAGAGGCAGTGAAGCGACAGATGCCCGGTTCGGATGGTGTGCTCATAGAGGTCATGCTGTCTGCGTTATCATTGGTGCCTGTGGTCATCTGATCAGAGGAGCTGTCAGAGATGAAGCACTCGGTGATCTCGAACTTGGCGTGCTGTAGGTGCTCCTCCAGCTTAGCGTGTTCGTATGCTCGGGCCAGCTCCTCGTACGTGGAAGATGCACTCTCTGTGGACACCATACTGTTTCGTCCCTTATCTGAGCACAGGAGAGAACAGAATGAGAGTTAACACTCTTCATATGCTGGTGAAACAGACCCTTTCTGTCAATTTTTGGCCAGAATAAGACCAAGTCTGGTTAAAGGGACCATTAATATTCTTAAGTTCTGAAATGTGTGTGTGTGTGTGTGTAAGTTTGTGGACCTGTGTCCTGGGACAAGCTGGCGCTGTAGCTGTCACTCTCAGTGACCGTAATGCCATGCTGGGAGCCCACTGTCCGCCAGTCTGAGGTGAGAGTGCGAGCAGGTGTGGACGCCTGGCATTTAGTCAGAGTCCACTGGCTGGAATAGCGGTTTCTCGTGCTGTGCGCAGACTTCACACTCTTCCTCGATACTGGATCTGGGAAAAGTAGTAATAGAGAGTTTATGAAACATTCACTAATTATACTATCTTCCATCTGTTATGGAATGAGTGGGTGAGATGTGACATACTGGTGCCTGGCCTGATGTCTGACATGTCAATCAAAGGGCCTGTGTTCTGGATGAGGGCGGGGTGATGCACAGACACGCCTGTACAGAAGCTCTGAGGGTTCACTGATTGGCTGAACTCAGTGTCTGTCACAGGGATGGTGGCCTTGTCTTCACCTATCGAACCCAACAGAGAAATCATACCTTGAGGAGAAATTTAGTTTCAGGAGTTCAGCATTTTTTTCATTAATGTTTATCTTAGGAATCAACTCAACTTTTTATATATAATGCAATAGCACATGATTTGCATATATGCAAACACATACACACTGACCTATCTGCTTTATTCCCTCTTTGTCCTCGATGAGCAGTTGCACACGGGGGATATCAATGTGCAGTCGGGGTCCCTGAGGTGGGCCTTTCACAGGAGTGTCAAAACTTCGATTGTTCTTACTGCTCCAGGTACAAAACAAACACAGACAGACAGACACACAAGACAGAGGGAAAAAATGTATTGCCACTGCCACTTCCTTAGATACAAATTATGTAAGGGACTCATTTTTATTTTAATTCTGGAATTTAGTTCTGTAGACATACTTCTAAATATATCCTTACCTGATAAGCATCTCAGCCAAGCTTTTAGCATCTATACATGGAAAGGAGAGTATATTTAATCTGATTATCAAAATGTGTAATACAAATTTTTAAATATAAAATACAAAAAATAGAAACTATACAGTGGTGGCCAAAATTGTAAGAATACCTTAAAGATCCGAAATGATTGACCTTTTTTGCCTCCAAAACATAATTTAATTTCATAAGGTTCATGAAACTTGCAGATGGTTGCTCTGAGCACAACAGATATCAGATGAAGTGAGTCGTACTGTTTTTATCCATTTTAATATTTGGTATGTCCACCTTTTGGAACAATTACAGCAGCACATCTTTCTGACATAATATCAATATATTTCCTGAGAACTTCAAAACTAATGTTATCCCATGCCGACTCAAGCCAAAGGCTTTCCTTTGAAAGTATATGTGGCGAGGGGGGCGTGGTTCAGCGAAGTCTGCAGCGGGAGAAAGACTCAGGAGACAGCGGTAAGTAAGTGGGTCAAGTGCAAAATGAGGATCACCTGTGTCTGATTGTAGTAATTGGAGTGGAGACGATAAAGCCGCCGTGGAACGGCAGTTCAGAGAGAGCGGAGTGAAGACTCGGCGCGAGCTGTCAGAGAGAAACAGTCGGAACGAATACAGAGAGTGATCGCGGAGACTAACGAGAGAGTTGATGTTTCGGGTGAAGCAGAGTGCGCACCTGTGTGAGTTTATCTGTCTTAAATAAACATACCTGAGTCTTCACGAGCCAACCCTGTCCGCTTCCTTCCTTCCTACGAACTTTGTTACACTGGTGCGAAACCCGGAAAGGAAGCCGGAACGCCGCTGCCATCATGTCCTCACCATCGGGATCGCCATTTGCGGATGTCATCCAGTCGCCGGGACTCCACCAAGAACAACACAAAGCGCTGATGGACATGAGGGCAGACCAGGAGAGAGATTCTGTGCCCTCGTCCAGAACCAGCGGGAGGACCGCGAGCTGTTCGGAGCTGGATGGACCGGGAGGTTCGGGCGGTGAGAATCTAACAGTCCCGGCCCCGCCCACCCACATGCCGGTACAGAAGATGGGGCCGCAGGATGACCCGGGCGTTCTCGACCTCTTCGAAAAGACCGCGCGGCATGTGGTGGCCACAAACGGACTGGCCAGTCGCCTCATCCCCTGCTAACCGGGAGGCGCAGTTGGCGCAGCAGCTGCCAGTCCAGAACCTCCTGGTCTACGACGACCTGAAACGAGCCATCCTCCAGCGGGTCGGCCGGAGCCCCGAGCAGCACCGCCAGCGCCTGCCGTTCACTGGAGCTGGGGAGAACGGCCCGGCCCGCCGTGATGGCTCGCCAGCTCCGGGACGCCTGCCGCAGATGGCTGTTGGCCGGGAAGGCGTCGACCATGTCATCGACCAGGTGGTGCTGGAGCAGTTTATTGCGCGGCTCCCTAAGGCGACCGCGCAGTGGGTCCAGTGCCACCGCCCGGCGTCGCTGGATCTGGCCATCCAACTCGCCGAGGACCAGATGGTGGCGTGCCATGGGGTTGGCGAACCCCTACCATCCGTCTCTCTCTCTCTCTCTTCCCCTTCTGTGTCTCCCCCTATCCTCCTTCCCAGGTCCCGTGCCGGCGTGGTTCCTCGAGCCCAGCCGCGATGGAGAGGGGGACCGGCACCGGAGTCGGCGGCCGGGAGAGCCCACGCCAGGGAGGCGGGGTCGGCCAGCCCGAGCTCCGCGCTCATGCCCGTTCCTCCGGGGTCTCCACGCCAATTCCTTGTCCCACTTCCCGCCACTAGGGTGGCGGGGAAGCCTGGGCCGGCCTGTTGGCGTTTTGGGGGACCCGGGCCACTTCATCGATCGGTGTCCAGTGATGGAGGTGGGGACACTGGTCCGGTTCCGGACGCCCCACAGGCTGCCCCGATCAAGCTGGCGGGTACCAAATACCTGTGAGTATTAGGGGGTACTTATTGGGCTTTGGTGGATTCAGGATGTAACCAGACCTCGATCCATTAAAGCCTAATTCAGCCCGAGGCATTGGATAAGAGCTGCATGGTTCGGGTGAGGTGTGTACATGGGGATGTGGTGAAATACCCAGTAGTGCTGTTAACCATCCAATTTCGGGGCAAAAGCATAAGGTGGAGGTGGCAGTTAACCCCGCCTCCGGCATCCGCTGATTTTGGGAACCAATTGGCCAGCGTTTAAAATTTTATTGGGAGTTTTGTATGTGGATGCTTCCTTCGGAAAAGAGAAGCCGGAGGGAGGCGGCCGTGCGAATGGGAGAGGCTGAGCCAGGACCCGCTGAGGCGGCACCAGGGGAACGGAGCGCGTCGAGAGGCTAATCCTCACGGAGCGTGATGATTTTCCCTGGAGCAGTCCCAGGACGAGTCGCTGAAAACGCGCTCAACCAGGTCCGTTCCATTGACGGCCGCCTCCAGTCCGCACGGCCCCTTCCTATCCCTATTTTGCTATATTAAAAGATAGGTTGTATCGAGTGACGCAGGACGCTCAGTCAAAACAAGATACAACCCAGTTGTTGGTACCAAAAGCGCCGGGAAATGCTTTTCCAGGCGGCTCACTGTAATCCTATGGCAGGGCATCTGGGTCAAGCAGCAACACTGAACCGTTTAATGGCCCGGTTTTTGGCGGGCATTCACGAGAATGTACGCCCGGTGGTGTGCGGCTTGTCGTGAATGTCAGTTAGTGAATCCCCGGCCTCCCCAAAAGCGCCTTTGCGCCCCTTCCGCTAATGCAGGTCCCCTTCGAAGAGAATTGGTATGGACCTCATCGGGCCATTGGAGCAGTCAGCACGAGGGCATCGGTTTGCATTGGTTCTAGTGGATTATGCAACCCGATACCGGAGGCAGTGGCGCCCGCAACATTTCCGCAAAGAGTGTAGCGGAGGCTCTGTTTAGTATGATCTCCGGTGGGAATCCCAAAGAGATTCTCACCGATCAGGGCACGGCGTTTATGTCACGAACCATTCGCGAACTTTATGAGTTGTTGGGAATTAAATCGATTCGCACCAGCGCCTATCACCCACAAACGGACGGCCTGGTGGAACGATTTAATCGCGTTGAAAACAATGATTCGAAAGTTCGTTCACGAAGACGCCAAAATTGGGACAAATGGCTGGAACCCTTTTGTTCGCTGTCGCGAGGTCCCGCAAAGCCTCCACGGGTTTTCCCCTTGAGCTCCTGTCGGCCGCCAGCCCCGCGGGTTTTGGGCGTCCTGAGGGAGACTTGGGAGGAGGGACCTTCGGAGAGTAAAATGAAATTCAGCATGTGCTGGACCTGAGAACAAAACTCCACACGTTGGGGCAGCTCTCCATGGAGAATTTGTTACAGGCCCAGGACAAGCAAAGCCGGCTATACAATCGGGGCCAGATTACGCAATTTCACGCCAGGAGATAAAGTACTTGTGTTACTCCCACTCTAGCTCCAAATTACTCGCCAAGTGGCAAGGACCTTTTGAGGTCACACGGCAGGTAGGGGATCTCAATTATGAGGTGGTTCGAACGGATCGAGCGGGCACGTCAGATTTATCACCTCAACCTCCTTAAGAAATGGAACGAGGTCGAGCCGGTGATGCTGGCGACGGTAGTAGGTAACGAGGAAGATCTCGGGCCAGAGGCGAGCCTCAAAGTTCCATCACTCACTCTGGCCCCGGGGGGGGATCACCTCTCACCCTCCCAGCTCACCGATGTAGCCCGGTTGCAGAGAGAATTTGCGGATGTTCTCGCCCGGCCCGGTCGAACCAACCTTATTCAACACCATATTGAGACCGAGCCGGGCGTGGTAGTGCGCAGCCGGCCGTATCGTTTACGGAGCACAAGAAAAAGGTGGTCCAGTCAGAATTAGAGGCGATGCTAGAGATGGGAGTAATAGAAGAGTCCCGCAGTGACTGGGCAAGCCCGATCGTTTGGTACCGAAAACAGACGGCTCGGTCCGATTCTGCGTGGATTATCGCAAGGTGAATGCGGTGTCGAAATTGACGCCTATCCAATGCCGCGGTTGACGAGTTGCTTGATCGGCTGGGTACCGCCGCTTTTATTCGACGCTGGACTTAACTAAAGGATATTGGCAGATCCCCTTATCACCGTTATCCAAAGAAAAGTCAGCCTTCACAACGCCGCTTGATTGCACCAATTTGTCACGCTTCCGTTTGGGTTGTTGGGCGCCCGCTACCTTTCAGCGCCTCATGGACAAAATCCTCCGACCGCACACGCATACGCCGCTGCCTACCTGGATGACATCATCATCTACAGTCAGGACTGGCAGCGGCACATGGTGCACCTGCGGAGGTGCTGAGAGCGCTGAGGAGCGGGACTAACGGCCAACCCAAAGAAGTGTGCGATTGGGCGGTGGAGGTGCGTTATCTGGGTTTCCACTTGGGTCACGGACAGGTGCGTCCCCAAATTGATAAGACGGCAGCTATTGCGGCCTGCCCGAGACCCAAGACCAAAAAGGAGGTGAGGCAGTTCCTGGGGCTGGCGGGATATTACAGGAGGTTTGTTCCTGACTATTCGGAGCTCACCAGCCCGCTGACTGACCTCACTAAAAGGAGGTCCCAGATACGGTCCCGTGACGGAGCGGTGCCAGCAGGTTTTCACCCAGGTAAAGGCTGCTCTGTGTGGCGGGCCGCTATTACACTCTCCTGACTTTTCTCTCCCTTCTTGCTGCAGACGGACGCGCCGGACCGGGGCTGGGAGCTGTCCTGACCCAGGAGATAGGGGTGAGGCGCCCGGTGCTGTACATCAGTCGGAAGCTCTCTAAGAGAGAGACGATGTACAGCACTATTGAGAAGGAGTGTTTGGCGATCCGGTGGGCGGTCCTCACCTCCGCTATTATCTCCTGGGACGGGAATTCACCCTCTGTTCGGACCACGCCCCCTTGCAGTGGCTCCACCGCATGAAGGATACCAACGCGCGGATCACCCGTTGGTATCTGGCATTACAGCCCTTCAAATTCAAGGTGATCCACAGGCCGGGGACGCAGATGACTGTAGCCGACTTCCTCTCCAGGAATGGGGGCTGCAGGCGGAGGGCTTCCCGGCCTGAGTCGGGCGGTGGGGGTATGTGGCGAGGGGGGCGTGGTTCAGCGAAGTCTGCAGCGGGAGAAAGACTCAGGAGACAGCGGTAAGTAAGTGGGTCAAGTGCAAAATGAGGATCACCTGTGTCTGATTGTAGTAATTGGCGTGGAGACCGGATAAAAGCCGCCGTGGAACGGCAGTTCAGAGAGAGAGACGGAGTGAAGACTCGAGCGCACGAGCTGTCAGAGAGAAACAGTCGGAACGAATACAGAGAGTGATCGCGGAGACGAACGAGAGAGTTGATGTTTCCGGGTGACGCAGAGTGCGCACCTGTGTGAGTTTATCTGTCTTAAATAAACATACCTGAGTCTTCACGAGCCAACCCTGTCCGCTTCCTTCCTTCCTACGAACTTTGTTACAGTATAATATACATGTCCAGTTTATTTTCCAACTCGCCCCAAATTATCTCAATGGAGTTGAAGTCCGGACTTTGATGGGGCCACTCCATAATTTTCAATGTTCCAGCAGATTCTTTCCATCGCAGGTAGTTCCGGCAATAGTTTGTTAATCGTAATGGCCAATTCAACAAAAACAACTGAAACCTCTCAAATATGCCAAGTGTTCTAACAATCTTAGCCACCACTGTAAATATAAAATTCTATTCAAACAGCTTTCTATATATTTTCAGCCTATTTCTCTCTCACCTCTAAGTCTCTTGAGTCTCTTTTCTTTGCGTTTCTTACGGATAATGAAGAGTAGGGCCATGCCCAATGTGACCAAGATGACAGGGCAGCCGATAGAGAAAAGCTTTTTAACATCATCCCCTTCCCCTCGTGCTGACTTAATAGGCGGAATAGTGCCTACGGAGCAAAGGAAATAGAGATATGTACAGAGATCGAGATAAGGCTCACGTCAGCTCTTATCTCTAAAATTCAGGCCTAAAAACAGCTTAATTAATTGATTTAGCTGCTAATTGTACATGTTCTTTTGTGTTGTCCTCTATTACATGCCCTGGTGGAAATATATTTGTACATCCGAACAATTATTGAATGAAAATTGAGTGACTTGACTAATAGTGGCAGAATTACTAGAAAATGAAACTCTTTCTTGCTTGTAAACTTACTACCATCATAATCCAGCGTGGCAAACTGGGAGCTCTGGTTTCCGCACCCGGCGCTGTTGCATGTCTTCATCTTTAGCTCATACCAAGTGGCCTCACGCAGTTCGGCGAGGAAGATGTCAGCCGAAGCATTGGTCCGCACGCTCTGCCAAGCCCAGGTGCCTTTGGGGCGGAACTCTAGCAGGACAGCAGTAATGGGGCAGCCACCGCTCGACCAGCCCTGCAGGTTGAGGCGGGCATGGGTGGAGTTGACGTGAGTGAAGAGGGGCTGGTCTTTATTGAACTGCGGCTCTGCGAAACAAGAAAAGATTACATTTTACAGTATATATTAATATGTCATGAATAAAGTGCTTGCACCTATGTCACGGTTTGGTAAGCTACTTGGATACTCGGATACAAACGACAGGTTTGCATGGATACTGTACTACTGAAGACGTTCTAATAACTTATGCTGTCTAAACCATGGAAAAAAAAGTTTGGAAGTTGCTTAATCATATAGAGAAGGACTTAAGTAATAAAGGACATGATATTTTAACAAAAGTTAATGGGTGGAAAAGATCCATATGAGAAGGGTAAGTTAAGATATTAGTCTAATATTTCCCCTACATGGCAAGCAATGATAAGCACAAACACGAGTATTGTCAAGATTATTGCCCTGGAAATCCTGGTTTTAGTTTGGCCAACCACAAAAGCCTTCTTTCCTCAGTTTTTGGAACTCTTCTCCTTGATTTGCTTTAACTTTTAGCAGTCTATATTACTCAGAATATTTTCCCGTTCAAACCAATGAATACAGCCCAAAACATGACAATAATTGACAATTTTCAGCAGAAATATTCAGAAAAATGAGCAAGTTCGGTTTGGTTCAGTGGCATTGTTTATATCAATGTGTCTGATTGACGATGTCTCTTGAAAACACCCTATTGATACAATAGATTAATTACCATATAATCTAATTTCATGTCTAAATGTCGCATACAACACCCAGCTGATTTAGATTTATCTTAGAATTTTACAATTTTCTTAAATAGGATTTCACTACTTTGCAAACTTTTTTAAAGGAATTACTCTGTAAGGACACATTAAGTTAATCAGAAGTTGTTATAATGATTTCTGAAGGATCATGTGACACTGAAGAATGGAATAATGGATGCTGAAAATTCTACTTTGCCATCACAGAAATTAGTTATATTTGCATCAATTACATTTTAAATATATATTGCTTGGTGAGCATAAGAGACTTCTTTAAAAAATTAAATTTACAGACCATCAAGTTTTGAACGGTAGTGTTTATGATATTTTTCTTTACATATTTCCCAAAGCTAAAGTAGAAAACAAGCCTATTCAATTCTAATGGTTAGTGAAATGGAGGGAAATAGTCATAAGGAACTAAATGAATACCATTTTTGGTGCAAGAACCTTGATTAAACGTAACATCAGGGAAGTAAACTATCTACAAGAAGTTTAATATATAGCTATTTAGAATTGCTCACCTCTGCCGTGAGTCTTGGCCTCAATGATCTCGCTGATGCGACCAGCTCCCACACTGTTTTTTGCTGCAAGTTTGACTTTGTACCAGGTACCACAACGCAGATTTTCCAACTTGGAAGAGCGTTCACTGGAGCTAATGAAGACATCTTTCCACTCCTCGGTGTTATCTACTGAATACTGCAGCACGAAACCTGAACATGCACAGACATATGAAATATATTATTGATAGGATTTTATTAATGATATTATTATATTGTATGTTATATTATCAGTTCATGCAATTCCTGTAAATCAAATTCATCATGTTGGCATTGCAAGCCTAACTCGGAACACTTCCTAACATCACCACCAGATGACGCACTGACCATGCAAACTCATCTCAGCGTAACAATCTCAGATGATCAGATTGCTGTAAACCTCCATTAGTAACCCAGACAGAGAGATAAATGCTAACTGCACAGTTATGCAAATAAATGCACAATATGGCGTCGCCCATCATTAGGAGCGGCCTGGATTTGGTGTCTCATTTTGGCTTTGGCAGATGACAAAATAAAGCACGCCACATCAGAAGGATTTACCCACTGACAGCCTTGTATTCTTCTTATTTTACTCCCACCTTTGCATACACAAACACCACAGACATCTCATTTATTTGTATTTGTTTTACCTAAATTACTGTGAGATGCAAGCAGTTTGACAGTAACATGTGACACAGTGACAGATTAATCACAGTCTGAAAGACAGACATATAGACAGCAAAAAAGAGAGAGTCTGCAAAATGTAAAGAAACGAATCTTAGAGATAGAGAAAAGAAAATGAAAAAGGGAGAGATAAAAAGGGACCTTTACTTTGAGGAGCCAACTACATAAAATACTGAGGGGACCAGAAAGAGAAAGGACAGGTGCTTGTACCTCTGATGGAACTTCCTCCATTGTCTCCAGGGATCCAGGCCAGAGTGATTGAAGAAGTAGATGTGGTGGAAACTGTCAAACGTGGTTGATCTGGAGGCACTATAACATAGGACACACAGAGATTGATGGAATTTTTATTTTAACATTCAAACACCAGCAGCCAGTCAATATTTGGCTGCTAAAATATATTTAATATTTTGGCCACCATGGATTTCCTAGCATGTGTTTCGATGTAAATCAACTTTTACTTGTCCTGAAACAATATATATATATATATATATATATATATATATATACATATATAATCTATGTCGCCACCCTATAGATGTGGTCACATTAACAGTTGTTTTGAACATTTTTGTAGTCGAAATTGAGTCATCAATAGGACTCTGTGAAATTGAGAATTTTACTTGAGAGCGAAATATTCACCCTCACAGATTTTGCAACAGGTTTAATTTGGTCACACAAATTGCCAAACTGACCAACATAAGGCTACTTTGAAAGTGACTTATGAGCTTTATGCACTGATATTGACAACTGAACTTTTTTGCCCAAAATCGAACCAAATTCCATGTGACTGCACCTTAACCCTAAAATCTAATCTTAAAATCTTGTTCATAGGAATGTTGTCCCAGAAAATTTTTACAGGGCAGGCTGAAAATATGCGCTTACTTACCTTGTACCAACAGGTTTACGATGATTGTGTCAAACCCCAGTGTGTTGGTGGCCGTGCAGGTGTAGTACCCAGAATCCTCAGCTTTCACAGAGCGCAGCACCAGGGTTCCATTTGAAAGAATATTCCGTTGACCATCTTGAGTAACTGGGATGGCAGTGTCCTCACTGTAAGGATCAAATAAGTCATATTGGACTTCTCATCTTTGAATAAATTAGAGGTGAATGTCTGAGAAGAGTCAGAAGACTGGAAAAAAATGTATTTGGGTTTGTAAATCTAAACCTTTAAGTTTCTATATTTCAAGGACTCATTGTAAAAACACAGTGATGAAAGCTGATCCAAGACCTGTCTTTGGTCCATTTGATGGTGGGTGTTGGCTCTCCCACTGAGCTGCACGGCAGCCGAACTTCCTTCATCCACGGTGTGGTCACCGTTCCTCCGAAAGACAGGATTTTAGCAGGAGCTGAGTACGACAAATAAAGAGTCATGTATTCATATTAGAGGTGGGCATAGATTAATTTTTTAATCTAGATTAATTTTGGAATTAATCTAGATTAATCTAGATTAAAATGGCTCATTTGAATTCTGCGAAGGCATTCGAATATGTGTGCTACCCAAATAATGACTAAAGTAAGTCTTTGAGAATGGGTTTCTCAAGCCAGGTGGCGCATTAGACCAGGGCTCATCTCCTGTTTCCAAAATGCATCACAAACTTTAATCTCTTCCCGTCCCAATCCCACGAAAAAACTGGAGGAAAATCCGTTCCACTCCCGGAAGAATGACTCCCATTCCCTCCACTCCCGTGTTGTTTTTTTTTTTAATTACAGTAAAAATATAGTACAGATCACAGCGTGCCCACCTTATTAGTTGAATAAAACCCAAAATGTCGTTTTGTTATTATATTGAACTGAAAGCCATCTTATTATGCACAGTGTTGCACAGATTAAATTTCATGTAAATCATCCATGCTAACACACGTCTTCACATTTTTTTTAGACATTTCACTCTCTATAGATATATTTTTCTATGTATTGTATTTTAGATATATTGAGTTTGAAGTTTCTCGCTCAAGTTCACATGAGACCTAAAGCGCATCCTGTTTGCTTAAAAGCGCAATGTTTCGTTGTTATTCTGAGTGCACACAAATAAACGTAGAGTCTTTACAGATTCGAAAGATGTATTAGGCTACTTTTATCTGTATGACCAAAATGACGGAGATTTTAAGAGCAAGTGGCGCACGGAGCCTGTCCTGCAGCAAACGCTTCCACACAAACACTTCAATAGCGCACATTTCTCTAGGTTAACATCATATTGAGCTGACCATGTAAAGTTGCTACTACATACATCTTTCAGATGAAAAGACATATTTGAGGTTGATGAATGATAGGTGGCGTTTGGATGTCCTGCTCGATTGTATTACCACATAGACCAGCCGTTAACAATCTGTCCATCACGGACTGCGAGCCTCTAGTTCAAGACTCGTTCTCGCCCCCTACAGTGCAATTCGGCTAGGTATACATCCGCTAAAATATCAGGGTGAAAGTCATCATAGCTTGCGTAGTATAGACCCAGCTCCCAACCCAACTTTGAGAATAGATTAACGGCGATATTTTTTTTATCGCCGATAAGAGTCTCACGTTAACGCAGCACGTTAACGCCGATAACGGCCCATCACTAATTAATATACTGGTGAACTAGACTGATTTATTATTTTTGTATTTTTGCCTTTATTGTGATAGGATATGAAGCGAAGTGGGAGGGAGAGAGAGGGGGGCGGCGTCGGGAAAGGTCTGCGAGCTGGGACTCAAACTCGGGACTTCCGAAGCGCAATGGCACTTTATGTCGGCACACTACCTATGAGGCTAACCAAGCCAACTTAGACGGACATATTTGACCACTGCGCTCAACTCTTTTGCAGAGTTTCATGAATGACACAACACTATTCTAAAAACATGATACTCAAGTTCAACTTTAAATGTAATTTTTGCATATTTCGACTTTGAGTTTTTTCCACCATTCCACTGCACTGCACCTCACATTTTTAAATACAAAAACATTTTCTGTGTGAACCTCCCCATTAAAATAATATTTTCTACAATTTAAAAGTATACATGTTACATATGGACATTTAGTGTATTCAAATAATGTTTTTTTTTAACTACATTGGAAATGTACATACATGAAAATCGGCCATCAAGGGAGGCTCGCTCTTTAAACTAGCTGTAAATTACTTGATAAATAAGAACACACACACACACACACACACACACACACACACACACACACACACACACACACACACACACACACACACACACACACCATGGATTTTCTCCATGGTTTTCTGACCCAAGAAATATTGATTGAACGGCCCCTTCATTGTCTGGTATATTGGCCAGGTCATTGTCTGCCATCTCTTTCTCATTTAGATGATTTTACTCCTCTCCACATAATAAATGACAGGCTTTACCTCCATCCATCAGGATAAAATCAAAGAAAAGAATGAGAAGATAGCATCAGTGACAGAGAATGACCTGTAACACCCAGTTCTCACTCAGGTAATTTAGCTTATCAGGCAATTGCACAATTTATACATGATTGCTAAGTAAATAAAGCTAAATTACAGACAGGAAACCTCAAACCAAAATTTCTGCATAGATACTGTCAAACTATCTGTCTTCTTGAGATCAAGTACTGATTTTAGTGCATATGTTTATGTACAGATATGACTGGAGATATATCACACCAGTATGGCTATTAATAACAATTATTTTCCCATTAAACTCTAGGTGGACTTACCTTTCCCAGCAGGCTCCACAGTCACCTTCTCGCTGATATTACCCCGACCAGCAGTGGTGACGGCGGCTGACCAGATCAAATACTGCTGACCCCGGGTCAGGTGGGTGATTCTGTATATCAGCAGCTCAGGGTTGGCTTCATATTCGCTGGGTGCCTGCGATCATTGCAGAAACACATACAGTTACAAATGTGCCCAGAGCTGATAAAGACAACAGCATAAGTTGTTTACATCTATAGTCAGTTTTCTCTTGTATCTCTTTAGAATTAAAAAAATGTAGGTGGGACTTTAATATTCTATTCAGGAAACCAGTTTGAAAACAGTAATTATTCTTCTAGTTGGTCATGCTACTGAGACAGAATTGATTTAGCTGTGAACTAAAAAGTTTATAGCTAGTTACCCGAGTTAAAGTGCAGTCACATCTATCATTGGTCTGAAATATTTAGGGGACAAAATCTTGTCATTTCAATAGGAAACAGTGTGGCCGTGAGTTTCACATGGGCGTAAAAAAGTAGCATACACAGAGTGTAAGTGCAGCAAATTCACATCAGCAGGTAGAAACCATTGTGAAATCTGTGTGAAGAAATTGTACTTTTCCACATGAAGCCCCTTGATCCCATTTATTCCAACTAAAATGACAATAACGGTAAATGTGACTGCACCAACCACATTGAAATTCACACAAACCGTGCTTACCAAAGTAAATTTGCTGTGTTGACAAAGTTGCTTGGTTTAAAAGCCACTTATGTGTGAGATGTGCTTTATATATTAATAAATGATTGACAGTGAACCTTTTACCCGCAAAATTTCACACCTTAATTACAGATTCAGTTTAAAAGTAACACATTTATAACTTAGTCCTAAACTTTGTTACCGTCACAATAATGAATGTTGTACACAACAGAAATGTACTTTCTAAGAATAAAAAAAATGTTTTTGGCCTTGCTTTAGGCTCCAGCTCTTATAAAAAATGCTTTTTAAAGCTAAACATGAAAGATGATGACTTGTTTTCAAGCATAATTTATACTGGACTCTTTAAAGGTGAAGATGAATGCATAACTCTTGGTGTGGCGGCACCTGGAGAAAATGATTATTCAAACAAACTTCTTTCCTTTACAGTTGACTTAATAGTGTTTGCTATATACCACACTAAGATATTTCTGCTGCTTTTCTTTATGAGTGAAAAAGGCTGAATTATGTGTCTGTGTGTGCGTTTGCGTTTGTCTCTCTCTGTGTGTGTGAGAGAGAGAGACCCAGGAGGCCTTACACAAGTAGATGAGAGGGTAAAAAGACAATACCCCTAGACACACTAGATCAGTCAGCCTCAGATAACACTAACAATAGAGGCCGACTAATGAGAGATATCTGCTGCTCACCTCAGCATGCGTGAGACACACACACACACACGCACACACACTCCACGATGAGTATTTCTATTATTATATCCACCTTTCATTGTAATGCACAACAGAAACAATAATGTACGCTGTACACACACACATAAATAACATGATGTTAGGCTGTGCTTCCAGCTCTCTGTAATTGTAGTGTGTTTAAGAGAGCCGTGTGTCTGCTGTCCAAAGCGTGCTCATCACAGTCAACGTCTCCTGCCCGCAGACATGCAAACACACACAGTGTCATTCCCACCGATCGCCCTGAATGCTGCCCTGCCATCCTCCGTCATACCCCTCACCCCTAACACACACACACACACACACACACACACACACACACACACACACACACACACACACACACACACACACACACACACACACACACACACACACACACACACACACGCAGTTGTCTTAATTCATGATAAGATGACGGTTTGAGACTAATGGACTTTGGATAAATATATTTCCATATTCTGTTCATAATCAGAAATATATTTTTCTCTTTATAGCAGCTGTCTTCTGAGGGAGCATTTTAACTGAAATGGAACCTCATAAGTGATTGATTTGGAACACTTTACATTTAATTTCCACAATTGATTTTGCTGCACCAGTATGAAAGCAACTAAATAAATAAATAAATAAATAGTAGATGATAGTAGACCACCTTGGTCGGCCATCTTGGAATAACTCTTTCTCTGTATGTGAATATGCCTACTTCCATACTATATAGCAGGTGAAAAACGAGTAGTATGCTCAAGTATTCACAAAACAGTAGGCGACAAGTACCCAGATGACATGTTATTTCCACTGAGTTTCCGTAAGTCCTCATCTTGGAAAACAAATTAAGATATTTTTGATGAAATCACTTTCTGACGCTGCATAGACAGCAACACAACTGAAATGTTCAAGGCCCAGAAAGGTAGTAATGACATCATTAAAATCATGTGTCAATGTGACATCAGTGGTTCAACCTCAATTTTATGAAGCTACAAGAATACTTTTTGTGCGCAAAGAAAACAAAAATAATGATTCTGAATGAATGATGCATTTATGAATGAATGATACATTTATATAGCGCTTTATTGTGTATTGCAGCACACCCAAAACGTCATGTGTGTGTGTGTGTGTGTGGGTCTCTCCTCAACCGTCTCTACTCACATCAATAGTCATGAAGGTTTTTGAGAGACTTTTAAAGAACCACATTTGCTCCTCCACCCCTGTTACTTTGGACCCTCTTCAGTTTGCCTATCGCCCAAATAGATCTACTGACGATGCGATCTCTCACGTCCTGCACTCTTCCCTCACACACATTGACAGCAAAAATGCCAACTATGTAAGACTGCTATTCATTGACAATAGCTCAGCTTTCAATACTACAGTCCCTATCATGCTAGCAATTAAACTCACAGACCTCGGCCTAAACTCTTCACTTTGTGACTGAATTCTACATTTCCTCACCGGCAGACCTCAAGTGGTGAAAGTAGGCCAGTTCACCTCCAACTCCATCAGCCTGAACATAGGAGCCCCACAGGGTTGTGTCCCGAGTCCCCTGCTCTACTCTCTCTACACACACGACTGCGTGTGCTCTCACAGCTCCACTTCTATTGTCAAATTTTCTAATGATACTGTGGTTCTGGGCCTCATTTCCAACAATGATGAGACCGCATACTTGGGTGAGGTAGAGAGACTTACATTATGGTGCCAGGACAACTGTCGCTCTCCGAAAGTGAGCAAAACTAAAGAGCTGATTGTGGACTTCAGGAAGCGACAGCAGCGGCCCTACACCCTTATTATGATCAGTCGGACCCTTGAGGAGAGGGTGAGCAGCTTCAAGTACCTCGGTGTAAACATCTCAGAGGACCTGACTTGGACTACACACATTCAAACACAGGTTAAGAAAGCCAGGCAAAGACTGTACCATCTGCGACAGCTGAGGAAATTCAGGGTCTCACCAGCTATCCTGAAAACTTTCTATTCAGGGGCCATAGAAAGTGTACCGACTCAGTGCATCTCAGTGTGGTATGGAAACGTCTCCAATCAGGACTGCAAAGCTCTGCAGAGAGTTGTGCGCTTAGCTGAGCACAACTCAGGGTCTGCTCTCCCCTCTCTTCAGGACATCTACCTCAAACACTGCAAAAGCAGAGCTGCTAAAATCATCAAAGACTCAAATCACCCTGGTAACAGTCTCTTTATTTTACTGCCATCTGGCAAGCACTTCCGGAGCATGATAGCAAAAACTGAGAGACTTAGGAGGAGCTTCTTACCTCAGGCCATCAGGCTCCTAAACTCAAACTCGGTCTAATCACATCAACATGACTCAATTTAATAAACAGTAAGATATTCACTATTCTGCATCATCCGTATTGCTGCTATATATATACTCTGTACAACCTGTTTGCATATTCCTTTTGCACATACCTGCTTATATTATTATTTATTAAGTCCACAGTATGCTATCCTACAAATTGAAATTTATTGCACATCCTATTCTTCTTTATTTTTCTTATTATTTGTTGTTTTTTTACCTATATTTATGTATATTCTCTTGTGTTGTGTTACAATATTTTGCACTGTCCATTGAGCTGACCTGACCTGAATTACATTTAACTACTTATTATATTCGGTATAAATGAGTATGTGAGGAATAAAACCTTGAATTCTTGAATCCACCAGTATGCAGCATCCACTTAGGTGATGCAACGGCTGCCACAGGACAACAGCGCCAGTGCGCTCACCACACACCAGATACAGGTGGAGAGGAGAGAGAGTCATTGAGTCAATAAAGTGGATTATTAGGAGGCCATGATTGATTAGGGCCAGTGGTGGGAATTTGGCCTTACCTGTATACCACCTCAATAGTAGCAAATGTGTTTTACAATACAATATGACCACAATGAGTACATTGTACTTATTTTTTGATGCAAGTACATAGTAGTTAAGGTGACCTAATATTAGGCGTTGTCACTGCGGTAGTGCACGTGACGTCCTGCACTCTATAATAAGCATAATACAAAGTTTTTTATACAAGTGTAATAATAGTAACAGTTGCAAATTATTTTATTTAGACTATATATCTATGCTAAATAATTCAGAAATGACCTCAAATGCCATACACAGCGTTTCCTTTAGATTGGCTGTATTGAGCGCAGGAAAATACAGTTTATTCTGCATTCAGCAAATTTATTTTCTGATGAGCGATGGATCTTGTTAGGAAACCAAATACTACGCCGCTCTGGAATCTTTTCGATTCATGTCACCCATCCGCCTTTGTGCAAGTGTTCAAGTTCACGTGAGGCTTTCTTCAAACTGGCCAAATACGAACGAGACAACAGTAAATGGAAGATGTTAACAAGAAGTGTTAACAAGTGGCAACATACGCCGCGATTCCTATTCCACAGAGAGCGCGTATAGCAGATGAGGAGTTAAAGGTGCACTGTGTAATATTTATGATAATCTATAGACATAAATGCAATATAATATTCATAACTATGTTTTAAGAGGAGTTTAAAGACCTTACATAATGAACCGGTATGTTTTTATTACCTTAGAATGAGCAATTTATATCTACAAACACCGCGGATCCCCTTACATGGATGTCGTCACTATGTTTCTACAGCAGCCCTAAACGGACAAACTGTTCTACAGAGTGCGTTTTGTCACTATGTTGTTCTTGCGAAAAAACACTGACTCAAGGATTAACAATTAACAGTAATATTCGCAATGACATCGGTTTATTAAAAAATTAAGTAAATATAATTCCTTCATTTTGCTTTGTAAAGGAACCTCATTGCTCTCACATAGCTGTTCCTCGATTTGTGTGTTTCCCATTTGAATGGTCAGCGTGTGAGGTGGCTGCTGCTTGCGCTGGGACCTAGGATAAATAGGACGAGGCAGTTTACTGAGAGAGATTTGTCATGTCGTATTGCACCACATCCAGTTTAGACAGCATCACTGATTGTAATGGGTTCTAAAAACGCTGCTCGCGTGAGGTAGACAGGAAGTTTATAACTTTCTAATTTATGGCTACTTTCCTATTTAACTGTATTATATCTTTGATATTTATTTTAGTTTTTATTATTATTTTAGTGTTTACTGACGGAAGTGTTAAACACGCACGTTTGTTAATAGATTACTGAGCCTCATTTATTTATTTTTGCGTTTCAGAATTATATATATAAATATCCACAACACCGCGCCGGCAGTAGTAAATCTGCCATCGTTACAGCCCTACCTAAGATAAAGTGTGACCTAGAGTTGTTATTTTTGTTTTCTTTATGGACAAAAATGATTACCATAGCTTCATACAATTACGGTTGAACCACTGATGTCACATGGACTATTTTAATGATGTCCTTACTACCTTTCTGGGCCTTGAATGTGGTAAGTCTGTTGCTGTCTATGCGGGGCCAGAAAGTGCTCAAACTTCATAAAACATATCTTAATTTGTGTTCCGAAGATTGTCTTTCGGTGTCATGAGTGACATGAGGGTGAGTAATAGAATTTTCATATTCGGCTGAACTAACACTTTAGTAATAATAATACAAATGTACATTACTCTACATTTGTCACAATACAAACAAGAACAAACGGGTCTTAGATGTTTAGCTCCCTTCATATTTTAGGAAGGGGGTCCCTTACAAGAGATCATATTTCTGGGACATCAAAAAGTTTCCTTAGAAGGCTGGGTTAGGAGTGTGTCTGTGACACCTAAAGACACTGTCTAGGTAGACATCTCACTAGGCTTCTGAACCTTCTCTCCATAGTTAATCTCGATTCACCTTTCTATCTCCTTCTCTCTGTCTCTCTCTGTGTCTCTCAGCATGAATCAGGCACGGGAGGTGCAGACGGGAGGGGTGGAGTGCTGTAACGGATATTAAAATATTCCTCCGGTGTGGAGATAGCAGTGATCCGGGGAGCGATATAGGGAGATAATGAAAAGAGGAACAAAAGCACTCCCCGCACGCTGAGTCTGACCCCCCTTCCTCCTTCTCTACTAGCCCCCCCTCTCACACTCATTTACATAGTAATCACCCCATGCTCTGCGAGAGGCCGGAGAGAGAGAGGAGTGATTTGTGAATGAGCGAAAGAAAGGAAGAGAGTGAGCATGTGTACATCTGGACAGGTACATTAATTCAGTGTGAGAGTACACAAATGATGTGTATGTGTGTGTTTGTCGAGGAGGTGGTTGTAAATGTGATCGAGCCTGTGGGATGTGTGTGTGTGTGTGTGCTGTCAGCTTGTTTCCTGCCCTCCCTGATGAACAGATGAGGTTGTCTAGGCAACGTGATGAGACGCAGATATGCAAATGAGACGGGAGGGTGAGCTTGCATGCACACACTGCAGTATGAGCCTCTCATTTACACACGCACACACACATCCTGCTGATACTGCAGCACAACCTCACACATGCACAGATTAAAAATACACTCGACACAAATCCAGATGCAAATAGAAAATATGACGAAATAAGCACTGATTTCTACTTAGAATCAAAATAAAACTGATATAATCTAAAATCCACTCGTACTGTGCCCACACCCATATAAAATAAAGCACATAAGTGTAAAAAATACACAAAATATTCACTTTCGTCTGCTTCAACGAACACACAAACACAAGCATGCCTTAATTTTTTAACAAAAATACTAAACCAAGGGCGTCAACAACTAAATCAATCTTAAAAACAAGTTTCCCCTTTTTGCCTCACCGGTTGGCCTGATCCAGGGCTGGAACAGTAAATTGTGTATTTTCGGATGATACCATTGGGCTTGATAGGGGGAAGCCAGGATACCACCACACTGGAGGCAGAAGATGGCACGGCTTTAATGCCCGCTGGAGGACCGGGGTCTGCAAGAAAAAAGAGAGATGAAAAACTAGATTAACTAGACATTGTGGAATTTATTCTAAATTTCCCAGTGACCAAAAAGGTGTGTTCATAAAACTTAAACGTAAAATGCTTTTCTGGACTTAGAAGATATTGTCATGCTATCGTTTTACCTATTTAGTCAGCTGAAAAAGTATACTTTGGGTTTTTCAAATATGTTAAGGTTTTCAAACAGTGTGCAAGAAATGCAGTAAAGATTTTTATTAGTGCTGTCAAATGATTAATCGCGATTAATCACATCCAAAATAAAAGTTTTGTTTACATTATATATGTATGTACTATGTATATTTATTATGTATATATACATACACACACATACAATATATATATATATATATATATATATATATTTGAAAGTATTTACATATATTTACATATATATATATATATATATATTCATAGAATTCATTTACAAATGTATTTAACTTATACAAAAATATAATATTTTTCAGAAATATATACGTGCATGTGTGTGTGTATTTATGTATACATAATAAATATACAAAGCACACATATTATGTAAACACAAGCTTTTATTTTGGATGTGATTAATCGCGATTAATCATTTGACAGTGCAGATATTTTGTTGAATGATTGGTATTCAAACAACATATTAGCATGGCCATCAATGCAACCACATTGTATTATCTTTTGATTGCACTGCAAAGAAAATTGGCAGACCACTGAGCTTTTGGTCACATGGCAAGAGCCACTGTTGTTACAGAAACTATAATGTGGTCGCACTCACAACAAATTTTTAAGTGACAGTAAACTATAGAAGATGAATACGGAACTGCCTCTCTTATCTCAGTACTCTTGTATTTGGTGTTATTTGATAAACACTATAGCAAATACAAATAAGCGCCTCCTACTGAGAGAGCAAATTTTCATTTTCATTCAGTGCCGTTTCTTTCAATTTTTCAAGCCTTATTCAAAAACTGAACATTCATATTGGTGTGAACAGCAGGCCTTGAACATTTTGTGGGGGTCCAGGGTGTTTTGTTTTTAACGACTGGCCCCAAATCCACTGAACCCCCCCATCACACTTCTGCCATCTCAGAAATAACCATCTCACTTTGGTATGTCTACAATATTCAGGAAGACATGGAGATTTAAGGAGGATGTGAAAAAAAATTCCCATCATCATTACTAGGGTTTAATCTAATGGGTCGATCCGTCAGGGTGTTCAGGTCTTAAAATGTGTTGACAAAAACTGTTGTGATATTTTGTGGCATTAATGATGATTTAACAGCATAATTCCTTGCTATGAGCAGAGGGAAAATGGGACAAATCATTGACCCAAATTTCTGGACAAGTAGCCCATTGACAAACCAACACCACACAGATCTGTATACTCCTAAATTTGTCAAATTCAAAATGCATCTCTCTAATTCTCCAGCACTAAAACGTTCCTTATTTCCCTGAATCCCTCTCAACCCCACTAGGGAAAAGAGGAGAGACAGAAATCGCCTTAATCCTATCCCGACCAGTGTAAGCACAAACTTAATGTCAGCTAATCCTCAAAGAATACATCCTTCTCCTTGTGTTGGATGGAGGATCTGCTTTGAGACACACACCCAGACCCCCCTCCTTCAGCATCTTAATTCTCATTAAGTGTGCTAATGCTATATCAGAGCCTAAATGTCGCCACAGCGACCGTATCCATCAATCAAGCAATTCAGCATCATTCTAGAGCTGGACCATGCAGTACTTGCCTCCAGCTAATGTAGTTTTGTGGCAAGATTGTATATCTGACAACCTGCCCCCATCCAGTTCTCATACACACGACACACTTGATCTTGAATAGAGCCTGAGTAAAGGGGAAGTGGCTTGCGCATAATGTGGCTGTGCATTTGAATACTGGTCCACCACTGGCTGGGTTGAAAGCTCATTGGAGAGTCATAATTATCTGTTACATAGATACATTTGGGGTACAAAACCTAGTGAGTTGCCCATTTAAGGGATCATAAATATGCTCATTAGAAAGTAACATTAATTTGTCCTTAAAGTTCCCTCAGTAGGCCACATTCTAAAACAAAATCATTCATAAAGGCAGTCCCAGAATGAACTGCATTGCAGCAAGCTTAAAAAATAAAGATTGATTGTAATTATCAATATCAATTAAATAATATTGTATTCAGCAAGATTTAATTAAATTGGGGAATTGAAAGGTGGCAGTAAATATTTATATTAATGTTACAAAATATTTCTGTTTCAAATAAATGCTGTTCTTTTGAACTTTCTGTCATTATACCCCCACCCATCCAAAAAACTGAAATATTACATTATATTACACAAAAATATTAGGCAGCACAACTTTTTCAACATTGATAATAAGAAATGTTCCTTTAGCAACAAATCAGCATATTATAATGATTTTGAAGGATCATGTGAATCTGAAGACTGCTGAAAGTTCAGTTTTGCCTTCATAAGAATTAATTACATTTTTAAATATTAAAAAAACATTTATAATCATAATATTAGGCAATATTGCAGTTTGTTTACTGTATTTTTGATCATACAGCATTGTTGGGCATATAGACTCATTTCAAAATCATTATCAAATCTTACCAATCCAAAAATGTCAAATGTTAATGGACCATATGTCAACCTTATATGACAATTATCAATACAAACTTTAGTGTTGAAATTTACTATTTTACCCAATATGTTTTAACACTGTGTATTTATATGCTTATAAAAGCACTGAGCTTTTAGCCTATCAACATGCTAACACATTAAACTCTGTTAATTATGAGTCAAGTCTTTTGTGTGCTGCATGTCAGGACTTACAAATGAGGTCCCATGACGCCTTAGAAGTCAACTGTCTACGTAGGGAATAGACAAAATGCTACATTCCTCAAATAGTGAACAGACAACCAACGAGCTGACTAGGTTTTGGAATAAGAGCTGAATTAGTTTTTGTTGTTGTTGCATATCAGCAAATATGTTGACATACAATCAGTGGTCATATGTACATGTGTGGTGCATGAACTTACGGTCTTCTCTGGTCTGTATGTAGAGTACGTTGCTGCGGACGCCATCTCCTGCCTGTGTGTAGGCCAGAACCTGAATGCTGTAGTTTGTGAACTTCTCCAAGCCCTTTAGCTCCACCTGCTCACGAGTGGTAGTGATGTTTTGCATCTCTCCCCATTCTGAGAGATGTGAAAAAAAATGTAATGACTCTCCTTTTTTGTTGCATGTTCATTTACTTACTAACAACAGCACACAATTTAAACACTTCACATGAGAGAACACAGGAGAACCATGTTTACACATTCCACTTACACAAAAGTACCATGGCATTATTCAGAGGGAGACTAAAATAGTCTGTTTTGCTGGACAAAGGGTTGCTTGTCACTGCTATAGCTATATTTAACAGACAATGGTATTTATGTCCAAATGCAAAACAAACAAAAAGTAAAACGTTTTCCCATGGCTCTTTGGAGATGTTAAAATAAAATTTATTTTTGGACATACACCATCGTAACAGCATTCTTTTTTTGAGGAACCTTGATTCCTACTAAATCAAATTTAGTTCAAGGTACATATCAATATATTATACAGTAGTTTCACCATCTGATATCGTTACTGTGCCAAGGTGCTGTCAGAGTACTTGATTGTAAGTGACACGGCCACATAAACACAAAAAGACCCATAGACTTGACATTTTCTCTCAATTCTGTTTGGTATAAATAACCTTACCTTGTCATTACTTTCACATCATTCAGCCCATTTATGAACCATTATTATTGTTTCAACAAGTTGGTTCAAGTATGCTACCATTCAAAGTTGTCAGTTTTTATACATTTTTATTTAGTAAACTTGAATTCATTAAAGACTAGGGCTGTCAACTGATTAAAATATTTAATCACGATTAATCACATGAGTTAACTCGTGATTAATCACAACTTTAACGCACTTCTTTATTTGTTCTAAATGTAACTTAAAATAGTTTTTAATACTCTAATCAACAAGGGCATGGACAAATATGGATGCTTTATGTAAATGTATATTTATTATTATTGAAATCATAGTCAACATAGAGCATGGAGACTATGTTTCAAAGGTCAAAGATGTTTTTCAAAGAACTTGTTTAACTTATATTAGACACATGGCAAAATAAATACCAGGTTCCCATTACTTCTATTTCTTTGCACTGAGCAATTTACTTACACAAACTTGTTTACATTTTTGCAGGACAGGGCAGCTCACTTCTTCTTAACATGGAAATATGTACATTTATTAGGCATATTTGTTATTAGATGTTTTTGCCTCTCTGTGCCCACATACTGTATTTTAATGTAGCAAAATTCTCAATAAATAGTTTTCATTGATATAGATTCTGTTGTCAGGCAACGGAATGAATGAAATAGTGACTGAAACGCAACCCATTGAGACTACATAACAGCTCCTTCCAAGATGTTAATCTGCACAAAAATACTGATAATCAAGCCGTCGTCTGATGAAATAAAATACACATACGATAAAGACAATCGCTGTGCTGTGATTTCGGCTATACTTGCATGTAAAATTATAGAAGCAACATAGTATCTGTGTTTAACTGAAAGTGCTGCTCCTCGCCGCTGCTTGCTGAACAGAGCAGACACACAGAGAGAGAGAGAGAGAGAGAGAGAGAGAGAGAGAGAGAGAGAGAGAGAGAGAGAGAGAGAGAGAGAGAGAGTGTGCACGCTGGGACAGCAAGACCTCATGCGCAAACTAAATAAGGTTTGGGCAAGGTAAACTCTAAAGGTTTGGGCAAAGTAAACCCTAAAGGTTTGGGCAAAGTAAACCCTAAAGATTTGTCACTAGGCGCTTTTTTAAAGGAGGGGGTAAAGGGGTCTGCTAGTTGGCAACACTTGTGCATCTCCATTTCTCCAACTACAAGCTAGGTCACGGTTCAAACTGAATATGTGTGCTGCATTAATCATGCATTAATAAAATTAGTGCCATTACAATTAATTTGCGTTGACGCGTTATTAACACATTAGACACATTAAATTGATCAAAAGTTATATTAAACGTTTAGTTTTATTATAGTTTACTCACCCTCATTGTTACAAACCTGTATGAGTTTTTACCCTCTGTTGAACACAAATTAATATATATTTTTAAGAATGTTGGTAACCAAACAGTTGTAAGTAGCTATTGACTTAAATGGTATGGGGAAAAATATGGAAGTCAATGGCTACTAGCAGTGGTCACCATCATTCTTCGAAATGTCATATTTTGAGTTCAGCGGAAGATTGATACAGGTTTGGAACAACACAAGGGTGAAATATTGACAGAATTTTCAAATTTTAAAACTATCCCTTTAAGCATGACCATTTTCAATATTGAAAATAAGAAATGTTTCTTGAGCACCAATTCAGCAGATTGATTGAATGATTTCTGAAGGATCATGTGACAATGAAGACAACAGCAACACACACATAAATCTGTCCACCCACAAATATACACCCTCTGTGGGTTGGACTGGACTGGAATACAGATACACAAGTGGGCAATAGGGGGCGCTGTACGGGGACTGCGTCTAGTGAGGGAGTAACAGTAATAGCGTATAATTACTCTGATTGAGTCTAAGTGTCTGGCCCCCACAGCACCCACCTCCATCGGGGTAGAGGGACCAGAACACCACACGGTAGCCCTTCAAAACCCCATTCAGGGTCATCCGTGGGGGCTCGGACCATGTGATCACCGCCTCGTCTGATGTCACCGTAATGGCCCGAATATTCTGGGGCGGCTGGCTGGGAACTGCGAGAGAAAAATGAGAGATGGTCACATAAAAGCAAAGGAAGCGGCAGAAAAATAATTCAGGCACCAATGGAAACAAGATACAATAGGTGAAGTGGAAACCAAAAATTGCAGTGAAAGACCCCAATTACAGTGATATAGTAAAATGACAGTAATATACTGCAATTGGAGTACTTGGTATGGCCCAAGAGCATCAACAACCTTGTAACTACACTCGAAATGGATGGAACAATCACGTCCCGAAGCTGAAGTGAAGTGAAACATTCCTGTTATCTCCATCTTGAGCTGTTTCACCTACTAAATGCGTTTGATTTTTTCCGGATACACCACAAATGTGGCAGTGGTGATGTGCCAAATTGCGTCTCTGAATAAATAATGGCACTATTGAGGGGAAACAGTGCCTGTCTGTGTGACTTGCTGGGAGGGAAAAAAGCATGTGCGGACGACAGGATGAAAGGAGGGATAGAGGAGGGATAAAGCTGGCTTGGCTCTATGAGGGAGCAGCTGCAGCTGGCACAGGAAGAGAAGGTGCAAGTAAAGGAGATGGTGTGAGGAGGGAGGGAGGGAGAGCAGAGGAGAAATGATGGTATTTGTTTGAAGAGGCCTTAGGGTCCGACTCTGTCTGGCCCTGGTGGACCACACTAAAACTGCCATTTAGAGTAGAACGGCTTGACAGATCGCTCAGGAGCACAACTCGCAATAACTCTTCAACTCTGCCTGCAAAACCCAGGCTCTCACTTGCTGTCTGGATCTGATGTATAGAACAGGTATATTGGTATCTTACGGGTATATTGGCATCTTGCTTTGCCCCAGCCAAAATGACTTATTCACCCTTGTGTCTTTCAAACAAGTATGACTTTCTTTCTTCCATAAAATGTATTTTTGTATATATATTTTTAAAAGAATATCCTGGCTGCTTTTGTCAAAATAATGAAAGGTAATTTGAGTTGCCTGTTTAATTTGTGCACTATATATCTTCTGTCTAACAATAAGCTTACTGTACAGTGTGCAACAAACAGACGAAATTCAAGTCACTATGCACTGAATATCTTGACATCCACCCTAAGTCGTCTTGGCACATTCATGAGTGAAGTAGCCATGTCTGATTCATGAACAAATAATAATTAGTTTAAGTCATATCTTTTCAATGAATAATTCCAAAGAGGCCTCGGTGAAGCAAACACATATATCCATCTTTAGACCACTTTTCAATGACAAGTACATAAACTACATAAAAAGACCTGGCAGTGATGAAAGCTGCATGTGGTGTTGTTTCACGTCACCTGCATCTTGGACAAAAAGTTGCACTTGAACACACGGCAAAAACTATACCTAATATCCAACTAGTCTGTACATTATACCCCATGCATGCGATGAAGTACATTTTTAACCAGCATGTGGCATTAGTCTGTATTTGTCATTCCAAAATGAAAATTGGAAGAGGTAGGAAGAGTCTTCTGCATGTGCCCTCTTGACTTTGTTTAATCACATCCATTTATCTGGTGTCTTCTGAAGTCAATCAGTGTGATCTCACTGAGATGGATGCTGCACATTGGTGGTGGTTGAGGAGACCCCCTTTAATGTAAAGCACTTTGAGTACCCAGAAAAGCGCTCTATAAATATAACAAATTATTATTATTATCTCTATTGCCAATGGTCTCCACTGCTGATTCAATATGCTAATTCGGTCCGACTGGAGGCTGCATTGCATAACACACCACAAAAACTAGACTGACAAAAACATGCCGACATTGGTCATTGGTTCATTTTTACTCTAGGTCTACATTTTATATATTTTTTTTCCAATTCACATTGACAGTCCCCAACCAACAGCAACAGACATGTTTGACAGGTGTCATTGAATCACTGTATTGCCCTTTGTCAGTGCTTGTTTTTGCTGTTTGGATATTTTGAGTCTTGTTTGTCAGGCCTTGGAATGTCTGAGAAGTGACGTACTGTAATCTGGTGACTATATGCATTGGTCTGGGTCTGTCGATGCAGTGCAAATTAGCCTTTAAAGAAGATACAAGTGAAAACACTTTAAAGTGGTAGATGGTTTTACATGATTTCTAGCTGGTCAGAGGTGGTCTGGATTGTCAATTGGCTGGACTACCAGCAAGTAGACATGGTTTTAATCTAGTAGACCATCTTACTTAAGCTGGAATGTTTTTGTTTTGTTTTTTGATTGTAGGGTTGGAAGAAAAACTAAAACTTGACAAAAACACTATTGATGGAGGTGAAAACAATGTCATTGGGGAAAAAAGATGGAAGAGCTCAACAGTGGCACAAAAGAACCCAGGAGCTTGCCAAAAATAAGAATGGAGAAGAAATACACTGGGACAGAAGTAGGCAGAGGGGTGGAAGGGAAGTTGGGAGATGGAGGAAGAGAGAAATGAAAGGTGTTTCGAGAGCGAGTGAGAGAGGAGTGGGAGCCGAGAGGAGGGGAGTTGAAAGCCGGAGAGATGGATCTGGAGGAAAGATGAAAAGAGAGAGGGGGAGACAATGCGCTCAGCTGCAGATAATTAGACTGGGAGGAAAATGCAGTGGATCAGGGAGAGGGGCCTCGGCAGACAGGCTAATTATAATAATTTTTCCTATGCTTGTTGTTATTACTATTATCCTTAACAGCATCAATATCCCTGACAGTGATATTGTCCACGCATGTGGATGAGGTCCATGGGCCAGAGTTTCCCTGTTCTCACAACTCGTGCACAATCACACTAAATATAAATCTCCAGAGCATGACAGATAGACAAATAGATAGACAGATATATGATACAACCCAAATTCTGGAAATGTTGGGATTGTTTTTTTTTTCATAAAATGAAAACTAAAATAATTTTAAATCACATGAGCCAATATTTTATTCACAATAGAACATAGATAACATAACAAATGTTTAAAATTAGAAATTTTACAATTGTATGCACAAAATGAGCTTATTTCAAATTTGATGCCTGCTACAGGTCTTAAAATAGTTGGCACGGGAGCATGGTTACCATGGTGTAGCACAGGGGTAGGAAATGTCGGTCTTGGAGTGCTGATGTCCATGCAGAGTTTAGCTCCAACCCTGAAAAAAACATCATCTTGCCTGTAGCGCTAGTAATTCTAAAGACTTTGATTAGCTTCTTCAGGTGTGTTTGATTGGGGTTGGAGCTAAACTTTAAAGAACAGCAGCACACCAGGACCAACGTTTCCTATCCATGGTGTAGCATCTCCTCTTCTTTTCAAAACAGTTTGAAGACATCTGGGCATCGAGGTTATGAGTTTCTGGAGTGTTGGTGTTGGAATTTGGTTCCATTCTTGCCTGATATAGGTTTCCAGCTGCTGGAGAGTTCATGGTAATCTTTGACATGTTTTTCGTTTAATGATGCACCACATGTTCTCTATAGGTGAAATATCTGTAATGCAGGCAGGCCAATTCAGCACCTGGACTCTTCTACTACGAAGCCATGCTGTTGTAATAGCTGCAGTATGTGATTTTGCATTGTCCTCGGAAATACACAAGGCTTTCCCTGAAATAGACATCATCTGGAGGGGAGCATAAGTTGCTCTAAAACCTTTATATACCTTTCAGCGTTCATAGTGCCTTCCAAAACATGCAAGCTGCCCATACTGTATGCACATATACACCCCCATACCATCAGAAATGCTGGCTTTTGAACTGAACGTTGATGACATGCTGGAAGGTTTCCCTCCTCTTTAGCCCGGAGGAGACGGTGACTGTGATTTCCAACAAGAATGTACAATTTGGACTCGTCTGAATATAGAACACTTTTCCCCTTTGAAACAGTCCATTTTAAATGAGCCTTGGCCCACAGAATATGATGGCATTTCTGTACCATGTTCACATATGGCTTCCTTTTGCATGATAGATATTTAGTTGGCATCTGCACATGGCATGTCAGATTGATTTTCTGGAATCGTCTGAGGGCCCAAAGAAAGGTCTTCGACCTTGTCCCTTATGCACATATATTTATCCAGTTTCTCTGAATCTTTTGCACTGTAGAGGATACGATTTGCAAAGCCTTTGAAATTTGACATTGAGGAATGTTGTTTTTAAAGTATTCCACAATCTTTTTACGCACTCTTTCACAGATTGCCCATCTTTCCTTCTGAGAGACTCTGCCACTCTAAGACATCCCTTTTATAGCTAATCATGTTACAGACCTGATGTTTATTAACTTAATTAGATGCTAGATGTTCTCCCAGCTGTATTTTGTCAAAATGCTTTGCTTTTTCAGATCTTTGCCCCTGTGTCAACTTTTTGGAGATCTATATCAAGGCATCAAATTTGAAATGAGCTCATTTAATGGATACAAGTGTATAATTTCCCTGTTTAAACATTTATGTTCTCTATGTTCTTTTGTGAATAAAATATTGGCTCATGTGATTTGAAAGTCTTTTCATTTTAATTAGATTTTTTTTTTTAAATGTCCCAACATTTCCAGAATTTGGGTTGTAGATAGATAGATAGATAGATAGATAGATAGATAGATAGATAGATAGATAGATAGATATATAGGTAGATGAAGTGACTATCATTTATTACCATCCTCAAGTGTTGTGGCATTGATCTCAGAGCTGGAAGGTCCGGTTCCAGCTCGGTTGAATGCCTGGACCACCACACCGTACTGAGCAAACTTCTTCAAGTTATCCAGGGTGTACACCTCACTATCACCTGTGGCTTTCATCTCCACTATACTGTACTGTCCATTACTGCCCGGTCCATTCTCCCTGTAACCAATCTGATAGCCACGGATCACTCCATTCTGGAGCTCTTTCTTAGGTGCCTAAGTGGAGTGAAACGAAAATTACATATATTAAGAATTGAATCTAAAACTCTAAAGCCTATATCTTCATCCCTGCTCCTGGGGACCCACTGTCCTGCAATTTTTTTGCAGCCTGCTCCAGCAAACCTGGCCTATGATTTTTCAAGTGATCCTGAAGACCTTAATTAGCTGGTTCTGGCTGTTTGATTAGGGTCGTAGCTAAACTCTCCAGGACAGTAGGTCCCGAGGAGCAGGGTTGAAGACCTTGGGTCTAAAGTCCAAAGAAATTTAAGTTTAGGAGTCACAGACATACCTTCCAGGTGACACGGATACTCTGAGAGGTCATTGGCTGTAAAATCACTTCCATGGGTGGCCCATCAGGAGCTGTAAAAAGAAAATCACATCATATTACAAGAATATTAAAGGAATAAAAAATGTTGTCACCTCGAAGTCATTCCAAACCTACATGCCTTTCTTTTTTCCGTGAAACACAATAGAACAAATTTTGAAAGATATCCTTTTAGTTACAATGACAGTGGACTAGTACTTTTAAGCTTCGTAAAGGGTAAAAAAGCACCATAAAAGTATAATAAAAGTGTCCAATATTATTTAGGTGCTATATTCCAATTATTTAAAGTCCTATGATAGCTTAGTGTGAGAAAAAAGGCTGAAGTTTACTAATAATCTTCCCTTCCAGTGAGCTTTCAACGACTGTGATGGAAACATTAAGTCAGTGAGAACTCGAGAAACAGATCAGTACATTCTTGTGGAAAGGAGTGGCCAAGAAATTCTTCAAAAAATTATCTTGTGTTCAACAGAATGAAGAAGGTACAGGTTTTGAACTGCATTATGGTGAGTAGACGATGCCAGATCAGGGTCGGGATACGTACGGGCTTCCTCTGTACTGATGGTCAGCTCTTTGCTGGCTTGACTGCGTCCAATCTTGTTGTAGGAGTACATCCGAATGCTGTAAACGGACGCCGGGTGGAGCTCCACTATGTTGGCCTGGTTGTTGGTGGGCGAGATCTTACGGGTAGCATGTTTGAGCTCCCACGGGTCTGCGACAAGGACAAAATAACACGGATACATTACTAAATCACACCTCCATCCAGGCTGTTCTGGAACATTATGTTTGTTAGCATGCAAAGAGGACTGTTTACAGGTCAAATCATACGGATAAAAAAACAGCAATGCACTGAAAACTAGGACTATCGCAGATGTACAAACAGGAAAATAAGGCAATACACCTGAGTCGCAACACCGCATAAATCTGTTCATATCCCATTCATCTTCTCGCAGTCTGAGCTTATTCGCTACATATTCTTCTGACATACAAATACATATTTAATGCACGCTTACAATGTAATTCATCCAAGCTTGAAATGGAAACAAAGCAATGCCACACCTGATTTGTTCTTGTATTCGATGTCATAGCTGGTGATGATGCTGTTGCCGTCGAACCGCTGCGTCCACCTCAGGTTCATACTGCGATCTTTGACCTCTCGAACCTCCAGCTCTGGGGGGTCAGGGGGTTCTGCCAACAAAGCAAGTGGAAATAGACTTCAAACAGATGGAGGAGATTGAGACAGAGAGAGAGGCTGAAGAGTAAGAGGTGGCTTGATGCCAGGAGGTAAATAATTGATTCTGTGTCTCTAGATAAAGAGTATCATGTAAGATGTGAGCATGTTGTTCATGGCTGATTGTCTTGCCTTGCACCGTCAGCTGGATGAGCCCTCGGCCCTCGCCGTATGAGTTGATGGCATGGCAGGAGAAAAAGACGGAATCCCCTCGCTCCGCTGGCTTTAGCTGCAGAAAGAGAGAAAGTGTTTAAGAGAAGAAATTGTACATCTGTTACTTGGACAAAGGTACATAGTTTGGCAATAAGGTAGGATTGCTGGATGATTGGCTGTTTGTATTCAATAATATGTTGCCATTGGAGTAATTGTGTAAATGAGTTCGTCCTTGTGAACTTTTGTTTATAAATCTTTACCCAGTATTATTCTATTATTTAAAGCTGAAGACATATTAAGCTAGAATAAGAGAAGTATTTTTTCAAGGCTGAAATTCTTCTCTTATTCCAGCGTAATGTGTCTAAATAATGATGATGATAATAATGATAATAATAAGTACAACTTTTCATAAATAAAAAGTGCTCTGCAGTTTAAAATATATTATAATTTAATGAAAATAATTAAAACAAACAAACGAATCAACATATAAAGTATGTCCAAATATAAAACAATTTATAGATAATAATAGTAATAAAGACTAGATTATAAAACCAAAATAAATAAACAAATATATACAGCTAAATTGGGTTCACTAAATATATAAATACATGTTCAATGTTCTTCTCAGTTCAGAATATAAAATTATTTTAGAGTAAACCAACAAACAAACATGTAAAAACAAAAACAAAACAAAAACAAACAACCAATTAAATCAGGTCTCAGGCCAATTTCAGGCCAGAATATAAACATTTAAGAGTGAGTAAACATACAAATAAATAAATGCAGCTAAATGAGATTCAATGAATGCATGTATTGATATAAACACTGACCAAAATTATAAACACAACACGTTTGGATTTTACCCCATTTTTCATGAGCTGAACTCAAAGATCTAAGACTTTTATATGTACACAAAAGGCCTATTTCTCTCAAATATTGTTCACAAATCTGCCTAAATATGTGTTAGTGTTAATTCTCCTTTGCCGAGATAATCCATCCACCTCACAGGTGTGGCATATCAAGATGCTGATTAGACAGCATGATTATTGCACAGGTGTGCTTTAGGCTGGCCACAATAAAAGGCCACTCTATAATGTGCAGTTTTACTGTATCGGGGGGGAGGGGGAGGGGGAGTCAGTGTCAGTATCTGGTGTGACCAACATTTGCCTCACGCAGTGCAACACATCTCCTTCGCATAAAATTGATCAGGTTGTTGATTTTGGCCTGTGGAATGTTGGTCCACTCCTCTTCAATGGCTAAGCAAAGTTGCTGAATATTGGCAGGAACTGGAACACGCTGTCGTATACGCCGATCCAGAGCGTCCCAAACATGCTCAATGGGTGACATGTCCGGTGAGTATGCTGGCCATGCAAGAACTGGGATGTTTTCAGCTTCCAGGAATTGTGTACAGGTCCTTGCAACATGGGGCCATGCATTATCATAGCTTTGGATTATCTCGGCAAAGGAGAAGTGCTCACTTCTTGCAACACAGATTTTTGAACAATATTTGAGAGAAATAGGCCTTTTGTGTACATAGAAAAAGTCTTAGATCTTTGAGTTCAGCTCATGAAAAATGGGGGCAAAAACAAAAGTGTTACGTTTATAATTTTGTTCAGTGTAGATAGATGGACAGACAGACAGACAGGAATAAGTAAATAAATAAAACAAATACATAAATGCATACATGAATGAATGAATGTGCTTCTCTGGTCAGAATATAATATAACTTTAGAGTGAGTAATCAAACAAACAAAACAAACCAATAAACAAACAAACCACAAGACCAAAAATAAAAGTTGAAATTAAATTAGGTGAAAGATTATACTAGGAAACCTGTTTGGAAACATTTAGGCAAGCGTCTGCCTTATTCATTGTATACATTCTATATATTTATTGAACTCCCTCACTGACAACATACTGTATGTTTGTGCACATGTATCTCACCTTCAGTGTGGAGATAACTTCATCACTTTTCTCATTGGAATTGGTAGTGATGGAGTACCGAGGGTTGCGGTCAGGGTCAATAACGGTGTCACCTCGCTCCCAGCGGATGATGATGGGGTACTCACCCCGGGCAGTACAGTTTAACTCCTTGTTCTGCCCTTTTATGGCCATGGTAGTGTTTGGGTGGGATGTGATCATAGCTGGAACTGCACAAAAAGAAGGTATAGTAGGAAAGTTGGTAAAAATGTGTGAAGGAAAAAATAATTTTAAAAAGAGGCAGAGGTCAGTGTGACTTTAACCCGACACCTGGCGTTCTTGTGACATGGGGCAGTGAGTGTTAACATGTCTCTCTTCAACTCCTCAATCACTTTTTCACACTCTCTCGCCTGCTCATTCCCCATCGAGTATCTCTTCTCTAGCGCTGCCACACACACACACACACACACACACACACACACACACACACACACACACACACACACACACACACACACACACACACACACACAATATCGATCTGAAGAGGGTTCCGCTGTTTTGTTTTCATCACTTATTAATTCCCTCCCTTCCAATGAGTGAAACAGATAGAATTGAGGGAGGCAGAACAGAGGAACGATTCAATCAATAACACCAACACTGAATCAGAGAGCGCGAGAGAGAGCGAAAAGGAGACAGATCCACTGTTAAAAACACGGAGGTTTGCTGTAAACACAGAGCCGCATGATATTCACAGGCTTTGCATGAAATTTTAAAACATGTTCTACTATCTCTTGTTGAATAACCACATAACATAAGTACATTTATCCCAGAAATCCTACCTATTACTGTCCTGACTCCTGAGGTTACAAACACAAGAGCATTTATTTTCTTTTTTAGTCAAGAACACTGCAATACTTTTGAGATGAAAAATAAAATGTTTACATTAAGCCCCAAACTAATGATAATTATTTAATCATTATTATCATTAATAATGATCAAAGTACATTTTAACCCAAGAAGTGTGCAGCATAGATTTATGCATAAATTGTCAGCAGCCTCATGCCGTAAAATCTAATTCTCAGTAAATGGAATGGTAATAGTTAATGTATTAAGTGATTTATTTGGGTCATTTTTATTTAAGGTTTCATGTCCATTGATGATAATTATATATATTTTTCTAACAGTTTCTTAAGAGATAACTTATTTTGACGTGTCAAACAAAACAGTTTCTTAGCATATATTGGTAGTATTTATTTTAATTTTAATAAAATAATATAGTCTGTATACTATAATTTTAATTACAGTAATAAAGATTTTAAGCATTACAGAACATTATTTAGAATGAGATTAATTTGCATTATATTAATGATAAATTGAGGTGAAAATATCAAATAAAGTAAAACAACATAAAAAATAAAGTAAAATAAAATACGTTCTCTTTTTTCAAATACATCTCTTAGCATATTTCTTAAGATTTAACTAGATAGAATATTCTGCATGTTAATTAATACACCAGTGGATGAGGTCTGTTTAAATGTGGTCAGGACTGTAACTCAGACCTAGGGCAGTGTTGCGTGTAAGGGAGTTTTCTGCACTCTACATTATGTGAAGGATCAATAATATGGATTTGGACAGAACAGATCGTGTGTCCGATTTAACGATCAGTCATGAGATGGCCTTACGGATTCGTTGTTATGTTCTATTAATCTAAATGAGCTGAGCACACTTGAATCCGTAGTTTTTTTTTTACAAACAAAACTAAAACAATCAGTAGTCAGTTTTCACCTCCACTCACACAGGACCCCCAACCAACTAGATCCACTGCTCAAACTCCCATCTTCTCCTTCTGTCCCCTCACTGAGGCGGAAGTAACTTCTCCTCTCCAGCCATCCTACAACATGTCCTCTAGACCCTATCCCCTCACACCTTCTCCAAGCAATCTCTCCCGCACTCTTACCAGCACTCACACACATTATCAACACATCTCTCCTCACAGGCATCTTCCCCACTGCATTCAAGCAGGCTTGGGTAACCCCACTGCTCAAAAAACCTACATTAAACACTTCTCTTTTAGAAAACTACAGACCTGTCTCTCTCCTTCCATTCATTGCCAAAACACTCGAACGAGTTGTCTTCAACCAGGTCTCATTGTTTCTTTCACAGAACAACAAACCGGACGCTAAACAGTCAGGTTTCAGGAGTGGCCATTCAACTGAGATTGCGCTACTATCGGTCACTGAAGCCCTGCGAATTGCAAAAGCCGATTCCAAATCATCAGTCCTCATTCTGCTGGATCTATCTACCGCTTTTGACACTGTCAATCATCAGATCCTCCTGTCCACCCTCTCATCACTGGATATCACTGGGATTCCATTTCGCTGGTTTGAATCCTATCTCACTGGTCGGTCTTTCAGGGTGGCCTGGGGAGGGGAGGTATCCAAAGCACATCAATTGGTCACTGGGGTTCCCCAGGGATCGGTTCTTGGACCCCTCCTCTTCTCCACATACACTACATCGCTGGCTCCCATCATACAGGCACATGGCTTCTCCTACCATTTCTATGCTGACGACACACAGCTCTATCTCTCATTTCGACCAGATGATCCAACGGTAGCTGCACAGATCTCAGGCTGCCTGGCGGACATCTCGGCATGGATGAAAGAACACCATCTACGGCTCAACCTGGCAAAGACTGAGCTTCTTGTCTTCCCTGCAACTCCAACTCTACAGCATGATTTCACGATTCAGTTAGGTTCATCAACAATTACCCCATCAGCTTCGGTCAGAAATCTTGGTGTAATCTTCGATGACCAGCTGACCTTCAAAGAGCACATTGCAAAGACTGCTCGATCTTGCAGGTTTGCACTACACAACATCAGAAAGATCAGGCCCTTTCTGACAGAGCATGCTGCACAACTTCTTGTCCAGGCCCTTGTCATTTCTAGACTGGACTACTGCAATGCTCTTCTAGCTGGACTTCCATCAAACACAATCAAACCTCTACAAATGATTCAGAATGCAGTGGCACGACTGGTCTTCAGCGAGCCCAAAAGAGCCTCTCTTTGTCTCTTTGCACTGGCTACCAGTTGCAGCTCGCATCCAGTTCAAGACACTGATGCTTGCATATAGAATAACCACAGGCTCAGCACCCACCTACTTCCACTCACTATTACGAATTTACATCCCCTCCAGAAGTCTGAGATCTGCTAGTGAGCGACGCCTTGTGGTACCATCACAGAGAGGCTCAAAATCACTCTCCAGAACATTCTCTTTCACCATACCTGGCTGGTGGAATGATCTTCCCACCCCCATCCGGAATGCTGGATCCCTGTCAATTTTCAAGCAACAACTGAAAACTTATCTCTTTCAACTCTACTTGACTACATAAAAAAAAAAAAAATTTCACTTTTTTCAAAATCTTCATCTTTCTCTTTCTCTTTCTCTCCTTCCCTTGCTAGCATGTACTTATTTGAACAATGCCTGATACTTGGTGTTATTGGCACTTCCTCTTTATGTTTGCCTCTTCAAGATTAATTGCTTTATGTACTCCCCAATTGTAAGTCGCTTTGGATAAAAGTGTCTGCTAAATGACTAAATGTAAATGTTTTGGTACTCTTATAGAGAGCCTCTCTCTCTCTCTCTCTCTCTCTCTCTCTCTCTCTCTCTCTCGGTGTGTGTGCGCATGTGCGAGCGTGTTGGGAAGAGTGGAGCGTGTTAGTTAGAGGGAGCGTGAAAATCTGTTATTTTTTCCTTTCCCCCCTTCTTTTCTTTTTTTTAATGGTCAGTTTTTAGTATCTTGGAAAAAAACGATCGTTCATTTAAGCCGCACGCGGCTTTTGTCGCGTGACGGCATGGCGTCTGATCCAGTACAGGCAAACCCTCACCTGTCGATGCGAAATGGGTGCAGGTGTGTTAACGAGCCTGGCGTTAGTGTGGAGGAGGTACTGGTGGTGGTGGGAGAATTGGTTGGGTTTGAGAACATTCTCTCAGCATCACGAATGAATAAGGCCATGGTAGTGTTTTTGAAAACAGAACAGTTAGTGAATCAGTTGACAGAGAGCGGAATTTGGATTAAAGAAATGTTTGTGCCGGTGACTCCTTTAGCAGCTCCAGCTACTAAAGTAACAATATCAATGTGCCACCTTTCATATCAAGCACGCCATTACTAAAGAGTTGACGCGTTTTGGAAAAATTGCAAGTCCGCTAAGAATGATCCCACTAGGATGTAAAAGCAGGATTGAAACACGTTCTTTCTTTTAGACGGCAAGTTTAGATTTTTCTTACTTCACCTGAGCGTACGCTAGAGATCTCGTTCCGTGTGAGTCATGAAGACAATTCTTATATGCTGTATGCAAGTACCGATAACCTCAGGTGTTTTGAATGTGGTATTTTAGGCCTGGCGCTTCTCTTGCCCGCAAAAGGTGGATAACGAACAGCGAGTGACTGTTGAGTCAACAGAGAATGGATCGTTTAAAGATACGATAATACGGACACCGGGAAATAATAAAGACACGACAACAGGTGACAAAGAAGCGAGTCACTGAACAGCATAATGAGGTAAGTGAAAGCGATGTTGAGGGTAGTGAGAAAGCTGGATGTAGTTCTGCTGTTATCGGACATTCAAGTAGGCCTAATGAAGGTGAAGGTGTTGTTAATAGTGAGGATGTGACTCAGACAGATGCACAAGCAATAGAAGAAGGCTCAGTAGATGAGTTGGATGGAATGTCTCAATATACTGATGATAGCATGAAAGATGATGATCAATGGTCTGAAGGAGCAGAGATTTCAAACGTGATGAAAGAAGACTTGTATTCTGTAGCGCAAATCAATGTATTTCTTGATGAAACAAAGGGGAAAAAAGTTGATGTAAGTGATTTTTTTCCGGATTTGGACAAGTTTATAGCATCTGTCATGTGGGCAAGGAGGCATAGTAATCACGAAGCGTTTTAGACTAAAGAAACACATTACTTCAATCAGACAAAAAGGTACAACTGGAAAAGCTAGTCTAAGGAGGGGGAAAAAAACTAACTAGTCACTATGGCTAATATGTTTCTTTTTTATCTGGGTTCTTTTCTATCTCTCTTTTTCTTCTGGAGAAGTTACGGGTGGGATCCCTGAATGTTAATGGGATGAGGGATAGGAGTAAGGCAGAAACATCTAAATGTGACTTTCTTGCAGGAGACTCATAGTGATGTCAATAATGAGATTGACTGGCGAATGTGGTGTGGTGATGAGTGTATTATTTCTCATGGGACAAACTTGAGTGCAGGAGTTGCAATTATTTTCTCTCCAAACACCAAAGTTAGAATTATGACCAAACAAGAGATTGAACCTGGACGTTTACTAGCAGTTCGAGTTGAAATTAATGGTATTTTTGTTGTTTTTGTTAATATCTATGCACCAAATAGTGGGTTTGGTAGGATAAACACTTTTAATAAATTGAAGCTTTTCTTAAAACAAAAACAACCAGAAGATTTGATATTTTTAGGAGGGGATTGGAACTGTACACTTGATCCTCCTCTGGATAGAAATGGAGAAGAACCAAATTTCAACTCACCTGCTGTTTTAGCTAATATTATTGATTCTTTTGATTTCACAGATATTTGGAGAGGAAATCATTTGTTGGTAAAACAATTTACTTGGGTTAAGGTGAATGAGGGAAGAATTTCAGCTGCACGTTTAGACAGATTGTATGTATTAAACAATATGAAAAACAGAGTTATACATACAGCTATCATCCCCACATATTTTTCTGATCACAAGCTTATTACTGTTGGCTTTACATTGACATCTAGAAAAAATAAAAGTTCTTATTGGCATTTTAATGAAAAGTTATTGCAAGACACAAGTTTTTGCGAATCCTTTAAACATTTTTGGGAAACATGGAAAAGTGAAAAAAAACAGATATGAAAACGTAATTCTTTGGTGGGAAATCGGTAAAACACATATAAGAGAATTTTGTCAACAATATAAGTGTTTTTCAACTTTGTGTCTAAAACAGACTTTGGAGTGTCTTGAAAAGGAAATTCTAGTCATTGAAGAGAACATGATGAGAGAACCTTCTGTTAATTTACAAGAGTGGTCTGACAAGAAATCAAAGCTGAGTTCTATTCTAAATGTGAAAGTCAAAGGTGCTCTTGTGAGAAGTAGGTTTCTATCAGTAAAAGATATGGATGGTCCTACGTCTTTCTTTTTTAACTTGGAGCACAAAAGTGTACAAAATAAAAAGATGTATAGCTTGACAAATATTCATGGCCGTGACACAAGTGATCCAACTGAAATGCGCAGAATGGTTGTGGATTTTTACTCTAAGTTATATTCGACTGAGAACACAGATGAGAAGAGCCAAAATGAACTCTTGCAAAATCTTCCTCATTTAACATCTGAGGATAAACAAACTCTGGACTCTGCAATTACCTTTGATGAACTAAGTGCTGCAGTTTCAGGACTTGCCTCAGGCCGTACTCAGGTATAGATGGACTTCCTGGCGAGTTCTATAAGCACTTCTGGACCTTAATTGGAACTGATCTTTATGAAGTTTTACAAGAAGTTTTTCATGTAGGTTTGCTTCCTAAAAGTTGTCAAAGAGCAGTTTTAACATTACTTCCAAAGAAAGGTGATCTTACTTTAATAAAGAATTGGAGACCTGTTGCTATTCTCTGTTCTGAATACAAATTAATAGCAAAGTGTTTGGCTAATAGGTTAAACAAAGTGTTGCACACAATTATACACAAAGATCAATCCTATTGTATAAAAGATAGATGCATTAGTGATAATTTGCATTTAGTACTTGATGTTATTGATTATGCCTTTAAAAATAATATTGATATGGGACTTCTATCTTTGGATCAGGAAAAGGCTTTTGATCGAGTTGATCATCAGTTTCTTTTTAGAGTTTTAAAGGCTTTTGGTTTTGGAGATACTTTTGTTGCAATGATAAAATTGTTGTACAATGATGCCACATGTATGGTAAAAATGTCAGGTGGACTGAGTGTTCCTGTTAGAGTACAGAGGGGCATAAGACAGGGATGTCCTCTCTCAGGTCAGCTCTATAGCCTGGTTATTGAGCCCCTTCTTTGTAAATTGAGAGAAAAGTTAATGGGGTTACAGATAAATGCCCTAAATTGCAATGACTGTGTAAAAATCTCAGCGTATGCTGATGATATCACTGTAATTTTAAGAAGTGAAAATGATGTTCAAGTTTTAACAGATACTTTGAAGAGTTATGGGAAAGCTTCAACTGCCAGAGTAAATTGGGACAAAAGTGATGCCCTATGGTGTGGTTCAGATTCTAGTAGTCCGAGACTCCCAGTCAGATTACAGTGGGGTTTTTCTGGGTTAAAATACCTGGGAGTATCTTTAGGAAAATAAGATTTTAAGAGGCTTAATTGGGAGGGTCTGGTGGACAAGGTGCGTGCTCGGTTGTCTCGCTGGCATTGGCTGCTCCTCCAGCTATCGTACAGGGGAAGAGTTTTAGTCTGCAACAACCTGGTAGCCTCATCCTTGTGGCACAAAATGACAGTCTTGGAGCCTCCCAAGGAACTGGTGGAAAATGTTCAAATGCATCTAGTGAATTTTTTCTGGTCTGGTCAGCATTGGCTAAAAGCATCTGTGTTATATCTGCCCAGACAAGAAGGAGGTCAAGGACTGGTGGACATTAATAGCAGAATTAAAGCTTTTAGGCTACAGACAGCAAAAAGACTACTTTATGGAAAGGATGTAAGCTGGGCTGGAGTAGCTTGTTCCCTTCTGAGAAAAGCGGGCGGCATGGGGCTAGACCGGCACCTTTTCCTTATGGATACTGAAAGTGTTGATTTGTCTGGACTGACACCTTTTTATCGTTCAATGTTGAAAGCCTGGGGAATTTTAAGTAAGTCAAGAAACCTCAAAGATGTGCACGGTTCTTGGACAAGAGAAAGAACCTCTATTGCACAATCCATTGTGGACTTGGACATTTTAAGTCAGCGTCGATGAGGATCACTTTAAAGATGCTGGAATCACAAAGATTGGTCATTTAATAACAACAAATGGATGGATGTCTGCTGAGATGCTGGCCGCTAAGCTGGGTGTGAGGTCAATCCGCTTGATGCAGAGACTGTTAAATGATCTTCGTGAATGTTTACCAATGAATTTTAAGAGTTGTTTGGAAGCAAATGAAGATATGGATGTTTATTTCCCTGAGCTAAAAATTGTGCCTGCTTTTGATGCTTTTGAAGAGAGGGAGGGCTGTTTGCTCAACTTCAGAACTCCTGTATTAGAACTTTTTAGTGAAACTGGGAAAAAAGCACTGTACATTACATGTGTTAAAGTTTCACATATGAACTCTCTAAAGGGACTAAAAGAATCCAAATGGCAGGAGGTCTTCGGAGCAGAGACTTCCCCTAAAGGTAGCTGGAGGACCTTGTACAAGCCTCCCATTGAGAAAAGGTCTGGAGACCTTCAGTGGAGAATTGTGCATGGTTTAATAGCTACAAACAGATACAGAGCACACCTTGATCCAGAAGTAGGGGAGGTGTCCTTTTGTGGGCAATCAGAAACTGTTTTTCACTTATTTCTTTACTGTGGTAGACTTGAAGCTTTGCTATCTCAATTAGAAGAATGGTGTGGGATTTTAGGAGAAATATTTTCACCTGAACTTTTTATTTATGGTCCTATGTATAGCAAAAACAAAAATCAAAGTCATGTGATGCTTAATTATTTGTTTGGGCAGGCAAAAATGGCAATCTGGCTATCACGTAAAGGTAAATTAAATGGTATGGGATCAACTGATGAAGTGTTGATTTTGAAGGGTTTAATAAAATAAAGGTTAAAGGTGGAATATGCTTATTATCAACTGGTTAAAGATATTGAGATGTTTAACTACATTTGGGGAGTGAACAAGTGTTTGTGTGAAACCGACATTGATGGTTTTTTGCAAGTGTATGTTTAATGTATGTATATATATATATATATATATATATATATATATATATATATATGCATGTACAATTGGCTTGGTTTTAAATTTGATATTGTTTATTTAGTATGTGTAGATTTAATGTAATTATGTAATTTTTTTTAAGGAAAATTGTAATTAAAGATTTGTTTAAAGTCAAAAGTCTTTCTCTCTCTCTCTCTCTCTCTCTCTCTCTCTCTCTCTCTCTCTCTCTCTCTCTCTCTCACACTCACACACACACACACACACAAGCAGTAACTCCTGGTAATTCTAGCTACTATATAAAAAAAAGTCAAAGGCTTCTTGTATTTTTTGCCTTAGTGAGACTGATATATCATAAGCTGGGTCATTAGTTTGAGTGACAAAGTCTGACAGGTGCAGGTGTGTGTGCGTGCGCCTGTGTGTGTGTGTGGAGGTGGTGTGTTGTGTATCCACTCAAGCATCTCGAACCCTTCCCGCAGGCATCAGTCTGAGACGTGAAAGCCCATCTGAGGGCCGTTCTTAAACAAAGACCTCAAACACACACCATTGCAAACCATCCCAAAGGCTGCAGGTCAAATCACATCCAAGAAATCCTCAAATCTACTGTGACTGGAATTCAAAAATATGGCTTTATTTGTATGTCATGGTTTAATGTGAGATTTAACTATTATGAAATTTCTGATATTCAACAGCTATGCCCTGAAACCTGTCTAACAAGAGAGCATGTCTAGGCATAAATAAGGCAGCCTTCTAAGGAACCTTGTTTAGGTCAAAAGCAGTCCTCAATGCATCCTTCACAAGTGAGAAAATCTCAGAATTTTTATCCAAGATTTTGAATGGAATCGAGGAACATTCAAATTTCGTAATATATACACAGAAATGTATTGCTCCTTCGAAATATTTCAACAATTTTAAAATCTTTAAAATCTTTTTTTTTACATTTTAGAAAGTATTGAGACTTGAGCTTAGTGAAATATTAATGTCAAAATCTCTATATATTTTTATATAAAAATCAGTAAGGTAATTTGTAACTTGTAAATGTTACAAATTTCAAATTATTTAAATAAACTCACCCAAATGTCATCCAAGATTTTCATGTCTTTCATTCTTCAGTTGAAAAGAAATTATGTTTTTTTAGGAAAACATTCCAGGATTTTTCTCCATTTAATTAACTTTAACATGGACCGATGGATTGAAGGTCCAAATTGCAGTTTCAGTGCTGCTTTAAATGGCGCTATATGATCCCAGCCGAGAAATAAGGGTCTTATATAGCGAAATGATCGGCCATTTTCAAAATAAATAAAAATGTATATCATTTTTAACCACAAATGCTCGTCTTACACTAGCTCCGTGATGCGCAAGCGTGACTTTAGTCATTACGTAATACATTCCAAATTCTGGAATGTTTTTCTCAAAAACCTTAATTTCAACTGAAGTAAGAAAAACATGAATATCCTGGATGACATGGGGGTAAATTATCATAACATGTCCATTCTGAAAGTGAACTAATCCTTTAAACAGCTTGATGTTGCAAACTGGTGTTTGTAGTCATGTGATATTAATTTATTATCATAATCAAACACAAAAGCGCAAAATTGTTTTACCATTTACTCCACTTTCTTTTTACTTTCTAATACTTTCTTCCTTTAAATCATATTAGTGTCTTTGGTTCTTAATTTAGTCTTTTGTTCATATGTCCACAGGTACTTTTTTTGTTTGAATTAATGTAGTACTGTTGTGATTTATTCCTGAACTGGTTGGTTTACTTCAGTTCATGGCTAAAAATGAATTATTTATAGAATAACTTATTGGGAGTAAATGAATGGGAAAATTAACTTTCAAACTTAAATAAATGTGGGCAATCACTGTTGCACTCTGTTGTAATTTGCACTGTTTGTAACTTGAATTTAGCATGTCACGTGTCTCACATGATGGGTGCTATTTGCATACAAAACCATTAAAATGGCGGCGCGCACAACAGACGCAGCGGCTTCTCTCTCTCCCGACAGAACGGTGTTTTCGTGTTTTTTGTCTTGTAAGTCGCAATGTTTTTGTACATATTCGTCTCGTCTTACTGTCTTAAAGCGCGCATACAGTCGTGAGTTTCTGCTCGATGTCGGCAGAACCACATTTTTAGAGTTAAACTCCGCGCACGCCGAAGAGCTGCGGGACCTTGGTCTGCTCCGGAGGCCTACTCCATCACCGACCCCCACTACTGCATCTCGCCCACAGCGGAGGCGCTACAAGCGGCGTGAGAGGAAGCAGAAGAGGGGTAAGTGCGGAGGTACCCGAGCTAGGCTAGCGGCTAACCCACACAAGCCAGCTATCCCCACCATCGTACTGGCGAACGTACGCTCTTTGTACAATAAACTGGACTACATCCGACTACTTCGCTCTACTCAGAGGACTGTAAGAGACTGTTGTGTTTTTGTATTTACGGAAACATGGCTTAACAACAGCGTTCCGGACTGCGCCATTCAGCTCGAGCAGCTAACATGCTATCGAGCAGACAGAGCTCTCGTCGAGGGAGGTAAGAGACGCGGCGGCGGGCTTTGTGTTTACATCAATAATGTATGGTGCCGCGACGCTGTTGTGGTCTGCAAACACTGCTCACCCCTGGTGGAGCTTATGATTATTAAGTGCCGGCCGTTCTATCTACCGAGGGAATATACAGCCATTCTACTCGTTGCTGTATACATCCCTCCTAACTCCAACAACAACAGGAGTGAGGCACTGAATGTTTTGTACCAGCACATCAGTGAGCAGCAGACATCCCACCCAGATGCTTTTCTCATCTTGGCTGGAGACTTTAATCACGCAGACATAAAGAGTGTGTTCCCGAAAATATACCAGCATGTTGACTTCCCTACAAGGGGAAAAAACACGCTGGACTTTGTTTACACCACCCAGAGAGGAGCATACAAGGCCCTCCCCCTCCCCCATCTCGGAGCCTCAGACCACATCACTGTCATGCTAATGCCTGCACACAGACCGCTCGTTAAAGTCATCAAACCGACACACAAACAGATTCAAGTGTGGCCGGAAGGGTCGTCAGAGGCACTTCAGGACTGTTTCGACACCACTGACTGGAATATGTTCAAGCAGACTGCCACATACAACAATACTACAGACCTCCAAGAATACACTGAGACTGTCACTGCCTACATCACCAAGTGCATTGATGATGTAACGGTCACAAAGACTATCACTGTCTGGGCAAACCAGAAGCCGTGGCTGACAGGGGAAGTCTACAGACTTCTGAATGCTCGGAACGCTGCCTTTAGAGCTGGAGATGAGGAGGGCCTGAGGACAGCTAGGGCCAACCTATCCCCCGGCATCAGAAAGGCCAAGAGAGAGTACTCCAGGAGGATAGCCCATCGCTTCAGCGACAGCAGAGACACTCGGAGCCACCACAGACCTGTGACAGCACCATCCCCCTGCTGAACGAGCTGAATGCCTTCTTTGCTCGATTTGAGGCACAAAACAGCACCACTGCACAGAGGACTCCACCTCCTCCCGGTGACCAGGTGATGACGCTGTCCTCGGACAGCGTGAGGAGATCCCTCAGCAGGATCAATGCACGCAAAGCTCCGGGTCCTGACAACATTCCTGGGCGTGTACTGAGAGACTGTGCAGTGGAACTCACTGATGTCTTCACAGACATCTTCAACATCTCACTAAGTCAGGCTGTTGTCCCCACATGCTTCAAAGCTACCACCATCATTCCAGTCCCGAAGAAGTCATCTCCATCCTGCTTCAACGACTGCCGTCCAGTAGCACTCACTCCTATTCCAATGAAGTGCTTTGAACGGCTAGTCATGCAACACATCAAGTCTGTCCTCCCCCCCTCCCTGGACCCCTTCCAGTTTGCATATAGGTCCAACCGCTCGACCGATGATGCCATCGCCACTGCCCTCCACCCAGCCCTCACACATCTGGACAAAAAAGACACATATGTCAGGATGCTGTTCATAGACTTCAGTTCAGCATTCAACACAATCATCCCTCAGCAGCTTACTCACAAATTGGCCCAGCTGGGGCTCAACACCTCTCTGTGCAACTGGTTGCTGGACTTGCTGACCAGAAGACCTCAGGCAGTACGGGTCGGCATTAACACATCCAGCACCATCACACTGAACACAGGGGCCCCCCAAGGATGTGTGCTGAGCCCCCTCCTCTTCACTCTGCTGACCCACGACTGCACACCGTCACACAACTCTAACCTTTTCATCAAGTTTGCGGATGACACGACTGTGGTGGGTCTCATTAGCAACCGAGATGAGACAAACTACAGGAGCGAAGTGAGCCGCCTGGCTGGGTGGTGCAGGGTCAACAATCTCTCTCTGAATGTGGAGAAGACGAAGGAGATTGTTGTTGATTTCAGGAGAGTGCATACTCAGCATGCTCCTCTGACCATCAACGGTGCTACTGTGGAGAGAGCGAGCAGCACCAAGTTCCTGGGTGTGCACATCACAGAGGACCTCTCCTGGACTAACAACACTGCAGCACTAGCCAAGAAAGCACAGCAACGTCTCTACTTCCTCCGCAAACTCAGAAGAGCCAGAGTCCCGACCCCCATCATGTGCACTTTCTACAGAGGCACCATCGAGAGCATCCTGACTAGCTGCATCACTGTGTGGTATGGCGCCTGCAATGCGTCCTGCCGCAAGTCCCTTCAACGGATAGTGAGAGCAGCTGAGAAGATCGTTGGTGTCTCTCTCCCCTCCCTCCAGGACATCTACAGCACCCGTCTCACCCGCAAAGCCCTCAGCATTGCAGGTGATCCCACCCACCCGACACACAGCTTCTTCAGTCTGCTGTCATCAGGGAGGAGACTGCGGACTCTCCAGGCGAGGACCAGCAGACTGAAGGACAGCTTTATCCATCAGGCTGTCAGGAAGCTGAACTCCCTCCCGTCCTTGCCCCCCCTCCCCTCTTTTACCCCACGCAACAATGAACAATGACACTACGACCCCCCCCAGCTCCCCACCCCAATGTCCACACCCCAGGTCCCCCTTACAACTGTGACCCGCACCAGTCACTTTATGCAGCACTGGAATGATCTCTACCTCATCCAGCATTGTCTGTAATCTACCTCTTCTGACAGTCTGATAAAGACTGTTCTTTTCTTGCACTACTCACATCTGCACAGTTTTGTTTTATTTAACTGGTTTGCACTCTATCTGCCATGTGCCTTATGCCACTTTACTTTATCTATCTCTTTTTATTGTTTATTTATTTTTATTTTTCTGCAATGTCCTCATTTGTATATCTGTATAGTTTGTATGTACATATGGTTAAACTGTATTTATCTGTATTTGAACGTCTACTGTCAGTGTTTAATGTTAACTGTATGCACCAAGGGTCTGAGAGTAACGCAATTTCAATTCTCTGTATGTATGTACTGTACATGTGGAAGAATTGACAATAAAGCTAGACTTGACTTGACTGACTTGACTTAACAGAATTTCTGCCAATAAAGAGAGTTTTAAATCCATAACTTGTGAAAATCCATGATGTTTAAGATGCATCTTTAGGAAATGATGCCTACATAGACATTGAGGCAGCTCACAATGGGTTGGAACAGAGCTGATGTCATTACTGTATGTGTATACACACATAAATATTTTTTAGATTATTAAAATGTTCTTTAATAATAAATGGTTCTTTTAAGAATGGTTCACTGAAAGCCTCTTTGTGGAACCAAAAATTGTTCTTCTATCGCATCACTGCGAAAACCCCTTTTGGAACATTTGTTTTTAAGAGTGTAGATGTACATGAGAGCCTGACATACTTTTAACAGTGAGCATCATGCTCTTGCTGATGTCGGACCCTACTCCATTGCTGGCCTGACACAAGTAGTATCCCCGGTCTTCCTCTAAAACATGGCGAATCAGCAGAGATCCGTTGGACAGGATCTGGATGCGACCCGTCAGTGGAACCGGATGGTACTGCTGGGGGTTCCCTATACCTTCCGAATCAAGATGAAAACAGTTTTGGTGGTGGCTTATTAAAATTTGAAATTGATGATTCAGAAATGCAGTTACAAAAGATATTACCTTTGGCATGCTTCCAGACAACTTTGGGAGGAGGGTACCCTTCCACAGAGCAGTTCAGAACTTCTGACTTGCCATAGATCCCATCTTGGTTATTGGGTTGAACCCTAAAACCTGGGGGAACTACAACAAAGAACATATGTAGTTTCAGAAGAGGAGATACCAATAAAGTGGTTTGCCAAGCAGGACATTTTGTTGGTCCCAATCCTATCCCTAATCTTAACCCCAACCCAAAACTAAGTAAATAAGGACTTTTGTACCACGTAGTTCTAGGAACTAGCCAGCATGGTGGTTCCTAGAGAATCAATTTCCCCCTCGGGCCACTAACAATCGGTGAATGGTGGAGTCCATGATCAGAGCTGTTTTTGTTGTGTTGTGGGTTTAGTGATAACAGAGATGGAATTTAAACAGACTATTTAAGCGATTAAAAGAGCACGGAAATCTGACTAAATCTCTTTGTAGACAACTTGTAGTGTTACATATTATTGAGGCTGAGAAAAGAGCACAACACTGCAGACAACAGGTAGCTAAATGCTGTTATGGCTATTTTCGTGTTCGTGGAGTAGATATTTTTACACTGCTTTTAAAAATGCTGAATAGCTGATGTTTTGGATGCGTTTGGCCAATCTGTGTACACTTATGTCACTGATAGTTCCTATAGAACTCCGTTAGACCCTATTCTGAAGTAGGCAACCTGGTCTCATAAAAATACGTGCCTCTGTGTACTTTCTGTGCGATATAGTTTTACGTACCTTACAGCACGTTTCGCTGCATTTTCAAAGAGAAATGTCCACTGAGTGGCGCTAAAACACAGGTTAAATACGTTAACCCTGGCTCCTTTTTTTATTACGTAGATATAGGTAAATATTGCTGTGTTTTTATTACGTTGCTATAGAAACTGCAGTTCTGAATTCAAATATGCGGGGTCTGTCCCTAAAAGCTAATGCTCTATCGTGTTGGAAATATGCCCTACACCATACCCATCCCTAAACCTACCCGATAGTGTTAACAAATGCAAAACTGATATAAAAAACGTATTTGTTGATGCAACCGTGCCATTTCAACGTCCTTATTTCGCAGATTTTAATTGCTTTGTCGAACCGTGGTTACGTGGTATTTGAACCGGAGCTCCTCGCCTCCTAAGTACATCTCTGTACTCTGTGAGCTACTGAATAAACTTACCGTCTATGAAAACCCATAAATATGAAGCTGGATATGTGTGACACTAACGTTCAAAAGCATTGGTTTTCAAATCTCCCAGCTTTTTAATATTGCTTTAAAGTCGTAACATGATATTCTCCAAGTAATTGTGCGAAAATTATGCTTCATTAATCAAAACTGTAAATTTGTGTGAAAAGGAGTAAAAGGTGTTAGAGTTATACTGCCTTTAGTGTTCATTTCTTTTGGAAACTGCAGTAATATGTAGTTATTGGTACGTATGTTTCGCTAAAAAGTGCACCCAGGTACGTAAATGCTATGAGATCAGGTAGGAAGTAGGAGCTTATTTTGTTCCCCAAACGGAGTTCCTAGAACTAAATACATTACTAGTTCCTGCGGTGTGGACATGCCAATAGTTTTAGGAACTATGAAAAGTGTCCAGAAATTGTTCTAATTTGAGAAGCCATGCTGAGAATCCCATACTCCATTGCCATATAACCCTCACTCTCTTGCTCACCTGTTACAATGAGTTGTCTCTCTGAACTGACAGTTGCTGCATCATTGCTGGCAATACAGGTGTAGTTTCCATTGTGCTCCAATGAAACTTTGGAGATCTGAAGGGAGCTCATAAACTCCTTGGTTTCGATGGTGACTCCCGATGTTCCTGACACAATCTCCTGCCCGTCCTTCCTCCAGGTGATCCGGATTGGCATGTCTCCGGAGGACACTACGCAAGCTATGTACATCAGCTTACCGATGGAGGTGGGAGGGAAGTCAAAGGGCTGGATGAGGGGAGGAACTAAGGGAGGAGAAGAGCAAGATATCTTCAGTATCAAATGCTTCATGATCTCCAATTTTGTACTGACCCCGTCACCCTCCAAAAATGCACATGCGCATATACGCTCACACATCCCACCCCTCCAGCCCATAATAGTTGCTCTAATTAGAGCCCAATTGGCATGGGGAATAATGGCATTGCCATGGAAACAGAGGTGGGGGGCTCCATCGGAGACATCTGGGGGATTTAATCTGGGGCTCGTTAAAATTCAGCTAATTAAATCAGAGACATGACAAGACAAGCAGCACACTATACTGACTTCACACTGGAGTCAGTGTTCTGTTGAACCGGTACACACATGCATTCATGCAAACACACAAGACCTCGCTGTCTTTGTACCAGGAGCTGTAGCCTCTTGTAGGGACACACTTGGTAAAGTGAAGATTCAAAACCTACCATCAGAGCAACCTCCCTTTCATTTACATTTAAAACACTGAAAATAACAACCCCTCACACATACACATGCTAAGTACATTGGGTAATTGATGAATGGTTGTAATGCTGCAGAGGGCCTGTAATCCTGTTAATCAAAGGCTATTAGTGGTGTGCTTTCTCTCAGGATCTTTGTGCCAGCGGAGAGAAAGACCATCCTCAACCTTCACCACCCACCTACAGCTTAAATATACACTTGTTTGAAGGCAGTACACACTTCATTTACCAAAACACACCCGCTCTGCCACAATAAACTACTACACTTTTCTTTTCAGAAGACATTTTCTAAATTAAGTACTGTACAGTGTGCATCTATTTTTGTATTATTATTAAAACAGCATGTTTTCAAGAATTTCCAAACCTCAAATGGAGGGTTGTTTTGTTTTTGGAAATCCTCCATAAAATCAAGATACCCTGCTGACTAGGCTCAATTCCAAAAATCCTCTCAGGGTGAGCTCTTCACACCCAATCAAATGTTACTAAATTACATTAAAAATTAAGTATTTGCAATTTTCACACTAAAGCCTATTGTTGAATTTTCTATTTTGATGTGGATGCCTTAATAATTGTTAGGCGTATGAACAATAAACAAATCACCTAAGTCACCAAGGTAATTATAGATAACTGTATATCTATAGATAACTAAAACTGAAAGTTGTTTAATTATTATTTGGTTTCACTTGATGTACTAAAAAGTGAGATATAAAAAAAAACTGTAGACATGCAACAAAAGCTGCTGTGTTTAGAACAAACAATTACAAAAAATATAAAATATTTAACTAAAATTAAAATGAGAATAGAAAATATATAATACATTTTATATGAATATAAAAATATAATGTTCAAGCTCAATACTACAATAACATTGTACCTTACAAAAATGGAAATAAATAAAACAATTCAAATTCGATATAATAAAATGGATATTTCAGACTCAGCCTGAACGGTATTGTTCAATTGCTTTAGAACTAGTTCAAACTAAATCCACTGTGACTAAACAATGCATAAAAATGTCCAGTATGACAACGATATTGCACACAAAGACTGCACCCATGTCCGAGGAAAAATAAATGAATAAAAAAGTTCACAAAAATTTCACAATAAATCCAGTGTGACTAACTGATATCAATGCACACATTTTTGTAAAAACTATTTACAAGGCTGGTGTGAATTGTATGTATTCTCTGAAAAAAAATAACAAAAGAATTGAAATGCCCCAATTGAAATACCAACAAATAAATAAATAAGTAAATAATATATATTTGATGATTGATTATATTTCAAACTTGGCATAAATGATTTCATGCTAAATCCAAAATGAGGAATCAACAGTAATTTAAGATATTTTATAAATATCACATTTAGTTTTCTGTGTATAAACAGCCCCAAATCAAATGTAGAGGGCTTTTTTTTTCTGGGGATTTCTGTAATCTTGCAACTTTTTCCTGCTTGTGGCTTTTTCAAGGGACCATAAAATCCCCAAAATCATTATCAGTAATAACTAACCTTTGACTGTGACATAGACAGTCTGGCTAATGGAGAGCTGGGGTTGGATGAGCACGCTGCACAGATACGCCCCCTCATCCGCACCCTTCTGCACATCGCTCAACTTCAGAGTGCCGTTTTCATACACCACCTGACGATGGTTGTCTGGCAATGGTGTTGTCCCGTCTTTAAACCACTTGATTGAGTAATAGGGGTAGCCAATCACACGACAGTTAATGAAAGTGTTGCGACCAGCCACAGCTGTGATATTCCGCATGGCCCGGATGCTGGGAGAACCTGAAAGAGAGAGAAAATAAAGAGAAAGAAAGAGAGGGGGGGGGAAACAGAGGAAGACAAAACAAAGAAGGAGAATGTGCCAGGTAGAAAAGGGTAAAAGAGTGAATGAGAGGGAGATGGAAACCAGGTTTTGCATGGGTATTTGGAGTAAAGAAGGGAGAAATGCGGGCAGAAGAAAGGAGAAGAGCGAGTGGTGGATGGGAAGGAGGGGGTTAGAATGCTCTTGGTCTTCACAGCAGAGAATCTGGTGTAATAGCTGTGTGCATCTACTGTTTCAATGTGTCTTGTACCATATTCTTCATCATAGCTTGGCACATAGGCACATATCGTAGAGAAGAACCATGAATGAATGAATGAATGATGCATTTATATAGTGCTTTATTGTGTATTGTTGTACACCCAAAGCGCTTTACAATAAGGGGGGGGTTGTCCACCACCAGTGTGCAACATCAACTTAGATGATGCAACGGCTGCCACAGGACAATGGCGCCAGTATGCTCACCACACACCGGCTACAGGTGGAGAGGAGAGAGAGTCATTGAGCCAATCAAGTGGATAGGGATTATTAGGAGGCCATGATTGATTAGGTCCTATGGTGGGAATAGTGCCAGGACAACGTGGTTACACCCCTACTTTTTCGAGAAGTGCCATGGGATTTTTTAATGACTACAGAGAGTCAGGACCTCGGTTTAACGTATCATCCGAAAGACGGTGCTTTTTGACTGTATAGTGTCCCTGTCACTATACTGGGGCGTTGGACCCACACAGACTACAGGGTGAGCACCCCCTGCCGGCCACACCAACATGTTTTCCAGCAGCAACCTAGTTTTACCAGGAGGTCTCCCATCCAGGTACTGACCAGGCTCAACCCTGCTTAGCTTCAGTGGGCAACCAGTCTTGGGCTGCAGGGTGTTATGGCTGCTAAACCATGCCTTTATATAATTTCAGCAATGAATGAGATGTGTTTCTGTACCGTTAGTTTAATACGCCAAGTTAATGCATTTAATAGTAATGCAATGTGTGGTGTAATCTTAACATTAAAATACTAATCTAATGTGTTTGTGTAGGCAGAGTAAAAATACAACATAACATTTAATTTCAATGTCCCAAAACACACACTTAAAGGATTGAGGACTGCAAGAGCAGAGGCCTTAGAATTACTTTAGCAAACCTGTGTCAGGCTAAATGAAAGAGTTATGGTTGAATAGCTAAATGCTAACAGTTACTGAATAGCTATTAACTATAAAGGCTATAATATTGTGCTGCTTATGTAAAGTGTAAGGTGGCATTCACACTGACAGTGAATTAATTGTTAGAGCTCGTCAACTCACTGTACTGCCCTACTGAAACAAAATCAATCAATAAATAAATATAACTTGTCAGGTCAGGCTGGTCTATTTGTTGGGCTTTGGGGCAGTTTTAAGCATTTACGTTCAGATAAAACAGGCAAACACCAGGTTTGCTAGGCTAGGATATTAGCTAAGCCAGCTTCAACCAACTTAAGCCGGCAAAACACCTTGTGCAGAAAATCGAGTTCATGCAATCATGACCTCTTTACTGGACTATTGCAATGCACTACCAAGTGGTTTTCCTGCATCTTCAATAAACAATCTACAGTTAATCAAAAACAAAGCAGCCAGAGTTCTTAGCAGGTCAAGAAAATATTATTATACCACCCCAATTTTACAGTCTCTACACTGGCTACCTAATAAGTTCTGTATCGATTACAAAGAATTGCTACTTATAAGGCCCCAAATAGTTTACCTCTAGTATACTTCTAGAACTAGTCTTATATCATGCTAAAATCCATCCCAATGTTTAAGGTTGCAAAAATATACATTTCTGCCATGAACATTGCTGTAATGTTCTGTATATGAAATGCTCTATACAAATAAACTTGATTTGAATTAAATTGAACCATAGGCTTGTTTTTATTGTTAGTATGCATTCCTGCTAATGTGAGGGCCATTGTCTGGTAGTCGGTGTGGAATTGCAAAAAGTTTGTCACAATTTTTGTCTCTGGTAACCTCACCAACTATGACTGCATCTTGCTCTGTTGCTGCAAATCGCTGTCAGTGTGAACACCCTTTAATGTGATTAGCATATGCTAACAGCTTCTGGTTTTTTCTAGCATAACCAGTCATTGCCGAATTTGAAAAGGTTATGTATGTTTGTTTTGTTTTCTTTGTTTTGGCAAAAGGAGAAGGCTGACTTCTTCAGGACTTTGCTCTCAGATCACACACGAGGATGGAGGGGTGTACAAACAAATGGATGGTGGGACACTGAGAAGATTTGTATGGCCAATGCCTGATGATGCAAAACAAAAAGAAACAGAAAGAGTCTGGATTGAGACAAGGTGGCTTCAGAGTAAAAAAAAAACAGAGGAACCAGAAGAACGAGAAAACTTCCTGTAGAAGGGAATTTTGTTTTCCTCAAAATGGAGGGCGGATCGGTTTATAAATCATCGATGGGGCATATATAGATTTTATGCACACAAATATTCTCATCCTCTCTAACAGCCCACTCCTCATCCTCGTATCTCTCTCTTTTCTTCTGTTGCACTCTCTCCCTTTCTCTCAGCTCAGCGTGCGTTGTGCTTTGAAGTCACCGCTCTGACAAGTCAACCCTGATGTATTATTCAAGAAGACTGTCGCACAGTATCCCTCTTCTCTCTTCTTCACAGTTATTCTCTGGCTGTCTTTCTATTTCTCAATTTTTCTTTTGTTCTCAAATATAATATATGAATGTATGAACTTAGATAAGGATCCAGGCAGGAACTGAGCTCCGCTATTGTGCTGTTCACAGGAAGAATGGGGCCTGATTGCTCACGGGTGTCTGTGTTTGTTAAATATTGTGTTGGGAAATGATCATCTCAAGAATAAATGCAAGTGCGTGATGTGAATAGGGTGTGTGTGAAAGTCAATGCTGTCGGTTTTCATGAGCGTACTACAGTTAGACTGTATTAGTCAGGCAGTGTGTCCATGAGCGTTGGTATCATTTGGCTCCTTGGCACAGGGTCTCTTTCTCACTGCAATGATTGTTCTGGCATGTCTCCTTAAAGCAGACAGATATGTCATAACTGAACATTTCAGAGAGCGAGAGAGGAAGAGAAGGTGAATTCAACAGGCCTGTCAACATGACTCTATATCACTCTTAGTCTGAGGCTCAGACGACACGCCCATGGACCGTTCACTGACCGTCTGATGCATAACATGCACAAAACTGTCTCGATCTTACAAACTTAATCTGATTGACTGACTGAATGCGACTTCGAGAGTAATGGTGCACTGGGACTGATCTGTCTGACTGGAAGTCTTTGTATACAAGGTATCGGGTTGATAGAGCAAGTGATTCTGTTTGCCAGGTAAGTGGCATCAGATATTTAAAGGATATTAAGGGTATGACTGTTACTCACTTTGGAATATACTTGTTCAAATATATTTTAAATAATTTGAGGTGCTTAGTTGCGAGTTATCTAGGTAATCACGGACAGGAACTTTGAATTCCACTTTGTAAAATAATCATTACTCATTACTAATCTAATGATTTAAAAATCTGCTATCTACATTTTCCACTGTTTTCTTGGACTTTCCATGTTATTATTTAACATTGGCATGAAATTCTCCCTATCTACTTTGTAAATGCATTTTATAGGTCATTCTGTAAATGATTGTCCCTAAAAATTTGATAACAAGTCATAACTTGATTTTCTGTGGAAACGGCAGACTTCTTTCTGGTGATGTATATCAGACTTCTAACATCATTTAGTTTGCTTAAACACCATCCAACCACAACTGACTACAAGTTTCAATTAATTTTGGAGTAAAATGGCCCCATATCTAAATCCTAACAATGATTGATGGATACAATAGAGTCACTAGTCTACATACTTTTTCAATAATACATATAGAACTAGAGAGAGAAAAAAAAGAAATCTAAAGTTGCTTCCATTTCATCGCTGGTTTAAATGCATTTCGAACTAGCCTTTTATTATGGTGTCTTCTAATTTTATATAATCTAATAATAAAAATAGTAACACTTCTAAACTACATATACAAATGAGATGTGGTCAGTCACATTTCATGTTAGTCCACTCTGAGCTGCTTCTCTGTATGTGTCCTCTTCTCTTGTCTCTGCTCAACTTCTCGCCTTTCCTCTACTTTGAGTTTTTCCTCACCTTTTTATCCTTCTCTATTCATCTTTGAGATTTTACTTTTAATAAACAAATTCTCTAATTTATACTCTTCTCTACTGTTTCAACTTGTGTTCTGTCCTCTCAGTCTGGTTGCATAGCTGACGTGTCTCTTTTCTCTTTGGCGTGATGGCGTCTCCCTGCTGCCAGATCTCAAGCCTGTCCCAGAACAGCCAGCTCACCACACATGTGCCAGCCAGCCGGCGTCATCGAGACAGAGACACCGTGTATGTGTGAAAGAGAGGAACAAAGACTCAGCAGATGGAGAGACAAACAAGAGAAGGGGAAAGATACCGAGAACACAAACGGATGATCTGACAGTGGAAAGAATTAGAAAACACACAGGTGACAGTACTGCGATGAACAAACAACGTAAGACGCTCCACCCACACACATACATCCACCCACGCACATACACAATGACACTTGAGTTGATAGGAAGCGATGATATATGGACTTGAGATGAGGAGTTCAGGGGTCAAGGGTCGGGGAGGTGGCGGGTTATAACCCTAATCGTCTGAGATTGAAAAGTAGACAGGCACCTCTTACGTTTATGCGCGCTTGGTACTCGGCGCTACCGGCCGAGTTGCGTGCGGCGCAGCGGTACACGCCCCCGTCGCGGATCTGGGGGTTGGTGACGTTGACGTGCGAGACAGTGGAGCCGTCGGAGAGCGTGTACTGGCTGGCCCGGTGCGCCGAGTCCCGCGCTACCGGCTCGTCGTCCAACGTCCAGGTGATGGTGGGGGGTGGAGCGCCTTTGGCCGCGCACATGAGAGAGAATGGCTCGCCTGGGGCTACTACGCGTTCACTGAAAGATGAGACAATCCGTGGGGTGCCGTCTGACAGGAAAAAGAGAGCGGAATACAGATAGAAGACTTCAGAATCTTTGAATGGTGCACTGCTGAAATATTTATTTCATAAGAACAGCTACATTTTTCAAGAAGAGTTCAATAGTGGTACATTTTATGTCACTATTGTTGTTATGCCTCTGAGTGACACTGTGTCCTATTGAGATATGATGTGGAAAAAGCTAGTAATGTTGAGTGTGGTTGAATGTAATTAATAATACACATAATTCTTTAATATTTTGTCTGAAGTTCATTTAATTGCTTGTAATACATTTAATCTGTAAAATCACAAAAGTCAAGATAACTTATTCCAGAAGTAGCCTATACAAACTGGAGACCCCTTCAAGATGGTGTTTGAGGGTCTGTCGATAATTTAAGATAAATACAAATAAATAAATAAATAAAACACATAATATTTATTCAATTATTACTGTTTGATCCTGCTTTCTAAATCTGTCACAAATTAATTGAGCAAAATTATTTTATTCTGTTAGCCCTCATTTTTAATAGTCATGTATTTTGAAATAATTTTGTAAAATTGCTTTGTTGCTGCAAATAAGTATGAATACACATTATTTATTTATTTTTTCATTTCAGTTGCGTGGTTTGTAATATTTTATATACAGCATATTAAACACCAAAAATGCTATACTGTATCGTCGTGCAGGGTTTCAAATTCATTAAAGGTTTAGTTCACCCAAAAATGAAAATTAGCCCATGTTTTACTCACACTCAAGGCATCCAAGGTTCAGAGGCGGATTTAGTGAATTGGGGGCCCCAGACAAACATAGGAATGGGGCCCTATACATTTGCACACATTTACCTAGATCAACCTCGAGGTTCCTTTTGTTGTGATGCTTGCTGCTGCACAATGGCGCCCCATAGTTGAGTCCAATGTTTCTACAGTTTTCATGTACATGTTATAATGGAATTCTTTCATTTACATTTACATTTATTAATTTAGAAGACACTTTTATTCTTTAATGTTGTAGACCACGGAATAGCAATTGATTTACCATTGAGATACAAGTTTTAACAAAAAAACTAAATAAATGATAAAATGATAAACCTCATAATTGAACCTTTAAACCATTTCTTTTAGAAAAGGGATGAGTCAGAAAGTGTAAATTATTATTATTATTTAAAACGGGTTTATGTTGGTGGATTTTTCTGATTGGTCTGAACAAAAGCAGAATGGATCATTGAAAATGCACATTCATTCTCTGCCAGTAGGAGGTGCTTTTGGAACATCAGAAATACAGTGGTTTCCCCGGTAACGGCTGTAGACAAAGCAGCGCTCAGCTAAAAAAAATAATACTTTATCAGGTAAAATTAAAATGCAAATCCAATTTTTTCTGAAGACAATCGGTTCCTTTCACATGTTCAGTCTTACAAAAACTTAAATTAGTGAGAATGAGAAAAGTATAACAGAATATAGCCTATATTGACTAGGTAAGTCCACTGATGAGTTACCAGCATAAGCCTACATTTAATCTTCTACTAGTCATTTTAACATAAGGCTGTCAATCGATTAAAATATTTAATCACAATTAATCACATGATTGTCATGAGTTATCTCACGAATAATCACAACTTAATCGCTAATTTGTATCTGTTCTAAATGTACCTTAAATTAATACGTTTCATGTTTTTATACTCTAGTCAACATGGGCATGAACAAATATGGATGCTTTATGCAATATATGTTTTTTCTTAGTGAAACCATAGTCAACAGAGCATGAAGACTAGACATGTTTCAAAGATCATAGTTGTTTTTCAAAGAACTTGTTCATGTCCAGTAGAAATGTAAAGAAGAACATAGAAATAGGTTCCCATTACTTATCTTTCTTTGCACTGAGAAATTTACTTAAACTTGTTTACATTTTCACACGTCAGGGCAACTCTTCTTCTGATCAGGTAAAATTTATATTTATTAGAGGTGGGCATAGATTAATTTTTTTAATCTAGATTAATCTAGATTAATTTTGGAATTAATCTAGATTAATCTAGATTAAAATGGCTCATTTGAATTATGCGAAGGCATTCAGAATATGTGTGCTACCCAAATAATGACTAAAAGTAAGTCTTTGAGAACGGGTTTCTCAAGCCAGGTGGCGACAGACCAGGGCTCATCTCCTGTTTCCAAAATGCATCACAAGCTTTAATCTCTTCCCGTCCCAATCCCACGAAAAAACTGGAGGAAAATCCGTTCCACTCCCGGAAGAATGACTCCCATTCCCTCCCACTCCCGTGTTGTTTTTTTTTTTTTGCCGATAACTGTCAATTACAGTAAAATATAGTACAGATCACATGGCGTACCCACCTTATTAGTTGAATAAAAACCCAAAATGTCGTTTTTGTTATTATATTGAACTGAAAGCCATCTTATTATGCACAGTGTTGCACAGATTAAATTTCATGTAAATCATCCATGCTAACACACACGTCTTCTATTTTTTTTTAGACATTTCACTCTCTATAGATATATTTTTCTATGTACTGTATTTTTAGATATATTCGAGTTTCGAAGTTTCTCGCTCAAGTTCACATGAGACCTAAAGCGCATCCTGTTTGCTTAAAAGCGCAACGTTTCGTTGTTATTCTGAGTGCACACAAATAAGCGTAGAGTCTTTACAGATTCGAAAGATGTATTAGGCTACTTTTATCTGTATGACCAAAATGACGCGGAGATTTTAAGAGCAAGTGAGCGCACGAGCCTGTCTTGCAGCAAACGCGCTTCCACACAAACACTTCAATAGCGCACATTTCTCTAGGTTAACATCATATTGAGCGGCCATGTAAAGTTGCTACTACATACATCTTTCAGATGAAAAGCCATATTTGAGGTTGATGAATGATAGGTGAGCGTTTGGATGTCCTGCCCGATTGTATTACCACACAGACCAGCCGTTAACAATCTGTCCATCACGGACTGCGAGCCTCTAGTTCGAAGACTCGTTCTCGCCCCCTACAGTGCAATTCGGCTAGGTATACATCCGCGCTAAAATATCAGGGTGAAAGTCATCATAGCTTGCGTAGTATAGACCCAGCTCCCAACCCAACTTTGAGAATAGATTAACGGCGATATTTTTTTTATCGCCGATAAAAGTCTCACGTTAACGCAGCACGTTAACGCCGATAACGGCCCACCACTAATATTTATTATTTATTAAACTCTGTGTCCCATACTGTATTTTGATGCAGCTAAATTCTCAATTAAACAGTTTGTATTGGTATATTTTTCTGTTTCTGTTGTCAGACAACGGAAAGAATATGAAATAGAGATTGAAACGCGACCCATTAAAACTACGTATCCAGCTCTCCCTTCCAAGATGTTAATCTGCACAAAATCTAATTTATAATCGAGCTGTCGTCTGATAAAATCAAATAGGCTACACATAAGATAAAGACAATAGCTGCGCTGTGATTTTGGCTATACTTGCATGTACAATTAGAGAAGTGACATATCTTTGTTTTAACTTAAAGAGGAAAGCGCAGCTCCTTTCAGTCGCTTGTGGAACAGAACAGACGCAGAGAGATACACAGGTGTTTGCGCGCTGGGAAAGAGAAAACTCACACTCGCATCAGTCAGCTTCTTCAGATGCATATTATTTTCATTTGCTACAAGCAGAATACACAAGAAGCACGTTCAACTCGGACATGCAGACGGTTGTCGAGGTACTACACACCGTAAATAGCAACCGTTCGTGTGTCCATGCTTAATGTTCATCTCGTATATGAAAAGCATTTTAGGGGGCCCTTGGCTTTTGGGGCCCAAGGCAGTCGCCTACCTTTGCCTAATGGGTAAGTCTGCCCCTGCCAAGGTGTATATGACTTTCTTTTTTTTTCAGATGAATCCAATCGGAGTTATATGTTCTTGCTCTTCCAAGCTTAATAATGGCATGGGTGTTTTTGTTCAACAGTCCAAAAGTCAAATAGTCGAATAAAGCACATGCAACTATATTAAAACATGCCTCAGATGGCGGGTGAATAAAGGCCTCCTGTAGCGAATTGATGCGTTTTTATAAAAAAATCATCGATATTTGAAACGATATAAACAGTTTTGTGTAACTTCCGCTAACTGTCGTATACGTGTTCAAAAGAGGCTGCCTTTCTGGCGGATGCTGCCGGACATAGGCACAACGCATGCATGTTTGAAACTCCCGAAAAACAACTTTGTCTACAGGAGCAATGGAAGCAAAGTTTCCTTACTTTACCAAAGGAAAACCAGTCTCCTCTTGGCTTATATCGAAATCCTCCAACATTTTTATTTACAAATTCTCGTTTTATGCTTCTAATTTGTAACTGGTGTTTTGTTTTGCTCGCCACTAATCATCGATGTGTGCACTACACCCACGTCCTACATCATCCTCCAGAATGAATTCCGCCTATGGCAGTTAGCCGAAGTGAAAGAAAGATTTTATATTGTTTTTAAATATGTATATTGTTCCTACAAAAATACATTGATTTGCTACAGGAGGCTTTTGTTCACCCCCGGAGCCGTGTGAGGCACGTTTTAATTTGGAGGGATGCGCTTTATTTGACTATTTTTGGACTGTTGAACAAAAATTCCAACCCATGCCATTATAAAGCTTGGAAGAGCAAGGACGAGTTTTAATATATCTACGACTGGATTCATCTGAAAGAAAAAAGTCATATACTGTACACCTAGGATGCCTTGAGGATGAGTAAAATGTGGACTAATTTTCATTTTTGGGTGAACTAACCCTTTAAGGACAGCAAAATGACCTGTTGCTGAAAACAATCTTGTAGTGCTTGTGTAGGACACAGTGTAACTTGCTTAAAAGTCATAGCAATCTAAATGTGGAACTTTGATGTCCAAAAATAAATGTACACTGCAGAGTTAGAATCAGAACAACAACCTTCAGCGCTATCCCATTATCAAATAATTCCACTCACCCTCAAGCAGTATAATGGAGAAGTCCTGTGCGGTCTGACCCTTGCGGGTGGCAAAGCATTGATATGCCCCTGAGTGTCTTTTTTGGGCTGCCGTGATGAACAGAGTCTCATTGTGGGCTCCTGGATGGAGAAGTGCTGGTCAGGAATGATGGCTTCTGTGTTGCGAAACCAGGAGATGGTGAAGTGGGGCGAGCCCTGAACGGCACAGGACAGAATCACTGTGCTGCTGATGCCTGTTTTCAGGTTCTTGGGGGATAATGTGACTCTCAGAGGCTCTGTGGAGTAAGAAAAAGTCAGAGTGAAAAATATTATTTGAGTCTGAAGGTTAAGAATTATAATTATGGTGTCTAGATAGATAGATAGATAGATAGATAGATAGATGGATAGATAAAATGTCAGTGAGCAATAAGGCAGCTGGTGTTATTTGCTGGAGGCCTCTGGGTGTGGTGGTGTGTGTGTCTGGGTATGTATGCATGTGTGCCCTCCTCCCCTCCTGTTCTGTCAGACTCTGTGTGAGCACACCGGTGTGATGTGCCCACCGGCTAAACGTCCAAATGTCCACCCCACCTCCCCTTCCTCTATTCCCCTCTTCCTTTCATATTAAGACTCCAGCCAATTCCATCCCACTGGTCTAAGAATCCTTCCCAAGCCTGCTTGAAAACACACACACATTTCTGGTGGAACAGGGGTCAGACTGGAGAGGCCAGAGTCTTCCTGTCTTCTCATATTATTTTCTCTGCAAGTCAACAAGAAGGTGGCAGAGTGTGCCAACATTTTTAAACCCAAATGTGCTTCTTGCTTACTCACTCCCTGGTATACTCCATTTGATATCTCCCTCTCCCTATGACACAGTTGCACAGGAGATCTGGGGCAAAAGATTGGTCCAATGGTCTGGTGATGGACCAACATGACCTGGACCCTCTCCTTTGGAAGAAAAAAGGTATGGATATTCCAGGACTTTGTAAGAGATAGGCCAACCATTCCCTCTATAAACCCTTATAAGTGACCCAGACCCACTGGTCTCAAGGTTTTAATTATTGGATCAACCTTCTACAGTACTATGCATGATGGTTTATCAAATAGGAGAAGCCAAAACCCTGGGGCAAAAGTCCTCATCCCTGTTCAGGAAGAACAACCATCCAGCAGAGCTTTGTTCCAACTCCAATAAACCATGAGCCAGCCAATCAATTCCCTTGGGTTTAGTTTAAAATTGCATCTAGGTTATGTAGGTTGATTGGAAGCAAGGTTAGGACTAAACCTGGGAAAGTTGATCTCTTGGAACAAGCATAAGGACACCTGACATTAGGTTTTGGTTTCTGCTTTGGTGAATAGACTAGGTGGCCATGACTTTGAAGTTGGACATATTCCTGGACCTTTTGTTAGTTATGTAAGTTATAATAGCATAGTTATCATAGTTATAATCCTACTTTGAGTGTAGGTTGAAAATAAATATGTTGAAGCTCCACCCAGCTCTTTTCCCATATCTAACTTAAGTACTGTTTAATAGGAATGTTGTTCCTGCACAACGATGTTGATCCAGGAACATGTCCTACTTAAGGAAGTGAAATGGGGATAAGACAAGTAGGAAATGTTCCTAGATATTTAGTTGGTCCTGAAAGAAGATTCCAAGTAGCGAACAAAATCCTTACTCCGATATCAGGCTCAAAAGAGTGATGTTTAAGGTCCAATAACAGTCCTGTATGCCTAACCTTAAAATACAAGTTCAAAGTAATGTGAGACCTACAAGGACATTGATCAAAGAACATTATCATGCTTTAATCTATGGCAAGGTGAAGGTAACTGGGATCTTTTGAAAAGCTTGTCTTTTTCCCTCACCGGCAGTTTATTTGTGACATCTTTCATCATTTACTCCTGTCCTATCACCAGTCCCTCTTCTTGTACCTCCCCTCTTTCCCTTTTGCCCTTTATTTCTTTTCTCCTCACCGATGACATTTAGGTGTCCTGTGACCTCTTTGGAGCCGAAGCTGTTGGTGACTTCACAGATGTAGTTTCCAGAGTCTTCCAGACGGAGGTCGCTGATTGTGAGGCCAGTTAGTCGCCGTGTCCAGCGGGAGTCAGCAGGAAGCGGCCTCCCATCTTTCAACCAGCGGATGGTGGGGTTGGGGTAACCAGAGGCGATGCAGGGCAACTCTATGCTTCGCCCCACTTGTACTTCTCCTGACTGGAAACTGTCCATCACAGAAGGCGGGGTTTCAGTGGGGTCTAAGGACAGAGAGAAGGTTTTTCAATTTTTGCAAATTTATGTATTTACAAAGAAGTGCATCCAAAAAATCAATTTATGAGAATATCCTTAGTGCATTAGGATTTACAAATATGATAAAGATGTGTCAACTGCCCAGCAAACCGATATAAACCCACACACTCACCCAGCACAGAGAGACGAGCTCCATTGCTCTGCCTGGTTTCTCCGCTGTATTTGTGCTTGGTGATGCAGCGGTAGGTAGAGAGGGCATCCTCTTTCTGAACGTCAGATATGTAGAGGGCCCCATATGACGTCAGGAAAAACCTATTACCTGAAGAGAGAGGAGAAGAGGTGATATACACATATGCACATGTTTTTCAATGGCCAACAAAAAGACCATTTTTAAAAGTCCATTTAGTACCAACTTCATATGCAACTCTTCAACCACAGATCAGTTATTCTATTAATTTAGTCACACAATCCATCATTAGACCTTTTCAAAAATGCAAAAGTTATACTGTACAAAAATGCAACTGCATATTTTTCAGCTTACGAAACCTTTTGACTCTCAAATACAAACAAATTATATTTTCTTGAAACTGCATAAAACCCCTACAAGTCAAACATAGTTGTCTGAACAAATAACTTTGTATTGTTGAATGTTAAGGCTCTGTGAGTTCCCAGCATGCATTGCAACATGAACAAATTATACAGTCACTGTTATAGGATTATTGTTTTGCTGTTTGATGATTATATCTAAACTGTTTTTGTTGTTGTTTTATCATTATTGTTAGTTATCTGTTGTACTGTGATTTAAAAGGCTCATATTTTTAACATTTGTTGATTGCCACCATTCTTGAAGTTAGTATGTCTTGTTTTGAGGCCTAGGGTATGTTCATCCACTTTTGTCCATTATTTGGATATATTAGTCTTGTAAGCTGTCTTACAAACATAGACAATGTTGTCTACTTATAAGACTAACTTATCCATTGATGTTTGTAATTTTTGTAAACAAACATACATTTGATAACCTGGTGACTTTTAAATGTTATTTTGTTCTTTCAAGAAACAGAAATGAATACATTACATCAACATTCAAGATAATAAACAAACCTTGAAGCCCACAGTTATAGTTTTATTTTTTAAACTGTATAAATGATAACTAGAACAAAATATCTTTGTCCATAAAACTCACAGAAAAAAAGTTCACAGAACATAATTCGAGAAACGTTGGAAAAGCATTACATGTCTTTTTAACTATCAAAGCTGTGTTAGCTGAACAAAAATAGAAGATGTGACTTCATCCAAACTTGAGTAAACTTAAAAAAAGCAGTGCAGCAAGTTGCCTTGAAATTTTATGTAAAGTCAACTTTTCATGTTTTACAGTGTATAACTGGAAAAAAATAACAATACAAAATATGCTTTTTTTTCTTGTCCACTGGATTACAAATCATTCAGAAATGTGTTTATAGTTGCCACATTTTATAGTCCTCACACAAAAATGATTGTTTAAGGATACAGCAAGTAACCCATCACAAAGTGAGAAAGATAGAGTGTTTTAATATTTGATGTTTATGTTATTGTAACAGTATATTACTGTCACGGTCACTTCACATCAGCGAGGCCTGACTCTGATTTATCTGTACTTTCATGAAGGCCGTATTTTACAATGCTGCACTCGCCAAGGAGCCAGAAGTAAGTGTCCTTATTATTCAATTAACTACATTTTAGCTGTGAATGCATCTGACACACACACACACACTTTAAAAGCTCACAAATACGATGTTTGATGTGCTGATTGTGTGTTTTTGTTTTCTTATTTTCATGTTTAGAACACACTATTTGAATTTGAATTATAAGATCAGTTTCTACATTGTTTCTCCTAGAGGGCAAAATGTCTTCTCATGTTTTTTGTCCTGAGAAACATCATCAGAAACATATACGAATAGGATGATACTTAATTGAAAAACTGAGATGTCTCCTGAGCTACAGAATAACAACCTTACAGCAATAAAATGTTCCTTTGGGATGAATTAGGTGTGTGTAGAGTGTAAAAGCAGAGTTTGTGTGTGTTCTGCTAAACTGCACATCACTGGACACAATAACAACAGCAAAGTATGTCAGTGTGTGAGAACAGTCAGTCAGTCCCTGTGTGTGTGTGTGTGTCCTAGTTTCTCCAAGTAGGCAGGGCATGTGGATTGGACCAACTGCACCGTTATGAGAAAACTAACTGAACTGGAAATATAAATACTCACAAAACACACTATGTCTGACACAAACAGAGATATAAACACATGTTAAGAGCAAACCTTCAGCTAAAGGGTAACATCTGGAGTCATATTCACACTGTGACTCATTAAAAATGTGAAGATGTCTTTACATATTTATGCTGAGGTATCATTAGTTGACTGCCATGTGTCTTGTTTATCCCTGTATACTAGGACAGACTTGTGCATACAAAACTCACTCAACAAGACACAAAGTTCCTATAGAAAGCAGGATTACCCTGTGGGAAGAAAGTGTATGTGTATGTGTGTGTGTGTGTGAAGGATGGCGATCGATGCGTTTTATGGCTCGAGAGCTTCATCCAATGCAGATTTATGAAAGCGGAGAGGACAGGCTTGACTCGGCAGCCCACACACACACTCCATCACTATAACAAGCAACTCACTCACTCACTCACTCACTCACTCACGCACGCACGCACACGCATGCACACGCACGCACGCACGCACGCACGCACACACACACACAGACAGATAGTAGCTACAGACAAAGACAATGGCTGGATACAAAGATAAATTCAGCATGCGTCTGTGTGAATGCCATGGCCATGTGATAAGACAATGAAATGAAGTATGTGCACACAGCATTGCCTGTGTGTGTGTGTGTGTATGTATGCATGATTATTCATCACAGAAATATATTGCTGAATTAATATTTGTACGACAGCTAAGCACGAGCACACGTTTGTATAAGTGTGTGTATAGACGTAACACTGTGTCTGTGTGGGTATTGTTGTCACGCTGAGTGCTAGGCCCGGCAAACTGTAATTTAAGAGTCGGCCCTCGCGCTTCAACCTGCATATTAAGCCTTACAGGATAATATGCACTTTGTGACTTTAACCCCCTACAACATCAGAGCAATGCTGTCACAACATTTCACCCAGAGCGAGAGACCAGGGAGGGAGAGAGCGAGCAAAAGAGAGGAAGTCAGTGAGTAGTTTTGGTTTAATCGAAGTCACTTGGATCTCTCTCATTGTGAAGACTGGTAAATTAAATATCAGCAGCCAGGGACACAAGGTCTGCCTTTCTCTCACTCTTTTTCATTTTCATGCTGCCTTATTACATTTATTTCATAGTTGTAAAATTGTTGCACAAATTAAGTGAAATATTAAACTGATAACAATTCTGTCATAATTTCCTCATGTTGTTCCAAATCAATTTCTTCTGAGGAACACAAAAAAATACATTTTGCATAATGTTCACACTGTTCTTTTCTCTAATCTAAATAAGTAAATCAAAGCGAAATTGTAGCTTTGTGTGAAGAGCAGTCAAACAATGTCTACATTTTACATTTTGACATATTTGAGGCTAATGCATATGATTTTTCTGTTACTTGTCTTTTTTATTTTGGCCTTATAAACTAAAAATGAGGAGGAGGGATGTCGTATGGAAATGTTGTCATATTGAAACACACACACACTGTCCATATGAGCACCACAGACAAATGCACTGCTAAGCCATGGTTCCAACATCTTACCTTATCTTGCTTGTCCGAACAGAGCACATGTCTGTCTGTCTGTGTGTGACTGTACATAAGACTTGCATTTGACTTCACAGAAGAAGTGACCCACTGGGTGTACAGGTTTAAAAATGGAGATTGATGGATTAAAAGAGAGGCAGACAGAGCTATGCACATATTAGTCCCACGTCTCCTTGCGATCAGTTCTGTTTGGGAGTGCTGATCAATTCTTGTCTAGTCTTTCTTCGCCTTGAGGTGTGTGTATGTGTGTGTGTGCATGGAGGATTAGAGGGGGGCATGTACGGTCTGTCTAAAACAAGGGCTTGAGTACCACACACATACACGGTTCTGTGGAAGTGCTGGAGTGTGTAGTGGTCAGCCTGGGGCATCATGTCAGACCGATGGAAGAAAAAAAATATGGAATTGGATTTATGTGTGTAACATGGCAACCTTCCAGTTACATCTCACTCTACACAGACTCCCATAGGCCAGAAAACAAACTCACACACATATAAAGAGAAAAGAGGTTTGTATACATGTTCGAGAATGTGTGTTTTGTTACGGGATGTCAGTAGGGCAGGCAAACTCACTCACTCTCTCAGCACAGGACTGTGTGAGTGCAAAATCTGGTCTAAAAATAATACCCTTCCGGAAGTAAAGCCGCCATTTTCCTGCCTTCATTTTCAAGGTAAAAAATAAACAGAATAATGGAGCTAATGAATAGTAATGTGAAACACACAACAGTGTGGAAAATAGAACAACAACAAAAATTAAATCGTAACGTGCGGATGCCAGGAGACTCTGAGGAAGGGGCGAGAATGACAGAGCGACAACAGAAGGGAAAAGAGGAAGAAGACGCTCACGAGATGAGAGACGAGAAATTCCAAAATATCACAAATAAAAAAAGAGAAAGAAACAGTTGGAAGGAGAATGCATGATGACAGAACGATAGACACATGAAGGTGGAGGGAGAGAGAAACAAAAAGAGAGGGGTGTGTGCTGAAGCTGTTGTTGAATTTGCTCTAGGAGCTCCCATGCAAATGATGGCGCCACTGCAATGCTAACGAGGACCGGGTTTCAAACTGTTCGGCCCATTACTTATTAATGCTCTGCGTCTCTTCCCCCTCCCTCTTTCCCTCTTTTCCTTTCTCGCTCCACTTTTCCCTCTCTCTCTTGCTGTTGCTAGGGCCCCTGCGCTCACGTGATGTGTGTTAGGGGGCGCTGCGGTGGCATGTGCAAAAAACGGAGCGAGAGAAAGAGAGAGGGATGATGGGAAGGCTGGCGAGGAGGGGTGTAAACGGAGGGGATGCTAATGCTCGTTTGTTCGTTAAGCCACAATCGGGCTACCAGGGCACGCGTCGAGAGCCTGGCACATGGAGAGACAAGCCAGCCGGTGCTCTGATTGGCTGCGGGTGGGACTCAACGTCATGCCGATGCAGAATACGGTTAACGAAGGAGAGATGACAAAAATCAAGAGAGCTAAGAGAGCGATAGTGATAAAAGATAAAAAACAATGTCACAAAGTGAAGGAAGACACTTGGTGATGGGACAGAGAAGGAGAGATGAAGCGAAAAGGGCTCTATTGTTGACTCTTTTTCACTGAAACAGTCACGCTCAAACAAACACTGCACTGCTGGTTTTGTGAGAAAGCCTCAACCGAATCTTCCTTGACGCAATATGGCATATCCAGAGATCACTCTAGAGTTCCCACTCACCTGGCCTTGTCTTATAACAAATCACCCTTTACACAGAGGATAGGTCCTGGACGCATGAGGTGTAATTATTCGAGAAAATTGTCTAGATCAATGTCTGACAGTTCTAGACCTCGACAGGTCAAACACCTTTGATGTGAAACACTTGCTTAACACCTTCCGTGTACAGTGTGATTGCACTGCACTCTTACACCATGTCTACACTATATATTTTTTTACATACTCTTGTGCTACTTCCAACAACAGTACAAATGTTTTTGACATTTTTGTTTGACATTCAGTATAGACAGTCTCAAAAGGACAGCCCAGTACAGACAACGTGTTAGCGGCCAACTAATAAGCTTAGTCTGCATGTCAAGAACTACTGTATCTTCTTCGTGAATGATGGCACTAAATTATTTTTTCAATATTCGTCTGCCCTTAATTGTTTCTGTTGTAATCATTTCAGTTATGCAATAAGACACTGGAGTTGTGCTACATTGTGAATATAGTCATGACTGAAGAGGTTGCAGAAGCTCCCCTGTATGTCATGCCTAACAATGCCCTTTAGCTCGGACTATCTTCACATATGGTGTTATCTCTTGTACTTTAGTGAAACAGAGAGTTTGCAAGTAAATTTGGGTAAGGAAGCAGATTTCTTTAACCAATGCACCACACATTTCTTGTGCCTTTCCCTGCATCTACCTCTTCTCTCCTCTTCCCTGCTGTCACTCTTTACTTCCCACCCACTCTTGTCCAACTTTAGCCTGTGTTCTCTAGTTGTGCTGTTCTTTAGCTCCTGCTGTTCTCCTCGTCTCCATACTCCAACCTTCCAACTCACTGTTCTTGAGAACCCGAGTCATGCATGAGTGGGTAATCTCTGCGACCACATTCACACAGTAACAGAATACGGTTGTTACTACTGTATTTGATTTGTTAATACAGTTAATACACACAGATTGGTTATTAACATACATTTTCAAGACTCACAGTGTTATTTTTGGTGAGCCCCTGCTGTGTTAGTGTGAGCAGAGTGGACAACTAATTGTCTGTCATCTCATTTAGTGTATGTGTTGCATGTATTTATGCTTGGTTTTGGAGATAGGGGCTGAGTCATTTGACGGTTTTAGATCAAATGGGGAGAACTCAGTTCCTGGAAGGTCACAACACTATTCCAACACTACTCCAACATACACTCACTGACCACTTTATTAGGTACACCTTGCTAGTACTGGGTTTGATCTGCTTTTGCCTTCAGAACTGCCTTAATTCTTTGTGGCATAGAATCACCAAGGTGTTGGGAACATTCCTCAGAGACTTTGGTCCATATTGACATGATTTCTGCAGATTTGTTGGCTGCACTTCCATGATGCGAATCTCCCGTTCCACCACATCCAAAAGGTGCTCTATTGGATTGAGAACTGGTGACTGTGGAGGCCATTTGAGTAAAGGGAACTCATTGTCATGTTCAAGAAACCAATCTGAGATGAGTTGAGCTTTGTGACATGGTGCATTATCCTGCTGGAAGTGGCAATTAGAAGATGGGTACACTGTAGTCTTAAAGGGATGGACATGGTCAGCAACAATACTCAGGTAGTCTATGACATTTAAATGATTATCAATTGGTACCAAGGGGCCCAAAGTGTGCCAAGAAAATATCCCCCACACATTACACCACTAACACCAGTCTGAACCATTGAGACAAGGCAGGATGGATCCATGCTTTCATGTTTTTTACGTTCTTTACGTTCTCAAATTATGACCCTACTATCTGAATGTCGCACCAGCAATTGAGACTCATCAGACCAGGCAATGTTTTTCCAATCTTCTACTGTCCAATTTAGGTGAGCCTGTGCGAATTGTAGCCTCCGTTTCCTGTTCTTAGCTGACAGGAGCGACACCCGTTGTGGTCTTCTGCTGCTGTAGCCCATCTGCTTTTGGGTTCTATGTGTTGTGCATTCAGATATGGTATAGTACATAACTTGGTTGTAACGAGAGGTTATTTGAGTTACTGTTGCCTTTCTATCATCTCTAACCAGTCTGCTCATTCACTTCTGACCTCTGACATCAACAAGGCATTTTTGTCCACACAACTGCTGCTCACTGGATATTTTATTTTTTTGGACCATTCTCTGTAAACCCTAGAGATGGTTGTGCGTAAAAATCCCAGTAGATCAGCAGTTTTTGAAATACTCAGACCAGCCGTCTGGCCCCAACAACCATTCCACGTTCAAAGTCACTTAAATCCCCTTTCTTCCCCATTCTGATGCTCAGTTTGAACTTCAGCTAGTCGTCTTCACCACATCTAGATGCCTAAATGCATTGAGTTGCTGCCATGTGATTGGCTGATTAGCAATTTGTGTTACCAAGCAATTGAACAGGTGTACATAATACAGTGGCCTGTAAGTGTACATACCTGTAGTTTTCAATTAACCCTTAAGGACTTGAGTAGATGGATCAGGTGTGTTTAATCAAGGTTGAAGCTAAACGCTGTAGGGCTGTGGCCCTCTGAAAACGAAGTTTTGGACCCCTGTTTTGGATCCAGTCACTATCTTCTACCAAAGCTACACTCATCAGTTTTGAGGTCTGCGCTTGACTCAAATACTCCTCACTGATTCAGGTATAAAAGCTGCTGGTGGTTATTTAAGATTTTATGAATGGTCTCTTCTCTCAACTGGACTCCTCTTGTGTCATTTGCGATACGACTTTACAGTTTTATGGATGCCAGCTTATTTTATGTTACTTTAGTCACTGTCATAGGTTAAAGGTGATTGACATACACATAATACAAGCTTGACTTGCATATTCATATAGTTAGTGTTAGAGTCGCTATTCTAAGCTGTTGTGTGATTTTGAGTCTCATATCTTTAAGTAAATGTTGTTACTCTTATAGTATGAACATAGCCTCTATTTCGGAAACTCTTTCCTACTTTTTAGCCCTTTAGGTGTCTGAAGTTGTCCCACATTCCTTGTCCTGGGTGTGTCTATGCAAGTCTATGTGAGGGGCCATGGGTAACTTAAGATTCATTTTTTGAAAATCAGAAATGTAAGGCGACAAAAGGGTAATAATGTCTGTGCTAGTTTTAGGGCTGCTGATTTGGATGGTGACCAAAGTGGAAGATGCCCTAATAGTCCATCTCCAATAGCTAAAAATTAATTATATTTTATTGTACTGATAACATTAAAAAACTATTGCCCTGATTGTTTCAATGTGAAACACAACAAAGACTTACTAGATTACATAAAACTAAGACAGAATTTTTTATTTGCTTTCTGAGAATCAGAAATGTCAAATAAAGAGCCAGCTGTCCCCCATATAATCCATTCATACATGTTAGTATTCATCCGAGTGCCTACTCCGTCCTGGTTCGCCCTAATGACAGGACATGGGGGCAGGCATAAAACATTGCTGAGTGTGGAGAGTTCAACTATAAACATGTGTTCCCCTGGCCACAACATGCGTGTGTGTGTGTATGTATTATCAAAATTCTGCCAACATTGCATTGCCAAGGTCAGAGCAGAGTCACCCCGATAAACTTAATTTGCTTTTGATACCAATGCTGTTCTCACCTACATAATTATACATTCATACACACATACGCTCTTAACAATATAGGTGCTTCACGATGCCATAGAAGAACCTTTTTGTCTAAATGGTTCCATAAAGAACCTTTAACATCTGAAGAACCTTTCTGTTTCATAAAGGGTGAAAAAAGGTTCTTCATATTATAAAAAAGTAAGGAATAGATGTTTCTTTAAAGAACCTTTGATTGAATGGTTCGTTGTGGAAGCAAAAATGGTTCTTCCATGGCATCGCTGTGAATAACCTTTTAAAGCACCTTTATTTTTAAGAGTGTTCACCGCCACAAAAAGTGTGTAAATAACTGTGTAGGGGTGGGATCACACTATCTAATTGCCTTTTGGTGACTCGCATACAAATATGTAACCTACAAACCTGTCTTTAGCCTGATTAATGAGCCATAAAGCCAATTTGGCTGGAAACAGGTGATGGTTAGGTTAAGGATACAGAGATCAACCAGATGAGTAGAGAGTATTTATATAGTATTAGAGCATTTCAGAACTACTGACTGCGACATTTCACCACAGGTCTGCTCTAGTTCAGCACTTTGGACAGCCACAGACCGTGCCGCTGTACACAACACAGTCTCTTTTACATAGAAACAATGGAACAGAGGTATATCGCCACTAAAACACAACACTGCACAAATCCTAACCTCACTATGCCACATCGTGTTACACCAGGCCGTGGAGATGCCCAAAGGGTCGCCGTGGAAATACACAGGCAAATTAAATAGTAATGCAACATATGGTACATGGCTGCAAAACTCAACCCAGCAACAGTAACACAAACACTCATATACTGCAGAGGACAAAAACAACAACCTGCTTAGCCATACAGGAATATCTATCTATCCATCCATTGCGTGGTCGGTCTGTCTGCCTGTCTGTCTATCTATCTATGTTTCACACTCTTTTGACTCTGTTCTCTCTCTCTCTCTCTGTGTCTCTCACTCACACACACACACACAAACGCACACAAACACAGCAAACACACACAATTACTACTTTGCAGTGTAGCCACAACACACAATTAATTACCATTTACCCACAGTATGGTGTGTGTGTTGAGGAAGTAATTAAGATTGAACTGTAATAAAACACACATCCTCCTAAATCTTAAGGCCTCATTGAATGCTGTATTAACTGAACTATCTGACTGGGGCATGAATGGGAATGAACAGAGCTCCAGCAGAATCAATACCGCCCTCTCCCTCTCTCTCTTCTACTCCAACTCGCACTGCCACCATCGTTTCTTTTCTTCTCCTTTCTCTTGGTCGCAAAATTATTACTCAGTGGCTGACAATGGGACATCTACACCCTCCGACAATAGCCACTCAATCCTTTATTGCCCCCCCTTCACTATCTACACTTATGAATGATACCGCTCCTTCATTTCAGCTCTATTCACATTCAAAGCAGAGAGGGAACAGGCAGCCTAAAGTGTCTTGTGATAATAGGAGCATATTTTGATAAAAGATGCCTGACACCTCGCAGGCTCTCAATGACAATGCAAACGTTATGTCTGAGAGTATGATGTGAGGTGGGAAGGATGTTTGTCACATCTGAAGGTCGGCTCATGTAGCTAATACCGGTCTCCACCCCTCTATAAGGTTGGAGGTCGCAACTTTGTAGGGTTCCAAGAGGAACTTCTTACTGCTGAGGAGACTTCTTAAATGGAAAGTAAACCTAAAAATGAAATTATGTCATAATTTACTCACCGTTATGTCAATTCCAAACCTGTACAACTTTTCTTCTTCTGTGGAACAAGTTTTTTAGCATAAAAATAAAAGACAGTTTAAATTTTTAGGTGAACTTTCCCTTTTAGTTTCAACTTTAGTATTTATTCAATGTTGTATTAACTGATGGAATTTGAGTCTTCTCTTACTTTCCCCTTCTTCCAAATCCTCCTCATTTCCCACACTCTTCCACCCCTTGACCTTTCACTTTACTTATATTCCACCACACCTTTCCTACATTCCCTTCTTTCTATGTTTCTCTCTCTTTCTCTCTCTATGTGCAATGGTTGGAGGAGAGGAGGTTTGTGGAGGACTAATATGCTCATTAAAAAGGCATGCTTCACCGTCAAATGCCAGCTGCCGCTCTTTTCCCTCCTCCTCCTATCCCTCTCCCTGTTTGTTACAGTGGGAAATTGGGATGCCCATGTTCAACCTCAGTTACTGCTTATGTCTGATCAAAAAAGGGATATATACTAGCAAGTATACAAGACATCTATCTATCTATCTATCTATCTATCTATCTATCTATCTATCTATCTAGACAACCTGTGGCCAATACCAATATTTTTCAGCATAGTACACCTTTTTCACTTTCTCCTCTCATTTCCATTCTCTCTTTATTTTGGCACTTACTTTCTCCAATTGTGTTCTTCCTGTTAAGGTCTCTCTTGTTCTTGTTCTCCTTCCCCTTCCCTCTTGCTCTTTTCTTTCACATTGTACCCCTTGAATATTTCTCCCCATTCTAATTAGGATGCTGCGTGTGGGAGAGGTGCTTGTGTGTATATATATATATATATATATTAGAGGTGGGCATAGATTATTTTTTTTAATCTAGATTAATTTTGGATTTAATCTAGATTAATCTAGATTAAAATGGCTCATTTGAATTCTGCGGAAGGCATTCAGAATATGTGTGCTACCCAAATAATGACTAAAAGTAAGTCTTTGAGAACGGGTTTCTCAAGCCAGGTGGCGATTAGACCAGGGGCTCATCTCCTGTTTCCAAAATGCATCACAAACTTTAATCTCTTCCCGTCCCAATCCCACGAAAAACTGGAGGAAAATCCGTTCCACTCCCGGAAGAATGACTCCCATTCCCTCCCACTCTCGTGTTGTTTTTTTTTTTTTTTTCGATAACTGTCAATTACAGTAAAAATATAGTACAGATCACAGCGTGCCCACCTTATTAGTTGAATAAAACCCAAAATGTCGTTTTTGTTATTATATTGAACTGAAAGCCATCTTACTATGCACAGTGTTGCACAGATTAAATTTCATGTAAATCATCCATGCTAACACACACGTCTTCTATTTTTATTTTTAGACATTTCACTCTCTATAGATATATTTTTCAAAGACGGAGTTTCAAGTTTCTCACTCAAGTTCACATGAGACCTAAAGCGCATCCTGTTTGCTTAAAAGCGCAACGCGTTCGTTGTTATTCTGAGTGCACACAACAAACGAGAGTCTTTACAGATTCGAAAGATGTATTAGGCTACTTTTATCTGTATGACCAAAATGACGGAGATTTTAAGAGCAAGTGAGCGCACCGGAGCCTGTCCTTGCAGCAACGCGCTTCCACACAAACACTTCAATAGCGCACATTTCTCTAGGTTAACATCATATTGAGCGCCATGTAAAGTTGTTACTACATACATCTTTCAGATGAAAAGCCATATTTGAGGTTGATGAATGATAGGTGAGCGTTTGGATGTCCTGCCGATTGTATTACCACATAGACCAGCCGTTAACAATCTGTCCATCACGGACTGCGAGCCTCTAGTTCAAGACTCGTTCTCGCCCCTACAGTGCAATTCGGCTAGGTATACATCCGCGCTAAAATATCAGGGTGAAAGTCATCATAGCTTGCATAGTATAGACCCAGCTCCCAACCCAACTTTGAGAATAGATTAACGGCGATATTTTTTTTATCGCCGATAAGAGTCTCATGTTAACGCAGCACGTTAACGCCGATAACGGCCCACCACTAATATATATATATATACATACAGTATATACAGTATCTCACAGAAGTAAGTACACCCCTCACATTTTTTTAAATATCTTATTAGATCTTTTTCATGTGACAACACTGAAGAAATGACACTTTGCTATGATGTAAAGTAGTCAGTGTACAGCTTGTATAACAGTGTAAATTTGCTGTCCCCTCAAAATCACTCATCACACAGCCATTAATATCTAAACATCTGGCCACAAAAGTGAGTACACCTCTAAGTGAAAATGTCTAAATTGGGTCCAATTAGCCATTTTCTCTCTCCGGTGACTTGTTAGTGTTACAACTTAAGGTCTCAGGTGTGAATGGTCTCAGGTGTTACATTTGGTTTTATCGCTCTCACTCTCTCACACTGGTCACTGGAAGTTCAACATGGCACCTCATGGCAAAGAACTCTCTGAGGATCTCAAAAAAAATATTTTGCTCTACATAAAGATGGCGTAGGCTATAAAAAGATTGCCAAGACCCTGAAACTGAGCTGCAGCACGGTGGTCAAGACTATCAAGACTATAAAGCAGTTAAACAGGACAGGTTCCACTCAGAACAGGCATCGTCTTGGTCGACCAAAGAAGTTGAGTGCACATGCTCAGTGTTATATCCAGAGGTTGTGTTTGGGAAATAGACGTATGAGTGCTGCCAACATTGCTGCAGAGGTAGAAGGGGTGGGGGGTCAGCCTGTCAGTGCTCAGACCATATGCCGCACATTGCATCAAATTTGTCTGCATGGCTGTCATCCCAGAAATAAGCCTCTTCTAAAGATGATGCACAAGAAAGCCCACAAACAGTTTGCTGAAGAGAAGCAGACTAACAACATGGATTACTGGAACCATGTCTTGAGGTCTGATGAGAGCAAGATAAACTTATTTGGTTCAGATGGTGTCAAGTGTGCGTGGTGGCAACGAAGCGAGGAGTACAAAGACAAGTGTGTCTTTCCTACAGTCAAGCATGGTAGTGGGAGTGTCATGGTCTGGGGCTGCATGTGCACTGGGGAGCTACAGTTCATTGAGAGAACCATGAATGCCAACATGTACTGTGACATACTGAAGCAGAGCATGATCGCCTACATTCGGAGACTGGGCCACAGGGCAGTATTCCAGCATGATAACGACCACTGCCTTGCTAAAGAAGCTGAGGGTAAAGGTGATGGACTGGCCAAGCATGTCTCCAGACCTAAACCCTATTGAGCATCTGTGGGGCATACTCAAACGGAAGGTGGAGGAGCGCAAGGTCTCTAACATCCATCATCTCTGTTATGTCGCCATGGAGGAGTGGAAGAGGACTCCAGTGGCAACCAGTGAAGCTCTGGTGAACTCCATGCCCAAGAGGGTTAAGGTAGTGCTGGAAAATAATGGTGGCCACACAAAATATTGACACTTTGGGCCCAATTTGGACATTTTCACTTAGGGGTGTACTCACTTTTGTGGCCAGTGGTTTAGACACCAATGGCTGTGTGTTGAGTTATTTTGAGGGGACAGCAAATTTACACTGTGATACAAGCTGTACTCTCACTACATTGTAGCAGAGTGTCATTTCTTCAGTGTTGTCACAACAAAAGTTATAATAAAATATTTACAAAAATGTGAGAGGTGTACTCACTTCTGTGAGATACTGTATATATTATTATATATATATATATATATATATATATATATATACTGCATATCAAGATGCTGATTAGACAGCATGATTATTGCACAGGTGTGCATTAGGCTGGCCACAATAAAAGGCGACTCTAAAATGTGCAGTTTATCACAGAGCACAATGCCACAGATGTCGCAAGTTTTGAGGGAGCATACAATTGGCATGCTGACTGCAGGAATGTCCACCAGAGCTGTTGCCCATGAATTTTATGTTAATTTCTACCATAAGCCGTCTCCAAAGGCATTTCAGGAGAAATTGGCCATACATCCAACCGGCCTCACAACCGCAGACCACGTGTAACCACACTATCCCAGGACCTCCACATCCAGCATCTTCACCTCCAAGATCGTCTGAGACCAGCCACAAGCTTCTGCAACAATCGGTTTGCATAAACAAAGCATTTCTGCACAAAATGTCTGAAACCGTCTCAGGAAAGCTCATATGCATGCTCATCGTCCTCATCGGGGTCTCGATCTGTCTGCAGTTCATCATTGTAACCGACTTGAGTGGGCAAATGCTCACATTCGATGGCGTCTGGCACTTTGGAGAGGTGTTCTCTTCACGGTTGAATCCCGGTTTTCACCGTACGAGTGTTTGGCCTTGTGTGGGTGAGCGGATTGCAGATTTCAATGTTGTGGATCGAGTGGCCCATGCTAGCGGTGGGCTTATGGTATGGGCAGGCATATGTTATGGACAACGAACACAGGTGCATTTTATTGATGGCATTTTGAATGCACAGAGATACAGTGACGAGATCCTGAGGCTCATTGTTGTGCCATTTATCCACGACCATCACCTCATCTTGCAGCATCATAATGCATGGCCCCATGTTGCAAGGACCTGTACACAATTCCTGTAAGCTGAAAACATCCCAGTTCTTGCATGGCCAGCATACTCACTGGACATGTCACCCATTGAGCATGTTTGGGATGCTCTGGATCGGTGTATACGACAGTGTGTTTAAGTTCCTGCCAATATCCAGCAACTTCGCACAGCCATTAAAGAGGAGTGGACCAACATTCCACAGGCCACAATCAACAACCTGATCAACTCTATGTGAAGGTGATGTGTTGCACTGCATGAGGCAAATGGTGGTCACACCAGATACTGACTGGTTTTCAGACCCCCTCCCCCACCCCCCAAATACAGTAAAACTGCACATTTTAGAGAGGCCTTTTTATTGTGGCCAGCCTAAGGCTCATCTGTGCAATAATCATGCTGTCTAATCAGCATCTTGATATGCCACACCTGTGAGGTGGCTGGATTATCTCGGCAAAGGAGAAGTGCTCACTAACACAGATTTAGACAGATTTGTGAACAATATTGAGTTCAATATTGAGAACAATTAAGAGAAATAGGCCTTTTTGTGTACATAGAAAAATTCTTAGATCTTTGAGTTCAGCTCATGAAAAATGGAGGCAAAAATACATTTTGTTCAGTATATGTATATATATATATATATATATATATATATATATATATATATATATATACAGAGCTGGCTAAATTACTCACAAATTGTAATCCGTTACTGATTCCAGATTAAATGAGAACAATTGTAGTCAGTAACGTAATCCGTTACATTACACATTTTAAGTAATATAATCAGATTACTTTTAGATTAATTTAACTTGTTTATCACATTGATTTAAATATCATTATATTGTACCATAATGATGCAAAAAATGTAAAGAGTAAGAAAACTTTTTCCATTAAAATTTACAACATAAAGTGCATGAAAAATTATATTACATCAAGGTTTTCCAAACCAGGGTCCGTAAAGGAACTGCAGGGGGGTTGTGAGTTTAATGAAAAACTGAAAATTCATTAAATCACACAAAAATTAAATAAATAATTTTAAAACAAACTCCTTTTCAAGGAAAGTCTCTTCACTTGGCGGCCATATTTGCTGAACCTTCTTAATCTTAATGAATGGGGGAATCCTGAAATCTCAAAAACTGCTTACTAAACTCACAATTAAATTACACATGTCAAATCAACAACAAAAATCTGAAATTAATGGCCTAATGAATATTGTTTCTTATGCTCAAATAGCATTTCAAAAGCTTATTTTTCAGGCTAGACCAGGCAATGCGCATGCGGAGTCATAACCTGCTTATACTTAGCATGTGCATTGGCTGGTCTAGTCAGGTTTATATGGGAAATTTGGCTCTTTTATTTAGAAAGTGGGACTATTCCTCCATATTGCACACTGCAGTTTCTCCCATTCATACGTATAGGAGTGAACGTCTTTGTATTTCCGTAGACTTTGTTTTAAATAAAACAATTAATAAAAAATATGAAATATTTTAATTGACCTGCATGCCATGTGATCATTAATCAACATCAAAGAAACCATAAAAATGCAAAGGTGATAATTAATTATTGAAATATTTATTTCAAAATCTTAGGGGGTACTTAAAGCAAATATATTTGGTGAATAAGGAATAATTCTTCTTATAATTTGGTGAATAAGGAATCATTTTTAGATGACAAAAAGCTTTTGGAAAGCCTGCATTACATGTAACTAAGAAATAATGTGAATATGTGCATTTTAAGTAGTTATAATTAATAATACATGGTTAAAAAAACCTACAGAATAATAAGTCAAATAAAAATGTATGTGTTCATCGGTAGTTGATTCAATGTTGAAACCCTTCTTAAACCTGAAATGATTTTTGTAAATCCAGTGACAGTGGTCAAATGCAGTCGCCGCCTGAATAATAACTGATCTTTGTGTGAATGTCCACAAAACTGGACTATATATACATATATAATGTGTATATAATCGCTAGGCTATTTTATAAAGGAAATATAAAATATGAAAAAGAGAAATTAGGGAGAATAAATTAATTATGAATAATGTATTGCTATTGTGTGAATAATATGTAATCATGTAATCCATAAAAAGGTTAATGTAGTCTGACTACGAGAAATTTCAAATGTAACTAAATTTTTGGAATCTGATTATGAAATTCACATTACATGTAATCAGTTACTACCCAGTTTTGTGTGTGTATATATATATATATATATATATATATATATATGTAGTTCAACAGGCTTGGTTAGTTTATATATATAAAACCAGACATAAAAACTGTCTGTATTTGTTTTAATAAAAAAAAAAAATGAATAGAGCAAAGTTTGGATTTGAATAAGATATCTGCTGACACTAGTTGAAGTTCTGGTGAGGTTCTTTTTTTCTTTCCTTTTTTGTTCTACACTTTACCTTTGGCTCTCCATTTAATCTCATTGCTATCTTGGAGAAACCATTGAGATGTTAAAATACCTTGTGTTATTCGACTTCTATGCTGTTGTGTCTTCATACATAAAATCATATGTCTTCATACGTAAAAGCAGCTGACAACATCAAAATACATTTGCAGTCCTTTTGTGAGTCTCGTCCTTTAATAATTAAGGCTCATTGATAATTGATATGGACACGGGCCTTAAGAAGCAGAAATGAGGAATCCATATCTAATGTACATCACCAAAGAGAAATAACACCACCAAACATGAGCAGATTATCTACAGTCTGGAGAAAAAAAAATACAGCCAACCAGGCAAAATACGAATCTGTGTTTTCTGCTAAAAAAATCTTACCAGCAAATCAATTATTAATAAACTAACCATGCCTGTTGAACTAAAGACAAGATGAATCTGTACAGTGCATGCGTGTAACAGACAGTGATTTATGTAGGAATGTTTTGTGAGATAGACTTAAATCTGTAGGCTGAATGTGCAGAATACAACACACACACACACACACACACACACACACACACACACACACACACACACACACACACACAGAGACAGGCCATTCCCACACAAATCAATACAGAGTCTCGCCAAGGAAGGTTTGGCCTGGCTGACTCCTACACTGAGGCAACAGAGCCAAAACATCACTCACAGAGAACTGCACTACTTCTTCCGTAAGTTTAATTGTTCTTATGATTAAGTATGCCAGTTTTTTTTTTTCTTTTCATTTAAGATTTAAATGCTAAGATTTGCTTTATTTGAATTGAGTCAAACTTCTAAACAGGCTTACGATTGCACTTTTGCTAAAAGTACCTTCTTCCACAAACACTGGCACAGAAAGCATTCAGACACAGTTGCATTTTAAAATGTGTTAAATTGCCTTAGAAATAAAAACTAAAACAAATGACATCTGCAAAATATAAGATACCTTTTCTTAACTGGTTGCAAGAAAGGTTATTTCACCTTAATTTGACACAGCTCTCCTAGCAGAGTAACCAAACTTTTATTTCTTGATATTAACAATAAACATGTTCCACAAAGTTTGGGAATCAGAATGTGTCCAATATTTTTTTTCTTCTTCAAAATGTTGACTAGCTAGTTAATTAAAAAATGACAAATGAAAATGAAAAATGCTCACACCTGTTTGTTTCCTGCACTTTTTAACCAATCTATATTTTTAAAGACTTCTGTAGTTGCTGGATTTTATAACATTTAATTTACATTCAGAGCCATTAATTAAAAAATTATTTAGATTGGTTTGTGAAAAATCTCTACTGACCCACTGAAAATAAACGACTAGCAGGAACAATTTGCTTGTTTTACAGTATGCAAGAGCCACATATATTTGATTTTTAAAGCAAAACATGCTAGAAAAAGAACATTAAAGCAGCTAAAAATATATATTCACTACTAAAATGTTTATGAATGTATTAATTACCATGGCTTTTCAGACTGAAAATCGCAACTTTAAAATTCCCTATTATTTCCTGTAAGTCATGATCACTGGAACACTGGCCACAAGTATACTATTTTGGGTCCACTGTATCAAAAGTAGATAAAAAAAGAACAACTGAAAATAATAAAACAATGATAAAGGCTGGGAATGTGTGAGGTGCTGTGCAGACAGATGTTGCAGTGTGGCACTTGGTGTCCCCTCATCTAACGCCCAGGGGCCAAGAGACTGCAAATGACAGAGAGAGAAAGAGTACTGTGTGTGTGTGTGTGTGTGATAGAGATAGAGAGAGAGAGAGGCAGAGAATCCTGTCTGCATCACTGTCTCTTCTGCATCAGTGCCTCATGCTCTGCCCCAATTTAACCAATGCCACTATAATCAGTAAACAGCATACGACACAGGGGGAGGGGATGAAGAGAAAACAAGAAAGATAAAGAAAGCATGATATAAATAAAGTATGAAAGAAAGGGGAGCTATAAATCATAACTTTACCTTTACTTCATAACTACGTTAATGTGAAGAAGAGTAGCTCCAGTCATCGACTCAAGGGGAATTATCTTAAATGTTTGGTTGTTTGTTTTTTAAATCAGAGGGATTATCTTATTGAAGAAGACAAATGCATACTTTGAACCTTACACCCAAACATATACTGTGCTTTATACATTTAAAATAATACCAATACTGATATCTGATTCATCTGATTCAAGTCAGATCTTTTAAATAAGTCTGAAATGGTTCAATCTGGTTCTCAAGTTCAATTTACAGACACAGTGATAGCAGCCATTAACGGCTCAGTGAAGAGAATGACTATCAATGAATGATGACTTAAATTTCAGTCCGTTTCTCACATAAACCTCTATGACTTCAGAAGAGTTTGAATATATCACACGAGCTGTACTGCCCCATGTAACAATGCTCTTTGAAGTTTGAAGACTCCAGTCTCTATTTATTATAACTGCATTGAAGATGGCAACCAACAGATAATCCACAGAATAAAGAAATTAATGCAATTTTAGAATGACACAAGGAACTTAATTTTGGTGAAATAATTGTTAATGTCCAATCATATTCGTTTGCCATTTGGCTACAGTTTCGCTGAAAGAAAAAGCAACAGAAAATTATGTTCACAGAGAAAGATAAAAAATGAAGTCATGCAGAAAAAAAAGAATGCAAGAAAAAAACTCTGACATACAGTACACGTAAGTCACTCTACATCTATATTTAGCCTAATGCAAAGGAAACAAGGTTTTTTGAGGGATCTTTTTTATTGCAGAGCTTTCCTTTTTTAAGAAATGAATTAGCTATTTATTTCATTGTGTGCAGTTGTTTAAAATGTATAAAATGGAAGGTTTCGTGATCTATTTATCCGTAAGATTTCAACTGGATGTACTGTACACTACTATTTAAAACAATCCTGTCCCCGTTTACAAAAATAAGTTCAACATTGATAATACTAGGAAAAGTTTCTTGAGCAGCAAATAAGTATATTTCTGATATTTCTATTTCTGATTTCTGAAGGATCATGTGACACTGGAGATTGTAAAAATTCAGCTTTGACAGCACAGGAATAAATTACTTGTATTAGAAAACAATTATTTATTAGAAAGCCTGAATATGCAAATTAACATGAACCTGGTGGTCAGGAACAGCGGGATGAAGAGATTTGAGGAGGGGAGTTGGAGGAGTGAAAATAGGGGAAAGAGATGAGATGATGAAAATGTGATGGGGGAGGGAGAAAAGGGTGACTTTATAATTTATGAGCCATGCACCATGTGCCTGGTGACATCTGCTATGGCACAGCTAATGTGTGTCCTCAATCGCTTTACTGGGATGCAAACATACACACACACACACACACACACACACACATGTTGGTTTTTATGGTTTACAGGGACTTTCCATCGGCGTAATGGTTTTTATACTGTACAAGCTGTATGTGCTATTGCCCTACACCTACCCTACCTAAACTTAGCCCTCACAGGAGACGTTGCATTTCTATTTTCCCTCAAAAAAACTAACTTTGTATGATTTATAAGCGTTTTAAATTATGGGGACACTGAAAATGTCCTCATAAATCACCTTCTCCTTGTAATACCTATGTCATACCCATGTCATTATACAAATTTGTGTCCTCATAAACCACATAAACATGCACACACACACACACACACACACACACACACACACACACACACAGTCACACACAAACACAAACACACACACATTTACATACACTATAAATACGAAAATCACTCGGTCTACAAGAAGCTGAAAACATAGCATTCAAAATGCATAGACTGTCCGTTTAAAAAATCAGTTAATGTGCACCACAGCAAACACATCACCATCAAAGAACAGCTAAGTGTATTCACTTGAATAGAACAATGCCATTGGAAAACATGCAGCTGGATTGTTTTGGGATTTAAAATAAAACAGACCTGAATTCATGAGTGAAACAGATTTCAAATCTATTAAAATACATTGCCAATAAAAAGTATGTGAACCCATTGGAATTGGTTAGTTTTCTTAAAAAAAACAAAAACAAATTTATCTGAAAGACATGAAATATTATGAAAGATGAACTATTTTAATTGTGTGTTGTTTTAGTTTAAGCACATTATTGTTTGTCTATACTTATAATTTTAATGAAGATCAGATTACATTTTATAACCAATTACTGTAATGTAGAAAACCAACCTGTTCCAATGGGTTCACATATTTTTTCTTGGCACTGTAAACATGTATCAACACACACACACACACACACACACACAGACACACACAGAAATTATTTCCATATTTAAAAAATAAATAAATAATAATTACACCCATCTACAATCTACATGACAATCACCAATTTATTAACAGAAAAAAAAGAAAGTATTAAGGTTCACCCCTAAACCCAACCATCAGCGGATAGTAAGCAGATCGTACCAAAACTTACAAATGAGATTGTATGAATTCATACATATTAGTGACGATTCACCAAATTGTAAAATAGTTAAGAATTGCCATAAATGTTGTGTTCCTTCTGCCTTCTGTCACGTCAAACGATCCTTCCAATTTCCTTCCAAACCGACAGTGGATTGTAAGCAGATTGTACAAAAACACAAATTAAATGGTACGAATCCATACAAATTTGTGACCAATTTGCGACATAAAACATAAAATTGTTACGCACTGCCGTGAAAGTTTCTTGTTTTTTCTGCCTTCTGTCTTTATTTATTTATTTCTATGATTGTGCAAAACTAATTATATTCACAATTTTGAGAGCTAAAGTCGAGACACATAAAAACTAAGTCAGCAACTTTTTTCCCTCTGTTTGAACATGATTTTTTTTCTTCTGCTTATTGAAAAACTGCAACTATATCCACGATTTTGAAAACAGAAATTGAGTTGCATTAAAAAAAGGTGTTAATTATGTCTGTTAAGCAGGTGTGAATCATCCCTAAATCTAACCATCAATGTATTGTAATTAGATTGTATAAAAACAAATGAGATTGTACAAATACAAACAAATTTAGCGACTAATTCACCAAAATGTAAAATAGTTGCATTGCCATGACATTTTCTTGGTCTTTCTGCTTTATGTTTGAACTTTTTTTTTCCTGTTGAGATTGTGAAAAAAAAGTTTATCAAATCCACAATTTCTTGAACAGAATTTGAGTAAAGCAGTTGAACTGCCAGTGAATTGCAAGCAGTTTGTACGAAAACACAAATAAGATTGCACAAATTCATACAATTTAGCAATCAATTTGCCAAAATGGAAAACAGTTTTTTGAATGGAAGTTAAGTTGCGATGAGCACAGTGATAGTTGTGTCTGTTAAGCAGCTGAGTTGAGTGTTGATGGTTTGCATGTGAGCCCCTTTCAAGTGAACACGGCCTGTCTGATGATGCGTTTCTCTGGCAACACCACGTCGCATAACAGCCCTAATCAAAAATCCTTTCAGAACTGGAGGCCAATCTCCTTTTTATGCACTGATTACAACATTTCTGCCTTAGTAGGTGAGTGCTGTGAATAGGCATAAATTAAAGGAAACCTAACTATAACAACGAGTGTAGTGTTACACATCTTTCTTGATCATTGTACTGTCAGAACTCAGGCAAGTAAAGTCATAGTATCGTTATCAGCTTTTATTACAGAGTTTTGTTGTTGTTTCAGAGGGAGACTGAAGACAGAACCGGGATGGTTAACTGTGAGGTCTGTTGTGAGACGCTGGTATGAGACAAGCTAAAATGGCATCTGTGATACGGCATATGCTTGAACTAAAAGACTGTGATTTTGTCAAGTAGGATGTGTTTCTGAATCAACGTCCACCAATCAGATATTATAGGGGGTGATATTAATAGCCTTCAGGCTTTGGTTTGGACTTGGTCTTATTAACTTCATTCACACCAACATTTAAAGCTCCTAAAATGTTTTAGCTGAAAACCTTTCAGTTTTTCAGATCAAATCAGATCTAATAGCATTTGATCCAGGTTTAATCATAAAATAAATTCCCGCTGATGATATCTTCATCAGGAATCCAGAAACTCTCCACCTATGATCTGACTGCAAAAAATAAAAAGCGTATAATTGCAAATTGGGCATGCGCTGAAAGGACATAATCACAATTCTTTGTAAACAACGCATATATTATTTTGCACTCTTCCTATAAATGTTATCCTAATTGGATAAAAGCTTGTTAACAAAGAACATTCCCATTCTTGAACAGATTGCACACATGCATTTGTCTTCTGCTGTAATGCTACATCACATGCATTAGACTACGATACACAGATGTGCTTGCATTATTCACAAATAATTACAAAAATGTTTTATTTCTGCACAAAAATATTGTAGAACAAGGTTAAAAGTTAGTTATAGCCAATTTCCCATCAACTCTGACAAAGTTGGTATTTTCTATAATATACAGATTTTAACTTAACTTCAAATAATGTAAATAATTTATAAATAATGTAATACATACTTTAATAATTTGGTAATATATATATATACATATATTAGGGATGCACCGATATGAAAATTTTGGCCGATACCGATATTCCTTTATATTTGAAAGCCGATAACCGATATGTTGGCCAATAAATATATATACAAATTTTTATATACTTTTTGAGAGCCTGATTAAAAAAAAGGTCTAATGATTAAAAGCCACATCCCAAACACTTCAACATAAGCATTCTAGTTTGAACAGTGTAAGTTTAAAACAATTATTTTACTCTCCCATTACCAAATTTCGCCATAAAAAGTCTCACAAATAAGATAAAATAATGCAAACAAGTCATTGGACATCATTATATGTGTAAATAATCAAAATGCATGTGCCATGGATGAATAAAATGGAAGAACCATCTGCATGGACAATAATGAAATTATATTATTTACTAAACCATATTGTTGATGAAAATAATAAGAGAAAATAAAAGTGGTGGTTATTATTAATAATGCTTCAGTGATTTTGAAAAAGTAACAAATGAACAGGCTACCACTGTTTTAGATAGCAGCTGTTTGAGCTGCGTGCGCTGTATGAACACCGGTAAACTGAAGCGCTTGTTATAGCGGGTTAATTAGGCTGAATCAGATATTTATAGAACATAAACATAATATTACAACTTATATATGCACAAAAATATGGAAATGCACAAGTTACTTTTAACTAAGTTATGCGCTAGTCAGATGTGTAACTCGTGCACTTGGCTTCCCGTAAAATGTGCTGAAACACGGCAACAAAACCCAAAGAATTCACAATGTTTTAATATAATAATGTTCTCATTAGAATATTATATACACAACAGTCCCAATCATAGTTATTAGTTGTGCGCTACTGTTTGAGCTGCGTGCGCTGTGCTAAAGATGATCACCGGCAAACTGAATCGCTCTATTAACTTAACCAAACAGATTCTATATGAGATATACATCAAATAAACACTATATTACTATGTACCATTGCACAAAAGGCTGCAAATGCACAAGCGAACTTAACTGTCATGGAGGTGTAGCTCCGTTGTGGATGCGCTCAACTCAAAACACAGCGCACAAAGATTCACAACGTCATTTACAGTAATGTTCTTATAATAATTTGATTTAGCCTTTTTGACAGATGTGCTCTGCACATAAGTGTATTGTCCTTTTCAAAGTGATTCCAATCATATTTCAAGCATTTCAAAGCCATCATGGTGAACAGCGCACATCTGAAGTGTCTCTGAAGGAAATCATGGATTATTTATCGGCTTAAAGATATCGGCCAAATTTTCTTATCGGGCCGATATCGATAACAGAAAAATGGGCATTTATCGGCCGATACCGATATGCTGGCCGATATATCGTGCATCCCAAATATATTATATATAACAAGTTGGCATTTGTATAGCGATGCATCGTTCTTAACATATTTGCATCGGTAAAAAATGATTTATTTATATAATTACTAGTATATATTTTATTGTTTAGAAAGTGACCAATATTTTTTATGTAGATCGATTTCTCCTCTCTAAACTGCTGTGTGAATATGACGTATACACTACGACTACGGAATCCTGAGAAAGAGTGGGGCTTAAGTCCTTAATGTCGATCACGGATCAAATCGATCCATCAGGCAAACATGGAATATATTTGTGCTGTTTAATGCATTTGAGACGTTGTGTTTTCCTCATGTCATGTCACGAGTACATTTTTCTTCTGTAAATGTTAGAAAGTCATGTAAATATTTCCATTTCGCTGCTTGGAGAGGGTGAGTCTTACAAGAATGAACGAGACAGATGGAGCACAGTAATTATGAGTCAAATATGCATTTAGCTAAAATATTTGTTGTTGAACATAATTATTTTATTTTTTTTTACTTATAAGTGTATTTTTATAATAGCAGTAACTGTAAAGGGACTAGCTATTATAAATAAAATAAGCTAATACAATACTTTAAGCTAATACAGTCCTAATTACTAAGCTCAGATAAGTTAAGACTAGTTCACACTACAGGATTTTAAGCTCGATTTTAGCCCGATTTGCAAGTTAACGAGCTCGCCGACAGGTCAGGCTGTAATTAGTGGAAAATCAGCGGGTGATCAGCGCTCCGCAATCTTTGTGTGAACTACACAACGATACATTAAAGAGGCTCGCTGATGCATTGCCGACACCAAACAAATATCTAGCATGATAAATATCTGAACAACATCACGTGGTGTCATGTGTCCTGACGAGCTACAGCCAATGGAAGAGCAAGGCATGGGTTGAGGTCACCGGAAGAAAAACAACAGCAGCAACTTCGCTTATAAGAAAAGTTAGGTTTTTATTTTTGCACATAAGCATCTTTGACTCACATGTTTTGGCTGCTATATTTTTTATTAACCACCAATAGTTACTGTTGCCATGACCGACAAACACTCGCACACTACACATCATGTTCTTACGCAGTGAAAAACACATCTCAGAGCAAAGAGGAAACTGACAACACACCAACAGAGAAGACAGAGCAGGTTACTTCTGATATAAAACAAGGTCTCAGGACTCTCAGCTTTTATATTGAGTCATTTTTAAAGAAATTCAAACAATACATACTATTTGTGGCTTTTCAATGTGTCGTGACTGTGACATATCACTGCCTCAGTTCAAACACGTGAACCGATCATCTTTTTGCACGAAATGAACGTGAATAAACATCAGAAAGTGTTTAATTTCAACATGGAACATACCATTTTATGTCCACCGAAGTTAATCTGCTCTCCTGTCTGATTTGTGGTTAAGGCTGGAAGACAGCTGCGGCTACTGGGCATGCGCATTTACATATTTTCCGAGCCAACAATATAACGTGAAACCTATACAAATGGTTTTTAAGAGTACATAGTGCCATATTTCATCACTTTAGAGTGTCGCAGTGACCGCCTTTTTGCAGTAAAGCACCTGTCATAGTTTAATGAGAGGGAAGATATGAAGCAACATGAGGAGAGCTGCATTGAAAACAGAGGAGCGCACATGTGCATATACAGCTCCCATTCGGGGCGAAGTTCACGGGATTTTGTCTACAGCATGATAAGAACACACATTTTAACATATTATTTTATTATTTAACACTCAGTAATTAACTTAACCCTCTACACATATTTATATTTAGTTATATTGAAAAAGTTTAAATTCAGTCAATATTTTTCACCCCGTTTTAACATGGATTTCTATGAAGACTGGCCGTAGCTGTCGGGCAAGATGACGGATAGCAGCAGCGGCACATGATATATGTGTTCTGATTGGTCCAATCGCCTGTCAATCAAGCTCTTTGCAAACGGTCAATTATCGCGTGTTTTCATGACAAAATGTGGTTTAGGGACCGAATCGAGTCGTTGGGTGACAGAGTTGTTTTTAGCTCGTGTAGTGTGTAACCCCTGGTGGCGGATCCTTTACATAGAGTCACGTAGTGTGAACACCCTAACGACTAAAGACAGACAATCAAGTCATGTAGTCTGAACAGCACAGCGATCTGCCGACGTGTAAAGTCGTGTAGTGTGAATTGGCTTAAATGTGTGTTTCTTATAGCAGTTAAATATAGTTTTAATTTAGTGGTTTTGACTTTTAATGTAGGCATTTTAATGCTAGATTGTAATGTTCTAATGCTATCTGTTCTAACTATAAAAGGTACAGCTGTCATAAAATCAGAGAGAAAGGCTGCAAGGCATTAATAGTATGTGAGAGTCAGTGGTAATATCATTGCATTCCTATTGGTCAGTGAGCTCAGCTTGACAGTTTGCCTGCCCTGAACCAGGTTCTTTTTTAGCAAGTTGCCACTGTGACTGAGGTTGACTTAGTTTAGCACACTAACTGAAATAAGCCTGGCCTATTTGGTAAACTTGTTTTATGAAACAGGCCTTGAGGCGTTAGAAGTCAGAAGACCCATCATTTAATTTATGATTTTCTGTCTGTCTGAACCAAAGAACTAAAAGTGATCATATTCTTTCCATTGCATCAAACTGCATCGAATCAAAATCGGATCACACTGCATTGTAACAGGGGTGAATGGTATCGCATCGCATCACTAGCGGCTTCATATGTATCTTCAATGTATCGTATCGTTGGCTATGCATCAATATGTGTATTGCATATGGAGTTATGGAGATGCACATCCCTAATATTATATATATATATATATATATACTCATACTCACCGGCCACTTTATTATGTACACCTGTTCAATTGCTTGGTAACACAAATTGCTAATCAGCCAATTACATGGCAGCAAGTCAATGCATTTAGGCATCTAGATGTGGTGAAGACGACTTGGTGAAGAGTAGAGCAGAGAAGAGAAGAGCATCAGAATGAGGAAGGAAGGGGATTTAAGTGACTTTGAACATGGAATGGTTGTTGGTGCCAGACGGGCTGATCTGAATATTTCAAAAACTGCTGATCTACTGGGATTTTCACACAACCATCTCTAGGGTTTACAGAGAATGGTCTGAAAAAGAGAAAATATCCAGTGAGCAGCAGTTGTGTGTACAAAAATGCCTTGTTGATGTCAGAGGTCAGAGGAGAATGAGCAGACTGGTTAGAGATGATAGAAAGGCAACAGTAACTCAAATAACCACTCGATACAACCAATGTATGCAGAATACCATCTCTGAATGCACAACACGTTGAACCCTGAAGCAGATGGGCTACAGCAGCAGAAGACCACACCGGGTGCCGCTCCTGTCAACTAAGAACAGGAAACGGAGAATAGAATTCACACAGGCTCATCAACATTGGATAATAGAAGATTGGAAAAACATTGCCTGGTCTGATGAGTGTCGACTTCTGCTGCAAAATTAAGATGGTAGGGTCAGAATTTGGCGTAAAGACCATGAAAGCATGATTCATCCTGCCTTGTCTCAACAGTTCAGGCTGGTGGTGGTGGTGTAATGGTGTGGGGGATATTTTCTTGGCACACTTTGGGCCCTTAGTATCAATTGAGCATGGTTTATACGCCACAGCCTACCTGAGTATTGTTGCTGATCATGTCCATCCCTTTATGACTTCAGTGTACAACTCTTCTGATGTCTACTTCCAGCAGGATAATGCAGGATAGTCACAAAACTCAAATAATCTCAGACTGGTTTCTTGAACATGACAATGCGTTCACTTTATTCAAATGGCCTCCAGTCACCAGATCTCAATCCAATAGAGCACCTTTGGGATGCAGTGGAACGGGAGATTTGAATCATGGATCTGCAGCCGACAAATCTGCAGCTATCATGTCAATATGGACCAAAATATCTGAGGAATGTTTCCAACACCTTGTTGAATCTATACCATGAAGAATTAAGGCACTTCTGAAGGCAAAAGTGGGTCCAACCGGGTCTAGCAAGGTATACCTAATAAAGTGGCCAGTGAGTGTACATATACACATGTATATAGACTGTATATAATGTTAACACATTAAACTAATTTATTTACATTACATTACATTATATTATATTATATTATATTATATTAAGGGGTTTGGTTTTGTTTCACATGAGTGTTATTCCAGGGCAAACAAACATGGTTGATCCAGAAACATGTCCTAATTGGCAAAATCATAGTCACTGATTGACTTTGTAATTCTAACAATGGAGAATGGATGGACAATGAACAGTTGGAGGTTAGGGCAGATGATGCAGCATGCAGGAGATGAAAGAAAGAAAGATTGCAATGGATCTGTATATGGATGATATTCATCAGAGCGACAGGCGTGGAAAAAGGAGGGATATACGGAGGGAGGGAAGGCAGAGGGAATTTCTCCATCTCCATATGCCACTCCTTCTTTATGAGGTTTCTCTCCTTGGACATATTGGATTTTCCTCTCGCATTCTTCCTCACGGTTGTTTGGGTTCAGGCACTTTCAGAATTCATCACATTTGTCAACAGATAATCATTACTAGAGCACTGGGACCTCTACTGAAGGGCAAGATTTCTGACCTATCCACACTCTCGCATGCTGAGGACCCAAGAGTTTAGTGTGCCAGCATATAAACAGCGTAAAAACAGGATAAGTGATGACAGAGAAAATAAGCTATATGTTAATCAAATTCTTAAATAAAGATAATAATACTCAAAAGAAAATGACCAATAAAAGTTGACTTTGAAATTCAAACAACTTTCAGGAACACAAGTAATGTACCTCAAAGTATGACAAGTAATGCACCTTTTCTGGTATGATATTATCTGATATATTAAGTCAATCCAATTAAGCAGACCAAGCAAACTGAATTGATGAATTTTTTATTGTTGTTAACTAAAACAATTTGTATTAATTTAAATAAAGTTAGAATGAAATACAATATAAATATAAGATGAAAAACTTAAACGTAAAATAAATGTAGCCTTGGAACATAAGTCTAAAAAGGTATACATTTACAAACTGTAAATAAATAAATAAACAAATACAATTAAAATAAATTGAAATGAAAAATTGTTTTATAGTTAATTTGTCATCCTTCCATCATGCACTTGGACATGAATAATTAATTTGGTTTTGTCATTTAGTAATTTTAGTACCTTCTTGTTAATTTAGCTATTTTTATTTAGTAATTTTATTGTAAAAAATAAAATTCCCCTCTAGACTTTAGACCAGTGTTACACTTTATTCATTGAATATTCATATGACTAATACTCATGTTACACTGTCAAGACAACAAGCACTTTACTGAACATAATTCAAATAATGAAAACACAATTTGCATTTTTACTCTTTGTCACACTACACTTTTTTTTTTTACCCAGAAAAAGGCCAGTCTTAACTCTGTGGCATGAAATGTTTAGCAGGTTATGAAACTCTGCACCTGAACTGCACAGCTGTACAGTGTGAAATGATACAGCACTTGAACATTACAGCCAGTTGTTTAACAACAGACAACCAATCATAAACCCGCCTCAGTGCTCACCTCCTTAAATATTCATGTGTACAGTCACGTACAAAGAAACTTTCACACTCTGTTCAGTTAGAGCATCTGAGGGAAACAATTAATAATGTCAAACAGGGACACCAAACATGTTAACTGACACTGTTTGAGAGACTTAAAACAGTCAGAGTGAATTTATGTAAGTTATTAAGCAAGCTATATACATCCAATTGATGTTACTGACTTCATAAATATGCAAACACCAACTACAACCAAAGGTTTACAAATGTACAAAACATGAAGTCTCAAAATGTGGCTACCCAGGATAAAATATGAGCTGAAGTTTATGGTTACAATTTAACATTTAAGTTAACAAATGTGAAAAGCTCAAGTTTTGAAGACATTTATCCATAAATGAACTTAACTTCCATACTGTTATCTTCATTTTAAAGCTCCACATTTACCATTTTTTAGAGTGTAAAATGTAGAGAGAAAGAAAGAAGGTATATGAGAGGGAAACGAATAGGCATAGGCTAGAGGAAGCGGAAGAATTTGACAGAGCAGTGACGAGGCGAGGGGAGCACTGTGTGTGTGTGTGTGTGTGTGTGTGTGGATTCATATCCCCTGGCTCTAGCACACATTAGCTGCATTAAGTGAGCTGACAGGTCCATCCCATTACCCGAGCTGGTGGCACACACTGCACACAGCGGCCTGACAGCTACACACACACACACACACACACACACACACACACACACACATACAGAGACACATACAGCCGCCCAGCACACGGCGGCCTGTCTCAGCCTGACAACCGCACCACGCAGGACGCACACACACACCAAACACATACTTTCTTTCTCTCCGAAGAATCCTATCCACCGCAAATATTTTTCCCTCATGATAACCCGTCTTAATTATAAATGCATGCATTACGCTCTGGTCGATAATGCTGAAAAAGAACATTTACATTCATTTGGCAGATGCTTTTATTCAACGAAACTTCAAGCTTTATTCATTCAACCGGTTTATGTTTCAAACTTGTAACCTTGATGTTTTACCTGCTGAGGTAAAGAAGAAAAAACATAATGTACAGTATGCAGAAATAAAAGTGGATTTCCAGTGTGGTATCGAGTATGTCTGTATCATGTCCTCTAGCTGCATTATTGATCGGTTGTGTTGTCTTGAGGTTTAGGGTTAAAGACCTTCTGCCGCCCGCACCGTTCAATTATTCACCCTGCCCAACGTCTGTCCACCAGCACACACACACACACACACACACACACACACACACACACACACACACACACATACACACACAGCAGACATAAGATACAAACACAAATTTTGATTAGGTGGAATCAAATATTGATGATTTCATAATGAAATACAGAATAAAGGTAAAGAAGTCACAGACCAATACACATGATAAATATACTGTCTCACACTTGGTATTACGTTGTATGGTTTAACCGCTAACACTTTATTTTATGTTGTCCTTGTTATAAATCACCAGTACTTACTATTATAATAGCAACAAATTATGAATAATTACATGCAAGTAATCATAAAACAAACCCTAATCCTAACCCTAAGCATATAGTAAGTACATGTAGTTAATTAATATAACTTAGTACTTATTTATATAAGTACACTGTAACAAGGACATCTTAAAATAATGTGTAACTATTAAACTTTAACTGGTCATTTGGACACATAAGATGGTAATACCATTTTTTAGGACATATACCATGCTGTAAATACTGTGGTACATGGATATGAGCAGGATCAAGTCTTAAAAATATTGCAATATCATATAAAAGCCAATGTAAAAACTCACAGGCCAATAAATGTGACATGCACCATGGATGCTTTTGCTTATGTCCCACGATAATACTATGTTTTTGGACATGTAACATGGTAATAATGTGTTTTTGAATGTCCCACAGTAAAGCTTTTGGACATTTACAACAGCGATATCATGCTTTATGGACACAAACTATGGCGACCATATTGACATGAACCATAGTTTCTGGATATTTACCATGCAATACCGTGCTATACCAATACCTAGTACCCTGTACCATTGTTTTTGGACATGTATGATGTAATATCATGTTTTTTGACATGTGCACTGGTGATACCATGTTTTTTTGACCATGTACCATTGGTTTCGAGCATGTACCAAGTTAATACCAGTACAGCATTATATAATCAACGTAATACCTTGGTTTATTTTGGATATGCACTATGGTAAAATCATAGCATAATAAAATGCTAATCGTTAAGTATACCTAGGTGGGCCTATATTATATAACCATATTATATCATCACTTATATACTGAAGTAATACCATGGTTTCGATTATGTACCTTGTATACTATAATGCTTTTTGCTTATGTCCCATGATAATACTATGTTTTTGGACATGCAACATGGTAATAATGTGTTTTTGAATGTCCCACAGTAATGCTCTTGGACATTTACAACAGCGATACCATGCTTTATGGACACCCACTATGGCAATACCACATGTTTTGGACAGGTACCATATTGACATGAACCATGGTTTTTGGACATTGACCATGCAATACCATGCTATACCAATACCTAGTAGCTTGTACAATTGTTTTTGGACATGTATGATGGTAATTTCATGTTTTCTGACATGCGCACTGGTGATACCATGTTTTTTTGGACATGTACCATTGGTTTCGAGCATGTACCAAGTTAATACCAGTACAACATTATATAATCATAGTAAACCTTGGTTTCTTTTGGATATGCACTATGGTAAAATCATAGCATAACAAAATGCTAATCGTTCAGTATACCTAGGTAGGCCTATATTATATAACCATATTATATCATCACTTTACCATACTGCCACAGTAACCACAGCACTTCCAGAATGTAATACTGTCTGACTTGCTGATGGCCACTTCATTTCTCTGCTTAAGCCTCATCTGGCGGTAACATTCAGGCTAGTTTCTTAACACGTTAAGCTGCCAAAGATCAGTAGCTAAGCTCTCATTTAGCCTGGCCTTCTGACACTCCCAGTCCATTCAGCACTTAGCGCTAATGTTAGCCTCAGCGCTAATGCCACTAACTACACCAGCCAGACCCGTGGTTATTCAGAAACATACAGCTAGAGATAGAGAGCGGCTGCTGACCCTTTGTGTCTTTCCTGTCTATCTGCCCTAACATCATGAGGAGGATTATGGTCTCAATCTCGCTTTTCTCTCGTTCTGCTCCGAGCAATAAGCTACACATACAGAAAGAAAAAGAAAGGATGAGAGAGAGGGGGGAGAGAGGGTGGGATGGACTGGGGGATTGTTGTTTGGGGATAGTGAAGACGTTTTTCCTCAAATGCGATTTCTCTCCACCGCTGACTGTAATCTCCCTGGGCAAATCCGTCTTTAGCCAAACGAAGGAAAAACAGAGGAGAAAAAGAAAAGCCATCTTTATCCAAATCCAATTGCTGCTGGAAGAAGGAGAAAGAGTAAAGGAGGAGAAGATCTTGTAATTTGTCTGAGGGATTACAAGAAGAGCTGGCAGGCCTGTGTGTGTGTGTGTGTGTGCATGCGTGCGTGCGTGCGTGCGTGCATGCGTGCGGTATATTCGTGCTAGCATGCTAGTTCATGTTCAAATGTTACATAACTACGCTCCTGAATGTATATTTTGATTGACAGAGATGAATTGTGTGGGAGATCTACTGGACCAGACAGAAACTGCAGAATGTTTTCTCGTTTTCTGCAATGATTTTGGAAGGAAACAGCTGAATTCTTCTAAGGTATGAGTTTAAGGCCATGGCAAAATAAATTATGCTTTACATGATGCAATAAAAGGACAGTTAATTTCTCCTCAAGGGCTGCATGCAAAAGCAAACAAATCAAAGCAAATCAAAACAAATCAGAATTAACTTTAAATCATAAATTAAATTAAATCCAAATATAAGCTTGTGAACAGGAATAGGAATCAGGAAATCGTAAACTGTTTTTGATGTTCTTTTTTTTAACCTCGCACTCAGAGCCAGAATTCCAGTTGGGGAACTGAATTAAAACTAGTGCTGTCAAATGATTCATCACGATTAATCACATCCAAAATAAAAGTTTTTGTTTGCATAATATATGTGTATATTTCTTATGTACTGTATATATATATAAATAGAAACTAATGCAGGTATATATATTCATGAATGATATGATATGTTTATATGTTAAATATATTTATATATAATATAAAATATAAGAATATAAATGTTTACCAGTATTGTATTGTGTTGGCAAAATATTTACTGTACGTGAGTGTATTTATATATACATAATACATATACACAGTACACATATCTATATTATGTAACCAAAAACTAGTTTTTTGGATGCGATAAACCACGATTAATCGCTTGCCAGCACTACATAATGTATGTATGTGTGCTGTGTATTTTATATTTGCTATTTGTATATAAATACACACACATGCGTGTATATATATTCACAAAAATATTATTTCACATTATTTCATAAATAAATGTTATGTTTATATATTAAATATGTTTATTTATAATGTAAGTTATATGCATATATATTAGTGGTGGGCCGTTATCGGCGTTAACGTGCTGCGTTAACGTGAGACTCTTATCGGCGATAAAAAAAATATCGCCGTTAATCTATTCTCAAAGTTGGGTTGGGTATACTACGCAAGCTATGATGACTTTCACCCTGATATTTTAGTGCGGATGTATACCTAGCCGAATTGCACTGTAGGGGGCGAGAACGAGTCTTCGAACTAGAGGCTCGCAGTCCGTGATGGACAGATTGTTAACGGCTGGTCTATGTGGTAATACAATCGGGCAGGACATCCAAACACTCACCTATCATTCATCAACCTCAAATATGGCTTTTCATCTGAAAGATGTATGTAGTAGCAACTTTACATGGCCGCTCAATATGATGTTAACCTAGAGAAATGTGCGCTATTGAAGTGTTTGTGTGGAAGCGCTGCTTGCTTGCAGGACAGGCTCCGTGCGCTCACTTGCTCTTAAAATCTCCGTCATTCTTGGTCATACAGATAAAAGTAGCCTAATACATCTTTCGAATCTGTAAAGACTCTACGTTTATTTGTGTGCACTCAGAATAACAACGAAACGTTGCGCTTTTAAGCAAACAGGATGCGCTTTAGGTCTCATGTGAACTTGAGCGAGAAACTTAGAAACTCCGTCTTTGAAAAATATATCTATAGAGAGTGAAATGTCTAAAAAATAAAAATAGAAGACGTGTGTGTTAGCATGGATGATTTACATGAAATTTAATCTGTGCAACACTGTGCATAAGATGGCTTTCAGTTCAATATAATAACAAAACAACATTTTGGGTTTTTATTCAACTAATAAGGTGGGCACGCTGTGATCTGTACTATATTTTACTGTAATTGACAGTTATCGGCAAAAAAAAACAAAAACCAACAACACGGGAGTGGAGGGAATGGGAGTCATTCTTCCGGAGTGGAACGGATTTTCCCCAGTTTTTCGTGGGATTGGGACGGGAAGAGATTAAAGTTTGTGATGCATTTTGGAAACAGGAGATGAGCCCTGGTCTAATGCGCCACCTGGCTTGAGAAACCCGTTCTCAAAGACTTACTTTTAGTCATTATTTGGGTAGCACACATATTCTGAATGCCTTCGCAGAATTCAAATGAGCCATTTTAATCTAGATTAATCTAGATTAATTCCAAGATTAATCTAGATAAAAAAAATTATCTATGCCCACCTCTAATATAAATATAGACGTAAATGCATGTTAATAATTTAAAACTATATAGTATGTGTTTCTATTTATATATACATAATAAATATACACAGAACATACATATATCATGAAAAGAAAACTTTATTTTGGATGATTAATCATTTGACATCACTAATTAAAACAAAATCAGAAATGAATGAAATGGGTTTGAATCAGATTCAAATAAGAATCATATCGATTTGAATCAAATCAGATCAAATCATAAGTTGAATCAGAAAACCAGGCCCCGTTTACATATATATCCTTGACGACCATGTAAACAATAACATCAGGCTCATTGTTGTACCCGTAGAAATGTATAGGTAGATTCCCCATTCGACCGCTCCAAGCACGTAGACACGTCCGCCATCTAAATAATAGGGAATCTATATTTATCTATGGTTGTACCTGCATGAATGGTCACGTGACATGCATTTTCGGTTGTGTAGTGTAGACGGAGATCGTTTCTGAAATGCAGCGGGAACGCCAGTGTAGACGAGGATTGTTTTCATTCTAAAATGCACGAGTGTAAACAGGGACTCAGTCCCAAACCCCAGCCCTAACCATAACCCTAACTGGAATACATGATGGTGAATTGAATTAAATCAAAATCTATACAGGATAAATATCAGATCCAAACTGAATCCAATAAAATTAAACCATTCAATATCAAGTGATATTTTCTAACATTTTCCAGAAGTTTGTAGCATTCCCTAAAACCTAGCAGTCAGAACCAGCATTCAACTTAATTTAATCCAAATCCAAATTCAGAAACAAATCAAATGGAACCAACTCAAATAAACCTTATAATCGAATCAGAATCAAATATTTAGTGAATTAGGTGCTAAATCAACAAAGATAGCATGTACAAATTAACAATGTTATTAGCGGGCGCAATATATTCTTAGTGAAATTGAGTGTTGTTTTTTTTCCATGTCACTGGCAGCCTGTACAATTCACAACAGCTAGTGACAATGTATTTACCCAGAGGTCATGGTCGTCATTGACATTTCGTGTCCTGTTTGACCCTCTAACCCAGCCAAATTGCAGCATGCTTCCAAGAGAGAGGCGACAGAGGGGAGACATACCATTGCTCATCCCTCTCTCTCTCACTCGCTGCCCTGGACGTAACAGTCTATGACAGCCCCAATTAGGCAGTGTGGCAGCAGCCACTACCAGGCACATATCAACACAGACAGAGAGAGAGACAGTGGCGGGGGGAAGCGAGGTGCAAGGCTGGTGGCTAAAGTTTATGTGCCATCTTTTGATTTGATGTGAGAGAGCACAGCACACACACATACACACAGGACAGGGGTAAGAGAAAAGGACAGAGGTCCAGATCTGTGTCATTGTGATGTGCCGTCAGCATCTGTATGCGTGTTTCTGAGTGACAGTGATCCAGTGGAGTCTGTCTCATGCTGCCTACAGCCGTCCACTCATACTGTACTTCATACTGTCACAAAGCATATGCTTATCACATATGACGTGTACACCATGAACATACTCAATGCAAGTACGCAAACTTTTTGAGTAAATTGAGCAAAATTTACTGTGCCTTTTCATTAAATGGAAATAAGCTGCTTTTGCAAACTTATTTGGGTTTTATAAGACATGATAAATTTGATATGCAGAAGATACAACTCAATTGGACAGGTGAAAGGATAATATCCTTTACAGCAACAGTGAAAGAAAAAATAAATAAATAATAATAATCTTCAGGCCATCCAAGATGTAAATGAGTTTATTCGTCATAACCGATTTGAAGAAATGTAACATTACATCACTTGATCACTACTGGATCATCTGCAGTGAATGGGTGCCATCAGAATGAAAGTCCAAACAGCTGATGTTTTTATCAGCTGTTTGGACTCTCATTCTGATTGCACCCATTCATTGCAAATGATGCGTAGGTGAGCAAGTGATGTAATGATACATTTATCCAAAACTCTTCTGAAAATGAAACAAACTCATCTACATCTTGGATGGCCTGAGGGTGAGTACATTTTCAGCCAAATTTGAGTACATTTTCAGCACAATTTTTCAAACTGTCTCAAAATCAGACAGGGACCATTATAGCAACCATTGTAAGTGCAATAAAAGGTTTGCATTGTAATATGAGTTTTGGTCAGATTTCGGAATGCAGTCAAACTGGATGTGTTTACGTTTAAATTTATATACATACGTTCTGCCTACAAAAACAGTACATTGGGGTCTTTCCCTGCACACACACACACACATACACACACACACACACACACACACACACACACACACACACACACACACACACACACATATATATATATACACTTTTTACAATTCTTATCAAAAAGCTACAAATCTCAGCAATAATTCATATCCCATACAATGCATCGAGCACATGATCAACACACAGAGAGATGGCTGAACACACACACACACACATGCATACAGAGGGAGACTGTGTCCCAGATTGAGGAGTGGAGTGCTACAGTAAGCTGATTACTGGCGGTCACCCTGCCCTGCCCTTCCACAATTAGGTCACCCCCACCCCCCTTAATATGTAATATTTCCCCTGATCTCTCCATCTTTCTGGGCACCTCTCTTTGCTCCGCCCTCTCTCCTTAACTCCAGCACTCATCTGTTTTCTCATCTCACATTTCTGGAACACAAAGGTCCCAAATCAGAATTTCTGGAAGCTAATATCAGCTAATGGCAATTGGTATAAAATATGAAAATGTTCTCACTGTAAAAGTAAAAATTGAATTGCAAAATTAATTCCTTCCAATGTAGTCGTGACAGGTTTTTTTTTTTTAAGTTTTAAAATATTTTGTCGGGTAGAGAAAATGCTTTGACAGAATAAAATTGAAGAATTTATATAAATGCTTTAGCAAATATATGAGCTGAACATTTCTGCTTTTAAACCATTTGGCATGCCTTGCCTGATAGAGCTTAAATTAACCTGGCACATTCCTTGACATAATATTTTTGATTTGAATAAAACCTGTTGATTTTGATGAACATTTTCCACATAAAGCAAATTTTTTAGGTTACCTCACAAAACACTTTCTACAGTGTTAAAATAGTTGTGATCTCTCAGCTAAAGTGGAATATTTCTCTTCCCCTCATTCTCTATTTTCCTTTCATACAAGGTAGAATTTGTGAATTTGTGGAAAAAAAAGTAATTTCAAACCAAAACGGCATAAATTAATGAATGGAGAGGAAAATAAATCTGTGTTAAGGCAATGAAAAGTTAAAGAACATTTCAAGCAAACAGCAAGCAAAAGCCCTGCAGCAACAGTTGATATGCTGATACCAGAGACTCCTGTTGAACTCTCTCTCTCTCTGAGCTGTACAACACACATAAACACGCACGTCCCCAAACGCCGATCCACAACAATACCCTTTAAGTGATTTTCGCTGTTTCAATCTCATAGTTCACTCGTCTACCTTTAGCTGAAGGATAGAATAAATTGAATGAATAAGAGGGAGGGAAAGAATGAAAGAGCTCACATCAGCACTTAAAGGAATAATGCATTATTGATGACAAGACAAAGCGAAACATTTATTTATCATCCCGGACACAGTCCAGAGAGAGAGAGAGCAAGAGAGAGAAGGAACAAAGAGCCGAGAGTCATATAGTTCAAAATCAAGTTCAACCCCCAGCCAGGCTCGCAGCTGATCTGTAGAAATGAGAAGGTCATGGATAAGCCCAAAGAGACCATATAGAGATCACTTATTGCAATCCCATAACACCCTGCTCCTCCCATGCCATGTTGGTTATTTTGGGAACTGCCCACAGTTGTAGACAAGAAACACACTCTATGAACGTACGCCATCCCAGTTGTCAATGGTTGTCAAAACATTACAAAAGCTTTCTTTGTACAGATGTAAGATTTTGCTTGACATTTGCAGTAAAAAAACCTCAGAATAATCAGTATAAGTTATTATTATATTATATAAGTTATTCAGGTAGCTAGCGATAAACATGATGGGTCTCATTTATAAAGTGTGCATACACTCAGATTTGATCTTAGAGTGTGCGTATACTCAAATTCATGCCAATGCTCATATTTGTAAAAACTACATTTGACGTAGAAATGTGTTTTTGTCACGTCAGGGTCTGAGTAGACAGACGTACGTACTTTTTCTTGTCAGCGTACTACACGTTTTTGAAAATGGATGCTGTTCTTGAAGCTCGCTGTTATAAAAAGAATTTGGACGATGACTGGTGATCTATTATATGATGATGACATTAATTAGGAGTCATTTACAAGGCAGAGAAACCATTCAGTTGCTAAAACCATTCAGTTGCGTGCAAGTTCAAGATCTTTTGTGATTCATAGATTTCACATCTGAAAGAGAGGCGTACGTGCGTTTTCTGTGCGTACGTTCATTCTATGAATCATATGTGGTAAGCATATGTGAGAGATGATCATAAGATAAAATTTAGGATGGTTTCTGGGCAACATTTTATAAATGAGGCCCGTTAATTTAAATAGCTTGCTCAGAAAGAATCCCTGCAAACTATTGCTCCTAATGTTTTACCAAACATATCTTGTCTGTTTTTCTATGATTTTTATGTCCATACATTGAAAGTCGGCAGAGTCAAGTGTTGTTTGGAATGACATAAGGGTGAGTAAATCATGAATTTATGTTTTATTTTTTGTGGTGATCTATCCCTTTAATGCTAATATCTGCTATAGTGCCCTATGTGGCAACCTAAGAATACAAAACGCTTGTGCTGCATTATTGTGTTCTGACACATTTCCAAACACAGTAACAAATGAAACCAATCAAGTGTAGCTACAAGTATCTGTATTCACAAATCTACATTTCCACAGAGAAAATAAAATAAAACATGTTCATAAAAACTAACAATCAAAAATATGATTTATAAATAATATATATGATATATGAAAACTTTTGCTGCAATAACATTTTAAATGTTAGTTTAAAATGCTGCTCAAATGCCCAAACACTTTTAATTGCAATTTAAATAAAAATGTTGCAGCCAAAAAATCTCTATTATTAATAACGTAGTGATGCATGAAGAACATAAATCATTTTTATTTTAGATTCTGTCGGTCAACTCGACAATTTCCAACACAATATCATGATAATTTGCATATATTTTATGTAAAATTTGGTTCAACAAAACGTATATTTACTTATGCTTTTACAGACACTAAAACGTACAATGCTGACTCATTTTCAGCATCTAAACATTCAATACTGACATATTTTCAGCATCTAAACATTCAATACTGACGTATTTTCAGCATCTAAACATTCAATACTGACGTATTTTCAGCATCTAAACATTCAATACTGATGTATTTTCAGCATCTAAACATTCAAAACTGACGTATTTTCAGCATCTAAACATTCAAAACTGACGTATTTTCAGCATCTAAACATTCAATACTGACATATTTTCAGCATCTAAACATTCAATACTGACGTATTTTCAGCATCTAAACATTCAATACTGATATATTTTCAGCATCTAAACATTCAATACTGACATATTTTCAGCATCTAAACATTCAATACTGACGTATTTTCAGCATCTAAACATTCAATACTGATGTATTTTCAGCATCTAAACATTCAAAACTGACGTATTTTCAGCATCTAAACATTCAATACTGACGTATTTTCAGCATCTAAACATTCAATACTGACATATTTTCAGCATCTAAACATTCAATACTGACGTATTTTCAGCATCTAAACATTCAATACTGATATATTTTCAGCATCTAAACATTCAATACTGACATATTTTCAGCATCTAAACATTCAATACTGACGTATTTTCAGCATCTAAACATTCCATACTGACGTATTTTCAGCATCTAAACATTCAATACTGACGTATTTTCAGCATCTAAACATTCAATACTGATGTATTTTCAGCATCTAAACATTCAATACTGACGTATTTGTGGCATTTAAATGTACAATACTGATGTATTGATGACACCTAAAATATAAATTATTTACGTATGAATAACTGTATGTTTTGTGTACGTTTTATGTATGTTTTACGCATGTAAACATTATAATCCCCACATATAAACAATAAGACCCGGCTGCACTTCCCAATCATGTGGATTCCAATTCAAATTACTGTAATTTGTCAATGAAAATTCACATAACAAAGGTAAAAGTTACCATTTAGGACACCGTTATACTCCTACCACACCCTCAAAACAGATCTTATACCAATCCATCAGACCCTCCACCAGAGCTTCCTCTAGCATATGTGAGAATGAACAGTAAACAGTTAGAGATGAACTCACCACAGAGACCAACACCATACCACAAGCTGTTTCTGTGGCGATTTGTTGTTTGGCTTCAAGAGCAGCTCAATAAAATAAAAGTCTTTCAGACCTTAACAAGCTCCACTCTCTGTCATTGAGCTATTGTGTGGAAACAGAGTATGTGTGCGTTTTGTTTCTTTCTATATTTGCTGAGCATTTTTTGTAAATTGTGGCTTTTGAGATATGTGCATGGTGAGGTTGCTATTGAATTTAAGGGAGGATTGTAGGATGTTTGTGTGTGAGTGTGTGTGCGTGTGATGAATGGTCTGTCACAGGGATAAGTACTCAGTAACAGCTGACATCGTCTTGCCCTCTGCCCTACCCACACAAAAGCCTCTGATTATATTATTGTTTGACTGCTGCCCCTCACTCAAGCTCACACACACAGCCTCACAAACTCCCCTTGAGCCCCCACAGCCAACATAATTACCACTATTGTGCACCAGACACACACAAACTGACAGGCACACAAAGACGCACGCGCCCTGAGATGCTTACACGCATACACACACACCACTTGGGGCTCTGACAAAGACACAGCCTCTGAGTAGCAGACGTAAGAGACGGCATGACCTCCAAAATATGGATGCATGCACAAATACAGATGCAGTTCATAATTGTCTCTAACAATGCTTCAGTACTTCAGAGTTTAGTAATGCAAACACACTATAACAAAGTGTACCCTTTCCTAGTTAACACAAATATTTTCTGAATATGCTATTCAAAATGTATTTTAAAACTGTGTTCCTGTGGCTCAGTGGTAGAGCAACGCGTTAACAGCGCAAAAGGTTGTGGGTTCAATTCCCAGGGAACACACATACTGATTAAAAAATGTGTAGCCTGAATGCACTGTAAGTTGCTTTGGATAAAAGCATATGATAAATGTTTTATTTATTTTATGCTAAAATTAATAGAATGTTCCATTTTATTATTTAGCAAATATACTCTCGAATGTTTCTGAACAAATGTTTCTAAACGGGCTATTTTGTTGTTGTTCTTTTGTTATGTGAATGTTTAGAGAACAATCTATTTTATAACATTATGGGAATATAAAAAAGTCTTACTAAAACTTTTCAGAAATTAAAAAGTTACATGAACAATGTACACTCAACTTTTTTTTTAATAACATTTAGAAAATATTTTTTAAAGACCAGATAAATCTTAAGCTAACAAAAATGTTTCTAAAAACGTTTTTCTAATATTTGAGTACTTTATTTCTGAACGTTCAATTTTTTTGTATTTATTTATGAATGTTAAGGGAACATGCAAATATTATGGGAAAGTAGTAAAGTAAAAAAAAAGGTTAGATGAACGTCCATCATCCATTTCAGAAATAAAAGGTTTCATGATGAATAAATCATGTTTTTTTGTGCTAATAACTCTTAAAAAAAACTCTTTGTGCCGATAACTCACAAAAATTATATAAACATTACTAGTAGAATGTTCTTTTGTGTACGCTACAATAGCACAAGACTGTTTTTGTCTGGTGTACTTAACTCAAGTACAGCAGCAAAAAGTGTATCATGGTTGCATCTCAAAGCAATTTTTGACCTGACCCATGTGGGGTCATTGTAAATGCTGATTCATCAGATCTTTGCAGAATGACAAATGTCGCTTAAAACAAGTACACCGCTTTTAGTGACCTCCTTCAGACATCGGGGGGAGGGGAGCAGCACTGAATGTACTGTCCCTTAACAGTTCATCTTTAATGGGCGGCTTCTGTTTGCATAGCCAGACCAAAACTAGCTGTGAAATGGCTGTGGGCATGGGTGGAGAGGCCATACGTGGAGAGACAGAACGAAAGAGGAGTTGGGGTGAGGGGAGGAAGGTTAAGTGGAAGAATGGAACAATTCTCTGTTGTGGCTGTGTTTACATGACCGTACGCGTGTGCAGACAAATGTAGCCATTAAAGTGGTCTATCTCTCCACTCGCTCTCTGTTTCTGTCGTTTTCTTTAAAACCACCCCCCCCCCCAACCCAACCTGTCCTTGACAGATTGTCTACGCTCTCAGAGATGCCCCTAAACACACACCTGCTGAAACCACTCTGGTACTTCCTTTCACTTAATCTCTCTTCCCCTCACCCCCTTCTTTTTCCTGTAAAAAAAGAGACTTATCCCTGATATGTACTTTATTTTGCAAACCATAAGTACGGTATTTTCAGTGAATGTGTAAGACTTCTGATTCACTATCTTCTATAGATTAAGTAATGAGAAGAATAACAAAGTGCAATAAGCTGTACAAGTATTTGTTACGAACCAATGTGCTTATACTGTAATTGCAAAGCTAAAAATAACTTGACACCGGAAGCCAGTCAAGTTACATATGTCCATGCTTACTCTTACGTTAAATTACTTCATGTGCTCTGAAGCAAGCAACTTAAAATTTCTGAGTGGTAAAAAGCCCAAAGTATATTTTATTTGTATATGTCTGCTATGGTATGCTTACTGTGCTTCTGATGTATACTTCACCATGTGTAGTACAGTATGTGAATAGTGTGCTGTGGATTTTTTTCCAACTGCATATACTCTGTATGTTTTTCTGTTTGTCTTTTGTTCGTCTGTTCACTGTCCCAGACCTTTGTTTCAAAGTTGAGAAAAAACTGATTAGACAGAACAACAAACTACTGGAGACAGCAACCACAATAGATTCCCACATCAACGAGAGCTTTTGTTAAGGGGTTACACAAGTCCACAGAACACATAACTCCAGTTTAAACAAGTACAAATACATTTTTCAATTTCTGGAGATAAATAGCACAGACACTGAAAAAGGATGAAACTATGTGTCCGTGCACCCTATCAAATGGAGTATACTTTGAGAGACTATCTGTTCGGCTGTATGCACGTGCTAAGCATTCATGTCAAAACTGTAGTATACATTGGGCTTCAGTGTTAAGGAGGGTAAATGAGAGTGTTTGTGTGTTAGTGTGTGTCAGGACTGAGGTGAGTGCCCCATGTGTGTGTGTAATTGTTTAATAGGCAGAGAACACGCAGACGTACCCCAGGGGTCTGCTCTGGGCCCATTCTGATTCCAGAGGAGCAGAGCAAAAGAAAGGAGATCGATCAGGCTTTCTGCCTGAAACTGACACTCTATTACGCACACACGTTTACCTAAAAGTTTAACAACTAATTTAAAGTCCTAAATTATAGACAGAACATGCAAAACATTCCCTCATTCAGTACCAAATGGGGCAGATTTTAAACTGACTTTATCTGACTCGTTACTGAGGTTCGACTAGCAAGAGCAGAAATAAGTAAGACATACAATTAAATTGTAAGAAAGCAAAAAAGTACATTTTCAGACAGGTAAACAGAGCTGCACTTAATAGTGACTACACTGAAAGATATATATTTCAGTGATAAAATGGAGGATGCTTAAGTTTGCTAAGTGTGTGTCAGTGTATGTTTGTGTGTATGGTAAAGATGGACAGAGGGAGAGAGAACCTTTCGCTTGCGGTAGCCATGTGGCTTTAGCCATCTGTTGACATGGTCTAAATTAATTAGCTGAACTCATTACAATTTTGTAAGGGCCCTCTAGCTTTAATGAAACACTCTGCAGACACAAGCTGAGATCTCCCTCTTTGCTTTTCTCACATGTCAAATATTATATAGGAATATATACTATTTAAAGGAATAGTTCAATAGCTCAGACTTTCAAAAATGAAAATATGCTGAGATGTTACTCACCTTCAGGCCATCCAAGACGTAGATAGCTTTATTTCTTCATCAGAACAGATTTGGAAAAATGTAGCATTACATAATTTGCTGACCACTTGATCTTCATCAAAATAAGAGTCCAAACAGTTGAGGAAATGTTATGTCAAGCAAAAATGTGTTTGTAAGAAATAAATCCATCATAAAGATGGTTTTAACTTCACCGATGCTATCAGCTAAAACACAAGTCCTCTATCAATAATATTGATTTCTCCAGCAATTAGTTGCAGAGATCAAGTACCTTTTACCAGCAAAAAAAAGTCCAAAACAGTTCTGTTGATGGGTTTTGATAAGAGAGAACAACAGGGGATGGAGTTTTGTATGGGAGGAAGCATTATTATAGATGGTGGACTCTTATTTTGTGTATCTTACAAACATACAGTGGATTATTGTAATGTTTTTATCAGCTGATTGAACTCTTATTATGATGGCACCCATTCACAGCAGAGCAAACTCACATTGGATGGCCTGAAGGAGAGTACATTTTCAACACGTTTTAATCTGTATATTAAAAACCATGGCAGTAGTACATAAAACACGTGTGCTATATGCTAGTATTCTGTAGTCATACAATAGCTTTGTGGGTTATTGTTCACCTTTAAAAATGTAACCCCCTGACAGTCTTTGTATAACTTGCCACCACATTTGTTGTTCTGACAAGGAACATCACAAAGTCAAAACTCCAACACATTTGCTAACAGACACACCTTTCCATTTCAGCCATACTGTTGCTATGTGTCTATTTTCTATCTATCTTTCTCTCTATCCAGAGGGAGTGCTCAGTCAGTAGCACCAAAGGCACAACAGATGGGACTCAACATCATCCATGAGAGAGAGAGAGAGAGAGAGAGAGAGAGAGAGAGAGAGAGAGAGAGCATTTATTATTTACACCACTCCATATTGGAATATTAATGCTAAAAGCAATCGGGCGACTCTTCATTAAATTAACTGGAGATGCAGAGAAAAGGAGAGAGAGGGAGGCAGAGAAAGGGGAGAAGGCACATGCTGTTAAAAGGCCCTAAAATTAGTGAAGCAAAAATGAATCCATTAAGGCTTCCATTCTCCCCTCTCTTCCTCTCCCACTTCTCTCCTCCACACACATCACACGCTCCCATTAGAAACTGCTGCCCTGGCAGCACGTGCACACTTAAAGCTGTTTTTCTGTGTCTTTCCAGAAATAAGCATTTCTGTGCTGTCCCTTTAAGTGCCTGCTCAAAATTTAAACATGATTTTGGTGGCCCATACTTCCTCTGCTTCCATTTACCATTCCATACTTTTTTGCTATATCTTCTTTACTTTATCTATTCGTTATCCCACCATTCATTTGTTTCAATGTTTTATCCCTTCTTCATTCTATAAATTCATACGGCCCCAGATGTGTGTGTGGCAAGTGTGCATCTGGCATTACAGTACAGGGTATGTGGAATCATTAGAGGCCCTCGTATTTATGCACGTACACAAACACACTCGCATGCCAGAGTTAGAGTCGGCAGCGTCTGCTTGGCAACACAGTGCGTGTGTGTACAAGCAGTCTTCCTATTAGCTGAGCACTGGTATGCGCTGTTGACTTATCAAGAGCGGAAAAAAACATACATTTAATCTCCCTGCCCTGGCATTGCATGTTGACGCTCCAGTTATAAGCTCATAGCAAACTGTGTGTGTGTAAGGTTTTACTACATTGAGGCAGCCAAATGTTCCCACAAGGACAGTAAAACCTGAAATTGACCAACCAGCCAACAGCGTGAGGGTTAGTTTGAGAAGTAGAGGATAGAAAATATAATTAGTTCAGTATAAAAAACAATAATAAGTGTCATTCAAAACTTCTCACTATGATAGAAAAAACTAAAAATTGCGAATGTGCATTTTCCTGCATAAGGGTGACAATCTATCCTGTTTAAGGGCCCTGGACACACATACACACACAAAGGGGCCAAATCAATTCCAATTTCCTCGGTGTTCATTTGAATGATTGGGATGGCAGGGTTGAGATAGAGAGCCAGGCACACACACTCATTTAGTCAGACAAAGCAGCATGGGTTATGGGTCACATCAGGTTTAACCTTTACGCAACACGAAAAAAAAGAGGACATGAGAGCGGCTTAAAAAACAGACCCTTACTAAACACCTCCGAAGAGAGAAAGAGAGAGAGAGATGCTAATGTGCCCCTGACACAAAGCTTTTTTTCATACGAACAAGCACAGTGTTTGTCCATATGTAAATATCGATGCAAGATTATGTAAATATCAATGTGACATGTTTATTAGTGTGTTTGTGTGTGTGTTTACGTATGGAGGTCGGTGCATTAGCACACTGGCTGCAGGGTCAGCCCCATGAGAGGATTATTGATTTTAATGGCAAAAATGCTGCTATCAGAAAGATATCGCGCACAGATTACTAATCTGAGTATGAGACCCGACACAACCCTACAGCCCACCCCAAAACAAACCCGCAAATCAATATCAAAAGTACACAAACTGATTCCACACACACGGGACAAACACAACTCCATCGCACACCCACAAGCCTGTACAACACATATCTGCCAAAATACTGTCAGAGTTGCCATGGCACCCAGTCCATATGTGTGATGTGGCTGCTGTTAGTCTTAAAATAAAACTGGGTTATTCAGATCTGACTGTTTGCAGTGGTAAGCTTTGCATTAATACACTGCAGGTTTTAATGATCTCAGCTGTTTCTGAAATAATGCTTTGCTACTGAAATGTGTTTAGTGAGAAAAACTGCTCACACAAAAGCAGAAGGATTGGATTTAAAACTTTGGATATGTGCATTAAAAATGATTTGATAACAATCGTCAGTGATCATCTTTCGTCTAAACCTCATCTGAAGCCATTCGATAGATTTGTGTTAAAATAGAATGAAATGTACAACATTATTGAAAATGTTTTCTGTCAAATCTCATTTATGTATTTGTGTACCAAAACTAGACGTGTTGCACCAAATCTGATACAAACACCACCAAATGCCTTCCTGTGTGTTGCAATGTGGCAAGTTTGAATACGCTCCAATGGTATTGAAAGCATTGTGAAATTAAGCATTGTGTATTAAGCATTGTGAAAATGAAGTGCACTTAATAGTAATGAATGTGATGTCAAATGTTGAAAGTGCATGTTTATTTTTTTACAGTTAATATAAAATTAATAAAATTGAAAGGCCACTTCATGATTTTCTTATCACACTTTAGTACACTTTTTAAAAAGTGCACTTTGTAATGTTGTCAGATTAAAGGCTTACTTTGTACATTTAAAATTATTACATTTTAAGGACACATATTTTTATTGACTATGAAAAAAATACTTAATTATCATAGAATTATGAAATTACATGAATATGAAATTAAGTTATATTTCAGTATATAAAAAACACTATTGTTAAGCTCACTGCATTTAATACAAATTAAAACTATAATTAGTTTGAATACTTTAATACATTTAATACTATATTAAAACAAATTTTCCATTCAATTGCAATTAACTTGCATTTAAATGTCTGAAAACTTTCTTCACATTTGAGTACATTCTTTTAAAGTATATTATTTCCTTAAGTAGCATACTTTTTTCAAAAGTACACAAAAAACTGAAGTATATTTCACAGGGGAAGTTATTTCGTTGTATTATTTGTAAATCTAAATATGTCATTAATAATTTTGAAACTTTTATAAAGGCTTGTTATAATCAGATTTTCAGTGAAAAGCATGTAAAGTTTTGTCTGTTCCTCACAAAAAGCTGTTTACGGTGCCTTATTGGAGGTTGGAAGCACGTGGTTACAATGCTTTTATATAATATCGAAAAGAGCAGCTTGGTCATTCCTCAAAATATCTCAATTTTTGTTCCACAGAAGAAAGTAAGTCATACAGGTTTGCAACCACATGAGGGTGAGTAAACAACAACATAATTTTGTTTTTGGGTGAACTGTCCCTTTAAATGCGGCATCCATTTATATAAGAACACACTGACTCAGCAAAGCAGTCTAAAATCTGGTTTGTGGTGTCCTTACCTGTGTGTGTAATGTACATTCTGTCTCCCTTTGCCCGTTTTGATGCAAAAACAAAAAGTGCATGTGGTGCGGATGAGGGGGGAGTGGGGGGCAGTTAGTCGGCCATCTGGCAGAACCTAGGGCTGTTTTTACCCCATTTCCCACATCTCTCTTTCATTCACTCTCTCCTTTCACCTTATTTCCCTTTGCTTAGAGACACTACAGTAAACGTAAATGCAAACGGGCTACAAAGCAACAAGAAAGACTAGAGCTGCAAAAACTAGACTTACACACAACACCAACACCAACACACTCCCACAAAAGACTCAAATTAGGTTAATGGTGATGAAATGTAATTGATACCATGGCTGACGTAGACCACACACACCCCCCTTCACAAGGAGCGCTGGAACATGCCAGAGGGGTGGAGAAAGGAAGATGGGTGGATGAAAAAGACAAAAGGGATGGATGGAAGCAGAGATGGAGAGGGACAATTCTGTGGGAGGTAAAACTGAAGGAGCTCCAAGTGTGCCGCCAAACTCTTGTCACATCATTAAAACTCATTCCCAAGCTGAAACGAAGTAAAGAGAGATCGATGGAAAAATACAGGACAGCGAAAGGGAGCCAGTGATTCACGAGTGAGCAGACATGGGTCAGGTCAGGAAATGAATCAGCAAGACGTCGTGAGAACAGAGCGTGCACTCATCTAGATAAATATACACTTACACCTCTGCACAATTTGTCTTGGAGAGATTGTTTAGAAATGTTTGATTTCATATTCTAATCTCGGACTACTGATCGTACACCTGAACAATTTGAGCAAAGTTTAAGACATTTTTTAATAAGAAAATACAAATTTGAGATTACATGGGACGAATCTGAAGCAGGAGACTTGGTGAGCCTTAAAATTATCCATTTGCTTTCAGCAATTTCACTGATTCATTATTTGGATTCATAATGAGATCTCTGGTTGTTGACAATTTGAGCACAGTTTAAGACATTGTTGAGAAGCCCTGTGAAATTCCAAAGGAGGCACATGAGTTTTCTAAAGTCTTTTTATCAGGGTAAAAATCTTAGAAGCTTACCTGAGAAAGTTTTTTTTGTTGTTGTTGTTTTTTAAGAGTAGTATAAATGAGTAGTATAGGTCAGATCATTTGTCATGGAAGGATCTTTGAGCTCTCGATGAGATCTCTGATAGCTGAAAAATCTGAGACAAGTTTGAGTCATTTTTGATTACTTCTGAAACTGCAGAAGAGACAAAATCCAAGAAGAAGGTGACTGCTGACTCTGGACAAATCTGATCACAGTTTAAGACTGATAAGAAATTGTAGAGACACATGTGAGATTAGTTTGTTTGTTTTTTAATCAGGGAGAAAAACAAATCCTAGAAGCTGGACACTTGAGAGATTCTAAATGTCTAAAATTCAAAAAAATCTCAATTGTATCTCAATGTCTAGCAGAAACATCTGTGATATTAATGACTCCACGATGGAGAAAAAACTACAAAATACATAATTTTAAATGCATTAATGCAAGGCTGATAAATTAACATAAACTGTAACTATAATTTCCTCATGAAATAATTTGATAATAAATGTTTGAGTTTATATTGCAATATTTTATGTTTGAACACAGACATTATCTTGGCAGATCTGAGCACAGTTTTGTGGATAAATTATTACTCTAGAGGATATTTTTTTACGATTACAACCTCAAGAAGTGTTTTCCTCGGGAGACATAACAAAAGTTTATCTGTTCAATTTCATTATTGTCTAGGAGAAACAACAGTGATATTATTAGAGCTGATGTGGATGTCAATCACAAACAAATATCATGTGCTATGATCTCATAAAGATACAGAGAGGGACAGGAATGTCACAAACAACCTCAGCTAGAGAGGGTCTCAAAAAGGAGTGAAGGGAAGAAGGAGAGAAAGAGATACACGGAGCTGATGAATGCAAGTCTGTTTTCCTCTCAAATAAACAAGGCAAGCTCTTGTCGATCAGATAATGAGAGAGAGAGAGAGAGAGAGAGAGAGAGAGAGAGAGAGAGAGAGAGAGAGAGAGAGAGAGAGAGAGAGAGAGAGAGAGAGAGAGAGAGAGAGAGAGAGAGAGAGAGAGAGAAAGCACACTGAAAATAAAAATAAATGGGCATTCAAAAATACATTGAAGTGGGTACAAGTGAATAAACAGAGAAATAGAGAGAAAGACAGAGAAGGTCATGAGGTGAGAGGAGGAGAGGAGAGGTAGAAGAGGATGGTGCTCTGCAGGAAGAGTAAAACAATGAGACAAACACAAACAACAGATGAGTGTGCACATGCAGAATGAACATAAGAAATTATAAACGAAGGGTGGTAGTTTCACACAGCCATAGATTTGACTAATTGACAAAAAAGTTAATTTAAAAAAATGTATTTCTAAATAGATTTAATAGATAAAAATCCAAAATAAAATTCCTTAACATTAGCATTGACATAAAAAAACTGTCAAATTAGAAAATATGTGCCAATTATTTAATAGATGTAACTCACGAAACAAAAACAATGCAGAATATATAATTACATTGCGGATAGCTAAATAACGTAATACTAGTTAGTAGGGTTAGGTTAGGGTTAATATCTGTAAAAAAAGAGGAGGAGGAAGAAGAAGAAGAAACAGTGACAAGAATTTGTCCATTTAGAAAAAAAACTAATGAAACTCAGAAAACAAAGCAAAATATATAATTGCAGATAAATAGTTAACTTAATACTAAGTATAACTAAATATAAATAAACCAACAGTTTGCAAATCCACTGATTGATTTGTCCTCAAAATTGCTCGTTGCACCTTGAACCTTGTAAACACAAATTCCTGGTGGACTGATAACAAACTGTGTGACACTAGTTAAGAGCTGTCAGCCTAAAAGTGAACAATAGTGCATGTGCATGCGCATGTGTGTAAACATACTCATGTATCTTGCATGTTTCAGCATTCGACTCTTGCTTTACGCCAGCAAGACCGTGAGCGTTCAGCTGTTAATGTTCAGCAAAAGCATCAAGAACAATCTGTTCCAATGCATGCAGAAAGACTAAATGTGTACCAGTCAGCCAGCGTGTGTGTGTGTGTGTGTGTGTTTTGTGTTTGTTGTGCATGGCAAGTGGACATGCTCTGATGCCCTAGGCCTTGTATTAAAGGTATGGTGACTGCAGAGGAGATGTGTTTGTGTGTGCGTGTATGTGTTTGAGGAGGTGGAGGGGGTTTGTGGTGGTCTCTAGAGAGTTTGTATCAAGGCTAGGCTGGTTTTCAACTGAAATGTATATGAGATTCAAATTACATGCCTACTCTTCTCTTTTCTCCACCCCCCCTCTCCCTTCGCTCTCTCTTTCCTTCTCTTCCTCTCTGTCTTCTGGGATTCTTAGTCAGCTTCAGGCTCAGAAACATACCCTCCCTTCTCTGTTTTCCCTTATAATTTATCTAGCCAAGGAGACAGCTAAAAAAGACAGCTACACGCTGATGACATGTTTCAAAACACTGAGATATTGTATCATAGTGATTGGAGTATGACACCTTCAGTTAAACAGGTGTCTTAAAGGCCACTGTGATTGAACTTTTTTGGGCCTCTTTGGACATCTCAATGACCTCCAGGTGATGTACAAGCATTTTAGAATGCCTCCATTTGAGCATCATGTGCATGGTCAGGCAAAAGTATTTAGACTAAAATGCAAAAGTGAACTTTTAAAATGGCAAATAATAAAGTCAATAATAAGCAGCTTCCATAACCTATTGTACTTCCATAATGTAAAGAGTGAAATTCTATTTTTAATAAGAAAAAATAGAAAGATTATTAAAATGTATTCTTTGGAATAATTTTATTTTGTTGGAATAACATGCACATGCACTGATGAATCATGTACAATACAACCAAAAACTTGTAAAAGGGGCCACTAGGTTATGGATTAATGTGGACTTAAACATATTTTCTTGAATATTACCTTGAAAAGCTGGAAAACTTTACTTGTTTGAGAAGTAAAAAAGGACATGGGCAAATTTCTTTGTGAGCGTAAGTGGAAAATAAATAAATAGGGCAAAAGATCGAACCCTGAGGTACACCGCCACAGTATGAGCGCAAAGCAATACGTAACAGCCAGGAAAAAACTCCACATGTTAGCTGTCAAGTTTAAATGTACAGTCAAAGTTTGTTTTCCAAAAACAATCTGCACAAAATGTTAAAAGACAAAAGGAAAGGTAAATAAAAGAATTACACGCCCAAGGCAGTGCAAAAGCGTGGGTACTAGACTAAAGCCGTCGGACTATAACTGGGCAGAGAGTAACAAAAATGCATACTGCCTGACACTTCAGCAGGGGCATGGAGAGAAAGAGAGGGGCGACAGAAGAGATGAGAGAGAGGAGATGGATTGGGAAGCTAGTTAGATGAGCAGGAGGAGAGAAATAACGATCCTGAGCGGAAGAGGGGGGTCAGGTGCATCTGAAATGCTCTGGAGAGAGAGAAACAAAGGATGAACATCGAGTGGAGCGAAAGAAGAGCCCGAGGAGGTGGAAGTCAAGAGAAGAGGTACAAACACATATTCACTTACGCACAAACACGCTCTTAACTCATAAATAACTATGCTCAGAGGGAAGCGGGTTAGAAGACACTCTTCTCAAGCAGATATGAAGCTGCGCTGCAACCTATTGGACCCCAACCTAGAAAATAAAATAAGCCTTACACAAAACCCTTCTTAAGTGTTGATAGAGGGATTGTCAAGGTTTTATATCCCATTCATACTGACAACAATTTCATCATATGACTGTGTTACTGGCCACACCGTTTAAAAAATTCAAACCAGGCTCAGTGTAAAACATGTCCGTGGTGAGATTTCAGCAAAATTATTTTTCATTGCTTCTTGCATGTTTTGCGATATTTTAAGTGAAGTGTCCAGTGAGTGTTGGTAAACTACTTAGGTTTATCTGAAACATCTGGCAACATTTTATGACATTAGATGTACATATCGCGGCAGTTCATAAATTATGTTTCATTAACAAAGTTTGGGAGGAGCACGTCAGATACTTAGCCTAATTAAACACAAGTGGTACACAATCAAGTTAATCAATACATATATTATAAATATATCCATTGGATATGGATATAAATACAGCTGACATACCTCTACACATTTGACAGTTAATCAGCATCCCTCCACCACCCCTTCTCCACTATATCACTAAAGTTCTAACCTCACTATGGGGGGTAATCTGGGTTTGGGCTATTCCCGAGCTCAGAGCCCTTACCCAGGACAGCACGCCAACAACTTATTACCATATTCGCCAAATACGCATTACGTTACTCGTGCTAAATAAATGTAAGTGTGAACTCGTGAAATGAAAACTCTCATGAGTGGCGTTAAAATTTTTGTGATTGCATTTGAAAACACTAAACTCTACCTTAAACCTAACCAACAGTGTCAACAAAAACAAATATGAGATGAAAAAAAAAAATATATAATTAATCTGATGCAATCACACTATTTCAGATTTTTTTATTATGATTTATGTTTCATGGAGCTTGAGTGCTCGATGTTGCAAATGCATGCTGTAATAGGTGAGCTTCTGAGTAAGTTTACTAAGGTCAAAACAGTCATAGGGAGCTGATGCAAATGTCAAATTCTATTAGTTCACAAATTATGCATTGCATTAAAAGTGTTTTGAGGTCATAACAGAAGAGTCACATTGTGGAAGGAGTTGCATGAAAAGACTTAATAAATTAATAATCTGCCCCTGTAATCATAATTTGTGTGAAAAGGAATATGTTATTCTGTTTCTGCTAGTGTAGGAAGTGGAAGACATACGTTATTGTGTTTCTACTAGTATAGCAGCTGGTAATTCCAGTGATTTTTATGAATAGGTACTTTCTTGAGTTTAAAAAAATTGTGAGTAGAGGCATGTTTTTCTAATGATTTTATGCTGTGAAAATCAGATCACAAATCAAATGTACATAACATTTTCTTCAGCTTAATATTAACAATTGTGCAAAAGAAAATGTGTATACAAACTGCATGAGAGCATAATGCATTATACCATGAACAAAATTTACAATTATCAGTGCATAAATCAATAATTCCAACCAAAATGAATGCCTTTTTCTTCATTATCGCTGTATCTGGGCAGACACAAATCACACAGAACAATACAATTACTCACTGTAAAATTAACTTTGTCTTGCTAACACTGAGCTACAGCATCTCACAGGAGATGGAATGTCTTCAATACCACTGGTGGTCACCATATCACGCTGGAGCTAATTTGCATAAAATTGAGCTTCACAACTTTGTCACATCACAAAACACTCCCAGATCGGGTCGCCGACGGGCTCTGTCACCCTCTCATTGAAAATGAATGAGTTCTGGCTGTCGCTGCAGAGAGCTGTCAGTGTGAACGCCACTTTAGAAAGCAACAATGAACAAATTACGAATTATGCAGCTATAAAGCAAGTGCAAAATGCATTACAGATACTGACTCCACTTTTCTGGGAAACATTGATCTGCTGTAAATGTGTAAGTGTTTGTGTGCAGGCATTCTAGGAGGCCAGTGAGATGATGTCCAGATTAAAGACTTGTGGGAGTCCCAGGACGCTCACTATATAACACAGAGGCCATTGATTAGCCATTAATGACGCATTGAGAAGCCATCTCCCCCACCAGTACTCAATCATACCTCTAGAAAGAGAGAAAGTGAGAGAGAGGCATTAAGGAAGGCTCTCAGCATGCATCCTCGTGTCTATGGCCAATGCACAGCCGTGCTGATATTCAGTACAACAGCACAACCACAATAACACCCAAATCTAATTTAAAACAACAACAACTGACATCCTTCAGAAGACCTTCAAGAATTTCACAGAATCATTTTCTAACTCAAGGTAAAATCTGTCACTCCTTGCCAATGTCAGTTACAGATCTTACTCACACACATCACTAAGTCATCATTATTGCAGTCAAACAGCATTAATCTCTGTTCTGGGACCCCTAGAATGATTCAAATAACACATCCCCCACATTTCTAATTATGCATGAAATCTCCACTGCCACATTTAGGCGGTCCACACCCTTCCAGAGCATGAACTGGACTGACACACATTCAGCCACACATACTAAACCAGGTTAACATCAAGGCTGGGGTCCTCATTTGAGACTAATTAGTACTTTTGGTCAAGCAGGTCTCGTTTTAGTCTGCACATTTGCTTTTATGTTTTTCGCTGCTATGAAAAAAAAAGCTCTGTTTTTGAATCCAGCTTTAAGATCTTACAGATTCAAGGAAATATTATGCATAAACATACATAACGGATGACAAACATGCTGGCACATGCGCGTGTGTGGCACGCGGATGGCGCAGTGTGGGGTTTGCTGCATATCTAAGCGCGTAGCGAGGAAGCCATCTTCTCTGGGTAGCACCAAATTAATTCACTGAGGCTCTATGCAAATGTTCCCTGGGCTAACGAGCCTGGCTGGATGATTGGAGTGCCATTTAAATTCTCCTCTCGCACTGCACTCCTTCCTCTCCCAGCTTCCTATCTTTCTGTCACTCCTTCTCTCTGTGGCTTTCACACTATCTTTTCATAAATCTATCTATCTATCTATCTATCTATCTATCTATCTATCTATCTATCTATCTGTCTGTCTGTCTGTCTGTCTGTCTGTCTGTCTGTCTATCTATCCTGTAGCAGTTTTTAATGTTTGGCTGAATCTCTCCATATTTCTCTACCTCTCTTTCTCTCTGTGGGCAATGGGACGGTGGTGTCTCTAAACACACGATGATGCTTTGCACCTGCTCTCCCTGTAAAACATCCAAACACGATCGTGAATAAACAAGCCCAGTCCTCCAACCCTCTGCTCAAACCAGCACCACTGCCCCCGTAAACACACATCAATAAGTAAACGCCTCCATTTCCCTCATTCCCCCCCTCACACACACATACACTCACACAGATACACACACACAGCAGGTAGGATGCCTTTACTGCTTCTTCCCTTTAGCACCTTACTCTTTAATGGAGACACAGAGACCGGGATAAATAAATAAGGCACAGATAGGGCGCCTTTAATGGGTGGACATGTGGCCATCAGTCCTTCTTTCCCCAGAGGCTGTGGTGACACTGGGACTTAAAAGCACGCACCTCTCTCTCTGTCCATCTGTCCGGCCCCACCACAGCTTTCATCACTCTTTCACTGTCTGCATAATTCAGCACCTGCCTCTCTTTCTGTCTTTTACTTTGTCCCTTCCCTCTTTATTTTTGTTGTGCCACTTTCTGAGGGAAAATTGTCACTCATTCTCTAACCCTGAGACAGACAGACAGAGAGAGAGAAAATGGTGTGGTTGTTTGAGGGAGCAGCTGGAGTGGAGGCACGCTCCACTAAAGAGAGCACTGATTACTAACGCTCACAGAGCAGATCTCCATCTTCACCTCTCTCTCCCTCTGTGTGTGTGTGTGTGTGTGTGTGTGCTGTAGCGATTCTGGGGTCTGAATATGCAGATTGGTAGAAAATGGCTGTAGCTGGCAGACACAGAGGCCTGTGTGTGATCAGCTGAGTCTCACTGCAATTCATGGAGCCATTGTACATGTACATTTATAAGCAAATCAGGATGCACTTTCACAAACGTACATGTTTGCTGATCAAGTCTAGACCCTTTAGTTCATCCGATTTTGTTGTTGTTGAGATATATCCCTATTATATATACCTCTCTATCTATCTATCTATCTATCTATCTATCTATCTATCTATCTATCTATCTATCTATGCATGCACTGAGAAATGCACTGTAGGATGGAAACGTCCAGTCGAATCAGTGTGGTGTAATTACTCTTCATCGAGTGTGTCCCCGCTGGAGTTCAGTCCCCTCTTCCCTCATCCGTCACACGCTCCTTCAGCACCTCCAAATAAAAAACCCATACACTCCATTCACTGCTCAGACTATTGATTTTTTTCAGGCCCACTTTATAGGACAATTTGTATAAAGCTTTTCCATAATGCATGAGTGTGTGTGTATGTGTTACTGAAACTTATGATGTGTGAGGGGCATGTTAGGACATGACCATCTTCTCTCACACACACAAATACACATTACAATGTGCAGCCACACACTGAAACACTACACACTAGCATGCACGCACATGAGGTGAAAATGTATCATTAACGGGATCCTCTGGAACAGTGTGACCTCAAGTTACCATCACCATCTGACAGGTCTAACTTTTAAATAGAGCTTAAACTTTTCTATACAATGAAATTGAATGGGGACTCGAGCTGTCAAGCTGTGGTCAGTGCTATAAAAGCATTCCATATGAGCTTCAGAAGACTATTTGAAATAGTGCATGAGTCATGTGGATAACTTTAATGGTAGTTTAATGTAATTTATTGTGGCCAGCCTAAGGCACACCTGTGCAATAATCATGCTGTCTAATCAGCATTTTGATATGCCACACCTGTGAGATGGATGGATTATCTCGGCAAAGGAGAAGTGCTCACTAACACAGATTTAGACAGATTTTTGAAAAACATTTGAGAGAAATAGGCATTTTGTGTACATAGATAAAGTCTTAGATCTTTGAGTTCAGCTCATGAAAAATGGGGTAAAAACAAAAGTGTTGCGTTTCAAATTTTGGTGAGTGTACTTAAGTAAAACTAAAACTGAGCCATAAAGCCATAAAATACAATCCTGTTACAAAAAATATATATTATATATCTGTTTTATGTTAGCTAGTTGCCAAGGTAACATTTCTTATTTTAATCTTTAGTCAAGTTGAACTACTTTATGTACTGAAATAACTAACTCTTTTTCAAATGTGTGTTTATAACGAGACTAAGAAAACTGATGTATAAAATAAAAATGTATTCAAATTCTTATTAAGTATTGTAATAGTATATAAATGATAATATAATATCACTGGTGTAATATATTGCTGGTATTTACATAAATGCATAAACCTAGAAGCATCTTAACTTCTCTAGTAGACACAGTTCACTTCCACTTGTTCAAAAATAACCTGAACACGGATGTACTCACTTCCTCCTCTAAATCTGCTCTCTCATTCAGTGTTTTTTTCCTCTGAGCTTTCTCTGCAGAAGTGTTTGGTTCAGGGAAGTCTGTCCAGGTTGGAGTTTATGCCCCTTCTCAGCAGGAAATCTGTCAGCCATTCAGAATGTGTTTGTGGCATGCGCATAACTGTGAAAGCACTGGACTGTATATGTGTGTGGCGCCGTGGTGGTACGCTAATACAAAAACATAAAAATTCACACTGCGATGCATCCTCACACCTTCCTCATTCCGACCGTCGTCTCATACTCGTTGCCATGGAGATAAGATAAAACTCACACTGTTTTGGGCTTACAGAAGAGGAGGAAAACGATCTGAACAAAACTGCCTGTTGAAAACTCATGCACACACACACACACACACTGTTGCATACTTTTCACACTATTCCAGACAAACCTGACACCAATGGCAAAATGGAACACTTTAAGCCAATAGTTCAACCAAAAACTGTCTTTACTCTATTTCATGTTGTCCCAAACCCATATTTTCTTTCTTCCAAAGAACACAAAAAGTTAATTTTTGAAAAATCTACAGGCCACTCTTTTTATATTTAAAGTTAATACTGAAAAAATGACAAAAAGCACCATCAAATGAGTTCATACAACAGTCCTATACAATATCCCAAGTATTCAGAAGTCAAATAAACTTTTGTGAAGAAAAGATGAAAATGGTATCATCATTTACTTACTTACTCTGATGTTGTTCCGAACCCATTAGTCAGTTATTCATCTTCAAAACACAATTATAATATATTTAATGAAACCTGAGAAATTTCTGTCCTTCCATTGAAAGTCCTCACAAGCAAAACTTTGATGCTTCAAAATGTACACAAAAGATCGTAAAAGTAATCCATAAGCAGTTTAATCCAAGTCTTATGCGTATAGAACAAGCATGAGTGTAATTGATGACAACATTTTAATATATAGTATATGCCAATCCAGTTACAAAATATACAATTTCAAGTTAAAATAACTGATTCAATGATACAGTCTGATTATTAGTGACTAACAACTCAAAATCCTGCCGGTTTTGTCACAAAATCTATTGCATGACTTCAGAAGGCTTGGAATATAGCATAAACGTATGACTTTTATGATTTGTTGAGCCTTGTCAAACCCATTCCTTATTAACTTTCATTATATTGAAACTTGGACATTAAACATTCACCTTTTCTTTTATTCATCAGATTAGTCACTCTCTCTGTTTGTGTATATGTATCCAAGTGCTTCAGTCTTGGACTTATCAGTTAGTCAAATATTGACACATGAGAGAGCAGCAGCACTGCCACTTTATGTCACTCATCGAGTTTAACAGTGCAAAATATCTACTGCTGGAATACACCAGTGATGTTAAACTAACACAGGACAAGGAGGAGCAAACAGAGGACAAAAGGGTAACTGAAAGTGAAGAGCTTGATTATTACAGATCAGCAATGTATCTTTTACTGGATTGTAAAGGAACAGTATATTAAGTGAGATCACACTGCTAACAATGTACCAGGAAGGAAGTGAGCATGGACTTCATTTTACTGCTAAAAGATATTTTATCACAAAAAAAAGAGACTTTTGCCCATTATTCCATGTTTTCTTTGAAGTGTCAGGCTGATGTAGAACTACGCTCACACTCACAAACTGCACCACTATTTGAGATTTACTGCAAACAAGAAGCAGTTTTTCCTCACCCTTCATATAAATAGCCCTATCAGCATAATGATTCCACATCGCACATGCTGACGTGCTTATTTCTTTTCCATTTCAGATCAATAATTTAGCATCCCTCCACCTTTTTGCATTTCATTAAATTCGCACAGGGAATTGCCTGTGGATGTTATGAGCCTCATCCCAACGTCATCAATGGGAAATAGCAAAATGGCTGAATGACACATTCAAAATTGAAGGGACACCCCAAGATCAACCACACATTACTTTATCTGATGGTATGTCTAATCAAGATATGCTTTTGAGCTCACAATTGCAGAAAATGTATCCAGATGCTACTTAAAGAAATAATTTGCCCCCAAAAAATTGACTAAGCTGTTTCTTCATCAGAATAGATTTGGAGAAATTTAGCATTATACAAATGGATCCTCTGCAGTGAATGGATGCCATCAGAATGAGAGTCCAAAGCTGATAAAAAAATAAAAATAATAATCACAATAATTCACAAGTAATCCACACCACTCCAGTCCATCAATTAACATAATGTGAAGGAAAAACTGTGTGTTCTGTCCTAAATACAGTCCATATTTCACAATAACGCTTTCTACAGTAAAAATGTATTTCCTCTATGGTCCTCTCATATCAAAATACACTGAACTAATGGTTTTGACCATGTTTGCTTGCAAACAAGTGCATTATCTGATTCAGGAGAGATTACTTTTTGCTGGAGATATTTTTATCAGCTGTTTGGACTCTCGTTCTGACGGCACCCATTCACTGCAGAGAGGATCCATTGGTGAGCAAATGAAGTAGTGCTACATTTCTCAAAATCTGTTCCGATGAAGAAGCAAACTCTTGAATGGCATAGCAAAAAATTAAAGAAAAACTGGAAAAGTGATCTCTTTCTATTAAAAAAATGATTTATAAAGACACTAGGTTTTTATTTGTATTATTTTATTTTTTTATATATCCATAAATGCCAGCTGTATTTTAGGGTCAAAAAACTGTGTAATTTATGTGGCAGCTGCAGCTCAAAATGACATGTTGAACATTCAATTATAATACAAGAAAGAATTTCAACAATAAATTCATATCTGGAGTCAGGGTTTAGTTTAAGGTTTTTATATAATAATAATACGTGTCTTTATTTAGGAAGAATAGAAGTCAATGGGCCAAACTGAGATGGTAGTGAGGAAAATCTGCGTGTTGGCCTGGTGTATGTTTTTTATTATTATTCTCAGCTAAAACAAGAATAGACTAATGACAGGCAGTGTAATTGAACCTGTAAATCCTGCACTAACTCCTCACTGCTCTCTCTGATCCTCTTACACATCTTGCCATCTTAAACATGAGTCACACAGCAGAATTCAGCTTACTGCTTCACACACACTCTCTCCGGCCCACCTACGCATACAAGTGAACCCTGCCGCTATTACACCATTAATAAAAGTACCATCGTATTACCAGTTTCTCTTTCTTTTAGACATTTGCCATGGTAACACCTTAACTGAAAGCTCTCAAATAAAGCTCTAGTTCCTCATCTGATCACAATGGAGTTTGTGTCAGATTCAGGGTTCTCCGTATTTTAAATCAGATAACATTTTTACAGTTCAAACGTTCAGTGGTAAGACGTCTTATGCTCACCAAGGCTACATTAATAAAAAATAAAAAAAATAATATTGTGAAATATTTTTACCATTTAAAATAACTGTTTTCTATTTGAATATATTTTAAAATGTAATGTATTCCTGTGATGGCGAAACTGAATTTTTAGCATCATCACCCAGTCTTCAGGCTCACAATCTTTCAGAAATCATTCCAATATGTTGATTTTCTGCTCAAGAATAATTTATTATTATACAAATTATTATTAGTAGTAGTAGTAGAAGTAGTAGTGTTGAAAACATATTTTTTCAGGATTCTTTGACATATACAAAGCTAAAAAATCTGAATTTATAGAAATATTTTATAACAATGAAAAAACTTCAGTCACTTTTGTTGAATAAAAGTATTAATTTCTTAAAAATAATACTAACGCCAAACGTTTGAAATGTAGCACATTTATGTATAATCAAATATGTATTAAACTTGTATGATTAAAATCGAATAAAAAATTTAAAACATTAAAACAATTATTATAATTTTTTATATTTCTTATTGATGTAAATAATAAATCTAATTATTATTAATTTAATTATTGCAATTCATTTAAATCATTAATCATAATTAATTTGAAACCTTCCCCTCTATCCAACTCTCAATTTTGTCAATGACATTGAGATTTTCACTGAATAACAATTTAAATTGTGGTCTTTTGCTTGTATAATGCTGTCATATGCATTCAGAATTTCTGAATATAGTGTACACATCATATATATAGAGTCATGGCCAAAAATATTGGCACTCTTGGTTAATATGATCAAAGAAGGCTGTGAAAATTAATTGAATCACTCCAGACCCTTTAGATTCCCAGCTCCATGTTGGTGCTTCTTCTCTTCAGTTCACCTCACCCATCTTCTACAGGGTTCAGGTCAGAGTACTGGAATGGCCATAGCAGAAACTTGGTTTTGTGCTCAGTGACCCATTTTTTGTGTTGTTTTAGATGTTTATGTTTGGATTATTGTCCGGTTGGAAGATCCAAACATGTACACATGGGGTACTTTTATGACTGTGTTCACCAAACCCATCTTGAGTGTTTGCTGCTAAAAAGCTATTTTTTTAGTTTCATCTGACCGTAGAAGCCAGTCCCATTTGAAGTTCCAGTCGTGTCTGATAACTGAATATGCCAGAGTTTGTTTTTGGATGAGCTAGGATTTTCTTGAAACCCTTCCAAACAACATGTGGTGATGTAGGTGCAGTCTTACACTTTTTTTAAGGTTTTCTGACCCCGAGACTCAACTATTTTCTGTAATTCTCCAGATGTGGTCCTTGGAGAGTCTTTAGCCACTCAAACTCTCCTTCTCACCGTGCATTAGGACGATAGAGACACACATCCTCTTCCAGGCAGTTTCATAACATTGTATGTTGATTGGAAATTCTTAATTATTGCCCTGATGGTGGAAATTGGACTTTTCACTGCTCTGGCCCTTTTCTTAAAGCCACTTCACTAATTTGTGAAGCTCAATTATCTTTTACTGCACATCAGAAATATATTCTTTGTTTTTTCTCATTGTGATGAATGATTAAGGGAATTTAGGCTTTGTTTTGCCTCCTATTTATATTTCTGTGAAACAGGAAGCCATGGCTGGATAATGTCATGTTCATAATCACCCTGGAGTGCTAAAAATTGTGAACATGAAGGTATTTTACTCCTAATAATTTTTAGGGGCACCAATAATTGTGTCCAAAGTGTATTTGAGATTTTTTTTTTATTATCCAATGAAATGTTAGATTTTTGTGATAAAAAACATAAAAAATATAAAAAGGATTAACAATTAAAATAAATTTTCACAGCCTTCTTTGATTATATTTAACAAGGGTGCCGATATTTTGGCCATGACTCTGTATATATATATATATATATATATATATATATATATATATATATACACTGCATTCCAAATTATTATGCAAATTGATTTACATAAAACATTATTTTTTTTTTAATTAAACTAATTTAATGTGCCTTTTTATTCATCAATTCACCTGTGATAATTAGTCTTGCCAGGTGAGCATTAAAGATAAACAAGATGGACTTTCCACATTATTAAGCAGGATCATTTAGTTTCTCAATTGATGGGGTAACTCTGCCAAAAGCGCCAAAGTACAATGCCTTGGATGGTAGTGTGAAAACATTAGATAATTCACACTTAAGCATGATCATCAATTAAGCTGTGAAAGAGAGTCAGTGGCTGCTTAGAGCACAGATAGGGAAGGTTTGCCATACAGATGGTAGATTATGAGGAAGGTTAAAATGCCATTACAGCAAATTTGTTTCATGAAGCTGCTGGTGCTTCTTTTAGGAGTCATGAGCTCACAAGCTTGCAGTTGACATAAAGGAATGAGCATGTAATCAATCGAAGCTTGCAGTTGTAAACCTCTGGACCCATTTACATGAATAAACAGTCTTGTTTAAGCGGATGAGCGCAGTTGAAGGGCAGTGGGCGCACACCTCCATTGAAAGATGAACTGCAAACAGTCTAGTGTTTACTGATGAGTGCCGTGTTGGATGGTCCAGATGGATGGAGAAGGATGGTTAGTGTACACCACACACTCCGCCACTGAAGCCGGAGGACTGGATGAGCTAGGGTTTGAAGTGTGACAAAGCACTCTTGGCAGAATCATTGGTACCTTTGGTGTGAAAAGGAAGAACATTTGTGACTATCAGATGGCTGGATTTATCAACACACTCAGGGAATTATTAGAGACTGTCTCAGTACCGCAGCATGACCTCCCCCTATTGAAACCTTTTAGGTGTGAAATAAAGGTAGGGTGTTTCCATTAATTTGTTCAAAAGCAGCTCTGGGAGGCTACTGACATCCTGATAATTTCAAATAACTCTCAAAAAATTCAGTAATTTCAATGAAATATTCAAGAATATGTATAAAACATACATTTAAATATTTCTGTTAAAAGAATTTATTAATTGGTCCTTGTTATTACTAGTTATTAAAATATAACTAAAATATCAAAATTCATTCTATTAAATTCATATCAATAATACATTTGAAATATTCAAATTCAAATTCATTAAATTGTTAGCATTAATTGAATAAAATTTACTTGAAATTATTTATACATTATACACTGTTATTTGCATCGACTAATTAGGAAAATCAGAGAAAGATAACATTTGCATAATAATTTGGAAGGCAGTGTATATATATTACTTTTATGATACTTTTTTATCATTTTGAGCTTTACAACACTAGACAACATTCACTGTCATTACATTGTAAAGAGAAGCTTTTAATGCAGCCTTCCTTTATTCCACATCATAATTAAAGTCTATTACATTTATCAAGATAAACCAGAGGGCTTGCTTTGCTCACACTGAAGCAGATCATTTGAATTGTTTAGCTCGATTGATGTGCTGGGTAATCTTTGACACTCTTTGCTTAGAGTCAGTTTGCTGGAGCTGGAAGTGTGACCTTATGTTAATCCATTAAAGCGACTGGTTCATCAATTAAGCTGGAAGTCACGGTCAGCCACAACAAAGCTACACAACATATAGAGGAGAAAACAACAAAAGCGCTGGCCTGGAATCACCCAAACACACGTGCCACCAAGGTGTACATCCCTACGGTCGTTTTCCCACAATCCTCCATATCGTGTGGATGACCACTCACACGTCCGCTTCCGTGACAAGAGAGAGGGGAATCCGAGCATGTAATCAATCGATACTTGCTGGAAACCTCTGGACCCCTTATACTGATGCACATTGACACAGCGGCTAAAGCAGATCAATGAGCGCTCCAATGTGAAGGGCAGGGAGACGCACACCTCCATTGAGAAAGATGAACTAAGCAAAGAGAGAGAGACTCTAGTCACTGATTCCATCTGACTTGGCCGATGTAAGCAGCACCTATTGATTTTCCAATCAACTACAAGGCCAGGGTTCACACAAACGTACACACACACAAACACACTCCGCCACTTGAGCCGGGAAGTCCGCTACTCAGGAAAACTTCTACCTTGTTTGAACGCACACACAAAGCACTCTTGGCAGAATCATGTTGCTGCCTTTAGAGAGAATTTGATAAAGTGGAAAAGCATTTGTCCACTATCAGACTGGATTTAACACACACACACACACACACACACACAGGGTGGGAATTATTAGGAGGTTCTCAGTACCGTAGCTATAGATTCCCCTGAATTTTTTTTAGGACTGCAATACACTGTAGTGTCCTATACATTTTTTTTTTTTTAGAAAAGCATTAGAGCAGTGTTATTATTGATAATTAAATCTAAAATAAAACTATTACAAATTATTTTATGTAATTTAAAAAGTAGAAATTAAATATAAGTATTAGGTGAAAAATATATATTTAGAATATTTAAATGACAATTAGAAATGTTGCCTTGGTACCTAACTAAAATAAATTAAGTTTACGTATTAAAATAATTAAAACTGCAAAAAAAATTACAATAATTTTCGATTCCTTTCCATTACAATGGGTTTTCATATCAATGGTGCATATGTGATCAATCAGCTCCAAAACAAATACAAAATCTGAGCTAATTGAAAAAACAAAACAAGTTGACAGAAATATTTACTCCAACATTTAGTAATAATATATCATAAGTTAAATTCACGTGCAATTTTTGAAAGGCTGGTCATTTTTAACTGGGATCACCAAATTAGTTAAAGGATTTTCAGCACAACTAAAATCAAAGCAAAAACGGATAATATCAAAATAAAATTGCATTTAAAATATGACTAAAATATGTATACTATAAAAGTACATCAATTATACAAATAACACTGTTATAGGCAAAAATCCTTACAATAAACCATAACAGAACATAAAATCCTAGCATGAAAAGTAGCTAGCTTTTAACGTACGATAAGTTCAAACTGTTTATGCAAAATATGTTTTTCAATAAGTACGAACCAACATTTGTTCTCAATCTCAAATGTCGTGAGTCATAGCTTAATTTAGGCTGAATTTGCAACCGTATTAGTCATTCTCAGACAAACCTCCCGGACATTACCACCATGGAAATCTGTGTGTAATGTTGTACGCATACCATGTTAGATAATGTTGGGAATGAGTGAGAATCATCCATTCTGACAGTACAGAGCATTACGTGTCTTGATTCAGCTCCATTTTGTTAAATTGTCTTATTTTTTGGTTTCCACTCATCCAGACAAAATGGGAGATATTGAGAAAGGCCCAAATTAATTAAGACTGATTAACAGAGTTCTTTAAGACCATATTGAGAACAATTAGGGTAAGAATAAAATCAAAGACAGGGGCTTCCGTATTCATTTTAACACCTCAAATGTATACATAAAAAAAAAAAAAAATACACCACAAAGTCCTAAATCTATTTCGGAGATTGCGCTTAATTTATTATGCAGCCAGTAAGAGGGTCAACAATCTTTCATCCATTAAATCAAACACAAAAAATATATATTTATAGCCATATGAAACTGAGCATATCTGTACCTGGCCAGAATATGCAAGCCTAAAGTTGCTGAATGTCCTTCATCGGTTTCCTGACACCCATCCTGTCCACACCCTTTGAATGACAGAGCATATTTCCAATCTGCGGCAGCCACGTTGCCCCGCATGGACCTTTGGTCCGCACATGATGACTCTGATGGGGTTCCTGAACACTAAGGTTCACTGAATGGGAAGGAAGAAAACAGAGGTTGAATATTTTTATTAAATTACATTTTGCATTTGAAATTTTACATTTAATTAAAAAAAAAATTTACAGACTTCTTTCAAAAATTAAAAAATGAGATATCGTTTTCAGGTTATTGTATTTTATTGTGTTACAATATTTTGCACTGTCCAATGAGCGGACCTGACCTGACTTACATTTCACTACTGATTATATTCTGTATAATTGTGTATGTGATGAATAAAACTTGAATCCTTGAATCTTTATTTCCATCTAACACAACATCAACAGTCATATTAATAGCAGACCCAAGAGTAATACATTTAAAATAATAACACTTCAGTCAATAGTACACTAATTTAAATAAAATACAATTAAATTAAATAACAACAGTAATATTAATAGTTATATAAAATATTTCAATTTATTATTTGAGAAAAAAAAAATTCCAGAAGAGTGTACTTTTCTGTCAATAAAAAAAAGAATAAATAAACTGATCTGGGTCAACTGCATTAATTTTATTAAACATATAAGTGGATTGTGAGATGAAGATTGGATCTTTTCTGGATGCATGTTCAAGAGGGTGCCTTTTGCATAAAACCAAATCTGGAGGCACCTGACGACCGCACAGCCTCTGGAGCTGTCAGAAACATTTGCCCCGCTTACAAAAAAAATATCCGATGACTCCCAGAGTCCACGAGCAAATAACAGATGTTCACACAGGAGATCCTCCTCTGTTGTAGGTCAAATATTAAAGGAGGATTTCATTTTAATTTCAGGGACTCAATTTGCTTTGTGTCTTTCATCAACATCTATTTACTTAATTTCCTCCTCAAAGTAACATAAGACGCAGTGCAAGGGCATCACATGATCGGAAGGATGTTTTCACACAGTCGGGGATGTTTTCCATGGAAATCTGCAGCTTTTTCAGCCCCTCAAAAAAGAGACAATAAGAATTCATGAAATGTGGCAATCACCCACAACTTTGGCCCTGTCTGTCTATATTAAACCTGGTTATTTAATGGGTCATTAATAACGTTTTCTGGCTTCTGCAAGGATCAGTGTCCTTGTCTGATAGTTGTCATGAATCGTTGAGCCTAGTCATTATATTTCTTTCTTTCTTTCTCAATATTTAACTGGTCTATGAAAATATGTAAATGAAAGATGCTTGAGTAAGTTAAAACAGGCTCTGTATATTTACCCACTGTTAACCAACCAGCTTCTTACAGATGGGATTTGAATCAATAGAACAGATCAATAGAACTCCCTATTAAACTCAGGACTCCATACTCTACAAATAATCATTTATTCAGTCATTGATTGACTGCGAGTCTCGGGCTTTATTGAATTTCTAAAGATAAGCTAACTCAAAGCAGCCCTCTATTAGCTAGTTTTAGTTTCACCTCAACTCGGATTGTGCTACACCTGGTTGTGGAATGTTGTTTTACAGCAGTCGAAGGAGCGTAAACAAGCCAAAACATCTCTAAGGCTTCAATAATGCATGCGTAAAATTCACAGACGAATTTGCCGAACAACAATAGCAGATAGCATTTTTTATGGGCAAATGACTCTCCGTCTTTATGCGGCATCATTAGAATGTTACTGATGCCTGAATATACTCATTGGTTGCTTGGAAACGGGCTGACACAAGGGCTGGTGCTCTCTTTCTCCTTTTGCACACACCAGGAGGACTGAGTCCTGTATCACTATCGTTTAAATAATTAACTTGAGAGAAACCAAATACCGCATTTACTTATTCATGACGCAAGATGTACAAAAAAGGGGAACATATCTAAATTGAATAAGAATGAGGTGGGGAAAGGTGCTCATTAATATAATGGTAAAAAATAAATAAATAACATGACCTATCAGGAGGCAGGAAGCCAAAGAAACAAAGGGCTGAAAGAAAGGAAGAATCACGGTGTCACAGTGCACCTGCCAAACTCATTCGCACGAGGTCTGTGTTTAACCCTGGAGCTGACTTTAGACAAACTCAATACAGGCTGTAGGACACTCTCCATTAAACAGGCTACTGTGTATTTAGGATTATAGAGGTAATATAGTTAATATAGCACGGCTTCTGCTAAGCAAATTTCTACATTTAACTCGTCTGTATCCTCCTGTCAATTACCTGCTTCCCACTAAACTCAGATAGATAGATAGAAAGACAAACAGACAGACAGATACACTTACAGATAGGCAAGCAGACAGACAGACAGGTGGGTAGATGAATGGACGGGTGGGTGGATAGATAGATAGATGATAGATAGATAGATGGATAGATAGATAGATAGATAGATAGATAGATAGATAGATAGATAGATAGATAGATAGATAGATAGATAGATAGATAGATAGATGGATGAATAGATAGATAGATGGATGGATAGATAGATAGATGGATGGATTGTTGGATGGATGGATGGATGGATGGATGGATGGATGGATGGATGGATGGATGGATGGATGGATAGATAGATAGATAGATAGATAGATAGATAGATAGATAGATAGATAGATAGATAGATAGATAGATAGATAGATAGATAGATAGATTGAAGTATGGAGAAGCAGACGGAAAGAAAAATCCGGATGGATGGATGGATGGATGGATGGATGGATGGATGGATAGATACAGACAGACAAATAGATGAAAAGCAGTTAGGTAGAAAGAAAGAAAGAAAGAAAAGAAAGAAAGAAAGAAAGAAAGAAAGAAAGAAAGAAAGAAAGAAAGACACACATATATAGCCTGCCTATGTATACAGGAATACGAGGACACGAACAATTGACATGCTAAGAATTGAGACACTGTAAAAGGCTAAATGAAAAATGAACAGTGAGTGCAAGGAGGAATACACACACTTATATGAAGCCCTCATATGGAGATTTTCATAAATGTAGAGCTATCCACACAGGTGCCCGTGCTATTATTGGCACAGGATCAGCATGCAGGAGAGTGAGAGAGGAGAGAGAGAGAGAGAGAGAGAGAGAGAGAGAGAGAGAGAGAGAGATGCATGGGGGGGGAGGATGGTGTCATACAGTGAGCTGTCAGCTGTCATCATTCTCCAGTGCCACCTGAGACATTCAGCGCCACACCCTGCCCCTCCTATCACCGTACCCATGGTAACCCCTCAGTGCCAGGATCTGATTGGCTGTTGAGGGAGCCCCAGTGTTGGGTTACTCAGGGCTCTGTGTGGGTTGCTAGGTCCACTAGCAGTTTTGCTGCATCTCAGCACTTAATTGATTAATTAGTGTAATTATTTGAGGCGAAAGTCACCCCCGTCTTGTCGCCGGTTGGTAGGTAATGCATTCCATCCTCTGAGACTTTAATGTTAATGTGGGTAAGGTGGAAAAAGTAGCGTGTGCCGAACTCGCCTGGTTACGATTTGAAGAATCGTTCAAGCCGACTTTATTTATAAAGAATAAAGGTGAAAGATCGGCGTTGCTCGATGGGGTTATTTCTGGGAAATTCAGAGTATGTGTCCGTGTATGTGTGTTTGTGTGTGTGCGTGTGTGTGAGATGGGAACTCTAGCTTAGAGGACAGATGGAGACTGGGAGACAGGAGGGACACTGGCACTGCGCAGGCTGGCATAAAAGTGAGTGTGTGAGTGTAGGGAGGTGTATGGATATCCCTCGCTGTTGCTGGGTGGCCAGCCCCGCTCACGAGCTGTGACCTTGGCACAGAGTAGGAGGGTCAGTCAGCCAACTGTCTGTAGCGTCGTGTGCCCGTCTGTGCACTGCTTTTTAAAGCAGCCAGGTCAACAGGCCCAGCCACTGGGACATCCATTTGGCACTTACATTCTTATTTAGGTTAGCAATATGGCGGCCGCTACTTCTGCTGTTTATTGCAGATGTTAAGTTAAGAGCTCATGTTCCACCTGTAACGTCACGCACCCCTCTGCCCCAGCTACTGCGTTGACTATGCTCTTTTCTCAGAGCAATATGGTCTGCAAAGAGATGCTGATGAAAACTAAAGCCATTTCATTCGTTCAGGGTACAATTGTGCATGGTTACACTTTATTTTAAGTTCCAATTATTGCTACTAGCAAACCATTAACTATGACTTTTGCCTCAATAAACTACTAATCTTCTGCTATTTAATAGTTAGAAAGGCAGTTGCTATATTCAGGTATTAGGGATATAGAATATGGTCATGTAGAATATGTGCTATATAGTATTAATAAACAGCCAATATGTTATTGATAGGCATGCAAATACGTAACAAGTTCAGAGTAAAAACTGGTCCCTATACGTGTGCATATTATCGTAAGGATATACACAGGATCAAAAGATTAAGCACCAATAAAATGACTGTTAATAAAAAAGTATAAGGAGCTGCCATTTAATACACATCAAACTGTAAGAGAAATAATCAGAACATCACAGATGAAAGTGTTGAGAATGATCCTAAAGAAAAAATAAGCTCAGAAATCCACGTGACACGTGGAATATTCTTCTTTTTAAACTTCCAAAGTATGAGGAAAATTGAAATATAATGAATAAATCACAACATGGATTTTATATCAAAGTAAAAATACAAAGTTTGTGGCCGGTTAGATTTTTATGTTATATCTTATACAAATTGTATGTTAATTTTGTGCATTTACACCAGTACATTGCCAGTAATATAAAAAAATCAATATTTTTTTACTTTATTCAAATTTAAAAATTACTTTATTTTAATATTTTGAACTAGTAAAAGTTGTTACAAAAATTGTGTTGCTTAATATTTAAGAACAAATCTGTATTTGTATTTGTTTTTTTTTCCCCAGAATTCTTTAATGAATAAAAATAAAAACATAATTTATTTTAAATGCAAAAATGTTCTGACATTATAGATATAACTTATGACAGTAAAAGTATTAATATAAAAATATGAATTTATTTTATATTATTATATATTCTTATAAAAGTATTAATTTTACTTGGCAGTGTACTGTATATACTAAAACTAAACACAAAAAGGTTGTGTGTACAAATATATTTATTTATATTTATATTTATTAAGAAAATGGCACTGTCCACCAGCTATTGACATAATTATGGTTTTATATATAATGACTAACCAAGTTTTGGTCACACTAGTAACTAACTATTAACAACGACTTTTGCCTCATTAAACTTCTAATGTTCTGCTTATTAATAGTTAGTATGGTAGATGTTAAGTTTAGGAATTGGGAGGGTTAAGGGATCTAAAATATGGTCTTAGGAATAAGGCATTAACATGTGCTTTATAAGTACTAATACATGTCAATATGCAATTGAAATGCATGCTAATAAGCAGCTATTTAATAGTGAGAATTGGTCATGTCCTGTTCCTTGTGAGATCTGACCAAAAACTTTTGGTTAACCTCTGTTTGCCAACCTCTCCTTTTCTCACTGCACTACACCATCATATAAATGCATTACGTAGATAGGCAGATGGACAGATGGATGGATGGAATCATGTCTCACCTGCTTTGACACGGATGCTAGGGCTGCGGATCTTGCCGGCCTGGTTCTCGGCAGTGCAGAAGTAGTCATTATCATGAATGAAGCTGTTGAAGGCAGAGGGGGAGAAGGGGTAGAGCTGCAGCGTGCCGTTGGCGTGAACGTGGCGGATGTGTGGCACGTCGTAGATGTCGTCGCCGGTGGCCAGGTACCAGCGGAGGACGGCGTGGGGGGCGCCACCCGCAGGACAGGGCAGGGACACCCCCACTGAGCTGGAGAAGGTCACTCTCTGCAGGGAAGCATTCACAAAGTACAGCCGCGTCGAGACCACATCCTCGCTGTGCACTGGAAGAGAGACAACATGGTCAGTCGCGAAGTGACCAAAGAATGTATTCTTCAAATCAACACCTGGCCAGGCAAAGGGGCCAATGCATATTTGTACCTTTGGGTTACTGCACTTTGAAATCATAAAAGAAGCAATGCGTGTCATTCTGGCAAACTTCCACCTCACATTCATGTCTGGTAAAGTGCACATCATGCTCTGATTGGATTATCCCAGAGACATTCCCACTGGGTCAGCACAACTCAATTCAAATTTAGAAATCAATCACTGGATTGGGAAGATGATGTAACCAAAAATGGTCCTTTATCTTATTATTTGCCTGTCGTTTACCTAGTGCACCATCTATATAGGGAAGCTAAGGACAGCTAGTCACTACAGTAGCAAGTTGCAACTGTTTCCTAAAGCTGCAGTTACTTATACCGCACATCCGGTGTTCGGGACAAGTTGGTTAGACATATCTTATGTCAACACTGAGATTCTTAACTACCATAGTATGATGCATCATTGGAGAAATTAAATATTGCAGCTAGTCACAACTGTTTCCCAAAGTTGCAGCTATTTTGTAGTACGTCCACTGTTCAGAACCAATTATTTTAACATATTTGATGTTAACATCGCAACTGATGTTTAATTACCATAATGTAATGATACATCATTGAATAGATTTATTTCCCAAAGTTACAGTTATTTTGTCACACATCCGTTGTATAGAACAAGATGGATGAATTTATTTAATCTTGACGTCACAACTGATGCTTAAGCCATAGTATGATACATCATTAGAAATATTAAATAACTCTATCACAATGCCACAGATATTTTGTTGCATGTCAATAATTTGGAACAAGTTGGTCAAGAATGAAACAATACCTGTGTCATTTCAAAGGCTGTATTTGTTGGCTGCATTGTTAGCCAACTATGGTTGTATTTTCTATCATTGGCACATTCACACTCTCTAACAAAACTATGTTGACATCCTCTTGATAAACTGAAAGATGTAGATTTAATCTATACTTCTAACCACAGGTCGAGAGCTGTAGTTCCAATACTGTAAGCGAATATTAATTGAAACTAAAATCTTTGAACTATCCTGATAATGACATAAATGTCAACCATAGTTGGCTAATTATACTTTTGTAAAATGTACCCAATATTCTTTAGTATCTTAGTCAGGTTAGACGCCATACTTAATTTAACATGGACGTAAACACGGCTGTGAAGGACAGACTTGAAACATGTTCACACCAAGGATGATAACTATAAAGACCAAGGGCGTAGGTTTGCTTTCCATATTATTATTATTATTATTATTAAAATGTATTTGAAAAGGGACCATGTACAATTTTAACATAAATGTTTCCATTATAATGTAACCGAAGTTTTGGTACACGTAATTAACTATTAACATGCTTTTGCCTTCATTACTTCTAATGTTCTGCTTATTAATATTATATGTAGATGTTAAGTTTATATATTAATATATATATATATATATTATAAAACTAACATGTTTAAAGACAATAATTACACAATTATGATTGAAATGCATGCAATAAGCAGTATGAATAGTATGAATGGGTGTCTGGGTCCCTTAATCACAGTTCACTTTATGTATCATATAAAATTAGTAATCGAATTGGACAGGATGATGAAAGTCTACCTGCTGTTGCTGTAGTAACGAAACTCGTGAGCATCGAATAGAATGATAAAATGAAGCTGTTGACACCCAATCAGAATCAATCCTGATATAATGATTGTGGTTAGAGAATTGCTGTGGCCAGACGAGCATGTATGACACAACAATGCCTGGATTAACCCCCATTCTTGTGATTCTCATTGTGTTCGAGAGAATAATGGTGACATGCTACCATGGCATTAAAGTCAATGGAGTACCTATAAGCTTCCACATGCTGAACAGACAGCATCACAATATATAAAAATAAACATGAAATTGGAATTCATACCCAATAACACTAAATATTAAATGAACAGTTCACCTATAAATGAAAATGCAGCTTGTTTTAATGCAATGAAAGTCTCGATTCACTTTCATTTTATGGAAAAGAGTAGCTTGAACATTCTATAAAATATCTTTCTTTGTGTGCCATGCAAAACAGTAGGTCAGATGGGTTTCGAAAGACACAAGAAGCTATTATATTAATTTAATTACTATAATAATGTTATTCTTAATTTTGACAGTTATAGGCCACTCCATTTAAAGGCTTACAAAAGACAATATTAATATTTATTTTAATGAAATAAAATAAAAAATCATGCAAAACATTAAACTAAATACATGCAAAACATACAATGAAAAACATGAACAAGTGATGCTAGAGAATTGAAAGGCTGAGATTAGAGCTAAATCTTTTACTGGGTAAAGTGGGGGTTTGGATTCTTTCTCTCTCCATCCATCACTCTCTCTCCCTCTCTTTTTATATTCCCATAGAACATGAAGGGATATGTTATGTGATTGGAATTTGTACGCCAGACGCAGAGAATTAAATCCATATAATCTCCTTTCACATTTAACACACACAGAGCCTTCCTGGCCTGATAATCGCAGCACGGTGGAGGGCCTCTATCACTTCCCCTCTCACTTTGCCCTGTGGGGAGGGCAGACTACGGAGGTGGGTGCGAGCCAGGGGCAAGAGTCCAGACAGGACCAGGTTTAGAGTGTGCATAGCGGTAGGTTAGATAGAGGGCTGAAGTGAATGGATGTGCCATCAGGAGTCACAGGTTGCATAGGAATGAAATAAAATGATTTCATTGTTAACGCTTTGTATGAAAGGCTGGACTACATTAGAACAACTTCCAGACTGGCAATTCTCAACCTTTAAGTCCCATACAGTCTCCAAATTCCCATACAGTCAAGATTATTATTTAAAAGACTGCCTACACAGCTATGATGTTTTTATTTCTGCTGATACAGTTTTATTAATGTTGGCTGTTAAAACGTTTATATAATTTAAATGTGATTATGTGATAATGTCAATATTATATATATATATTTTTGTTGTTAACAATAATATGCTATTCCTTTTTAAAAGGAAGAAAACATTTTTCACTCTATTTATAACCTATAATTGTTTAAAGGAAACACAGCATGTGTAAACATCTCTTAGGAGTGGAAATGAAAATGTTTTAGATCCAATTAGATGTCAAATTAAAATATTGTACATTTTTCCTGGTTACCTTTAAGGGACATGGTGGTGGGAAAAATTTGGGGTGCGTGGAAAAAATTTGGGGTTGGAGGAAAAAATATTGTTCATATGTTTTGCATTCTCTCCAAACTTTTGCTTTCTTTTGCAAATATATTTGCGTTCTCTTCCAAAACAAGTTGGGTTCGGACAAAAACTTCCCAAGGTCCCAAAACCGTGCCTTGAACTAAGCACTGACTGTATTCCATCATACTTGAGTCCAAGTTCAAAATGAAACTCTATGAACCACTCCATTGTGAACATACCAGCTGTGACCACTAAAGAAAACAGGAAGAGTTTGTTCGAACTCAACTGGTTTTGCGAGAGAAAGCAAACATATTTGTAAGAGAATGCAAAAGTTTTGCGAGGGAATGCAAATATCTTTGCGAGAGAACGCACAAGTTTTGCAAGAGAATGCAAGTATCTTTGCGAGAGAACACACAAGTTTAGCAAGAGAATTCAAAATATTACAAAATATGTTCTCAAAACAAAACAAATCTGCTTCAAATATATTCTCAAAACAATATATTGAAAATATATTCTCAAAACAAAACAAATTTGCTTCAAATTTTTCTCACCACCATGTCACTTAAAGGGCTCCGTAGCAATCAATCAATCAATCAATCAATCAATCAATCAATCAATCAAATACATAAATAAATATTGGCAAGAATTTGCATTTTAATTCATAATTAAAAAAATATAATATATATATATATTATTTATTTATTTAATTCATGCATTTATTTATTTATAAGTAACTTGAGAATGATTTTGCCCCCTTGAAAGTTTACCGAGGCCACCTACTGGGCCATGACAAATCCCCCTCCAGTTGAGAACCGCTTGACTAGACTGAGCATTGCTGTGCATGTTGTCTTTCAATGTAGTGCCACAGTTGCACTGACAAATCTAGGATTTGAAGCAAATGTTTGACCCACGCTTTTGTGTAAAGAACCTCTGGGATCCAGCATTAGAGTTAAACAGCAAAGATTCCTGTCATGCTCAAAATGGAGCAGTCCCTGGCTGCCGTCAGCCTTAAGTGCTATTTGGGACAAGAGCAGAGTGCACTCTATCCTGGTTTCTGAGCTGTGTCAAATATAATTCCGAGAGCCCTTTTCAGGACCACGGATAGTGACTGAATGCTCCCTAAACACATTTCAGCACTATAGACAGCGCCAATCTTCACCCCTCCACGGAAATGGAAACTTAAAACTAAGCATAAACAAACATCTGTTAATCTCTAAAAGCTCTTTTAAGAATATAAAACATCTCTCTTTTATTATTGGACAAACAACAGCAAACACCGCCCCGCTCGTGGCAAAAGAAAAGATAGACAATAGTGGAAAGCCTGCATGACAACACATCAGTTCACAGTAGATCTGAACAAAACACAGCAACACTGGGAAATATGGTCATGGTCTTATTGAAATGGGATGAAAAACAGGTCAACTGGTTAGTCCCCCTGCCCCCCACCCCTTTTTGCCTTTTCAGATTATAGCCTAAAGCATAAACCCCCATAATAAAGATTACAATATCTATAATCTCACATTGAGGTTCTGGGTAAGGGGTTGTGGATCCAAAAGGGACAGCCTAGGGATATTGCCCCACTGTCTGGGTGATGGTGGTGGGGAGTCTGAGGTAAGGAGGGCAAAAAGGAAAAGCTTGAGAGCAGGACAGCTGCAGTTTGTCCTCCACACCAACAGGTGTCACTAGTGGGATAATGAAAGGAAAATGCTCCCATTCTGAGTTCTGGGCTACCACAAGACCTCTGGTCATAGGATCATAACACTTTTTGAGCCAATAACCTGAGCTGTACATGGCATGTGATTGATTGCCATAAAGGTGTGATCACATTTACCATTGCTCTGCCAAATTTTGTGAGAAAATTCCAGTCATTTCAATATGAATCATTGCTATTGTGAGTTCTGTGAGTGCAAAAGTGTTGGTCACAGGAATTTGCCACACCAACCAAAATAAATCTGCTTCGTTTTAAAGTTTTTGAGATATGTTTCATACATTGCTACACTATTAACTGTGGAAGTGTGTGACCGCTAGTGTGACTTCACCTTATAGCTGCAGAACATTATGTCATTATAATGCTGATTGGTACAAAAACAAGCATAATTCCAAACTCTTCTATCCTGAGCTTTCAATTTTACACTTGTAAGAGTGAATAAACAAATTAAGTCACAGGTAAAACCTAATACAATCTAACTTAATATTAGCAATATTTCTGTTGCTTATGAAAAAAAAATGTCTGAAAACATGGCTACTTTTAATGGCCACAAAATAAGACAAACATTTTAGAACTAGAAGTACAAAAAATAAATATGTCCAGGTAAAAGATGATGTATGGTCACCCTAATCAATGTGGTCAACGAAAATGCATTTTGAGTGAATACATTTGTTGATACCATGCATGAAAACAGAAGAAAACAAACGGAATACATCAGCATCAATATCCACACAAACCATGCGAAAATTGTTGACTTCTATGTCCAAGGACTTCATATGTCCATGGACAATTGTTGAGACATTTAGGGTAGATGTTCAGTAATTTAGGAGGGTCTTAAGGAGAAAAAGAAAGGGCAATGAGATAAACCAATTTCTTCTCTCTTTGTTCTGAGATGACTTCCGTGTGAGGGCTAACGAAGCCCTGCAGCTCCTTACCATTCTCGTTGCCATATGCCAAACGAGGGAAAGGGCTGGGAATGCTGAAATGCTCCATTAATGATGCCCGTTATCCCTATCTATCTGTCTAACTCTCAAGATGGACGCTTTATTATCCACCTCCTTCCTCAAACCAAAAAATTCCTGCTTAAAAATGTCTTTGCTCATCATTTCTTGTTGTTTTCCTTCCTTTTCACCATCTCTCCCTGTTAATCGCCTTCCATTTTCCTATCTCCCATCTTTCTCTTTATGTGGTCCTTCTTCTTGCACATTTGCACAACATATACATACATACATACAAAATGGCATTTTAATATGTATTGCGGACAGCCCAGGCTTTTGCCAATGGTGAGCAGCTATGCATAATGCAGCTCTCTCAGTCGCTCATCTGCATTTGGTTAGACTCTCTATCGCATACACATGCATGGATCTTCACACCCTGTTCCCAAAGAAATCTACACACAATCTTTATTTCGATTACTGTGTCTCACCTACATAAACATGTCTAAATGCAGATGCATATTTTTTGGGCATGCAACTGTTCAGCAACAAAACGATTTAACCATACATTTGTCTCCGAGCCTCCCAATTAATTTATTCGCAGATTGTTCAAGGGCCATTTCCGCTGTCAAGCCTGTCTGTATCGCGCTACAATGCCGCATATTTTTTTTACAGCTTTCAGTGTCATAATGTTTTCTTTAACCTTTTAAAATGACTCATGAGATTAAGAGAGAGAGGAGCTGACTTTCTTCCTCCTTTGTTTTTTTATACCTTTCCTCAGACAAGCCACTTATCAAACCGATAATCCTTTATGCACAGCGCCAAAAAAAATCTATACTACAGGTGCTGAGTAACTTCCAGTTGAATCTAAAGTCAGCCCTACACTGCACTCAGTTATAAATGGGTTTACGATAGCAACAATGAGGTGTGTCTGTGTGTGTGTGTGTATGTGTGCATGTCAGACATTTCTGTATAGCTAGGCTGAGGAGGACACATGTACACTTATGTTTAGATTACATTTGTTCTGGTATATTAGAGTACATCTTGCCTGCCACTGTTGTCCCTGTGATTGTTCAGTGCTTTGCGTGAGTGAGCTCAAGTGGATTGGAAACCAATCGCATGTAACCTCCCACATTTGTATGGCAATCTCTTTGAGAAGAGAGTGACAGAAAAGTGGAGGAGTAGAAGAGGTATATATCTATACATTTGGCTATATAATTAGCATTTTGCATACATCTAATAAATCAAAAATATGATAGTGTAAGAGCGTGAGGTTGGTAAATACAGTTCGAAATGCATTAGGGGTTGAGTTTTGAAATGGGTAAGGGATTTAAACTCCTTTATTTTCACGTTACTGCAACGTCAGGGGGAAAAAAGGAAATACAATCAGCATTTGCAGAATTAGCTCAGACTTCAAAGGTTGCATTTTTAAAAGAGTCAATACAATGTGAATTGTACTAAATCTCCCATGTTTTGGGTAGTTTATAAACTGTAGTTTAAACACTTCATATACTGCCCTCTTCTGGCCATTCTTTACCTCTAATTAAAATGCTTGTATATCATAATCTGCAACAGGAGCTGCAGGAATCTGAACTTATGTGTTACCTGTGTTTTAGAGAAATTGACTGGAAGCTAAAATGACAAATATGAAACCATAGTGAAATTTACTAAACATTTTGAAGAACGTAACCATCAGAGATAATCATGTCTACACACGATTGACTGGGGAGTGTGGGAAATGGGGAGTATTGTAACACAAGGCGAGTAAGTTTAAACAACTGTGACTCTGGACCACAAAACCAGTCATAAGTAGCACAAGTATATTTGTAGCAATAGCTTATAATACATTGCATGGGTCAAAATTATAGATGTTTCTTTTATGCCAAAATCACTAGGATATTAAGTAAAGATCATGCTCCATGAAGATATTTAGTAAATTATATACCATAAATATATCAAAACGTAATATTTATTTCATTTTGGACAACTTTAAATGTGATTTTCTTGTGAAATGTGAAAAAACAAATTCTGGCATCAAAACAGACTTTCAAATAGTTGTATCTAGGCCAATATGACCATATCTATCCTAAATGTTATTTATTCAGTTTTCAGATGATGTATAAAAAAAGGACCCTTATGACCCTATGTCAATAATATTATTAAGTATGAACATAAAATAATAATAATTCTAGCCATTTATAATATAATCTATTATAATGTTAATGGTTACTAAAAATCATATTCAAATCAGCGGATTCTTGTTTATTTGATCCATTTTAATCGACATGCATTCCTAAACTACTAGAGGGTTCATTTGTAAATTAACATACTATATCAACATGTAATAACATATTAAAGTTTTACACACACACACACACACATACACACAACGTGACGTTTTAAACAAATCATATTTCTTTGCGTGAGTGATTATATTTGTGATCTTTACATCTCTGATAAAAAAGATATAGACAGTTGTGTTGTTTTCCAGATTGTTCGCAAAGGAACGCGGCAAAGCGCTAGAGCAGCGTGCTGTTGCTATGGTTACCTCCTCAGGCTACTTCTGTTCGTGAACGACTAACAGTAGCTAACTTGTGTGGTTACTAACGAGTTAACTGCAACGATATACAAACACACACACACACACACACACAAGGAAGAAGTAGCCTACTTGGTTTTCGAGCTCAATCCTTGATTGATTGGATATCGATTGGATGATTCGTGCTTTATAAATGAGTCAAATCATAATTCGCGTCCTGGCACTGACAGGGGATCCGTTGCCTTGCGCATGTTGTCCAACTGGATGGACAAGTGGCCCTGACGCGCCGCGTGCAGCAGGTGCTCCGGAGTGTTTGCTCACGTGCTTAACTCACCGGCTCACGAGCTCTGAAAGGAGAACAGCGGTCACCTGTCGAAGCGGAACGCCAGAGTGACACGTAGATTTTTATTTTGACCGCACTTCAGATGAAATGGCAGGTGGAGCAGCGGGGTGTGATTTTAGTTGGAGGGAGAAATAGCTCGTCGCTTAACCCAGTAAATCTCAACGGTTACATTTGTGGCGCCAATTTTCTTCTGCGTTTGAAGGGTCTGATGTATTTAAAGTGATGTATTTTACACATAGTTCAGTCTGTTAAGAGTGTATATGGATATTTTGCATGTCTGGTGTAAACAGTCACAGCTATATAGCCTATAGTTTCATAAAAAGAAACGTAAAAAAAGAAGAAAATAAATAGGCTATAGACTGATAATCGTTGATAATCATGCTCCCCCCACACAAACACATTTCCCTATATTATACATTTAATCGTGATATTTAAATACTTATTTAAATATTTATTTATGAAACACATACTTGATGAAACTTTTCAAAAAATGTTAAGTGTATGTTGGACTATTAAATGAGTGAAATTATTTAGCTAGGAAAAGCTTGGTTTTAAAAATCAATTCAGGACAGTCATAAAAATCTCATTCTCAAGTAGACGAAAAGTTCAAGTACAGATTACTACAGTTTATGAGAGTAACGTGTTTATATCTGTGACTCATGCTGCTGTCACAAAATGATTTACTCTTTATTTTTATTCAGGAAATATCGTATTATAATGAACGCAAAGTGTCTCCCGGCAAATTACATACAAAGAAGAGGGAAGCAGGTGTATATGACGAGTATAACGAAGCAGAGAGATAGACAGACCAACAGATATATATATATATATATATATATATATATAGAGAGAGAGAGAGAGAGAGAGAGAGAGAGAGAGAGAGAGAAATAAATGGAGTCCTTATGGCCAATGACCTGATTTACTTTTGGAGTGGGGGATGCGGTAGATCTCCTACTAATTGCGCAGCTGGGAAGAACAGGGGATTTGATGAGGGTGGGGTGGACCAATTTTGCATATTTCTATGAGGGGGAGACCGGGTGGGATAGAGGTGTCCTGATGTGAGGAGCAGGTTTGACATTGCGAGCAGTTTGGAGGTGAAAACGCAATAAAGTCGGCAAATTAGTAAAATATTTCTGATATTTCTGTTATTGTTGATGTTAGATATAAAAAAGCAAGTTATTATTATTATTATGACTCACTCTAAAAATGTCTGACGTGGCAAGCTCTTTTCAATCACATTTTAATTTAGGCAAATGTTCAGAAAATCGGATCAGACCGGATAATATCGCAGCCACCACACAAATGTGAGGACCTGACGACTGCTGATCCTTAAAATAAATATATGACAGAGACAGATACACACACGCGAACACACACTGCCTACAGACCCTTTATTCATTTTTCAATATCATATGAAGCAAATCTGTCATAAATAAAATTAAGTTTAACAAATGTTTCTTAAAACGTTTTGTTTAATTTTCTTAACAGATTTGAGATCTATCACACTGAGTGTACGCAACATCTGGATAATATCATGAATGAATTCTAATATATATATATATATATATTCCATATTCCATATGAAGCCAACACGATTAAAAAAAACTATGGCATCATTGATCAGTTTAATAAACATTGCTATTTGCTATTATTATTAATAATAATAATAATGGTTATTATTTTTAATCAAATTATAACTCCCATGCAAATAACAATGGAAATGTCCACAAACAATGCTGCAGCATCCCTCGGAGCCTTTTTCGTTTTTATTTAGTTGCATTTCCATATAAAGACAAGCTGACACTCGAGACGGCAATTTACCCTGGATCCGGTTTCCCAGACCGGGGTTCAGGTGTGAAGGCAGGGGGGTAATATACTACAACTTGTCCGGGTCACGATAATGCATAATAATACATTTAAAATGACTGATAATTGCTAACCAAAAAAACGACTACGATGTGTTCTTATGACAACATACAAGTATTTCGGAAAATTTGGGGAAAATTCATTTAAAGGGAAATGTTTCTACATTCCTTAAAAGTGGAAAAGATGGAGGCGCGGCCCTCTCGGAAAAAATACGCAGTCCTAATGCATATGCATGTATGATAATTGATGTGCGTTTTACATGTCCTATCGACGGTGTCATCAGGTCTCAAGATACAAGATAAGAAATAGGCATATATATGTGAAAATGACAAAACATACAATATAAACTATGAGCACTAGAAAATAAAAAGCCAAAAACATTGCAAAAAATAAGTTTGCGACCTCCGTATCCCGTTTTTTACGCACTTTACGCCCTACTGCACCCTTCCTCCCTCATAAAAGAACACACACAAACATACACAATCACACATAATCACACCACAGTTCTCTTTCACAAACCCTCTCCCTCTCTCTCACACACACACACTGGGAGAGAGAGTATAATTCTGACCTTACATCCTCGAACAAATGACATTGTAAATTCATATATATATATATATACAATCTAAATGCCTTCTCAATTCTAAAGCATCAAAACTCAAGCACTGTTAAATGAGTCAAAACATTTACATTGTAACTGTTTGTGGGTAAATAATAATTCATACTTGATAAATAAATATCAGATAAAGAACACCCCAAAATAGACGCACACGTTTGAAAAGTGGTTTCATCCAGAAATATTTTGTAGGATAATTTTAGGGAAAAACAAATTATGAGCAAAAACTGAAAGCGTACATCCAAGGCTGGAGGGTGAGGGAAGGAGGGGTATATATGCGGTGATATGTCAAAAACAAAATTGTTGAGTAGACATCACGAAAAAAATGATGCGTATAACTATACAGAATGAGAAAATAAATAACCTTAATTATGATTGCAATAAACCACAACTTTGTTTTGCATTTATACAAATTTGAATGTGCCTTATCAAACCCACCATCAGCACAGCCAAACCAGGAATCTATTGGCATAGAAAATGGAGGACCACTAATTGCACCAGTGCTAATTGGAAATGAGGCTGCATATGCCGTTCTATTTTTCTCAGGATCTATGCAGATATATTCATTCTCTGCCACAAAAACACGCACTTTTATTACAACATGCCTGTTATTCTTTTCCCTAAAGGCATAAGCAGCATGTTACTACTATAAACAACGAACAGACATATTAAAATCCTAGGAAATTTACGTTCTTATTCGAGCCCAGTAAAAAAGCACAAGCGCAAACAAATTCACACCTCACTAACCAACTCTACTTTTCCCACCCAGCAAAGTACAAACAGAAGGCCAAAGGTGTATAGTAAATGCACACGACCGATGCAAAATCTAATCTCGTTCTACATATTCATAACTCAACAGCATATTCATATCTTGCATACAAATCATGCTATCTCCCCCATCTTTGCGCACGGGGACATGCAGATCCTACAGCCTCATAATCTCATGTTCGTGGTTAATCACCGACTAGATAAATAATTTCTCACATGTTAAGTAACTAAAAACATTTCTGAACGAATTTGAATTAGTTTTGGAGCGAAAAAACTTCTTGAAATCCAGATATGTAAGAGCCCAATAAAATAACGCTGAATGTCTATTCAATAAACTTTAGAGCGCGATTTTGTGCACACATATTTACACTTAATTTAATTTAATGAATTGTGACGTTTTATTTCAACAATGTTATAAGTAAAAAAGCAGTAAAAATAAACCGACTACATACCTTCTTGAAAAGAATACAGCAGGAGTAAAGTTACCAGCCACATGCCATAAATAGCAGGTATATTTCTCAGGAATGTTTTGCAATCCCGACGTGTGCACTGTGCAGTATTCGGCCAGGCGAGGCTCCGTGCAGGAGTGGTGACGATGCTCCCCGGCGATCTCTCCAGCCCTAGTCCCGGACTCGCCAGCGCCGAGAAGTGGGAAGATTTTGGTCCCGCCTCTCGTACCCTCCCCTCCGCGGGACCGTCATCCGAGCGGCCCCTCCTTCGGTAGTCTAATGGTACGGAGAGTTGGAGAGGCGCTGATGCGGGGCCAGAGAGAGACGCGGCGAGGACGGCGCGGAGTTTTGTTGGTGGGGGTGGGTTGAGTACATCAGAGAAGGACAGGACTTAAAATGTTGTTGTTGTTGTTGTTGTTGTGAGCGGTCCACGTGGCTAGAGACAGCCGGGGCATTCGGTGGCACTCAATGTTACCATAGCGCACCTGGAAACTAAATGGTTGCTTTTTACGCACGGTGGATCACTTTTCGCGATGACAACGGCTTACCTTTTGCCGCCAGAAATGTTGATGCAACGCTGCTGAGAAAACAGTTTGAACCTTGTCCTTTCACCCAGCGCGATTTGTTGGCTGGTTTTAGGCACTTTTCAACGGATGAAGAAGTCCAGACTGGGAGACCACCTTAAACCATTTAAAACCCACGGATCACCTCTAAGCTATTTTTTAAAGTTCGTGCAAGTGTTGTGCGTAAACCCTCCGCGTATACGTTCTTTTATGTCACTGCTCATTGAGTGACACGCGTGCGTCCATAGAGAGTGCACGAGACCCAGTCACCGTCTCTATGTGCGTTAATGTGTGCGAGTGAATGAGAACGCGTGCTTCAGAGGCGCACCGTGGAATGTCTGAATCGCCGGCATTGTTCCGCGCTCAAAATGAGAGGAATGACATGTGAGGGGCGTATCGTGTATTGTCTCGAGTGGCGGATAACGCTCACAGACCACCCTGGCTTTCTCGGTCTGGTGACAGTGTCTTTCTACACCACCCACGTCTGCAAAAATAAATATGTATATATGAATATATTTGATAAAACAGCGGAAAGTGCAATTGGACAGCATTGTTAAAACACTTATAATTCTGATAAAACAAATATGTATAGCGTGTGACAGGTTTGGTATGTGGGAATTGGCAAACCCTTCATCTTAAAAGGACGAAATAATTATTTTGACAATGATACGTAACAATGCCAGAGTACATGTCTGGGTGTACAATTACTGCATGTCACACTACCCCCCAGGGCAACTTAAGAAATTACAACAATGTGTAGAGTGTTAGTCTGCAACCAATGGTTACAGTGTTTGGCTTGATGGTTCCGCTCCAGCGCTCTCTGGCTTCACACACCCACATTTACTTCGGGTAATTATTGAACTGTAACGTGCTGTACTGCTATTGATTACAGGCTATGTGCAGCCCTGTCAGAGAATCAACCGATACAGAAATCCATCACATTGATGTGTGATTCTACACATAATTACAGTGATGTATCCCTACCCAGCCCAAACACAGGCTATGCCTGGCCAGTCGGCAACCGAGCAGTTCATCTTATGTCATTTCATCCAGTTATTTCAGATCATTTCAATGGAATAATCATTAGCGAAGATATGTTGTCATACCACAACCTGGGATTAAGTAGACGAGGCTAGGGTACATCAAATGTAAATTATGACTACACTGCTAAAACTCTAGGTAACTTAGTTTGTGCCCATATAATTCCCCAGAAGTTTCTTTACATAGTCTGCATGGTTTGGGTAATTTTGTTATGCTTTCAGCTACAACTATTAAAATAGTATTTTCAGGTTTTATTTATTAGTATTTGCTTATATGGCCCAATTTGGAAACAATTGCATTTTGGGGAGTACAAAATTCACTACATGAAATAAAGTTTAATCTGGTTGAACAGAGTTGAACTGTACAGTTCAGTATGGAGAGAGAACAGTACATTTCCAGACAAAGCCAAATACCTCACATGGACAGTTGTGAAAATCAATGAAATCTGGGTTTTGAATGGGATAAAGTTGAAGTCTAAATAATACAATAACTTTTAAGAACAAATAATGGCTTCAGTGACACATCTAGTCTGGTTTGTGACAGTGCCATTGCAAAAACTACTGACACATTTTGTATTATTATTTATGGGTAAACCCTTCCACAATATCACCCAATAACTATGCTATAAAGGACCTTTGCAGGCCCACAACATTATAGCTGTCAGAAAAAATAAAACAAATCCAGAAAGTGTACCATTTAGGGGAATTACTTTTTGTCATTGGTGAGGAATCTTCAAAGGGACCATGTTAGCGCCTTCAAGTAATAACATGTACCTTTTATGGTAGATAAATAACAAAATTTTACCTTTGAGAATACTGAACCATTAACAAGTTAAAGGTCCAATTTTGCACACTTTTTATAAAAGTGATTTGGCAGGGACAACATTCCAGTCTTCACCTTATAAATAACCCGATACAAAGGGGCAACTCCTGACAAAATACCTTGGGGCAGGTATGTCCAATCCTGCTTCAGGAGGGCCACTGCCTTGCAGAGTTTATCTCTAACCCCAGTTAAACACTTTTGAACCAGCTAATCCAGGTCTTACTAGGCATATTGGAAACTTCCAGGCAGGTGTGTTGGAGCTAACTCTGCAGGACAGTGGACTTCCAGGACTGAGTTTGGACATCCCTGTCTTTGGGGTCACTTGCCTAGTGTTGAAGTTGAAACCAGCTCATTTGAGTCTAAGTAAAGATTGAGATCAGCATGGTTGAGTCCAAGTCAGGACAGAGTCAACTTGATCCTGAGTTCTGTAGTCTTGGACTGGGACTAAAGAGCTGTTCTCGAGTACAACTCTGCACTTGGCCATTACACAGCGGTTTACCTTGGCCCCACACATTGGAATTACCCGCTACTAAGCTCTTGGATACCTGTGGAATTAAGAAATGTATACTGAAGTTTACTAGTCAAGATACACCTCTTCCTGCAGTGGTTTGTATGGAAAAGAATAAGCAGCTGAGCACATCAGCCGGACTCTTTGTTTCCTACCGAAGCCTTTCTCTACCACTCCTCTCAACTCAGTTATGTAACAAGTGGAAATATAGAAGATGGAATGCTACCCTTACCCTCCCACACACTTATGGAGAAACACACACACACACACTCAGATATAAAGTACAAGCCATGCTGGCTGATAGAATTCTAGATACTGTGTATATATCTACACAATGTGCATCAGAGAGGAAGTGACCACTGACTTGCAGGCAGGCAGCTATTGCTGAAATCATTGCTAATACAAATCATCTGCATCACTCTCTCTCTCATCTGTTGCCTGGAGAAAATCAGAGAACGAGAGAGAGTACGCCAATGAGCAAAATGAAGGAGAGAGAGCGGAGACGGCAGAAGCGGGTGGGCTAATGAGAACGGCAATGCTAATACGCAGACAATCAGAATCCCCCCTTAGGCCATGGCTACATGGTAGAATCATATTAACACTAATGTATCTGGTATTAATGCAGAGAGCCCCCTCCTAACCAAATGCCTGCAAGGTCACTGAGGGTAGAGGGTGGTAGCGGAGTGGAAAGGAGGGGGCAAGGGTTGGTGCCTTCCGACCTCAGCCACACGCAGGTAACGGGAGGGCAATAAATGCTAGTCTTTCATTATGGTGGCTAACACGCCCTGTTTCAGTTCCCCCTGCAGTACAAGCTGCCTTTTAGAGTTCTCTATGCAAACTAGCGCCATGCAGATCCAAAATGGCGGCCGAGGAGGCCCAGATGGTGAGCTGATTTGGTTTAGCATGGTGGCGCAGTGGTGCACGGCTTGCCCAGTTTCACTGGAGCTGCACTGGCGCTAATTAGCCAGCCTGATACAGAACCGTACGCCATGTTACACTCTCCAGCATTAGTCAAATGAGTCAGTGAGCTGCATCAAGTCAGCTGAGGGAGGGACCCGTGCATCTGCGCCTGCGCACCAGTCTGTTTTTTACAAGACCAAATGTTTTTATTTCGTAATTTATGTTTCTTTTTTTTCTTTTTTTATCCCTTTGGGTGCTGATGAGGTTTTTGTTTTGTTTTAGCAGAGATGAGACTGTTGGAACCGAGCTTTCGGGATGAATTTAGTGTGTATTAGAGGGTGGGTGTGATTGTGTCTATGTGCATGAGGGTGTACGTGAATGAACGTGCGTGGAAACAGGAGGATATTTCTGGATTTCTCTCTATCCCTGCAGCCTGTTGAGGGGGGAGAGATCGGGGGGAAGAGGAAGGTGGTGAAGCGAGACGTCAGGGGGGTGTTAATTTATTCAAATGAGCAGGGGAGGATAATGAAAGAGAGAGGGAAAAAAAGAGAGAAAGAGGGAAAGAGAGAAATGGGGGGTTGGTTGTTTCGCTGTGCAAATCTCTCATCTCATGATCTCCCTATTTTTTCATGTGTTTATCTTACAAGAATCTCTCGCCATTATGGACGGCAGAAACGGTGTTGCAGGAACTGGAGAAAAGGAGGAGAAAAGTCAGAAAAGAAGAAACTGACAATTTGTGGATATGCAATTAAAAAACAGTTTTATGCTGATTTATAAATTCTCATTTATATAGTAATTCATTAAATCCAAAGTCAAATAAAACAATACACACCAAATTTAGCTTTGAAATGTGGACGATCATTCATCATTCTAATGATGAATGAGAATGTATCATCAGAAAATATGATGATTATATGTTGATTAATTAATTTGAAAGGTATGAGTGCTTGTATGTACTTCTATGACCATAGAGGACCTAGTGTATGATCTTTTATATCTTTGCAAATCAAATTAATTGATTATTTCTCTTGCTGATGAGGTCAAAACGGGATTATCTATTACTAATTTCTTCTTTCCCTGAACTGCTGTATGTGAGAGTGAGTGATAACGATATGCAGTGCATTTGAATGGCTTAGAATACTTACTGACATCTAGTGGGAAGATCGTACAATGCAGACTCTATCTATCTATCTATCTATCTATCTATCTATCTATCTATCTATCTATCTATCTATCTATCTATCTATCTATCTATCTATCTATCTATCTATCTATCTATCTATCTATCTGAAATAACCACATCAAACATTCATATTCATTAGGTCTTGGGCTTTAATCAGAGCTCCAATCAGTTATCTTTTGCAGTACAAATTATTTTTCCATCCACAGTACAAGTTTCCATCCAGACCTGTGTGTTTAGATCGTATCGCCATTCCCACGCTACAGTCGACACCCTCCAAATTAACAAAGCCAAACAAGAGGATTTATTTTCACTACAAGTTAAACCAGTATATCCTTAAGCTCTAAGCAGGGGTGTTAAAATGCTGACCAACTGCAACAAGACCCAGTGCACTCATGTATACCCTTCAGGCTTGAAAACTTCTCCGTGTGTGGGAACCTTCAGGTACTGACCCTCTCACAGTTACATAAACCTGTAAGCAGATCACTATTTACACTTTATTCTGCAAGCTTATTGAGGTGTGATCACGTCAAAACTGCAACACTTTCTAAGGTTAAATATAATTGTTTCAGCTTATTTTATACTTGTTTCAGCTTATAGAAAGTTAACTAATTTGTATTTTTTTTAATTATATACTCATGGACTGTGTATTTTATTTTGATATCCACCGTGCTTAGAGGTACTAAAGAGATAGTTCACCCATAAATTCTGTCATCGTGTAATCGTTCCAATCCTTTATGAGTTTCTGTTGGGCACAAATGTTTGAAAAATAAAATAAAATAATAAATAAATAAATAAATAAAATACTATGAAAGTTGATGGCTACCATCAACATTTTGGATACCAACATGTACAACAACGTTCAACAGAAGAAACTCAAGAAAAAGTTGTTGGGGGTTAAACCATTACTTTAAATGTACTCAAAATATAAACTGTACTCAGCTGTACCTGGTTCTATGCCCTTAGTTTTTTAGAGATACTAAGTTGTCCTATTGGTAAACAGAAATTAGTAGAATTAATAAGAAAATATCAAACACTGGGCTAAAATATAATAACATAATTTTGAGAACCAGAGCTAATAATAATAATAAATAATACATATTTTTATTTATTTATAAAAAACAACAAAACAATATATATATATATATATATATATATATATATATATATTAGTGGTGGGCATAGATACATTTTTTTAATCTAGATTAATCTCACTGTAATCTTGGAATTAATCTAGATTAATCTAGATTAAAATGGCTCATTTGAATTCTGCTGAAGGCATTCAGAATATGTGTGCTACCCAAATAATGACTAAAAGTAAGTCTTTGAGAACGGGTTTCTCAAGCCAGGTGGCGCATTAGACCAGGGGCTCATCTCCTGTTTCCAAAATGCATCACAAACTTTAATTTCTTCCCGTCCCAATCCCACGAAAAAACTGGAGGATAACCTTATTAGTTGAATAAAAACCCAAAATGTCGTTTTTTGATATTATATTGAAATGAAAGCCATCTTATGCACAGTGTTGCACAGATTACATTTCATGTAAATCATCCATGCTAACACACACGTCTTCTTTTTTTATTTTTTAGACATTTCACTTTCTATATATATATTTTGAAGTTTCTCGCTCAAGTTCACATGAGACCTAAAGCACATCCTGTTTGCTTAAAAGCGCAACGTTTCGTTGTTATTCTAAGTGCACACAAATAAACGTAGAGTCTTTACAGATTCGAAAGATGTATTAGGCTACTTTTATCTGTATGACCAAAAATGACGGAGATTTTAGGAGCAAGTGAACGCACCGGAGCCTGTCCTGCAGCAAACGCGCTTCCACTCGCCACACAAACACTTCAATAGCGCACATTTCTCTAGGTTAACATCATATTGAGCGGCCATGTAAAGTTGCTACTACATACATCTTTCAGATGAAAAGCCATATTTGAGGTTGATGAATGATAGGTGGGCGTTTGGATGTTCTGCCCGAGTGTATTACCACATAGACCAGCCGTTAACAATCTGTCCATCACGGACTGCGTCATTCACTTAACCAGACACACCAAAGCAAACAGGAGGAGAGCATAAAGAGACAGGGCAACTAGAATTGAGTTCAGAATTAAAATATACAGTTTATAGTTTATTTATATAAAAGGTATATTTGTGTGTAACGTTGGGTATCATTACTATTCCCGGTCCCGCCCACTCCCGATTAAATATTTTCCTCTCCCGTCCCAATCACGTGATTCGTAGCGATTTTGTTTCCCATCCCGCGGGATTCGAAAAATGCCAGCCACTAGTTCAAGACTCGTTCTCGCCCCTACAGTGCAATTCGGCTAGGTATACATCCGCGCTAAAATATCAGGGTGAAAGTCATCATAGCTTGTGTAGTATAGACCCAGATCCCAACCCAACTTTGAGAATAGATTAACGGCGATATTTTTTTTATCGCCCGATAAGAGTCTCACGTTAACGCAGCACATTAATGCCGATAACGGCCCACCACTAATATATATATATATATATATATAGTGTCTCACACAAGTGAGTACACCCCTCACATTTTTGTAAATATTTAATTATATATTTTCATGTGACAACACTGAAGAAATGACACTTTGCTACAATGTAAAGTAGTGAGCGTACAGCTTAATTAAACAGAGTAAATTTGCTGTCCCCTCAAAATAACTCAACACACAGTAATTAATGTCTAAACCTCTGGCCACAAAAGCGACAAACCCTTAAGTTAAAATGTTTAAATTGGGCATTTTTGTCCCCAGCGCATGTGACCTTGTTAGTGTTACAAGGTATCAGGTGTGAATGGGGAACAGGTGTGTTCAATTTTGTGTTATCTCTCTCAATCTCTCATACTGGTCAATGGAAGTTCAACATGGCACCTCATGGCAAAGCACTCTCTGAGGATCTAAAAAAATAGATTGTTGCTCTATATAAAGATGGCGAAGGCTATAAGAAGATTACCAAGACCCTGAAACTGAGCTGCAGCACGGTGGCCAAGACCATACAGCAGTTTAACAGGACAGGTTCCACTCAGAACAGGCATCGCCATGGTCGACCAAAGAAGTTGAGTGCACGTGCTCAGTGTCATATCCAGAGGTTGTGTTTGGGAAATAGATGTATGAGTGCTGCCAGCATTGCTGCAGAGGTTAAAGGGGTGGGGGGTCAGCCTGTCAGTGCGCAGACCATATGCCGCACACTGCATCAAATTGGTCTGTATGGCTGTCATCCCAGAAGGAAGCCTCTTCTAAAGATGATGCACAAGAAAGCCCACAAACAGTTTGCTGAAGACAAGCAGACTAAGAACATGGATTACTGGAACCATGTCCTGTGGTCTGATGAGAGCAAGATAAACTTATTTGTTTCAGATGGTATCAAGCGTGTGTGGTGGCAACCAAGTAAGGTGTACAAAGACAAGTGTGTCTTGCCTACAGTCAAGCATGGTAGTGGGAGTGTCATGGTCTGGGGCTGCATGAGTGCTGCCAGCACTGGGGAGCTACAGTTAATTGAAGGAACCTTGAATGCCAACATGTACTGTGACATATTGAAGCAGAGCATGATCCCCTACCTTTGGAGACTGGGCCACAGGGAAGTATTCCAACATGATAATGACCACTGCCTTGCTAAAGAAGCTGAGGATAAAGGTAATCTGTGGGGCATCCTCAAACGGAAGGTGGAGGAGCGCAAGGACTCTAACATCCACCAGTTCTGTGTTGTCATAATGGAGTGAAAGAGGACACCAGTGGCAACCTGTGAAGCTCTGGGGAACTCCATGCCCAAGAGGGTTAAGGCAGTGCTGGAAAAGAATGGTGGCCACACAAAATATTGAAACTTTGGGCCCAATTTGGACATTTTCAGTTAGGGATGTACTCACTTTTGTGGCCAGCTGTTTAGACATTAATGGATGTGTGTTGAGTTGTTTTGAGGGGACAGCAAATATATACAAGCTGTATACTCACTACTTTACATTGTAGAAAAGTGTAATTTCTTCAGTGTTGTCACATGAAAAGTTTAATAAAATACTTACAGAAATGTGAGGGGTGTACTCGCTTCTGTGAGATACTGTTTATACACAGTATATACTACAGGGCCATTGAATGCTTGAATCTGATTGGCTGACGAACATTCTAGGGTGTGCAATTATTTTCAGGGAAATGCACAGTGAATGTAGTTCCAGGCAGCTCTCGACCGCATTACAGTTCCGTATCGCTAAATGATTTCAGTTATTTCAAAATATCTTACAACAGCAATACAACCAAAACCAACAAGACACTGGCCAAATACTTAAATATAGTAAGCAAACGACAGATAATTTCCATATTATGCCACAAAACTACGTTTTATTATCTACTTAAAGCACATACACTATTTCTCCCGCTCTCTCTCCCCCTCTCTCTCTCTCTCACAGACACACGCAGTTTACACACATGAAAACAAACGCGTAATGTTGTTTAGCGCTGCTCTGAAGACTTTGTCAGTAAATAATTTACCAACTTAAAAGAACATGACATTTCTCACAAGCAAAGCGAGGTAACAGCACGGTTCCTGAGGAAAATGAACTTATGCTTTGCCGATGGATGAGATGTGGAAGAAATAATCCTACTCACATTAGCGATTTAAGTGTAAAAACCAGACGAATCGGTGTGTTGAGGTTAATGGTGTTGAGGTATTTTTCTAATAATTCAACGGCCCCTCGTCAATTATTCCTTACATATACTACAGGGCCATTTAATTATTGAGTCTGATTGGCTGATGAACGTTCTAAAGTGACCAAATATTTTCAGGGAAATGGCAAATTATCCAGGCACTGCATTACATGTCCATATCACTTTGTGATACACACAAAGTATGTACACAATTGTGTTATGTTTGCTTTATTTTCCTCTAATTATTTGTATTGTTTTCAGTTCATTGATCACATTATTTTCTAATGCAGTGTTTATGTGCAAATTAACAACTGTATATTGATCTACATGGTAAAATGAAGAAAGGAGACAAGAGAGTGTCAGAATGTGATTTATTTTGATGTTGGTGGCACTTAAGTGATGTAATTATAGCAAATCAGACAAAAGAATGTAAAGTAGTGCCTTAAAAGCAATTGTATGTACTGGAATTTTACTGTTTATGCATTTAATAAACTGCAACAAAATGAAAGAGCAGAAGCGACTCTCCCGTTCTTCTGACATTATTCCTGTTTTACAGGTAACAGTAATCTGTCTGCGGGGTCCCTGAAGGCGGGGCCTGCAACAACTTCACCAAATGATTTGGGTTATTTCAAAGGTCCTTGCAGCCTAAAACAGCTAAATAACCATAACCCACAAGAAAACTGGCCAAACAAATAAATATAGTAAACAAAAGGATACAAACGACAAATTATATTAATATTTTTGCCACAAAATTATGCTTATTATGGGCTTATCTGGGCAGTCGTGGCCTAGAGGATAGAGCGTTGGACTTGAAACCCGAGGTAACCCAAGGTTGTGGGTTCGAATCCCGGCTCCGGCAGGAGGTCCACGACTGCTCCCCGGGCGCTGCACAGTCGGCTGCCCACTGCTCCTAGTGTGTGCACTTGGATGGGTTAAATGCAGAGAACACATTTCACTCCTCATTATACTCTGTATAATTGTGTATGTGACAAATAAAGCTCATCTGAGCTTAATTTGTATTGTTGTTGTACTGCACTTGGATCCACACGCTTTTGACCAGTTTTGACAGCTCTACTCTGACGATATTATCAGTAACATGGTTTAACAACTTAAAAAGTGCATGACTTCTAACAACAAAGGTAACAAAAATGGCACTGTTCGTGAATAAAATTTACTATAAGTTTCACTCTAACTAGAGACAATGCTGCCGAACACTTTTGAGAGACGCACAGACTCACAGAGGTAATCTCTCTCTCCTCTCATAACTTCGTTATTAACTGCATTAGTCTGCTGTCAATGGCTCAAGCCTCTATTACGGTTTAAAATTACGTTTTTGAATTAGCATGGGAGACATTGGATGAGATGAGAGTAGAATAAATAATTCTACTCACAATAGCGATTTAAGTAGAAAATGTCTTGAGGTGTGGAAACCGTAGTATAAGTGGAATAACTGACTTTGTTCAGTTGAACTATTATAAAAAATAATGGCCATAATTCAAGGGACCGTCCTCAATTATTCCTTATATACAGTGTATATATATATATATATATATATATATATATATATATATATATATATAAGCTAAGATTCTGTTATAATAACATCTATATGTTAATATATTTCTAATGCCGGGGACGGTACATTTGACATCATTCTCTCTTCTGACTGCCCTTATCAGACTCTCTCAATTTTAGTTTTGCTATTTGAGCAAACAGGAATGCAACAAATATATTTGTGGTACTCTACCATCCACTGTTTTTCAAGTTAACCCAACTATGACCACCTCCGCTGCTGAGGAATCCAGAAATGTGAAAAAAGGTCCATTAGGCTATTTACATAGGTGTAGGTTACCTACCTGCAACTCAGAGCGGCTCCATTAACAGTAAATGCTGTTCCACACGAATTGTTATCGTTTACCTCATTTAACCTCATTATTATTTAACTCCATCATCTCTGCATAGTTTTGTGAGTTTAGTTTATTATAACGTTCATTTGGGAACACAACATGCGCCATTTCATCAGATTTGTAAGGTAAATAAACCTACACAAACACAGGAGAATACATTGGTATCTTTCTCAACATGCTAACTGTTCATCATAATTTTAAAATAAATGCTTAAACCATCGCTCTGAGTTTACACGCTTTGATGTATTCAATAAATATCGTGGCTGTAGCATTTTTGTCTTAAAGAAATGGGCAAATATTCAAGATTAAGTGGACATTTGAATTAAATGTTTAGTCAATATTAATCAAGGAGTAGATCGTGCTGTAAAGTGTAAAATCAATTATCAGGTCCTTGGCGCCTTCTGCAGTCATTTGTTATAATGAATAATGTATGTTAGCTCTGTTTATAGTATTAACTTTAAGAGTTTTGTTAAAGGGATACTCCACCTCAAAATGAAAATTTGGTCAATTATCACTTACCTCCATGTTGTTCTGAACCTGTAAAAGCTTCGTTCGTCTTCAGAACACAATTTAAGATATTTTGGATGAAAACCGGGAGGCTTGTGACTGTCCCATTGACTGCAAAGTAAATTACACTATCAAAGTCCAGAAAAGTATGAAAGACTTCACCAGGATACTCCATCTACCATCAGTGGTTTAATCGTAATGTTATGATGTGACAAGAATACTTTTTGTACAAAAATTTGTACACTTTTCTGTGTCAGCCTGGACACAGAGGAGACAGTGCCTAATTGTTGAATAAAGTCGTTATTTTAGTTTTATTTCCTCACAAAAGGCATTCTCGTCGCTTCATAACATTACGATTGAACCACTGATGGCAGATGGAGTATTCTGGCGATGAGTTGCATACTTTTCTGGGGCTTGCTAGCTTGGCCAGGGTCTCCGGTCAGCCCCTGTACTGGGCTAGGTGTCTGTATAGCCTTATTCCCCTTTGTGTAATCCCATATGTGTATTCTTCCACGGTAATGTTTCCCTCACGGTAAACCCGTGTCTTCTCTTTGACAGAGCTTTCTGTCAGGTCCTGCTGGCAGCCCTCCTCCTTACACCTAGGTAGGATCTGCCCCAGAGTCCAGTTGTATGTAGTACTGCCCAAGCCTGGGTCAGTCCATATCAGTGTCTCCACATGTTACCTATTATTGTCGCACTTTTATACCCGTATGCACGGGGAGTGGCTCAGGTATGCAAAATCCACTAGCCAATTTCATTGGCGTTTTCTCTTAAGTCAGAGATGATTGGGGCTTCCAAGAAAATCCCCCCTATGTCGTCACGACATAACGTCTCCGTTCCCTCCCTCAGAGACAGCTTTTTTTTGTTTTACGTGACAGCAGTAAATAAATCCTAAAGCGCAGTTTTGAACAAGGACGATATTTTTTCTTTCAAAACCAGCTTTTACACAGGCAACAAATGCATAATTAGCACTGTCATCATGAATCACCCTTAAACAGATGAAAGCTACTACAGGTGCTGGTCATATAATTAGAATATCATCAAAAAGTTGATTTATTTCACTAATTCCATTCAAAAAGTGAAACTTGTATAATGTATACATTCATTCCACACAAACTGATATATTTCAAGTGTTTATTTATTTTAATTTTGATGATTATAACTGACATCTAATGAAAACCCCAAATTCAGTGTCTCAGAAAATTTGAATATTGTGAAAAGGTTCAATATTGAAGACACCTGGTGCCACACTCTAATCAGCTAATTAACTCAAAACACCCGCAAAGGCCTTTAAATGGTCTCTCAGTTTAGTTCTGTAGGCTACACAATCATGGGGAAGACTGCTGACTTGACAGTTGTCCAAAAGACGACCATTGACACCTTGCACAAGGAGGGCAAGACACAAAAGGTCATTGCAAAAGAGGCTGGCTGTTCACAGAGCTTGTGTCCAAGCACATTAATAGAGAGGCGAAGGGAAGGAAAAGATGTGGTAGAAAAAAAGTGTACAAGCAAAAAGGATAACCGCACCCTGGAGAGGATTGTGAAACAAAACCCATTCAAAATGTGGGGGAGATTCACAAAGGGTGGACTGCAGCTGGAGTCAGTGCTTCAAGAACCACTACGTACAGACGTATGCAAGACATGGGTTTCAGCTGTCGCATTCCTTGTGTCAAGCCAGTCTTGAACAACAGACAGCGTCAGAAGCGTCTCGCCTGGGCTAAAGACAAAAAGGACTGGACTGCTGCTGAGTGGTCCAAAGTTATGTTCTCTGATGAAAGTAAATTTTGTGTTTCCTTTGGAAATCAGGGTCCCAGAGTCTGGAGGAAGAGAGGAGAGGCACAGAATCCACGTGGCTTGAGGTCCAGTGTAAAGTTTCCAGGAAGTTTTAGAGCACTTCATGCTTCCTGCTGCTGACCAACTTTATGGAAATGCAGATTTCACTTTCCAACAGGACTTGGCACCTGCACACAGTGCCAAAGCTACCAGTACCTGGTTTAAGGACCATGGTATCCCTGTTCTTAATTGGCCAGCAAACTCACCTGACCTTAACCCCATAGAAAATCTATGGGGTATTGTGAAGAGGAAGATGCGATATGCCAGACCCAACAATGCAGAAGAGCTGAAGGCCACTATCAGAGCAACCTGGGCTCTCATAACACCTGAGCAGTGCCACAGACTGGTCGACTCCATGCCACGCCGCATTGCTGCAGTAATTCAGGCAAAAGGAGCCCCAACTAATAATTGAGTGCTGTACATAGTCATACTTTTCATGTTCATACTTTTCAGTTGACCAAGATTTCTAAAAATCCTTTCTTTGTATTGGTCTTAAGTAATATTCTAATTTTCTGAGATACTGAATTTGGGGTTTTCATTAGTTGTCAGTTATAATCATCAAAATTAAAATAAATAAACACTTGAAATATATCAGTCTGTGTGGAATGAATGTATACATTATACAAGTTTCACTTTTTGAATGGAATTAGTGAAATAAATCAACTTTTTGATGATTTTCTAATTATATGACCAGCACCTGTATACAAGCATTCATTCTAATTGTGAACTGGAGCTTCTCAGAGATGTGTTCTCTCCCCACTGCTCTTCTTCCTGTACACGAATGACTGCACATCTAAAGATCCCTCCATCAAGCTCCTGAAGTTTGCAGACAACACCACACTGATCGGCCTCAGACAGGACTCAGACAGGACTCAGACAGGAGGTTAAGGAGCTGGCTGTCTGGTGCAGTCTTAACAACCTAGAGCTTAACACTCACAACACTATTATACAATTATTTATTCACCAGACATACTTGTCAGACCTCACACATAATTGTCTGTATTGTATATTGTGTTTATGGCATTTTGTACATTGCCTATTTGTATATTGTCATTTAGTTGTCTGTGTCCTGTCCTGTAATTCTGCTTCAATGTGGAGCTTCTGTCACTATAACAAATTCCTCGTATGAGTAAACATACCTGGCCAATAAAGCTCATTCTGATTCTGAATATGAGATTGATCTGAAAAAGGAATGCTGTATCAGATGCAGGTAATCACGGTCGTTCAGTAAATCTCCATCTCATAATACTCTACTATACATAATACACCACTTTTAATAAAGTAATACAATAGGATTTTAATGAAGTAAATCAACGTTGATTCCTTATTAGCTCCAGTGGCGGCTGGTGGCAAATTTTCTAGGTGGGGTGCCACATCCAAAAAATTTAGCATACATCCCGATATGATTTATCTTAGTATAACAAAAAGATAAGGATTAAGATATGAAACATTTTAAATAAAGACAATTGTTTACCAAATTCAAGATTGAGGATGATTCTCACAAAACTATATTTTCTGCAAGCCTTTTTAAAGGAAAGTGTAAAAAAAATATATATTTTAATAATAATTCAAAATTTTTCTATACAGTGTAACAACAAAATATGTGAGAAAAATAAAGAAATAAATGTTAGATCTGTTTAGATCATTTTCTATACATATATAAATAACTACATGTCAAGCTGCTGTACCAAGCAAGACCACACGGAGACACCAACAGAACACTATCCCAGTCAGCTTAAATGTATATAAATATACACAGATATGTATTCAGAATTATTACACAGAACAAAACACAAATACAAAAAAGTAAATGAAAACATTATGAATTTGGTGAGTGTGGTGATCTGAAGGCTAAACATGACTGACATGTTGATGCCAAAACACCACTGTACATAGCAAACTTCTATAAATCAGGCTTTTTCAACGAGACATGCAATCATACTGAAATGTGTTCATAAAGCTATCAGAGAGCGCACATACACAGTTTTTTGTTTATTTGCACAATAATAATAATGGATTTGCACGCATCTAATAATGTAAGTTGCGATTCATGAACGCCATTGACTGTAATCGTCTTTACCTCCATCAACAATCGTCATCCATCAAAACTTCACTGGTAAGATACTGGTTTGCTTTATTCAGCCCATACAGACTAGTCCTGACTTCATATTTCTTTGAATTAGATGTATGCTTGTTCCAACCAATCGCTGCACAAGTTAAGGGTTAATACGTATGATGACGAAAGAACGCTAGTGCTAGCCCTCCCGGAACCCATTGAGATTTCATTGCAGTGCCTGCAGTTTGGAAAACACTGGCTGCGTTCGAAATCGCATACTTCCCTACTATATAGTTGGCAAAAAGAAGTAGGCGAGCAAATAAGTAAGTTTGAATCACAAGTATTCATAAAAGAGTAGGCAAGAATTAGTAGGCAAGTGCACTTAAGTTGCGTCCATATATGCCTACTCACCTACTATATAGTAGGGGAAAAGAGTATCACGAAGAAAGAAGTACGTTCGTCAACTTAAGTATTCATAAAAGAGTAAGCGAGAAATCCCCGGATGTCATAGGGGGAATCCCATTTCTCTGTCTTACCCCTGCCCCTTCCCCTACTCCTTCGTCTTACCCCTAGCCCTTGTCCCTCGAAACCGAGTGGTAAGCGCTAGGTGTGAAAACATACCCCTATGAAATGAGACACCACTAGGTTACTGTTACATCATCATACATCGTCGCTTGCTGGCTGCTACGTCACTCGAGGTGACAAGTGTTGATCACAAACTTGCTGTCTAAAAGTATGTGTATGTCGATTCAGTGATGTTTATCTCTTGTCAGAGAAATGCAGGACTGAATGTAACATTAGCATGGAAAAATAGCGATTTAAAAAAACGTTTTGATTAAGACCATGTTTGCAAATATATATGTACAGGACTGTGCAGAGCACAAAACAAGACTGTCATAATTTTTTATCAATTATTAAAGCCGAAAATACTTACATTTATGGGACTCTCTGGATGATCTGGCCGCCATTGTTGCCGGTTGCACAGTGTGTTAAGGGTGAACTGGGATTCACCCTTACTGCTTCAGCCCAGATTCTGAAGTGTTCATCCGATTGATTTCGATCCTAGGAGGCAACGGAAGAGGATACGTCATCACCGTTCAGTGCGAACAGCGAACAGGCATTTTACAGAACAGCGGCAGGCATTTTACAAATGTGAGTATTATAAACCAAAACACGGTTCCTTGTGTTAAAATTGCTACTGGAGAGCAAACTGTTGAATTAAAAGGTGTAAACGCTAAACAGTACAGCTTATTTGTGACTTTGCGGGAAAAACACGTTTTATTATGTAGAGCTAACAGGGGAGCTCCCGTAACACACGTGGATTTACATATACATCTTAAAGACGATTACTAAATGGCAATTTAATATGTGGCAGAATGTTTTTCTAAAATAAATGCATATGAGCACATCTAATAGACATGAAATAGACATATGAGTGAGTGATGTGCATAATACATAATTGTGTTATTATGTAGAATGAACTGACTGTTGTCAACACTGCTTTACATGGATGTAAGTAATGTAAATATAAACACATCTATTTAAAGTTAATAAACATAAATTGTCTCATTTATTTGTCTGTTAGTCTGTTGATAAACTGAGGAATATTTGTGTTGGATACAAATAGAGTTAACACATCACCTTAACATATAAATGCAATATTGATCAGATAAATCACAGAGGTGACTGACTCTTGTCTGGATGTCACAGGGACAGATTAGACATGTGTTTATTTCGGTGCAGAGTGGCTGATGAAGGAATTCTGCCACCAAAGCCTCAGTGAGTACACTTCTGAAATGAAGTAAACATATTTTAACCCTTTAAGAATCCAGCGTACCGTCCGCCGGCGGGATGCTTAGTGGTGACAAGGTAAAGTTGTCAGACACAAAAACTCAACAAAAAAAAGTTGAAAATGTCATATATCCATGGAAAGCTGAGATTCTTGTGATGTCAACTATGTAAACATTTGAAGATACAATAAACACAGTATGTACAATCAGTGTCTTTATCAGACCACTTTTTGTTGACATAATGCAGACATGCATGATAGTACAGACATACATAGGAATAACACAGTAGGGATGCAATATAACACCAATATAAGAAAAAAAAAAACACAAATTAAATAATGTACTATGTACAGAAATAGAAATATAGGAAAATAAATAATTTAGATTATAAATTATAAATATATATGTCATTTTAAAAGTGTACACATTTTGTATTCTATAAATAAATGTCACTATAATGTGTTTATGCTTCAGTTACTATGTGTCAGCAATTATTGACAGTGAATCTGGATGAGAAATTGAATAGGTCTAAGTATAACCTTTCATTAGAGCCCAAAATGATGACTGTACATTAAAGCATTCAGGAATTACAGCATTGTATGTGTCATTGGTTACAAAGGGTCACTTGGAGTCTCCCAAGTGTATTTTTTTTGGAAGCGTCTAGACATACAATTAGATAAACATGTGTAAAACACACAATTTCTAATATATTGTTTATCAAATGCAAAATTTGGCTTGGTAAGGCTTCATTCTGTGATCCCAATATATTTTCCAGTTCATACCTCCCAGCTATAGTCATCTGCAGACTTCTATTTACCAAAAAAATGCAGGTGGAATTATTTTTTTATTTTTTTTGTGTATTCAAAGTGCTATTACTCAATATCAGTAAGACTTACAGTGATTCTGACTGTTGAGAAACTATTCTCAGAGTGTCACCTTTCAAAGGAGACCAACACCATGCATGTCATCCAAATGGCCCAAGAACAGCATGCAATTTACTTTGGGTATACCTTTGTTAGGCGTTTTAGGCAAATTTTACAGGAATCGTAAAGGGTTAAAACTTGTAAAAAAAGTTGTAGTTTCTTTGAATTATTGTAATTTAAAACAGAGCTATTACAGCACTTTTCTGATTCTTGATTTCTGTGCATTTACTACAATCTTCTGTGGTGCAGAAGAACCTGCAAGGAAAGGTGATGGCAGCGTTTGTGAGAAAAAAGGGGGAAAACCTGAAACAAAAATATAAAGTAATATAATTTTTTACTTCTAATACAGAAATCAAATGACATTGTGCTGTTAGAATGACTGCTTTTCTATTGTGTTTGTGCATTTTTTGTAGGATTTGAAATGTCTGCAGTCTGGTGAGTATGAAGAAGTCCACAGCAGCACCCTGGAAATGATCCAGTACCATGAATGAGACGCTCCATTACTCCACCTGCCCTTACTGCCTCATCTGGGGCGGATTTTTATGTGGTCTCTTCATCCTCAGTGATCCCAGAGCCAGTGAGAGCATGTAGAGAAAGACCAAAAGACATGGAGGATGTGATTTTGGTCAAGTTTGTTCTGCTGGTTTCTGTTCATACAACATCAGTCAATGAATCCTGAGTTTCAGAAGCTTCAAAGTTTACATTTTTACTTTGTTTAATTGTTTTACAGGTAGTGGTGTTCATGGAGAGCAGGCACACACATGTTTGGAGCAGACACAGCGATAGCCAGATTATACCACATATGTTCTCCTACTCCTGCTTCAAGGTTGTGTGGTTCAGGGGGGCATCATCATGGTCCTCCTCATCCTCTCTGTGCACTCCGGCAAGTACAGCCTCAATGTCCCTCTCCCATCCATGATCAGATTCAGTCTGACTACAGCAGTGAGGGACGCAATGGACAGCAGAGACAGGTCAATGTGGGCATGGTGGTCAGCTGCAGAATTGGCACAGCTATGTTGAGATGGCAGTAGAATGTGGGTTCACCGCTTGTAAATAGGCAAGGCAAGGCAAGGCAAGTTTATTTGTATAGCACATTTCATACACAGTGGTAATTCAAAGTGCTTTACATAAAAGAAAGTGAAATAATCATTCACAGCAATAAAAACAAGGAGTTAAAAATAATAAAATAAGGAAATTTAAAATGATATAGAAATTGATTTAAAATGAAAAGGATTATACATAAAATAATGCAGTCAGTTCGGACGTAGCACAGTGCTCATTCAACAAATGCACAGCTAAATAGATGAGTTTTGAGTCTGGATTTAAATGTGGCTAATGTTTTAGCACATTTGATCTCTTCTGGAAGCTGGTTCCAGCTGCGGGCGGCATAATAGCTAAAAGCGGACTCCCCTTGTTTTGTGTGAACCCTTGGTATTTCTAACTGACTCGATCCTAATGATCTGAGTGGTCTGTTAGGTTTATATTCAGTGAGCATATCTGCCATATATTTAGGTCCTATACCATTGAGTGACTTATAAACGAGTAAAAGTACTTTAAAATCAATCCTAAATGTAACTGGAAGCCAGTGTAAGGAACTGAGGACTGGTGTGATGTGCTCATATTTTCTGGTTCTAGTCAGAATCCTGGCAGCAGCGTTCTGGATGAGCTGCAGCTGTCTAATGGTCTTCTTTGGAAGGCCGGTGAGGAGACCATTACAATAATCCACCCTGCTGGTGATAAAGGCATGAACAAGTTTCTCCAAATCTTGACTGGAAACAAAATATCTAATTCTTGCAATGTTTTTGAGATGATAGTATCAATCAATCAATCAATCAATCAATCAAACTTTATTTATAAAGCACTTAAAAAACACAGAAGTGGACCAAAGTGCTGTACAGAGGAATAACACTCATACAAGACATAAAATAGAAATAAAACACATTAAGAAACAATAAAACTGTCAAGTTTGAATGTCAGCATCAGATGTCAAAGGCCAGAGAAAAAAGATATGTTTTAAGAGTTGATTTAAATAAAGACAATGAAGAGACCTGCCTAATGGGCAGAGGCAAATCATTCCATAATTTAGGAGCTGCCACAGCAAACGCACGATCCCCTCTGAGCTTACGCTTTGTCTTTGGCACATTCAGGAGCAGCTGATCAGCTGACCTGAGAGAATGGGAGGGCATGTAAGGGTGTAGCAGATCAGAAATGTAAGGTGGGGCAAGCCCATTTAGGGATTTAAAAACAAATAAAATAATTTTAAATTTAATCCTAAAATGTACTGGCAGCCAGTGAAGTGATGCCAAAATAGGGAGATGTGCTCATATTTCGTGTTCCAGTTAAAAGGCGTGCTGCAGCATTTTGCACCATCTGCAAAGCGAGCAATCGAAGACCCACTAACGCCCACGTACAGTGCATTACAGTAATCGAGCCGAGTGGTTACAAAGGCATGGATCACGGTCTCAAAATGTTGGCTTGAGAGATAAGGCTTTATTTTGGCCAGCTGCCTCAATTGGAAAAACTTGATTTTACTACTGCCCTAATCTGACTGTCGAGCTTGAGATTAGAGTCAATTTTCACCCCTAAGTTAGTGATGGTTGGCTTGATGTACTGAGACAAGGCACCCAAATCAACCAGGGGGGTCCCAGTGGTCCCACCAAACACCATCACTTCTGTTTTATTTTCATTGAAACTTAAAAAGTTAAGAGACATCCATGCCTTTATATCATCAAGACAATCAAGTAGCTGTCTGACTGTGTCATTCTTTCTAAGTGGGACATAAATCTGGCTATCATCTGCATAACAATGGAATGACAAGCCATGCTTCCTGATTATTGATCCAAGGGGGAGCAAATAAAGAGAAAAAAGAAGAGGACCTAAAACTGAGCCCTGCGGTACCCCACAAGAGAGAGGAGCCGAAGAGGACACAGCATCACCACAGCTAACACAGAAAGTCCGATCTTTTAAATAAGACCTGAACCATTGGAGTGCTATGCCCTTTATGCCCACCCACTGCTCCAGACGAGATATTAAGATTTCATGGTCCACAGTATCAAATGCAGCAGTTAAGTCAAGAAGCACCAGAATAACACAATCACCAGTGTCAGTAGCTAAAAAGATATCATTAAAAACTTTTAGAAGTGCAGATTCTGTGCTATGTAGCATTTTAAAACCGGACTGAAACACTTCAAGAATATTATGATCTTTCAGATAGGCCATCAATTGACTATAAACTATCTTTTCAAGGACTTTTTGAAAGAAAAGGCAGCTTGGAGATAGGTCTAAAATTAGCAAGTTCTGTAGGATCCAGACCAGGTTTTTAATCAGAGGTTGGACTACTGCGTGTTTAAAATTTTCAGGGACCACACCTGATGACAAACTGCTATTTACAACTGCAAGAACAGATGGCCCTACAGTGGGAAAAACCTCCTTGACAAATCGGGGAGGGACAGCATCATATGGAGAACCTGAGGGCTTTAAATGACCAACAATATCATGTAATACTGACAAAGTCACAAGTTCAAACTTGTCAAAGACAGCCGAGCAAAGGACGGAGACTGAGGGATCATTAGAAGGAGGTGAGATAACAGCCCTGGTGGAAATAACCTTATCAATAAAAAAGTGAAGAAAATTTTCACAAACAGCAGAGGAAGCGTCAACATAAACCGTTTGCGGAGCATGGAGAACTGCATCGATAGTCTTAAATAAAACACAAGGCTTGTTACAATTTGACATAATAATTTCAGAAATATAATTTATTTTTGCCTCTTTCACAGTTTTTTGAAAATGATGCCAGCAGTCCCTTAGTATTTGAAAGGACACACGCAATTTGTCCTTTTTCCATTTGCGCTCAGCCCTACGGCACTCACGTCTGACCGCACGAACCGTGTCATTCAGCCATGGCTCAAATTTAGTTTTTGGCTGTCTGATTTTTAAAGGAGCCACAGTATCCATAACAGTTTGACAGGTAGAGTGCAACCATGAGCTAAGCGCCTCTGAATCATTACATATAGACTGTGGTATAGCACAGTTCTCACTAAAACAGATGTAAACTTAACAGCAGTGGAAGGGTTAATGATGCGACAGGGGCGAATAGCAGCGGGTTTCAACTGTATTACAGGCAAGAGCAATATCAAATAATACAGGCATATGGTCAGAAAACACTGCGTCACAGATCTCAAGGTTACGAACAGGCAAACCAAAAGATAGAACAAGATCGAGTGTGTCCGGCGTTCCTGTGTGGGGCCAGACACAGACTGCACCAGATTAAAAGAATCAATGAGACATAAAAGTCATTTACCATTGGGTTGTCAGGGCAACACGTGAACATTAAAATCCCCAACAATAAGAACATGGTCATATTTAGGCATAATGTCTGCCAAAAAGCAGAAAACTCATTTATAAAGTCCTTATTGTATCTGGGAGGCCGATAAACTACTGCACCCAGCATTTTGAGAGAACGACCCAACTCAAATAAACTCAATTCAAAGCTACTAAACGAGGATGGTAGCGATAGTTGTTTACATTTGTAGGTATTCTTATAAACGATTGCTATTCCTCCTCCTCGTCCCGGCGTGCGCGGAGAATTTAAATAGCAGCAATCATTCGGTAAAAGTTCAGAAAACACTGGACTCACCAACTCTCAACCACGTCTCAGTCACACAGAAAGTCAAGATCCCTAGGCGTAAAGAAATTCCTTAGGATAAAGGTTTTATTCGCCAGCGATCTAGCATTCACCAGCCCAATCCTAATAGGAATTGCCGGCAGTTCAGCGGTGCTGACTTTCAAAGGAACCCGACACAGAGGCCGCAGGTCTTGTGGATTTACCCCACGCCAGGCGGGCGAGGAGAGCAGGGGCGCGGGACAGGGACACCTCATCCGAGCCGACGACAGGTACCAGCCAGGCGTCGATAGGGTCCAGCAATCGCCGAGAAATAGAGAGGCGGGGCACCGCTCGGTACTCAGTCCAGGAACCCATGGAAGAGAGTGCTAAGCCAGTCTTCACCCTCACCAGCCGACCACCGCGTTTTCCTCGGCGACGGTGGCGCTTACGCCAGGGATGTATAACAGGGAGGCGGCAGAGATAAGCTGGAATGCCCGATAGAAGCGGGGGCAAAGTCTTTTGTCCAGCATAATCAAATTTTACTAAATCTTTGGCAGAATGTCGAAAATTCAGTAATGTTTGGCGATCGTACACCAATAGAGACTCAACATTTTGAACAGCAAGTGACACAAACAGCACAAAAACACACAAAGCTTGCAGAGCCAGATGGCAGGCCACACACACTGGCGCCATCTTGCAAAAACAGTTAGTATGCTGATTTAGTTACTGCTTTGACATGACTACTAAAGCTAAGGTCTGTCTCCAGAATCACCCCAAGATTTCTGACTTGATTTTTAGTTGTTTGACCCCTAGAGTCAAGGTATGCATTCACCTTGAGAACTTCATCTTTGTTTCCAAATGCAATGACTTCAGTTTTCTCCTTGTTTAACTGAAGAAAGTTTTGGCACATCCAACTGTTAATTTCATCAATGCATTGGCAGAGGGAGTCTGTCATGAATCTGGTTACCACTGACTACAACTGCACATCACCAATGGACTACATTTCCCATCATGCACTGCACACACACATTCCCGTCCACCATTACACCAATCACACAGCTGTCACCATTCACTCATCAACCCTGATTGCCTCACCACACCTGCACCTCATTCACTCACTCACATAAAAGCAGCACACAAACACTCACCCAGTGCGAAGTCTTGTTTCCCCCTGGCTACATTTCCGGCGTATTTCCCAGTTTGTCTTTCCGTGCACTACCTGGACTGTTGACCTCCTCTCCTGATCGTTTGCTGCCTGCCTCTCTGACCTCGCCTGTTTTATGGTAATCCTCTCTGTCTGCCGCCTGCCCTGACCCATTGCTCTGCCTCTGATTTCGACTCTGCCTTTTCTACGTTGCCCTCGATACCTCTGCTTGATATTTGCCTGTTTGACCTTGTACAATAAAGCTGCTAGTGGATCTACTCTCGCCTCTGACCTGTCACTTGTTACAGAAGACTTCGCCAAGGATGAATCCAGCAGTAAGGTTGATGTTACTCCGCCAGGGTACAAGGTCCATTGAGGACTATGTCGTGGACTTCCTCGAACTGGCACACCTGACTCATCATGACAAAATCTGCTTAATGATATTTTTTCATGGGGGCATATCTGAACCTCTTCACTCAATCATGCCACTGCATGATCCTAACTGGACGTTGGAGAGGTATATGGATACCGCACTACAGCTGAGTGGCTCTCCTTTTACGGTGGGTGCCACGCAGGAGCTCGCAGAGTCCGCTCCAGAGCCCGCTCCGTCCCAGGAGCTCGCAGAGTCCGCTCCAGAGCCCGCTCCGTCCCAGGAGCTCGCAGAGTCCGCTCCAGAGCCCGCTCCGTCCCAGGAGCTCGCAGAGTCCGCTCCAGAGCCCGCTCCGTCCCAGGAGCTCGCAGAGTCCGCTCCAGAGCCCGCTCCGTCCCAGGAGCTCGCAGAGTCCGCTCAGAGCCCGCTCCGTCCCAGGAGCTCGCAGAGTCCGCTCCAGAGCCCGCTCCGTCCCAGGAGCTCGCAGAGTCCGCTCCAGAGGCCGCTCCGATCCAGGAGCTCGCAGAGTCCGCTCCAGAGGCCGCTCCGATCCAGGAGCTCACAGAGTCCAGCTCTCCTTCGTCTCCGCTGGTCCCGCCCAGCTCTCGCCGTCTCCGCTGGTCCCGCCCAGCTCTCGCCCGTCTCCGCTGGTCCCGCCCAGCTCTCCGCCCAGCTCTCCTTCGTCTCCGCTGGTCCCGCCCAGCTCGCCGCCCGCTGGTCCCGCCCAGCTCTCCGTCTCCGCTGGTCCCGCCCAGCTCAACAATGCCTCCGCTGGTTCCGTCCAGTTCTACCGAGCGCCCAAGAGAGTCAGAGCCACCTGAGTGCCCAAGAGAGTCAGAGCCGCCCGTGCGCCACCGAGATTCAGCGCTTCCAGAGTGCCCCCTCGTGGTAGTGGAGTTCACCAAGAACTTTCATGGAGGGAGCTCCCCTCCATTGCTCACGGAGACCCCGGACCCGCCATGGCCCATGAGGTCCCCTGATCCATCATGGCTGCCCGAGTCCCCGGATCTACCATGGCCGCTTAAACTCCCTGCCTCGGTTCCTGAAACCAAATGTGCTCTCTCTGCCTCTTGTGTCTCCGTTTCCTCTAGGTCCCAGTCTCGGCCAGGGATCTCTGCGCCGCCCTGGTGGGCGCCTGTCTCGTCTGCTCCGCCCTGGTGGGCGTCTGTCTCGTCTGCTCCGCCCTGGTGGGCGTCTGTCTCGTCTGCTCCGCCCTGGTGGGCGTCTGTCTCGTCTGCTCCGCCCTGGTGGGCGTCTGTCCCGTCTGCTCCGCCCTGGTGGGCGTCTGTCCCGTCTGCTCCGCCCTGGTGGGCGTCTGTCCCGTCTGCTCCGCCCTGGTGGGCGTCTGTCCCGTCTGCTCCGCCCTGGTGGGCGTCTGTCCCGTCTGCTCCGCCCTGGTGGGCGTCTGTCACGTCTGCTCCGCCCTGGGGGGCGCCTGTCACGTCTGCTCCGCCCTGGTGGGCGCTTGACCTGCCAGAGTCACTCCACGTCTCCGTCGACCTGCCAGAGTCACTCCACGTCTCCGTCGACCTGCCAGAGTCACTCCACGTCTCCGTCGACCTGCCAGAGTCACTCCACGTCTCCGTCGACCTGCCAGAGTCACTCCACGTCTCCGTCGACCTGCCAGAGTCACTCCACGTCTCCGTCGATCTGCCAGAGTCACCCCACGTCTCCGTCGACCTGCCAGAGTCACCCCACGCCTCCGTCGACCTGCCAGAGTCACCCCACGCCTCCGTCGACCTGCCAGAGTCACCCCACGCCTCCGTCGACCTGCCAGAGTCACCCCACGCCTCCGTCGACCTGCCAGAGTCACCCCACGCCTCCGCCGACCTGCCAGAGTCACCCACGCCTCCGCCGACCTGCCAGAGTCACCCACGCCTCCGCCGACCTGCCAGAGTCACCCCACGCCTCCGCCGACCTGCCAGAGTCACCCACGCCTCCGCCCGACCTGCCAGAGTCACCCCACGCCTCCGCCGACCTGCCAGAGTCACCCCACGCCTCCGCCGACCTGCCAGAGTCACCCCACGCCTCCGCCGACCTGCCAGAGTCACCTCACGCCTCCGCCGACCTGCCAGAGTCACCTCACGTCCCTGCTGTCTCGTCCGCCCTGCCCTGGTGGGCTCCTGTCTCATTGGCCCCACATGGACCTGGCCCTCCATTCCCTCCCCCGGTTCCACCTCCGCTCCACCGCCCTCCTGGATTGTGCCGTGTGTGTGTGAAGCGTCTGGAAGCCGCTCTTTGGGAGGGGGGGCTCTGTCATGAATCTGGTTACCACTGACTACAACTGCACATCACCAATGGACTACATTTCCCATCATGCACTGCACACACACATTCCCGTCCACCATTACACCAATCACACAGCTGTCACCATTCACTCATCAACCCTGATTGCCTCACCACACCTGCACCTCATTCACTCACTCACATAAAAGCAGCACACAAACACTCACCCAGTGCGAAGTCTTGTTTCCCCCTGGCTACATTTCCGAGCGTATTTCCCAGTTTGTCTTTCCGTGCACTACCTGGACTGTTGACCTCCTCTTCTGATCGTTTGCTGCCTGCCTCTCTGACCTCGCCTGTTTTATGGTAATCCTCTCTGTCTGCCGCCTGCCCTGACCCATTGCTCTGCCTCTGATTTCGACTCTGCCTTTTCTACGTTGCCCTCGATACCTCTGCTTGATATTTGCCTGTTTGACCTTGTACAATAAAGCTGCTAGTGGATCTACTCTCGCCTCTGACCTGTCACTTGTTACAGAGTCAATGGGGCTATAGTCATTTGGAGATAACGCTAGGTAAATCTGGGTATCATCAGCATAGCTGTGATAGGCAATTTGGTTCTTCCTCATTATCTGACTTAGTGGGAGCATATACAGGCTAAACAAGAGCGGTGCAAGAATAGAGCCTTGTGGGACTCCACATGTCATGGACGTCCACTTAGACTTATGCTCTCCTATACTCACAAAATAACCTCTCCCTTCTAAGTATGACCTGAACCATTTGAGTGCCATCCCAGAAAGCCCGACCCAGTTTTCCAGTCTCTCTAGAAGTATGTTATGATCGACAGTGTCAAAGCAGCACTAAGATCTAGTAGTACCAGCACTGATATTTTGCCAGAATCAGAATTAAAGCGAATATCATTTATTATCTTAATGAGTGCTGTCTCTGTGCTGTGATGCGGAAACCAGATTGAAAATTATCCAGGTATCCATTTGAGTTTAAGTAGTTGTTCAGCTGATTAAAAACTACCTTTTCAATAATCTTACCTATGAAAGGAAGATTTGATATTGGTCTATAGTTGCTCAACACAGTATTATCAAGATTGCGCTTTTCAGAAGGGGCTTAACAACTGCAGTTTTCAGGAGTTTGGAAAAGTCCCAGAAAGAAGTGAGGTGTTTACCACTTCTAAGAGATCTGCTTCTAAACAGTTAAGCACACTTTTGATAAAAGATGTGGGAAGTGTGTCAAGATAGCAGGTTGACGATTTAAGATGCTGTACTATTTCTTCCAAAATTTTGCTATCAATTGTTTTAAAAACAGACATAGTCACTTCTTTTGAGATTGCTGTCGAATCTGTGTGACCTCTGTATTACAGGAAGATGTGCCAATCTCCTTCCTGATATTACTGATCTTCTCTGAAAAGAAGGAAGCAAACTCATTGCATTTGCTGTCAGAGAGCATTTGACTGGGAATCTGACTTGGGGGGTTTGTCAGTCTCTCAACAGTAGCAAAAAGAGTGCGAGTGTTGTTTAATTTACTGTTTATAAGGTTTGAGAAGAAGGTCTGTCTAGCTGTGGCTAGTTCCAAATTGAAAGCATGAAGGCTGTCTTTATAGATGCTATAGTGTATTTCTAGTTTCGTCTTCCGCCACATCCGCTCAGCTTTTCTGCACTGTCTTTTCATATTCTGAACTGCTGTTGATTTTCTCCAAAATGATTTTTGTCTGCCATTCTTCTTGCTGACCTTTATCGGTGCAATATCATCAATAACATTCTTAACTTTTGAGTCAAATGAATCCAGGAGAAGATCAACAGAGTCTGCAGAAATGCTCGGTGTTAAAGATATTGCCTTCATAAATAGCACACTAGTGTTCTCATTAATGCATCTCTTTCTGACAGAGACAGATCTAGATTCAGTGGTGACAGAGATCAATATATCAAAGAAAATACAGAAGTGATCAGACAGAGCTACATCCTTAATGACAATGGATGAAATGTTTAGACCTCTACTTATGAGTAAATCTAGAGTGTGTCCACGATTGTGTGTGGGTCCGTGCACATGCTGAATCAGGTCAAAAGTGTTTAAAACAGTTACAATTTCTTTTGTAGTTTTGATTTCAGCATTGTCTATGTGAATATTAAAATCCTGCAATAGCAAAACAGTCAAACTCTGAGGAAATCATTGATAACAGTTCTGTGAACTCTTCAACAAAGGCTGGGGAGTATTTTGGAGGCCTGTAAATAATAATAAACAGAATGCGTGGGGCACCTTTCAGCACAATACCTAGATATTCAAAAGACAAGTACTGACCAAATGACACTTGCTTGCATTGATAAACATCTTTAAACAGAGCAGCTACACCTCCACCTCTCCTAACAGTCCTGCAGACACTTATAAAATTAAAGTTTCAGGAGGGGCTGTTTCAGTGAGGACTGTTGCACTGCAGTTGTCTTCTAGCCATGTTTCAATTAGAAACATAAAATCCAGGTTGTTTGTGGTTATTAAATCATTGATCACAAATGATTTATTTTTTAGTGAGCGAGTGTTTAAAAATGCTAACATGATGGAATTACATTTTGTCTCTACAGCAATCTTTGACTGATGCATAACAGGCCGCAGATTAGATGGGTCAGCCGTACGCCTTTTGAAGGCCTTATACCTTCTATCACGTGATAAAACAGAGATAGAGAATGCTGCAGGCACACTGGGTTCCCGCTTGTTTTGTAAACGTTTGTGAATGTTGCTGCTAGTATAGCGGGGACCCGACACATATCACTGAGAGCTGTTATCAGTTGTTTTTGGTTCACCTACAGCAGATGGAGGAGGGTTTGGGCCCTTGCGTTGTGGCAGCGGTCAGAGAGCTCTCACAGGAGGAGGCGGGAGAGCTGAGCCTGCAGTCTTTGGTGGTTGGGGGGCCCGCCGTTTTTTAGTTGATATCTGGGGACTTGCAGAGAGTTTGGTCCCAGCATACACCAATTCCTCCATTTTCTGTTAAAAGCTTAGAAGTGGAGATGCTGGAGAGAGGGATAGTGTGTCTGGTGAGCGGGGCATATTCTGTCCAGGTGCTGGAGAGAGGATAGTGTGTCTGGTGAGCGAGGCTCTAGCTCTGGTGTTTCCGGTGACTGTGATGTGTTGTCCTGGCTTCCCAGGCTGTTTTCCAGAAAGTTGTCCTTGGGTGCTGAGTCTTGGAGCTGTTGTGATACAGTCTGCATGTGATGAGCTCTGTGGGCAGGGCTCAGCCGGGATGTTCATGAGCAGTGCTTGTTTTGGCTGTGTGGCGTTATCAGTATCCTTGTGGGATTCTTCAACCACATAATGACTCGGAAGCTGATATGAAGTCCTGTGGTCACTCATATTCTGTCCAGGTGAGTGTATGAGTGGATTGGCACACACCACTGAAGGATAACGGAGGGAGAAATAGAAATTGTCTTTTAGCACTCTTGCACCAAGTTTGTTTGGGTGGAGGCCATCCAGTTTGAACAGTTGTCTGTGCCCCCAGAAAATATTGAAGTTGTCGATGAAGTTGACTCCTTTTGTAATGCAGGTTCTTTGTAGCCATGTATTCAGCCCAAGCAACCGTGAAAACATGTTAGTTCCCCTTGCTGGGAGTGGTCCACTGATGAACGACTGAACTTAAAGTCTTTGAAGTGTTTCAAAGAGTTCACTGAAATCTTGCTTAAGCAGTTCTGACTGTCCTATCCGAATATCATTCGGATAGGACAGTCAGATAGGATAAATACATGATTGTCAGAACAATAAGTTTGAATAAAGCTTTGTTTTATGTGTTGTTGACTATGATTCTTATTTTTATTCATTCTTTTACTCATTTATACATGTTTCCTGTTGTTGTCAGTAAATAAAAATGTTTTTTTTTCATTAACTTATGTATTAATTAATTGCTTGAATGAAAATTGAGATGTATTCTCTTTGGCTGCATTTGTCTCGTGTATAGTCATGCATCGCTAAAATAAAAAAAAATTATATTTTGCTTGTTTTACTAAACATAATTTCCAGCAAAAAAATGTTTTATATATATATATGTCTATATATCATATATATCATTATTAGTGTAGTGTTGGTAATAGCTAGTAACAGCTACAAATGCATTCTGAGGTAATCAGAAATAGAAAATAGTAGAAAATAGTTCTGCCCTAAAGATAGCTTTTAAAGATACTCCATTGTTATTTTGATTATGTATCTATGAACTGTTTTATAAATATCACCCTCGTAGACATTAGATATGACTGTATATCGACACACTGTGATTACCTATGGCCAAATCACAGCTGTGCCGATATACAGCAATATCTCATGTGACATGTCTACTTGTGTTGTATATATATATATATATATATATATATAAATATACATACTGAACAAAATTATAAACGCAACACTTTTGTTTTGCCCCTATTTTTCACGAGCTGAACTTAAAGATCTAAGACTTTTTCTATGTACACGAAAGGCCTATTTCTCTCAAATATTGTTCACAAATCTGTCTAAATCTGTGTTAGTGAGCACTTCTCCTTTGCCGAGATAATCCATCCACCTCACAGGTGTGGCATATCAAGATGCTGATTAGACAGCATGATTATTGCACAGGTGTGCCTTAGGCTGGCCACAATAAAAGGCCACTCTAAAATGTGCAATTACGTTAAAATATGGACGGATATTCCTTTGTTTACGTCTCCTTTCTTCAGAGATAATGATTGTTTGTATCCGTTATGGAATAGCCCACGCTCAAAAAACTGTGTCTTGGTTGTAAAAAAAACCCACATAATTTAGTAGTATTGTCTCGGTTACGTATGTAACCCTCGTTCCCTGAAGGAGGGAATGTTGACGTCACGTCGGAGGACCGACAAATTGGGATCTCGCTTAGAGAGACCTATCCACTTCGAGTGTAAACTAAACGAGCCAATGCACATTGGCATGCGATTATTGCATCCAGCTGCCGCTGATCACAGCGTGAGCATAAATAGGCAGCAGGTGCAGCGCATATTCAGATTTTCGCTGAGGAGCCGAGCCGGGGCCCGGCCGCTCAGCGGTGGTACAGGAGCCGTGGCGACGGGACGTGACGTCTCCGTTCCCTCCTTCAGGGAACGAGGGTTACATACGTAACCGAGACGTTCCCTATCAGTTGGTCACTCTCGACATCACGTCGGAGGACCGACGAATTGGGATCCCTACCAAAAGGCCTCCTGTGCCGTTATTTTTTGGCGCAGGTTAGGGCCCCCATAGGAAGATCCGTTACTGTTGCTATGGCACTACCCACTCAGTAGGACTGGATAACACTGGGAAAACGTACCCATTCAGCTCAGAACAGAGACGCTGCGGAAGCCCTTACCTTCCCGAGGGAGGTTCAGAGGCAGTTACACATATGGACAATAGTCAGATGCATATGGAAGATTGGAGGTGATTGTAACCTCTTGGAGTAGCAGGAAGTCTGCCGGGAAACACTGGCTCTAAGGCTAACCGTGGAAATACACATATGGGATCCGAACGGTCTCTACATATGGAACCCAGCCCTCTACCGGTTCTCAATGATTCATCGAGTGAGGGCCTGGCGCCGGACGCTCCGCCACGTCCAGCTGCCGAGGGGATGGAGGAGCTCGACAGGGTCTGCAGTGGACTCTCTGGAGCAGTTTTTAGCAAGCCGACCCGAAACCGGGGCCCCTCAGTGCTTCTACCCGTTTGAGGTGAAAACACAGGAGGAAACCGGTTCCACACGAAGGCTATAGAATCTAGCGAATGTGTTAGGGGTCGCCCAGCCCGCAGCTCTACAAATATCTGTCAGTGAGGCACCACGAGCCAGCGCCCAGGAGGACGCTACACTTCTCGTAGAGTGAGCTCTCAACCTGAACGGGCAAGGCACACCCTGTGCCTGATAAGCCAGGGTGATGGCATCCACTATCCAGTGGGCCATCCTCTGCTTGGAGACGGCATTCGCTTTCTGCCGGCCTCCGTGACAGACAAAGAGCTGGTCTGAGGTCCTGAAGCTTTGCGTCCTGTCAACGTAGTGTCTTAATGCTCGGACGGGACAAAGCAAAGCCAGGGCTGGGTCTGCCTCCTCCGGGGGCAGCGCTTGCAGGCTCACCACTTGGTCTCTAAATGGAGTAGTGGGAACCTTGGGCACATAGCCAGGCCGGGGCCTCAGGATTATCTGGGAATCCACCGGTCCAAACTGTAGGCACGAATCGTCGACCGAAAATGCGTGCAGGTCCCCAACCCTCTTGATGGAGGCCAGTGCAAGCAGGAGCAGAGTTTTCATTGAAAGAAACTTGGGCTCGACTGTCTGCAAGGGCTCAAACGGGCCCTGTTGTAGTGCTCTAAGCACTAAGGACAGGTCCCAAGAGGGTATAGAGGGGGGGCCCACTGACCCACTGACGTACCCGCGGTGGGGCAGCGAGGGGGAACGCAGGGACCCGGCTCGGGCGTCTCGTTGCCGGTCCGAAGCGGGGTCCGCGTGTGTGACGCACTTACCTGCGTTCCGGCAGAGGCGATTGACCGCCCTCTCGAACCGCCCACAGCTGCCCACTGGCGAGAGAGGAGGGTGAGAGTAACTCAAGTTTGACTCGTTCACAACCCCCCGTCCCCTCTGGGGACCCAGAGATAGAGGAAACTGCTCTTTTGTCGAGGTTTTGGGTACCACTGACCGTGAGGCCAGTGGCAGAAAAGGAAACAAAAGATTCTCCGCCCCCTCCTCCGGAGGGAGGGTGGCGTTCACCATCTCCCGAAGAGCAAACATCTCCATCCCTGGGTCGTCCGTCTCAGGGCCACTTGCTTCGACGCTTGCCGCCTGGTTTGGCGGGGGCCTGGACGGGCGGGGCGGCTGCCCTGTGGCCGGCTCTACGGCGCTGCTTGGCTGGAGGCTGCTGCGCGGGAGCGGGGGCGGCGGCAGGGGGCCGCCCTCGGCAACGAGTAGACCGAGGCACTGCGGCGGCCGGGTGGAGGCAGCAGGATGTGCCGGATTGCCTCAGTCTGCTTCTGTGCAGCGGAGAACTGCTGGGCGAAGTTCTCCACCGCGTCGCCGAACAGGCCGGTCTGGGACACGGGGGCATTCAGGAACCGTGCCTTGTCTACCTCCTTCATATCGGCCAGACACAGCCAGAGGTGGCGTTCCTGGACCACCATGGTGGACATCGCACGGCCCAGAGACCGCGCCGTAACCTTCGTCGCTCGTAGCGCGAGGTCCGTGGCGGTCCGAAGCTCACTGAGAACTCCTGGGTCGTGACCACCCTCGTGCAGGTCCCTCAGTGCCTTGGCCTGGTGAACCTGCAACAACGCCATAGCGTGTAGGGCTGAAGCAGCTTCTCCGCAGGCCGCATAGGCACTGCCGGTCAGGGCTGACGAGTGCCTACAGGCCCGGGAGGGGAGCAACGGATTACCGCGCCAGGTAGAAGCGGTCCTTGGACACAATTGCATCGCAACCGATCGCTCCACCGGCGGGACCTCCGTATACCCCCGCGCCGCTCCGCCGTCAAGGGTGGCGAGGGAGGTTGAGCCACTGTAGCGGTTTCTGGCAGTGAAAGGTGCCGTCCATGTTCCAGTGAGCTCATCATGCACTTCCGGGAAGAAAGGCACCGGGGTGGGGCCCTGAGAACCAGCGCAGGCCACCCCGAGAAACCAATTGTCCAGATTGGTCTGACTCACCCTCCGATGTAGCGATCGACATCCGATCATCGTGGGGAGCGCCAAAGGATACAAGCGGTACCCCCCCTCCATGGGAGGGGCCAGCCCGTTCCTAGGCAGCTCCATCGGTGCGCGTGCGGTAACAGGAGGAGCCCTCGCTGTTTTGGAGGAATTCCTCACTGTCACCGTAAGACCAGCCCGGCTACTGCGAGTAGCCTCCCGGTAGCCACCAGGGGAACCCTAGATCTCGGCAGAGGCACGTGTACCCGCCTTTGCAGGAAACGAAGCCTGGTCCGCAGCCCGCGACGGTCATCCCCCGCAATGGGGGCATGACTCGTCCACAAAAGCCGCCTCTGCGTGTTCAATGCCCAGACACGAGAGGCAGCGATCGTGACCATCACCGGCGCCAGGTAACGACCGCATCCAGAAACGCCGGGCGGAAGGGCATCTTTGAAAAGACGTCTTAAAAAGGCGTTCCGCCTGTAACACTCTTTTAGAGAAGTGTTTGCTCTTTTAGCGTGCTGAAGCGCACAGGGGAGATGGTCGCTGCAACACAACAGGGGGTAGTGCAGCCTGATGTGTGCAATCCACTCGACGAAGGAGACCACCACCGCTGAATCGCCGTCCGCCAACACCAGAGTCTTGAGGCACTCTCAGATAGGTAGGTCTGGAGCAGAACGATAAGCACCGCTCGGCTCCGAAGCGAAAAGCTGAATATGCGCTGCACCTGCTGCCTATTTATGCTCACGCTGTGATCAGCGGCAGCTGGATGCAATAATCGTTTAGTTTACACTCGAAGTGGATAGGTCTCTCTAAGCGAGATCCCAATTCGTCGGTCCTCCGACGTGACGTCGAGAGTGACCGTCTGATAGGGAAACAGTGTTTTATACACAGAATGAGACCACCCCCCCCAAAAAAGTGCAAAATAATTCTGAGTTATGGCGCTCTCTCGCAAGGGCTGTGATGCACGCTGTGACGTACCTGTCGTCTGATGGTGGAGGAACTTAGCGATCAACTTTTTGGATAAAATAAACTTTTTTTTGTGACATTTTTAATATATGTGTATGTGTGTCTTGTGGGTAATGTGGCTGTATCTGTATGATTAGCATATGTGTGGCTGATAATCAGCTGTGATTACTTAATTAGGGCAGTATGAACTATTTTATTGGAAAGCAATGAAGCATACTTAATATATACGTAATTATATTAAGTGTATATATATATATATATACTTAATATAATTGTTTTATTATATTATAACAAATACTACATTTTAATACTTTTAATACTAAAATTTGTAAAATAAGAGAACCAAACACAATTTTCTGAATGAAACCTAGACCTTTCTGGGGACAGACAGTGTGTTTCCTTTTGAGTTAATGAAATATAAGTGAAAAAAGAAAGAGAGAATGAAAGAGAGGAAAAATATGAGGGTGATGCTAGCAGAGCGCTTCAGCTCATAAGCGTGGCTGACAGGCCCTGTCTCTGCCTTTAATTACTTATTTATTCAAGCATAATTAAGCTCAGGCCTGGAGTGGTGATTAATGCTCTTTGTCAGCTTGCAGAACAATACTTCAAACTTCCTGAGCCCTGGTTCATCTCCAGCTCTTCCTTTCTTTCAGTTCGTCTAACCATGCAGTTCTTTACATCTGTAGAGGCAATGACCACAGTCTTGGTCACCAGTGGTTGTTGAATATGATTTAAAATCTTGTGCTACAATTTTGGGGAAGTTGTGGCCTAATGGTTAGAGAGTTGGACTCGTAATCCAAAGGTTGTGAGTTCGAGTCTCAGGCTGGCAGGGATTGTATGGAGTGAATGTCCTGCGCTCTCTCCACCTTCAATACCACGACTGAGGAGGCCTTGAACAAGCCCTGACCACTGCTCCGGGTGTGTGTTCACTGCTGTGTGTGTGCACTTTGGATGGGTTTATTGTAGAGTATAATTTCCGAGTATGGGTCACTTGGCCGTATGTTATTTCACTTTGATTAATATTTAGATTTGATATTTTTTAGACACTGAACAAAAGAACAACCAACAAACCTTTAAGGAAAAAAAGACTTCTGAAAATGAGAGTTCTATTGAAGAGAAATATGACAAACGTCAGCTCGTCAATTTTTTAGGTAACTTTGCAAGCGATTACAGATAATTCCATTACAATGGCTTAAGGACAGTTATTATGCATTACATTAGAGAAACAAACCTTTGCTTTCGAGGAAAAATATGTAAAGGATTTTCCATGAACGTAAGTGCTGACAAAAAAGTCCTACGAAGTGTTTCACAACCTTGCATGGACATCTTTTGATTTATTTATGTATTTGTTATTTAATTAAATTTAAATAATACAATTATTTTAAACAAAATATAAATTTTAAAATGACAAATAAAAATTCTGAATTTTTTAAATATCACATTGTAAAATGTTCTTAGTGGGGGATTAATCTTACAAAATAATAATAGCATATCAATAATAATAGTATAATAATGTTACTTAAAAAGTTCATTTTAGTATTCATTTTTATTACTTATTTTTGTCAAAATATCCTTGTTTATTTATACTTTATAAATAAGTAGAAGTTATCAAAATCTGTTACAGATGCTTTCTAATAATTTCAGTTTATTTGAGACATCTGGAAATATACTTTATGCTAGACTCTTTTATTTTTATGTTTGTATTATCTGACAAAAGGCTGAGTAACTGACCATCATACCCCTCTCTCCCCTATGTGAGGCGCAAACAGCTCCAGAATTTAGCCGCTCAGTTCAGCTGGTGAGTTTATCTGTGATCTTTGCACAGGAAGCAGGTTTTAATCTGGAGAAATGATCGTTAAGGATTAGTGAATAAGCACAGATCTGCATACATCTGTGTTTGCTCAGGTTAAACAAACCTCATGATGTTTCCTGGAACTCCACTGAAGCAAAACAGTATAATTTAAATGGAAATGTACCAGTTACAGGAGGTCTTAAAGAAGAAGATGAAGTATTAAAATGCTCGGATATAGCAAATGTAACAGTTGAAAAAACAGCCATGTTAGTTAGAATATACCAATAATAATTACTGTAAATTAATTAATTTTACTGACATTATTTTATATAATTGTTTTTATGTATGCATTTATTTATGAGGGACAAAATAAATTAAATATGCCATTAGATAAATACGTGTAACATTTTCTTCATCACATTCAGACCTGGGGAAAAAATTATACTATAATTCTAAAATTCATTACATCAAGTATTGTTATTGCACATAAACACCTTTAAGAAAAGTTCAAATGTACAATAAGTAAAACAACTGATTTTGCATGGAAGGTTGTATATATTTATATTGTACATTCTATATATTTGCGTGGAGTTTTTCTGCCCTCTAGTGTTTAAATTTGAAATTATCAAAAGGTTGTGTGGTAAATAATGCATTAATAAATTAATAAAGTACATGAATAAATGTTGCATATATATATATATATATATATATATATATATATATATATGTGTGTGTGTGTAGTAAAATAAAACATTTATAACCCTTTATATCCTTTATTGTGCTTCAACACCATACCTAAACAGTTTTTCCAAATCAATGTTTTTTTATTGAAATGTTTAACAATTAATTAAAACATTTAAGTGTTAAGTTAGACATAATAATATTACTTTTTTTCCAAATGTACTGAGTGTTCACATCTCAAAACTATCCAGTATAAAAACGAGCCATCTTAATTGTCTTCATCCACATGCTTTGCCTGACAAACACACAAAAGACAGAGACATTTAAAGACAGTAAGATCAAAGTCATGCACTTAATATACAAATGCTCCCACTTTACATTGTGGTCCTAATACCCGTGTACTTACATAGTAACTAGATGTGTATGTAGTATGTAGCCACGTATGTAGTACCAACAGCTCTAATGTTTGTCTAACTACACATGTAGCAACCCACTGAATGGTATTTGTAAGTACAAATGTGTAACAGGACATTGGTAACAACATATTATATATATATATATATATATATATATATATATATATATATATATATATATATATATATATATGTGTGTGTGTGTGTGTGTGTGTGTGTGTGTGTGTGTGTGTGTGTGTGTGTGTGTGCCTTTTATGCCAAAAATCATTAGGATATTAAGTAGAGATCATGTTTCATTAAGATATTTTGTCAATTTCTTACCGTAAATATATCAAAACGTAATTTTTGGTTAGTAATATGCATTGCTAAGAACAACTTTAAAGGTGATTCTCAATAATTCGATTTTGTTTTTGTACCCTGTATCCAGATTTTTAATAGTTGTATCTTGGAAAAATATTGTCTTTCCTGTAGCTCAACTGGTAGAGCATGGCGCTAGCAAACGTCAAGATCATGGGTTCGATTCCCAGGGAAAGCAAGTAACTATAACTTGAATGCAATGTAAGTCGCTTTGGATAAAAGCGTCTGCTAAATGCATAAATGTAAATGTAAATGTAAATATTGTCCTATCATAACAAATCATACATTAATGGAACAATTATTAATTCAGCTTTCAAATTATGTATAAATCTCAATTTCTAAAATCCACATGCACACATATATATATATGTATATATATTCGCAATATACCTATATAATAAAACATTATGGTACATTTGAAAGTAAACCTACTCCAGTGAATACATCTAGCAGTAAAAAGTGACAACTCCTTTATTTAAAATTACAATATTTGTACTATACACACTGACCACTAGATATCACTAGAAACACATCAGTGAGTTAAGGGTGCTTACCTTACGCTTGCCACACCGTCTGATGCGGTTACCTACAGGGCCAGACATTCATTACACATCAGTGATTTGATATGATTCATTCGACACACACACACACACACACACACACACACACACACACACACACACGTTGGTTTTTATGGTTTACGGGGACTTTCCATAGGTGTAATGGTTTGTATACTGTACAAACTGTATGTGCTATTGCCCTACACCTACCCTACACCTAAACTTAGCCCTCACAGGAGACCGTGCATTTCTACTCCCCCCCCCAAAAAAACTTACTCTGTATGATTTATAAGCATTTTGAATTATGGGGACACTGAAAATGTCCTCATAAATCACCTTCTCCTTGTAATACCTATGTCATACCTATGTCATTATACAAATTTGTGTCCTCATAAACCACATAAACATGCACACACACACACACACACACACACACACACACACACACACACACACACACACACACACACACACACACACACACACACACACACAGGCTAAAACTTACCTGTCAGGAGGAGGACAGATAGTACCACAATGACCCCAGCAAAGACCAGGCCTCCAATACGCAGAGTCTCATAGTCTGTGAAGCAGACGTAGAACAAATTCTGAGTAAAGCTATTCTGACTAAGGAAAACATGATGCAAAATTCTGATTAACACATTCTGAAAATGATTTAAATTATATTGTTATTCTATGTCAGATGTGGACCTTGCTATTATAATGAGCTAGAATGACTATTAAATAGTTACAGCTCTTGTTCTTGATGGGCCTTGTAGAAGTTGGAATATCTTGTCCTGTATATGGCATATTAAGGATATGACTATCTTCTAATATTAATACTTAATCAGATTATTCTTATCCACATACACACAAAACTGAATTATTCAAGAGGAATTTGCTTATCCTTACCATAGTAAAAGTCAGCATCAGGGTCTACTGTAGGGTCTGAAAAAAAGAAAGACACTGAGAATAAAATCTAATGAAACAAGGCATAGAGTTCTTTGAAATAAAATAAAACAGAGAAGATAATCACACTTCATGCCACTTTGAGGCTGTTTAAACTTTATTATAACTAGAGTTGTGATAAAGTGATTAATAACTAAGTGATTGATAACTAAGTATGTCTTTATAGTACACTGTGTGCAGTGTATGTATGTTTTTTTTGCACATTGTCTTCTGTACAGTCTGTAAATATGTACTGTCCATATGTAAAAAAAAAATGTTGCACTGTCTGGAGCACGCTCTCAAGAATTTCACTCACCAAGGCACTTGTGCTGTGGTGATGTGACAATAAAAGTGAATTGATTTAATTTTTGAGATGTGAGTAATGACTCATTTAAAAGCCATTTTAATATACATACATTTTGTAACCGACTAATCGACTAGAGTAAGAAACCCTCAGAAGACACGTGTGTATATGGGTAAATGCAGTTGATCTGGAATAATTAACATATCAATCAAACAGTCAAACAATTCCAGATACCTTATTATTTGAGTTATAATTTACAACAATGATGGCAGTATTGTGGAGTAGCTAGTTACATGTAATGGAATTACGTGATTTAATTACAAAGTAAATGTAACTGCAATCTGTTACATTTACTGAGAGAAAAAAAAGTGGGATGAAATTAGTTACTTATTAAACAAAATGTTAATGATTGCAAATCGGGATACATCACATCCCTGGTTATACCGTTAAATAAAATCAGATCACTAAGGGTCCATTTACACTTACACAACACTGTTTTCAGCTAAAAATGGAAAAAAAAATGTATGATTGCATGAATTTTGGCCTTTCATTTAGACGACAACAATGTTTTGGGGCCTGAAAATGCAAACTTAATTCAAAGTGCACATTTTTGAAAACTATACTATTATAGCCTCTGTGTACACTACAAAAACGTTACATTTTATTGAATACATTTTATGAAATCAAGGTCTGCTGGGAGAACATGTGGCATAACTGTCATTTTGAGTTTTACAGTCCAACACAACAGCCTGAACCACAACACCTAAAATAACATGCAAAACACATGCCTGCAAATTAAGTGGTATGTTTTTACTTCATTTGATTTGAAAAGCGCTTTCAGAATATATTGCTTCAAAGATGTTATGAAGTAATGCCTGAATTGCAGAGTAACCAAGCCAAAGGCAACTGTTGCAAGAAAAACCTGCCTAAGATATTAAAGAGAATGAGGCAAGGAACATATTATTGAGAAACTTAATTTTAATAAAAATGAAAACCATGTGAGACAAATATGTCCCTATAGCATTTAGCAGCGCAATTAAATGTAACGAATGGCCATTAAAATAAAGTTATAGAGTTAGTTTTTGGGTGCTTCATGATTTCTTTTTAATAAAAATTCATTACAAATGCATTAGCACACTTTTTTCATTTAGTTTAATTGTCATTTTATTTTTAAATGTGAAAATATTTAAAATAAAATATATATTGTGAAAAGTATACCACACACACATAATATGTTTTTTTTTATTCTGTCAGTGTAATTAGCCTTTCATGATAAAGCTGCCCCCAAAAAAGGCAGAATGACATTAAGCATGTAACAAAAGTTGTGGAATACACAGTACAACGTCATTTCAGAAACACCCATATTCATAAAATCAGCCATCATAAAATTTGAATGCACAATAGGTGAGATAACATACAATAAACCCATAATGCTGTGATTGTTTTACATTTTTTATTCTATATTTATATCACAGCACACTCCCTCTGTCTGAGACTTTAATGGACACATTCTCTCTCCAGCTCTCTTTAACAGTGTGAAGGAGAGAGCACTATACATGTAAAACAGTGCAAGCACACTCTTAACAATTAGACTCACCTGCTCCAGAAGACATGGCTGGTGTCTAGGTCACAGTGCAGAATGGAAAAAACTGGTAATATAAATCATAATAACGCATTATAATCCAACAGTCCTTACTAATTTATTGCTTACAGTAACTGCATGCAGTTCAGTGTATTTAAGTTGAATTCACTGCAGTGAATATGTGACACTGGACCACAAAACCAGTCATAAGTAGCACATGTATATTTGTAGCAGCCAACAATATATTAAATTGGTCAAAATTATTATTTTTTCTTTTATGCCAAAAATCATTAGGATATTAAATCATGCTACTTTCATTAGGATAGTAAAGATCATGTTCCCTGAATTTACAGTATTTTTTGAATTTCTTACTGTAAATAAATTAAAACTTATTTTTTTGATTGTAATAAACATTGCCAAGAGCTTCATTTGGACAACTTTAAAGGCAATTTTCTCAATATTTAGATTTTTTGCGCCCTCAGATTCCAGATTTTCAAATAGATGTATCTTATCTAAATATTGTCCTATTTTAAAGCATATTTCAATGGAGAGCTTATTTATTCAGATTTCAGATGATATATCGGATATATTAGATCTGATATATCAAATTATATATCAGATCTGATATATCAGATGATAAATCTCAATTTCAAATATATTTAATCCGTGTGACTGGTTTTGTGGTCCAGGGTCACATATATTAATGTTGTAATTAACATGTATATCTGTAAATGTTAATTTGTTGCTGCTGAAAAGCAATAATAATAATCTCCTTTTCTCGTATTTTAGTAAACGTTCACCAAAATTCCACATCGCTTTTTATGCACTGTCCTTGCTGACTTCCAGCCTGTCATTGACTGGAATGTACTTAATTGTTTACATTTCAGGAGTGCCCACTACTGGCAGAACTCGTGTATGGAAGGCGGATAGGGGCAAAATTCTTTAAATGTGACGCGTGAAATTTGTCAACATGCAGCAATTTTTAACAAGTTTCTTTTATATGTGTTGGCAAGTATATTCTGGCTGTGTTTTGGTGATAGTTTTAGCCACATTTCTTATGTGTATAGACGCACAGATTTAGCATTGTTAAGATGACGAATTTGATCGTGCCTCTCAGTGCACACACATTCTGGCTGTATTTGAACGTGCAATACTTTTAGAATCAGCTTTACCTTTCGATTTATCCACATATTGATTATTTATTTCATTAATCGCGCTATTGCTTTACTGATAACTACTGTGCTAAAGTAAATTAATTAATGTTACAATGCAAATTAAGACTTTTGTACCTACATTCTAAAAAATATGGATTGTTTTGACCCATGTTTGGGTCCACACAACTACCGCTCACTGGATATTTTCTATTTTCTGGACCATTCTCGGTAAACTCCAGAGATGTTTGATCATGGAAATCCCAGTAGATTAACAGTTTTTGAAATACTCAGACCAGCCCGTCTGGCACAAACAACCCTTCCATGTTCAAAGTCACTTAAATACCCTTTCTTCCCCATTCTGATGCTCGATTTGAACTTCAGCAAGTTGTTTTCACTACATTTAGATGCCTAAATGCATTGAGTTGCTTCCATGTGACTGGCTGATTAGCAATTTGTGTTATCAAGCAATTAAACAGGTGTACCTAATAAAGTGGCCGATGAGTGTAAATAGCACTTGCTTATCATTGCTCTTTTGTTGATTTTGATTGCTTCCATTTTCCTAATTTGTTAGTCGTTTTGGATAAACGTGCCTGCTAAATTACTAAATGTAAATGTAAATGTATCTGCTCTGCATGTTGTTCTGTTAATTCAGTAAAACAGTGTGTGCTGACACAGTCAAATTTCACGTTTTCTGTTTAATAACGTTTTGCCCCATTTGCCTTCCATACACTTGCAATGGGTTCAACCCTCATAATGCATTCAAAATATGTATGCAATTTTATACTATTACTATTTTAATTTAGTCTGTTTACTATATAACAAAATACATCAGAAGCACAAACAATTCTAATTTAACATTATAACGAAACCTGAATCCAATACACTGATCTGAAGAACAGAAAGAGTCCTACAGCTCAACTCAAGAACAGCAATATGGCCAAACATGTTTTGTTTTTTCTAAGAAAGGTTTATTTGCAGACCCTTGACATTTTTCTCATTTCAGTTCCATTTCAGGCTTTCTTAAGGATGGTGCTTATATTGATTCCCTTCCCAATCCATATCTCACATGTAATGATTAACTCATACTTCTTTGAAGAGAATGCTACTCATAAAGCCTCAGTAAGGGCAGTTTGCTTTTCAATTCTACATGCCGATCTTGTCAGACAAACAAACACTTCAGGTCCATGATATTAACTTTTTTCTGTAATACTTTGCTCTAGGGCACAGTGGTTTTGGCTTATTGTTCATTCCTTGCTCAAACAAGCAACCTTTCTTGATCTAACATTTACCCTATGCACCACACCACCCACAATTACACATACTTACTGACAAGTGACAACTTTTTGTAACATAAACACTTGTCAACTTGACAAGTAAGTGTCTCTCGTATACAACATAAAAGCTAATTTTGCTAAATTATTAATTACAATTAATGCATGGTGATTTTTTTTACATGCTTTAGGTCATAGTAACTATGTTACCATATCAAATTAATAAGTTATTTAATTAATTGTATTGTATTTTGACCCCAACATTAACAATTGCATTGAATGCATCTTCCTACAATTTGTCTATTTGAATATATATGCATATTTAATACAGATGTATATAAGTTTATCACCGCAAGTGACATTATATTAACTTTTAGTATGTTACTACAGCACTGTAACTTACTAAATAATAATTAAAGATAATGCTAACTGCTACCATTATAATTTGTTTTACTGTATTTAAAAAATAAAAATTATATTGGCTTAAATTGACCCCAAATTCCATACTTGCTGTCCTTTTGGATTTTCTTTATTGTTGTTATTTGTTTAAATCATATTTAAAGTGACTCAAAAATTAATTAAACTTATTGAATTCAATTTTTTTATGGATTACACAGACCTCAAAATTATACTTATTGTTTATTCTTTTTTATTTTAATATTTTGACCACAAATGTAGTTATCATGCTAGATTTCAGGCTAGCAAAAAAAATTGACCCATAAATATATATTTTTTCTAAGCTTAGTCAGTAAAAAAAAAAAATATATTATTTAAGAGGAATATAATAAAGTCATTTTGAAACTACATACCTGTAGAGATCTCTGGGACATGAGCATAAACATGCAACCTAACATGCCCCAAATGTCCCAAACCTCAGTTATGAAGGTAAACCGATAAAAACACATTGTCTTTGTCAAATCTTACCATTTTAGATATTCTGATGTTTAACATTCAGCAGAAATCCATAACACAGTTACCGTCTCAGCTCACCTGTACTGTGGAAAGGTCCTCTTCCTCCTGGAGTCTTGACTACTGTGAGAGTGTGTCTTTAGTTCAGGTGTATTTCATCCCTCTACCCCTCCCTGCCTCCCAGAGCATTCATAAATCTGAACGCCCAGCCGTTCTTTGAAACACATTTATTAGCCCATAAACACTGGCCTTTAAACTATGATAAAATACCGCTGAGCCCAACCTTTGGAGTCATTTCCCAAGGGAAGTCCAATTACATCACAGTATAAAATGCTGGGAATGATCGTGGCTATATTCTGTCTCGACTTTGAAGTTGTCATGAATCTGGTTGCCACTCACTACAACTGCACATCACCCATGGACTACATCTCCCATCATGCACTGCACTCACACATTCCCATCCACCATTACACCAATCACACAGCTGTCACCATTCACTCATTAGCCTTGATTATCTCACCACACCTGCACCTCATTCACTCACACACATTTAAGCAGCACTCTCACATGCACTCACAGCGAAGTCTTGTTTTGCCCCAGCTGACATTCTGAGCGTTTCCCCCTGTAGTCTGTTTCCCTGTGTTTACCTGGACTGCCTATATACTCTGACCGTTTGCTGCCTGCTTTTTTACTCTGCCTGCCTTTCGATATCCTCTCTGTCTGCTGCCTGCCCCGACCTTTGCTTTGCCCCTGTTGCTGATTCTGCCTTGCCTGCGTGACACCTGTTATTGCCTCTGACCCCTGCCTGTTTGACCTAGCCTTGTTGTTCATTAAAGCTGCATTTGGATCTTAACGCCACTGACTCCTCTCATTACAGAAGTAGACTATAAGCAATGGACCTCCGAGAGCTGTCAGACTTGGGCGATTGACTTCAGATCCTCCTTTTTGGTCAACAACATGGTACAAGATGCTACAATGGTGTCAAATCGATCATTCTGATGGATATATAAGTCCAAACGGTCTTAAATAAAATTGTACCTGATGTACTGAAGAGAGCCGTCTTTTTCTAACAGGTGATGTATGACCTTTTTAAAAGAACCAGAAGAAGAGATATTGACTGAGGCTTGGCATCTCTGTTCAGATGCTTCAAAAGACAAAAATGACTCCACACACCGATGCCTGTGTCAGACAAGACTTTATTCATTTAGAAGCACAAAGAGTGGCCATACACAGCAGCTGCACAGATATGAGACAAATATGTATTAAATTCCTCTCTAATAGCGAAGCATCACTGTGTTCTTGAATACAAGTTATTAATATTCTGTGAAAGGCTTGTTTCTTTAGAAGCTGACCTACATTTATAGAGCTCTCATAGGTTTATCACAGCAAGTGAAGTGTGAAACAACACACACACACACACATTATGTACGCAGACGCACACAAATGCAAAGATTGGTCTCTTTAGAGGCCGACATTTTGGTCCCATTGAACAGTGTTTATAAATACGAGTGATATTAAAGATATAGTTCGCCCAAAAATCTATATTCTGTCATTGCTTACTTAACCTCGTGATTTGAAAGCCAAGTTCACCACAGCTCTGGACTGTCAGATCGAAATTTAAGATGCTTGCTGAAAACATTTCCATTCATCTCATTCACGCTGGTTAACATTAAAATATGGCGCAGATTTGATCATGCAAAATGCACACACTAACGTAGAAGAACGGCCAAAGAGATTTGAGAGCTACACTGGAGATTTTCAGCAAATAAAGATTTGAATTTCAGTCTGTTCCTTGCGTATATATATCATCATATGAAATACAAGTTATATGAAACACTTTTATGATAGTTTTATGCAGCTTTTTGTTTGAACCAAAGTCTCACCCTTACGAACAGTAACCAAGGTTGGACTACAAATAGAACAAAAAACACTTTTACTACAATAAATCCATGGTAAGTTTTCTTAAGGGCATTTAATAACGGTCAAAGTATACTTTGATTTACATGTTTTTCTTGCTGCATTTATTACACTATTTAGTTTGCCGACTAGGTGGCCTGGCTTATTGTTTCACAGTCAAATAAGAAACTACAATTTTCTTTGCTCTAGCACAGATACTAAACAAGAAAGAAACTTCCGTGTGCATGTGTAGTAAGCAGTAAGCCTGTTTCCACAAAAATAATTTGGCTGCACATGCGTTTGTGTACTTTATGCTTTATCTTACTGTATGGAAAACAACTGCTTGGACGTTCAACAAAATATATCCTTTTTCTGCTCCACATAAAATGACAGCCATCTTGTTTGTGAAGTTTTAACGACACGAGGGTGGGTAGACAATAATAAATATTTACATTTCTTGGGGAACTATTCCTTTAAGAAAGTGAATACGTAGGCTACAAAAAAAACGTGTAATAGTAAAAGTAAAGGACACAGGTATGTGGCACTATGGTGAAGTGAACTGCTTCTGCAGTCTCGCTCTCAGGCCGCAGACGTTTAGACTGTGGGTCCGAATGGGGGCTTTGAACCCGGCAGTGTTGCAGCTTATCAGAGGACAGCGGTATATTGCCCCTGTTGTACATTGGTGTTGTTTTGTGCTTGGTCTGGGTACAATGATAGAAAGATTGTCGGGAGGATGAGCCCTGAATGTGGGCATACATGTACACACACACACGCATTCATACAAGCTCTGCAGGATCTAGTCATACACGCGCACACATGCATACACTGTATATTCAAATATATATTCTACTTCACATATGAATTAATACTTACTTATATGAAATACTTTAAATATGTGCATATAATCTATATAATCTACAAGAGAAAAAAAAACAGCATGTGCTACACAAATGACAATAACAAGCTGTCTCACCAACAATAACAGTAGCAGTTATTCACTGTTGGATGTTAATACAAAATTGATTTAAAGAGACAGTTCATCCCAAAAAAAACCAAAAAAAACGATGGTGTTTTTTTTATCTTTTTCTTAGGTTTCGTCATTATATAATAAGGTATACATAAATAATATTTAATATTATCTCTATTTTGTGTTCAACATTAAAAAAACAACATACAGGTTTGGAATAAAATTTGAATATAATTTGTGGGTGAACTGTTCCTTTAAACCGCACACACAAGTTTGGTTGGGGAGGAGCCAACAATGTTAAGATTGATCTGCAGAAAGTGGCTAGTTTTGCCAAAACAACTCACTCAAGACAGACTGTTGCAAAACGGCACGGACGAAAACACGATACAGTTACTGTTCACGTGACAGGACTAGAGGTATACGCACAAGACACTGGCCCATTAAAAATCCATGTCATAGTCGCCTCCCCCCACAAATCTAACGTTTGTTAGACTTGAAGCGGTGCTGCCCAGAATAATCAGTGTATGACATCACAGTACCGTGAAAGCGATAAGAGAGCAAACAGATCCTTATGCTTTCGAATAGCTCTCACGGTATTTGATGTCACAAACTGATCATTCTGTGCAGCGCTACTTCAAGTCGAACACACCTTTCTGTCTCCTCTTTATCCTCTCATAGCCATGGTCTGGAATCAGCTTCATCATCATCAGCATCCGCAGCATCAGTGAAGTTGTTCAGCCACAGCTATGTGTTCAACAGCACTGAGAAGAAATAAAGCCTATATATCATATTACAGCAAGAAATCTGCACTTTTGGTCATTTCTGATTCCATAATCACACTTTCATAAGGAAATTCGCTGTACCTGGACTGTTTCAGTTCTCTGCTTTAGGAGTCTCCTTGGCTTTATGAGAAATAAAAATAAAACAGCAGTTAAAAATTTTCTTAAAGATGACCAATGTGTATTACAAGAGAAAGTAGTGAATCGGAATCATTCATTCATATAAATACATCATTCATGTATTAATTCACCCTTGGAGGCCACGAGGTTCTCTGCTTGAGCTTCTTCATCTCCTGGAGCCCTGAGAAAATATATAGTACAAATACAATTATAATGGATGGTTATAAACCCATGCAACCCATGACAGAGAATCAGGAAGGCTGTATAGGACTAACCTGGGCTTCTGGTTGATACTGCAGCGGCACCTGCGGCCTGCACAGTGCATACAAGCAAAACGATTAAGATCAAATGGATGAATGTCAAATCATAGAAACGAACTGCCAGGTTTTATTTTGTGATAATAATAACGGATAATAATTCCTTACATATGTTATTATTGTAACCAGAATTAACTGTTGATAGCAAGCATGTTTTCATTTATATCTTTCTCACTGAATGTGACATATATTCATGCATTTTTATTTCATAATAAAACTTAATCTCATGCTCAGTTGAATACAAGCTGTGTAATTGTTTTCTATTGTGCAGCAGCTCAGTTTAGCTATTGTGCTCTGATATCTTTTGTTTTCCACTCATTTCTGCACGATTTAGCTTTTAAATGAAGATGATAAATTGTAAATAATACATAAAGATGTTTCTTACTGAGAATAAGGATCACTCCCAGAGCAAACAGCACCACAGCTAACACCAAACCCCCGATCCTCAAACTCTCATAGTCTGGTTGAGAAATAAAGGATTTTCATTTTTTGGAGTTTTCTTTGAAGAAAGACTCAAGCTTACACACACACACACACACACACACACACACACACACACACACACACACACACACACACACACACACACACACACACACACACACACACACACACACACACACAAACATGTTGGTTTTTATGGTTTACGGGGACTTTCCATAGGCGTAATGGTTTTTATACTGTACAAACTGTATGTGCTATTGCCCTACACCTACCCTACACCTAAACTTAGCCCTCACAGGAGACTGTGCATTGCTACTTTCCCTCAAAAAAACTCACTCTGTATGATTTATAAGCGTTTTGAATTATGGGGACACTGAAAATTTCCTCATAAATCACCTTCTCCTTGTAATACCTGTGTCATACCCATGTCATTATACAAATTTGTGTCCTCATAAACCACATAAACATGCCCACACACACACACACACACACACACACACACACACACACACACACACACACACACACACACACACACACACACTCACACTCACTCTCACTCACTCACTCACTCACTCTCACACACACACACACAATTTCAGTCTGCAAACCAGTTTACTTGTATAATGCAACATTGTCAGATGAAACGGGATGACTACGTCATTTTCAATCTATGTTTCTGTCAAACATAGCACCAGCTTGCAGGCCCAAGAGCTATTCTCTGGACTCAAACTCCAAATTAATCTGTCTACAGATTGCAGGTTTTGCTTCTAGCAAACCTGAGGCATGATGTTGTAATTGTGGACTGGCTTGCCTCTAGCCACTCTCCAAAAGAGCCCAAACCTGTGTAGTGCTGAAGTGGTTGTTAATGTCTGGGCAGTACCTTTGGAGCTCTGTCTGATAGAAACTGGCCTTTTGGTTTCTTCCCTGACAAGTGCCCATCTGGGTTGAACAGCTTGATGTACAGTAACTGCAATTGTAGTACTTTTCTAATCTTTCTCTTCTTTATAGTGTCATCTCGAAGTTTCTAAGGAATGTGAAGACCGTGTGTCTGATGTGATCTTTTTTACATGTGAGGCTTTATTTACACCTGGATTGATCCTTGTTTAACCACATATCTGACAGGTCCTTCAATATGCATAAAGACATATTAGTATTTACACTTCAAATGTGGTGTGGTTGCATGCTGCAAATGTGGTTTGAGAGGATACAAAACGTTTTGGAACCCATTTTGACCTGTATTTTATTTTTCATCGACTACCATATAATTAGACAAGTCACTCAGGACTATTCACAAATGTCCAGATATTAAATAGGGTCTGGAGATTATCAAAATACTGTCAAAAAGACTTTTATGTAAAAATCTATTTTTATTTTATTTTATTTTTTATCTAATTTTGATATGCTGCACCAGAGTGTAATTGCATTCTGAAGGCACAGATTAATATGACTATGAAGTGTGACTATACAGGTAACTGAAGCCAAGATACCAATCATATGGCACTTTCTATGTAGCTGCTGTATAAGTATGTTCATTATAAAGTGACATAATCCTTGTTATGCAAGTAAATATTAACCTTTGTAAGTATTAATTCTTACCGTATACAAATGGTTCCAATCCCTTTTCTTTTCCATCTGATTGAAAACAATAAGAAATTACACATGAAGCCATTTGCTTACTATACATATATATAGTAAAACAGTAATACGTAATGATGTGGTAAATTAAATAAAGCATAACTTGCCTTGGACAGCAGATTCAGATAAATCTAAGACAGAAGATCCATACAGAAGCAAAAACATTATGAGAAAAGAGAAAAAAAGAGGAATCATTAGTATTGTGGATCGTTATATTCAAGAACATCCAATAACAGAAACAAGAGTGCTTATTTTGTTATTTGTTTGTATTGTGTGTTTTTGCTTGTTGAGAGAGATCACAGAGCCCTAAGCTAGATGCAATATTGACAGGCATATGACATTGCCTAATGAATGTGTGATCCTATTCAGGCATAATAAAGGTTTTTTTACAGGGTCAATACAATTTGTTATATATCAAACTCTAAGAATCCATTAGACTAAATCGATGCCTGTGAGACAGGAGGGAAAACTCATAATGATTAACATCGTACTGATTTGTATTCACTATAGTGCTAAAATTAGTTTACAAATGATTTTCAAGCAGTCTAGGATTGGATTTTTTGCTTTTAAAATTGTCTTAACTTACACCATATTCAATAGAGTTGATTGTATAGACTAGAATCACTTTCAAACTGTAATGAGCATTTAAGGAGTTAACAGTCTTAAATATAAGCCTGGCAGTTTATTAAATGAAATCATCTATTCACAAATCTCTTAAAATGACATTTGGCAGTGGATAATTTGATAGGTGGTCTCTCTACCTTATCTCTTCTCAGCTGAAGGTATTTATAGATGTATTGCTCTGTTGATCATTTGGCATTGAGAAATTAAATTACATATTTCCTATTTTTACTCATCCTCACACAAGAGGTAACAGGGAGAGAGCAAGGACAGAGTAACTTTGTGAAACCTGAAAACAGGCAATGAAATCAGACAGAAAGTTGACAGAAAGACTGAATGTACAGTAGAATGAACAAAGCATGACAGACACTTGAAAGAAGAATGGTAACAACATGACAAAAAAGGTTGAATGGAAAAAACATAGATACATAATGAAGGAAGGAGGAAATTATGAAGGGAAGAAAAGGACAGTGAAGGAAGGGAGGAAGGGGAAAGGGAGGTATTATGGAAGGAATATCGTGGTTGCACTGTGAAACATCCAATGCCCTCAATGACTACAGACCTGTGGCTCTAACGTCTGTGGATATTAAAACATTTGAAAGACTTGAAAAGGCTTATCTGAAGGCCTACATTGGACCCTTACTGGACTGCAGTCCTGCAGTTTGTCTACAGAGAAAACAGGTCTGTGGATGATGCAGTCAACATGGGACTGCACTTCATCCTGCAGCATCTGGACAGACCAGGGACTTATGTGAGGACCCTGTTTGTAGACTTCAGCTCCGATCACCAGCTTCCTGACAGACCGGCAGCAGGTAGTGAGGCTGGGAAAATTCTCATCCAGCACCCGCATGATCAGCACTGGAGCTCCTCAGGGCTGTGTTGTCTCCCCACTGCTCTTCTCCCTGTACACAAATGACTTCACATCTAAAGACCCCCCCATAAAGCTCCTGAAGTTTGCAGACGACACCACACTGATCGGCCTCATTCAGGACGGTGACGAGTCTGCTTACAGGCAGGAGGTTAAGGAGCTGGCTGTCTACATGGGACTACATGGGACATGATCGGCCTCATTCAGGACGGTGACGAGTCTGCTTACAGGCAGGAGGTTAAGGAGCTGGCTGTCTGGTGCAGTCTTAACAACCTGGAGCTTAACACTCTCAAAACAGTGGATACGATAGAGGACTTCAGGAGAAACCCCCCTGCTCTCCCCTCACTCACCATCATGAACAGCACTGTGACTGCAGTGGAGTCATTCAGATTCCTGGGCATCACAATTTCTCAGGACCTGAAGTGGGACAGTCACATTGATTCCATGGTGGATAAGGCCCAGCAGAGGCCAGCTGAGGAAGTTCAATCTGCTACAGGAGCTGCTGAAACATGTCTACTGTGCCATTGAATCCGTCCTCTACACGTCAATAACTGTCTGGTTCAGCTCAGCTACCAAATCTGACCTCAGAAGACTACAGAGCAGTGGCGGACTTGTCATCTGGAGCACATTTACATTTACATTTATGCATTTAGCTTGTAGACTTACATTGCATTCAAGTTACAGTTTTCACATTTTATCAACTCTTGCTTTCCCTGGGAATCGAACCCATGATCTTGGCGTTGCTAGTGCCATGCTCTACCAGTTGAGCTACAGGAAAGCTCCGGGAGTTTTCCCGGTGGGCCGCTGTACAATGTAGGCCAGCCCTTTGCGTAATATATATATAAACAATGGATTGTAGTAAATGTACATATATCCTTTCATCGACCCCGACGAATGGCCCGGGCCGCGCGGCCCACTTTGAAAATTTTACAAATTTACAAAAATTTAAATTAATTTAGCGTACTTTGGCTCAAAAGCGCTCGTCAATATCAAAATGTTTGAAAGCCAACCAAAGTGTAGAAGGCGGGATTTACCATTCACACACTGAGCTGCACTGTGCTCGACTTGAATCAGAGCTGAGGAAAGATATAAGCAGCTAAACATGGCGAGACAATTCAGCAATATTTGCCAACCGTTTAGTTAAATGCCAGACAATAATTTTCAGGAATGCAAACTACTACTGACCTTTTCAAATTTCTCAGATTTTAATGCCATTATTCGAATCGTCACAATGCAGGCTACTGCAGTTTTCAGCACACATGAGATAAGAGTTAATGTAAATCTGCTTTCTTCGTGATTTCATGTGTCTTAGAAAATGTTTAAAAATCTATACAAATTATTCTCAATCTTACTCTAGAACACTGTACATCTAAAGACTTTTGCTTTCGAGTTCTGTGTATGGGAAAGTGATTTATAATATAGGCTCAATAAAAATATAATTTGCTTATTAATTCACATGCATTAGCCTATTTTATATACCGTTGTATGTGGTAAAAGTTTGAAATAACGTTTTTTCATTTATTTGAAAGAAGATTGAATTTATTTGATAAAAAAACAGTAAAACAATAGCCTAATATTATGAAATATTACACTTAAATAGTGGTTTATTTAGGATGTTTTCAAATGTAATTTATTTCTGTGATCAAAGCTGAATTTTCAGCATCGTTACTCCAGTCTTCAGTGTCCCTTCAGAAATCATTCTCATGCTGCCTAATTTGCTGCTTAATTATAAGTTATTATTTGTGATCAATTATTAATAATGGTTTTATTATTGGTATAATGGTTCTCAGTTAAAGAACAGCATTTATTTGAAATATAAGTACTTTGTAATAAGTGTACATATATTTACAGTCACTTGAATCAATTTAATCAATACCTTGGTGAGGTATCATTGAGCAAGGCTCAAACCCCAGCTTATCCACACCTCACTTCACTTCACTAAATAATCTTTAATTTTTAATGCAACATTGTTGAAGAAAAATATAAATGTATAGTTTTTAATCTTACCCAAGACTCAATGGTATCACATTTTCCACAAAAATATGAAGCAGCACAACAGTTTTCAACATTCAGAATAATCAAAAACGTTTCTTGAGCAGCAAATCAGCATATCAGAATGATTTCTGAAGGATCACGTGACACTGAAGACTGGAGTAATGATGCTGAAAATTAATCTGTGCATCACAGCAATCAATTATATTTGATCATATATTCACATAGAAGACAGCTATTTAAAATTGTAACATTATATATTTCACAGTACTGTTTACTTATTTTTCATCATCAAAATAATTAGTATACTCCATTCCACAATTGGAGCTCTATTCCTTAAAATGATAGATGTCAAGCTCTTGCAAAAGGACAAATACTGTATATGATCAATAGAAAGGCACCATAGTCCACATTCTGCACTATCCAAGTCTTCTAGACGAGACCAGAGCATTGTGACATATGGACTGATACTATAGGCATTTAACTTTGGTGATATCAAACTGTCCATCATAAAAAAATATAAAAAAAAATATTTACTATTTGCCATATACACCAGAAAAGATTAATTATAATGTCAAGAATATGCCACACATTTATGCTGTGGTGTGTTGCGGACCGGGGCCACTTTTTGGCCCAAGTCTGCCCCAGCTACGCAGGGTAGTCCAGAATGCTGAGCGAATCATTGGTACTGTCACTAATCTGTTTGCCACTCACCACATCTCTTGCACCACACTACAGCTGCACATAACCCATGGACTGCATTTCCCATCCACCATTGCACCAATCACACAGCTGTCACCAATCACTCATTTGCCCTGATTGTCTCACCACACCTGCACCTCATTCACACACACACACACACACACACACACACACACACACACAAATAAGCAGCACACTTCCATGCACACATGGCAAAGTCTTGTTTAGCCCCGTCTGACATTTCCAAGCGTTTTCCCTGAGTGTGTTTCCCTGGACTGCCTATACGACTCTGACCGTTTGCTCCCTGCCTTTTGACCCTGCCTGCCGTTTGATATCCTCTCTGTCTGCCGCCTGCCCCGACCTTTGCATTGCCCCTGTTGCTGATTCTGCCTTGCCTTCGTTACACCTATTACTGTCTCTGAACCTTGCCTGTTTGACCTCCTCTTGTTTACCAATAAAGCTGCATTTGGATCTAACGACACTGCCTCTTTATTACAGGTACAACCCTCCCTACTCTCCAAGAACTGTACTCATCCAGAGTGAGCAAAATGGCTGGCAAAATCACTCTGGACCCCTCACATCCAGCACACTCCCTCTTTGAACTGTTACCATCTGGTCGACGCTACAGAGCCCTGAGCACCAGAACGACCAGACTCAGAAACAGTTTCTTCCCCCAAGCAATCGATCCCATGAACACTTGACATTAAACATGGAACACACAACACTATTAAACAAGTATTTATTCACCATACATACGTTTTTTATTCTTCAAATTTGCACGTCAGACCTCACACATAACTATCTGTATTGTATATTGAATTTTTACCATTTTGTACATTACCTATTTGTACATTTGTATATTGTTCTTTTGTTGTCTGTGTCCTGTCCTGTTGCTGTCATTGTGTTGCACTTTGGAGCTTCTGTCACTATAACAAATTCCTCGTATGTGTAAACATTCCTGGCCAATAAAGCTCCTTCTGATTCTGATTCTGATTCTGATAACCAGATAAAAACTGGTCTGATAGACCACAGTGCTTTTAGCGGTGGGCAAAGGCATTTGTTGACAAAGCTGAAACATTTTTTTTTCAAAATTGTATAGAGCTGTCTCTCTGTGTGTGTGTGTGTGTGTGTGTGTGTGTGTGTGTGTGTGTGTGTGTGTGTGTGTGTGTGTGTGTGAGATAGATAGAGAGTATGGATCTGGTACACATGTGCTGGCAGTTTCAAGTGGCCTAATTTTGGATAGGGTGGAGTCTCTCAGAGGACTGGGAATGATGGGAATTGTATTTAACTGAATGCTCTCATTTCACAAATGAAGTCTGTTTGGCAAAAGCAATTCACAGAAATGTAACAGCACATATACATCACAAACACAGAACTTTAGATGAGTCTATTGAAGAACTATAGAGAGCACACACACAGATACATACACATGATCCCAGATTGGAGAGGTCACTGATCAAAATCTCAGTTAAGAACTCTAGGATGGCGCTAATGTGTGATGCTTTTCTCCAAGCTTTTCAATTTTTTTTCCAATCCCAGCAGACACAGAGACCTGGCGTGAAATGGAGGGGGCACTTACCCGCCACATAGACTAGGAGGGAAAAAAGGAAGACCAGAATAGTTTCCATGGCAACTGCAATGGGGAGAGAGAGAAAGAGAGTGAGAAAGATATAGTAAATAGAGTGAAAACCGGTATTAATGGTTACATGCTTGCCACGTACAGAAAGACTAGAAAGTTCTCACTAGCTTACATTATTTATAATTACAATTATGCTTTATGCCATTTTATGAAATGTCTGGGTTAAAGTTGTCATGCAACAGCCATGATTGGCTGGTATGTCCAAAATATTTATCACATTATGCGAAATTATTTCACAAACACAGACACTGTCATTGAAAAGTTTGGGATCTGTATGCATGTATGAATTAATTTATTGATTTATTGTTTGATTGATTTCAAGTCACTTATGCTCACCAAATTTGCACCAATCAACAATACAGTAAAACAGTAATATTGTGTAATATTATAACAATAAAAAAATTGATGTCTGGTTTAATATATTAAAAATACTTTAACATACATTAATTTGTAATTTATTTCTGTCATGTAAAGCTCAATTTTAGCAGCCATTATTTCAGACTTCAGTGAAATATGATTCAACAGAAAAAAAATGTATATGTTGATTTGCTGCTCAAGAAACATTTCTAATTATATATGTTAAATACAGTTCTGTCATGACAGCTCTCGGAGGGATAGGTATGGTAATGTACAGAGAAAGTACCGAGATTTGCTACTGCCAATACATACGCAACATGCTGCTGCAAACATGTAAGAAATACTGCTGTTGCAAATCTAACATACATTAAATATTATTATTATTATTATTATTATTATTATACTTAAACCTTGAAGTTATTCGTGGTATAGTAAGTAAACAAAGTTGAATGTGTGAGCAAAACAAAGTCAGTGACATTACATAATCTTTATCAAATGATAATGGTTCCTAATTTACACTCCCTGTTGCAGGTGTTATCAGTTTTATATGTCACATTACTAACTACTTTTAATCATTCATCCTGTCACCGATCCTGTGAGCTCACAAATGAATATATATTCTTCATATCGATATATAATTTGTTATTCAACCTTCAACAGTGAACCCATTAATATTTTACATAATGTTTACACATGCAGTTATATATTTTGGATAGACAATTAATTGTACTTTATAAACTTTCTCTAAAATGCTAAATATAAAGGCTTTTAGTTTAAAGACAAAGCCTATATTTGTCACGGTACACACGGGGATCCAGGAACGAGAAGACGAGGATTGTGACAAACGGGGTATTTAATGAATGACAAACGGAGGAGACACAGGAACACAGGTAAGAACATCGACACAGGCTTACACGCTGACATTAACAATAATCCACAAGACACATGGGGCAGAACAGACTATATATAGGGAGACATGACTGGAAACACCTGGGACGTAATCAGAACACAGAAGGACACTAATTAACTAATGATGGGGAACAGGAAGGACCATATAAGGGTGAGGAGACAAAGACAGAGGAAGACAAACTGTGACATTACCCCCCCCTTCCAATAGGCGCGTCCCGCGCCGTATGACATCGAAAGGGGAGGGGGGTGGGCGCTCTGGAGGCCTCAAGGTTCTAGGAGACCGGACAGGTGGCCTCCAGGGCGGTGCCCGTTCCGGGACACATGGCGGATCCGGGGTCTCAGGCGGCCACGGCGGATCCGGGGACTCAGACGGCCACGGCGGATCCGGGGACTCAGGCGGCCACGGCGGATCCGGGGACTCAGGCGGCCACGGCGGATCCGGGGACTCAGGCGGCCACGGCGGATCCGGGGACTCCGGCGGCCACGGGGGATCCGGGTGCTCGGGCGGCCACGGCGGAGCAGGGTGCTCGGGCGGCCACGGCGGAGCAGGGTGCTCGGGCGGCCACGGCGGAGCAGGGTGCTCGGGCGGCCACGGCGGAGCAGGGAGCTTGGGATGCCTCCATGGTGGAGCAGGAAGCTTGGGAGGCCATGGAGGGTAGCCCCCCCCAAAAAAAATTCTCTTGGGGAAGCTCCCCATCTCAGGGGGGCGCTCGGGAAGCGCAGAAGGGTCACTGGACAGGACCAGCGGAGGCCAAGGGGAGCTGGACGGGACCAGCGGAGGTAAAGGTGAGCTGGACGGGACCAGCGGAGGCCCAGGTGATTTAATCATTTTTTAACCTCTTTAAGTCATTATGACAGGTTATGGATATTTGTTCACCCACATGGATGTCTTCACACACAATAATAAATATTGTTTTAAACTAAAAATACCAAACAACCCTACTGCTTCTTAAACCCTTAGAACCGACCCTGTCATCCCCACCCTGCTGTTAAGTAGGACACCATCATCTCAAAATGGTGTCATTCTCAACCTGTAAAGGGAACCGGGTCATTCTGAGAAAATCTTGTTCCCAGGACAAAATGATGAAATTAACATGATGCTGCTAATTCACACTATATTTATCTAACTCAATTTAGTGTGTAATGCAACACATATGACCATAATACAATACAGTTCAATTAACAAGTATGCAAATATATATTGAAACCCAAGGAACGTTCCAATTTGTGTTTGAAATTACTTCACTCCTACTGCTACGCCACAAATTCAGAATCTGTCACTAGTCTGCTATGATACTAGACCCAATTAGTGGTTGAAGAAATGACAGCTTGTGCTGACAAATTATAGCAGTAACAAAGAGCCAGTGCAATTGAGTCATATTGCTTTTAAATAAACAGACCAATAAACAAGAAGCTAATATTACACAACTTACATTTTACACACAGTAACTTTAGTTATTTGTATCCGCCAGTGAAAATAGTTCTAAACATAGACAAAGCAGAGTCATTTCAACACGGAGTAACATGCAGTTGTGGTTTTCCCATTGAATCATTTGCAGTAACTAAGTTCGACCTGAATTAAATGACTCAATGACTCACAAAGACAATTACTTACCACCACATATTGGTGTAATAATTTAACCTGTATAAACAGTCAGTAAAATCTAAGAAATAATGAACAGACTATGGAAGCTTGTTTCCGCCACTGAATAAAAAAATAAATAAAATATCAAATGAGGTATTTGCGACTTTTTATCGACTTTTTATCATCATATAAACTCGCAATTCTGGCTTGTTTTCTCAGAATTGTGAGATATAAACTCACAATTGTGATTTAAGAAGCCAAAATTGTGAGATATAAAATAAGAATTGGGGGATATAAATTAAATTGTGAGAATTGTCAGAATTGTGGGATATAAACTTAATTCAGACTTTTTTTCTCGCAATTGCGAGTTTATGTCACACAATTCTGAGAAAAAAAAGTCAGAATTGCGAGTTTATATCAGGCAATTGAGAGATGTAAACTCACAATTGTGTGAAAAAAGTCAGATTTGTGAGATAAAAAGTCGCAATTACCATTTTAATTGTTTTATTTAGTGGCAGAAACGGGCTTCCAGTCTAGAATGAGAAAACACAACACGTACAAGCAAAACACTTTTGTGACCTTGTTTATACAGATTTGTTTTAGAGAAATAACAAAATTGAGTCTTTGTTCCTGTTCTATTCAACTCTATGATCCTGTGACATTTCCACTCTAAAATACATACTTTCTGACATCATATTTGATGAAGTGGCATCTCTTTATCAGTATTCCATTTCCTGCTGCACTTACACAGACCTTGTGAAATGCAATACTTGAACTTCAGACATATTGCAGACAAAACAGTGGGTCTACCAGAATTACCTATTGAACTATCAAAGTTCTATGTTTGAGATGAAATATGAGATGCATCTCAAATTTGTGGTGGGGTTGAAATAATAATGCTAAATTGGTACTTTGTAAGGTGGAAACTGCAATTAATATTTGGCCATCGAAAAACTCATACAATATACTTTTATGATAATATTCTGAACATGGGCATATAAGTGTTTGGATTAATGGGATTTTCTGTTTGTTGAGTAATTATATTCAATGCAATTCTGTCTCATAATATTGTAATTATTAGAGCCAACATTTTCAGATATAGCAGACCATCTGGTTACCAGATGTACAAACAGAAGAAGGAGCAAATAAGACAAAACCACAAGGAAATGTTGGACATCTGGGAAATCTTGTTCTAAGGCTACCGTCTTGGATAACCTCATGATTTGGTTTCTATGATGGGCTCACGGACGCAGCGGCTTTGCTCTCCCAGTGTTCTTTGTTTGTTTTGTTTGTTACAACTCTACATATAATATAGATATCCTGCTAAAGATTGGATCGTCGTGCTCTGAGCTAGACTCGATCCGGAATCATTATTATAAAATGTACAATTCCCGGAAGAGATCGTTCGTTCAGCGGGATCTCCATGGATCATTATACCGACCGATACACGCAGGAGGCGGCGCAGGGAATGCAGACAAAAGCAGGGCTGCCGGGCTGGCCTGTTAACAAGGCTAAATAGATCACCCCATAAGCCTGCGCTGCCCGGCATCTTCCTCACAAACGCTAGGTCACTCAGCAACAAAACAGAAGAATTTAATTTGATCATATCATTTGATCGCAAAAAACAATAAAAGACTTGGTCATAATCATATCTGAGACCTGGCTCCACTCGGGGATTTCGGACAAAGCTATCACGCTAGCAGGCCACACAGCGCACCGGGACAGAAACAGCAAGTTCGGTAAGAGCAAAGGCTGGGGGCTGATTATTTACTCAAATGATAAGTGGTTTACAAATGCCATCATCACGGACAAACATTGCTCGCCACACTTAGAGTATATAACGCTAATATGTCGGCCCTTTTACTTTCCATGGGAGTTCACTGTTGTTATTTGAATGGCTGTGTACATCCCACCAAGCGCCAACACCAAACAAGCGCTGGATGTTTTGCTGGCGGCTATCAACAATGTGCAGACTGCTTACCCTTATGGCATTTTTATAATAGCAGGGTACTTTAATCAAGCCAATCTAAAAACTGTTCTTCCTAAATTTCATCAGCATATTACGTGCCCCACGAGAGGACATGATGTTTTGGATCATGTTTACAGCAACATTAAGGATGGATACTAAGTCACGACCCTCCCGTACCTGGGCCAATCTGATCACCTATCTCTCTTTCTCACCCCTGCATACACACCTCTCATCAGGATAACTAAACCATCTGTTTTCACAATAAGGACCTGGCATGAGGAAGCTTTCGTCCAGCTTCAGGACCATTTTGAGCACAATCACTGGGACTTATTTGCACAACAAAATATAGAGGACTACACATTTACTGTCCTGTCCTATCTACAGTTCTGCATTGACAATGTCACAGTTGAGAAACAAATCACATCCTATCCGAACAACAAACAATGGATGACACAAGAAGTTAAGCTCTGTCTGAGGGACCGTCACACAGCCTTCAGGTCTGGTAATGTATAACTGTATAGTACAGCCAGATCCAACCTAAAGAGGAGCATCAAAGAGGCAAAAGCAGCTTACAGGCAGGAAGTTGAAGGCCACTTCAGTAATGGGGACCCTCGAAGAGTTTGGCAGGGTATCCAACATCTCACCAATTATAAAAGGAGCACAAGCCCAAACATCAGCAGCACCAGCAACTAAACTTTAGTGGAGGAACTAAATCACTTCTTTGCCCGCTTCGATGTTAGCATGGTTGAGACCGAGTCTATGCTGTTACCATCCACTGACAGCCTGGCACCTTTTGTGAGTACAGCAGAGGTCAGAAAGTACTCCGTAGTGTCAATCCTAGAAAGGCGGCCGGTCCAGACGGCATTCCAGGTAGGGCACCCAGAGATTGCGCAGATCAGTTGGCAGAGGTTTTCTGTAACATCTTCTACCTCTCCTTGTCAACATGCACTGTCCCCAACTGCCTCAAGTAGTTAAGTCAAGTCAAGTCACCTTTATTTATATAGCGCTTTTAACAATACAAATTGTGTCAAAGCAACTGCACAAAATCAAAACAGGAACATTTTTGAGTTAAAGGCATTTCATTATTGAATTCAGTGATGTCATTGTCCAGCTCAGTTCAGTTTAAATAGTATCTGTGCAATCAAGTCTGTGATATTGCTGGAAATGAAGTATGCCACCATTGTGCCTGTCACAACGCAGCGTGGAAGCCCGTGGAAAAATGGAGATCTGGGTCCAAATGCAGGTAAGCAAGTTCGTTTTAATAAATAAAAGGCCAACAGGCAAAAACAAAACGTACTCTCAGCAGTAAAAACAGGAACACAGAAAAACCTATACATACACACTCACATCTGCATCAACAGCATGTGAGTAACAATCTAACCAGGCAGAGGGATGGAAATGAGGTGCATAAATAGTCCACAGTGATTGAGAACAGATGGGAAGTGATGAGTTGCAAATGGGGAACAGCTGAGGATGTGCTTAGTGACAGGTGTGTGGAATGAAGGAGAAATTAGTCCAGGAGGATGAGAGATGGCAACCTCTAGTGGTGAGAGGGAGGAACGCCGGCCTGGACTCATGACAGTGCCCATCCCCAAGAAAAAAAGCTATCTGCAGTCTTAATGATTACAGACCTGTGGCTCTCACTTCCACTGTGATGAAGTGTTTTGAGAGGCTAGTACTCAGACACATTAAATCATCACTTCCTTCCACCCTGGATCAACATCAGTACGTACATAGAGATAACAGGTCAACTGATGATGCCATCAACACAGCTCTCTACACTGCGCTGAATCATCTGGAGCACCCGGGAACATTTGTAAGGATGCTGTGGACTTTAGTTCCGCATTTAACAATATTATTCCCAGCAAAATGGTCACCAAACTGCTTTACTTTGGTGTCAGTGATTACTTATGTTTCTGGGTAAAGTATTTTCTAACAAACCGCATCACTCGGGCCATCACTCGACCACTCTGACTGTCAGCACTGGCGCTCCACAAGGCTGCATGCAGAGTCCTCTGTTGTACTCACTATACACCCATGACTGCACACCAACCCACAGCACAAACACAATCATAAAATTTGCAGATGACACCACTGTGGTGTGGTTAATATCAAAAGGTGACGAGTCTGCCTACAAGGAGGTGGCTGAACTCTCAGAGTGGTGCATCAGCAACAACCTCTCACTCATACCTCCAAGACAAAGGAGCTCATCATCAATTTCCGGAAACTTCCGGGACTCAGGCGGCCATGTCGGATCCGGGAACTCCGGGGGCCATGGCGGATCCGGGGACTCAGACCCATGGAGGGTAGCCCCCCAAAAAATTTTTCTTGGGGAAGCTCATCATCTCTGGGGGGCGCTCAGGAGGCGCGGAAGGCGAGCTGGACAGGGCCAGCGGAGGCCAAGGTGAGCTGGACGGGACCAGCGGAGGCGAAGGTGAGCTGGACGGGAACAGCGGAGGCCGAGGTGAGCTGGACGGGACCAGCGTGGGCCAAGGCAAGCTGGACGGGACCAGCGGAGGCCCAGGTGAGCTGGACGGGACCAGCAGAGGCCAAGGTGAGCTGGACGGGACCAGCTTGGGCCAAGGTGAGCTGGACGGGACCAGCAGAGGCAAAGGTGAGCTGGACGGGACCAGCGGAGGCAAAGGTGAGCTGGACGGGACCAGCGGAGGCCAAGGTGAGCTGGACGGGACCAACTCTTGGGGGCGCTCGGCTGGCTCTGACTCTCGTGGGCACTTTGGCGGCTCTGACTCTCGTGGGCACTTTGGCGGCTCTGACTCTCGTGGGCGCTCGGGCGGCTCTGACTCTCGTGGGTGCTCTGGAGAGCTGGACGGAACCAGCGGAGATGAAGATGAGCTGGGCAGGACCAACGGAGGAACTTGAGAGCACTTGCGAAGAGCCGGCACAGGAGGGCGCTGGCGAGGAGCAGGCACCGGAGGGCGCTGGCGAGGAGCAGGCACTGGAGGGCGCTGGTGAGGAGCAGGCTCTGGGGCTGGGCTCTAAACCATCCCCTCATAATCCACTAACAAGCCCAGGGGTACCAGGGGGCGCTCGTGTAGAGCGGAACTGGACGAAACCAGTGGAGACGAAGACGAGCTGGGCGGGACCAGCAAAGATGAGCTGGGCAGGACCAGCGGAGACGAAGATGAGCTGGACGGGACCAGCAGAGGCGAAGATGAACTGGACGGGACCAGCGGAGACGAAGATGAGCTGGGCGGGGCCAGCGGAGACACTAGTGGGCTGGTTTCGACTCGGGACCGGTAACTTCCCAGACACCGGTAGATCCCCTCTCTCCAACACAATCCTGTGGTGTCTGGGAGATCCATAGGGCGCTGGTAATTTGCCCCGAGCCGAAACAGATGGAGGATTGCCGCGTCGTGGAGCTCCGTCACCGCGGCGAGTCTGCAGAATTCCCCGGCGAACTCCACGAAGGGGAGATTCCACCGGCTAACAGCGACGGCGCAGGCGGCGAACTCAATCGCTGTGAAGGAGGAACTGTTTAATTTTTCCTTCTTTGGAGGTCCGTTCATCTTTAGGGGCGGTTATTCTGTCACGGTGCTGCACGGGGATCCAGGAACGAGGAGACGAGGATAACATAAACAGTAGACGTTACTAGGAGGTAGACAGACACAGATAATGGTTGGGGTACATACACTTCCATTGACATATACAATAACCGACAGGAAACATGGGGCAGAGCAGACTATAAATAGGGAGACTTAACAAGACACACCTGGAACTAAATCAAGACACAGACGGGGACTAATAAACTAATGATGACAGGAAACAGGAAGGACCAAATATGGGCACATGACACAAGGGTAAGGAAACACAAGGCAGAGGAAGACAAAGTCTGATAAGTCTGTTCAAAATGCAGCAGCTAGAGTCCTTACCAGAACCAGGAAGTATGACCACATTAGCCCGTTTCTGTCAACACTGCACTGACTCCCTATTAAACATGGTATAGATTTTAAAATATTGTTAATTACTTATAAAGCCCTGAATGGTTTAGCTCATCAGTACTTGAGAGAGCTATTATCCCATTATAGTCCTCCACGTCTACTGCATTCTCAAAACTCTGGCCATTTGATAATACCTAGAATATAAAAATCAACTGCAGGAGGCAGATCTTTTTCTATTTAGCACCTACACTCTGGAACAATCTACCCAACACTGTTTGGGAGGCAGACACATTCTGTCAGTTTAAATCTAGATTAAAGACCCATCTCTTTGACCTGGTGTACACATAGCACACTAATACACTTCAAATATTCAAATATAGGGGGCAGTCGTAGCTCTAATGGATAGAGTGTCGGACTTGTAACCCGAGGTTGTGGGTTCGAATCTCGGCTCCGGCAGGAATTGTCCACGATTGAGGTGAGACCCTTGAGCAAGGCACCGAACCCCCGACTGCTCCCCGGGCGCCTCAGTGTCGGCTGCCCACTGCTCCAGGTGTGTGTGCACTTGGATGGGTTAAATGCAGAGAACACATTTCACTGCTGGTTATACTCTGTATAACTGTGTATGTGACAAATAAAGCTAATCTGAGCTTAATAATAATAATTATTATTATAAATATTAAAATCCGCTAAATGATTCTCAGGCTGCATTAATTTGTTCAAGAGCAATAACTACAAGTGAGTAGAAGCCAGTTTGTTAACTCATGGATGCCAGGAGATAAGACTCGTCTGGCTTTAGTTATCAACCTCAGCAGACATATCGACAGAGTGCAATAGTTAGATGCACCAATTAATTTCTCCTTCCGAGTAAAAGCCTCCCCAGTTAGTCGCTGACCAGTGTAATTCACCCTTAAAGTCAAAAAAGACTATGTTGTCGGCCACATAGATTTTTGTGCTCCCTGGAGGACAAAAGGAAGAATGTTGCTGTATCTGGATGGCTTGCGAACAAGACAAAACATAATTCACTCCCAATGACTGCCATATGAATTATGGCTTTTATACTGACTAGTAGACCAAATACAAACAAAAAACTGCCTGCACAAACTCCCAAAGGGATTGGTGTAGTCAACCTAGATTATGTAAATATATTTTTTTATTTACTCTGTAGTTTTGAGTTTTAGGTGCTTGCATCATACAGTTTTTGAGTGTCCCGCCATGAGCGTCACATTTTGAACAGAAGAGCATCTTATGTAAGACGCCAACCAGTCACAAACGAAGTGCATATGTTGTGCTATTTTTGTAGGACTGGTTTTGTCATGAAATACTGCTTGATGATGTAAGCAATTGTTACCAGACCATATGTCAGAAGCTGAGAGAATCTGACCTCATTGATATGACTCGCGCTATGAATGAGAGCGAATAATATCATCAACAGAGCCTGGCACTGGCTGAGAGCTCTTATGACTAGGTGTTAAAGGAGTGCAAGTGTTTACACGCATTTATTCTACGAGAACTGGAGCAGTTTATCTCCCCATCTAATTAGCTCTCTTTAGGCCCACTAAAACACCAGCTAGGAGAGAAACTTCTCATACCAGTTGCTATCTCTATTTCAGGCAAAATGTGTTGGGAAATATATTTGAGATCAATATTTATTTAATTTGACTTTTACACAGAGTGGAAATGTGATATTTTTGTTGACGGAAAAAAAGTATGTGAATTTATACATTAATTTGTCCTATAACCTGGTACAAATGGGTACTGTAGATGACCACATGAAAAATAGAGTCCACATAACACAATCACATAATGCTGAAATAACACAATGCAACACAACACAATAACAATGACAACTAAAATATGTTTCACTTAATTTTCTGTAATGCTGTGGTGCTAATTATTATTGTACTGCAATTTTTAAAGACACTTTGCTTTTACAAGGATGGGAACATAGAAGTTTCTGTAACATTTCAGAACATTGTGGGACTAGTCATAAAATACACAATTATTCAATGTGCACTTCTGAAGCTTTGGATGACTCATTTTGGGTAAATGTTTATGTTAAACTGTTGTTGGTAGCTCAGTATTAAGCGTGTACCATGTAACTGTTATGCATAGGTAATAACAGATTATTTATTTTAGTTTTCATGAGCACTATTAAGGATACACAGAAAGTAATGGTTTTTCGTATTCAGCATGTCAAACTTAATAAAGAAACATTAAAAAAATAAAGCAAAACCTTTTTTTATATATATATAAAAAAATCACAATGTAATTGTCATTAGATGTGCTGGAAGGAGCAAGGAGGCGAGGAATAAAGTTCAACAGTCTTAATATACAATTCTGGGAAATAGACACAGGAAACGGCTGGAGACACACATATGATGATGTACACAATCAGACAGGGGAAAACGGGTCAATGAGCACATGGGGAGGAAAAACATCAACAAACACAGTCCATGGGCGTGACGGTAATACACACTCTAAAACACATTGTGCCTATTTTACTCAATAAATTTAAGGCAACTATTTGCATCATCCTTTGAAGTATTTCGATCTAATTTTATTCTTGTTTGTTCTGTTAGACTTTACATGTTTTCAACTTGAACTCTTAAGTAATGGCAACTCATTTTTTTTGGCAACTCATTTTTTTTTGTTTTCCAAACTATAGTTTTAAGTTCATCAAAAAACCTTAAAGTAATATTTACCATTTATCCGTATAATGCAATGTACCTTGAAGGCCTTACCTTCAATCTGTATTTAAATATTTCAATTTTTTTCTACAATGGTGTAATGAAACAGTAAACAGTCCCAAAATAAAATATTTATTCACTATACAATGTTTTAACTATAATGAGAATTATAGTGTATCAGCAATAACAAATTAACTAAAATAAAAAAATAAATGATATAAAAATCATAATGCACATAAAGAATAATAATTATAACAATAATAACTTAATAATAATATGCAGTGACTTTCAATATTGTAATATGCAGGAACATATTTGTTTTAATGGTAAATTATAAAGCAGTTCAAAATGTTTACACATACAAAAATTAATATTATAAAGTAAAATTGATTAAGAAATCTAGTGAATTTAATCATATGTAAGTTTCACTCTATATGGTAAGGCAATTTATTGGTTAGCTGCTATATATGCTTTTATAGTTTTTCCAGCAGTTTTCACAGTAATATTCTGTTATGTATGTATTTAACAATAATACTAATAACACTAATTATTATTATTATTTACAGGGTATCTATCATAATACATTTTATTTATAATGTCCCTTCCTTCTCTCTGTTTGTATGTGCAAAATTATATCTGACCTTTGTGATCAACTAAATTGCATCTCTTTCATTTGGAAATAATGTGATACAGCATACGTAAACTGCTGAAATGCTCCGGGGGTGTTGATGAGAAACAAATGATTGAATACAGTAGACTGCTAAACAATATTGATGCACTGTATACTCTCTCATTTCTTTTTGGTAAGCTCATGTGATTACTGATTAATACACCAGCTGTCAAATGCAGTGTCACCCAAAATTACTCCTTACCATATTTCAGCAGAGCATTTATATTCAGAAGATTGATTGTAACAGATCTAGGATTTAAGTTTATTGAATAACATTGCATTGTAAACAAGAGGTCATTGTTGACTATTTAAGGTGAGACCCTTCAGGCTTTCATCACAACCACAAAGAGGTTAAACTGTATCCATGACAACACAGCTTTCATTGGCGAGCCTGGGTGCAGAAATATTGCTATGGCAACTGTATCCGTCAGGTGATACGATTATTAGTACAGAAAGCTGGCTGTAGTTTTAAAAGAGATAGCGATGGCAACCTAGAAACTGAAAATGATGACTATCATTGTTTGATAAAGGGCAGGACAATTCCTTGCCCAGACATTCTGGCAAAGCAAACATTAATTTGGAAACGCGTTGGCATTCGTAAAAAAATATATAAATGCGGGACATAAGATGCAATTAATACATTTATACATTTTAAGGGACGAGGACAATTCGATGATCATTTCCCAAAATAGTAATTATAACCTTGTCTTGTATAACCTTGTCTTGTAAAGCCTTGTATATTCCAGAGAGTGCAGCGTAAAAAGCACTTTAACTCTGCGCCCTCCGTTTATAATGTATCGATCAGTACCGAAGATAACGCGCTACCTGTTGTGCGCGGAGCTCAGTCATGGTCATCATCGGACCGGACCCCTCCAAACCTATGGATTTCCTTCAGCACGCATACCAAAAGCTAATTTCCTCACATTTTTTTGTTCACGTGCTGATACATTTTCCTCTCAGTAATTAAACTCTTATCGGCAGGCGCCCATCATCATTTCCCCTGTCGTTCCAGACGAAGAATTTCACTCATTTTCATTTCTATTACACAAATAAATCACTCCGATAATACTATGCCAAAATATAACACAACTAATGCATAGAGGTTATGTAAATAATAATGTAACGCTTTAATGAGGCAAAAACGCACAAAGCAATGCAGACACACCCTCGCGCAACAATAACAGCGCGCTGTGTCATTCTACAGCATTTTATATTCATGATTTGTTCAACAAACTCCGAAATCACTTCTGCTGTTTGTAAATTATGCATCCTTAAAATAAAAATCTACATTGCCCGTTTATTAAATGTTTACATTAATTGACATTACATTTACATGACAGATGATGTCATTTGAGTAAATGCCATTCCTTGTTGCATGCCACTTGTCGCATGCCATTCCAAAATACATTTTGTTATAATGAGCAAACACCGTGCAGCATCTCTAAGACTATAAAACAACAGCACACGCCCTAGTTGGATAGGTGACTTCATACCCTACCTCGGCTCGTCTCTTTAAGGGTACTTGGATGTGCAACAGTGGGTCAAACGCTTCTTCACGATCCGCACACTGTAGGGTCCTCAAGTCGTTGTCTTGTAAGTGGATTTTTTTGGCGTTTTGAGATGAAACTAAAAGTTATGAATGGATAAAAATCCACATAAACGAGCGTTTGATGCTGTATAGCAGTCAACTAGGTTCACCTCCTCTTTTCTGATATAAATATATTGACTGTTGGTGTGTCCCTTGTCTCTTCTCTCCCGCTCTCTCGGTCCCCGCCCTGCCATGCGCGCAACGAAAGACACCGCACGCGTTGGTTGCGATTAGAGGTTGGTTGGTCTTTAAGTCTTCAAAGCGTATCTAAAAGTCTGTTTAGAGCCTTTCACAGCGACTCTACTAAATTATTCAATACTGTTTTTTTCTGGCGTTCTCATTTGCAACCTCTTTCTGTTGTTTCTCTTAAACAGCAATGAGTCATAATGCAGAGCAAATCGGAACATTTATTGAACTCTTCAGCTTCTCAGATGATTCTCTCGAGAAAAAGACCAGCATGCGAGCTCACATTCAGAAGAGATAAAAAATATTTTTGCTCTCAAATCTGTGCTCAAATTTGGATAGATTATATACCTAAAACAGTCAAATAAAAGTCTGGGATTTCAATATGAACACTCCCAAAACCAAATTATAACTATTATGGCAACATCGTGGCTTTATCATAATGTAGGCTATATCAACAGTTGTCCCTTTTTTATTTTAAGATGTTTTAAGAGAAACATCTGGGAAAAAGGTGATTCTGCAAGAATATTTTACTCAGGATTTGGGTAGCCGCAAAACAATCATGTTCTAGTTGTGACACTTTTTACTCCAAAAATGTTTTTCTCAATATGGATTTATTTTTGAAAGTCAGTTGCTGCGTAGATACATAACTGAATGCCTTGGATACGAAAAAAAAGTATTGAATGTTTCAATAATTCAAGACATTCACTCTTACTCTTTTGTTTAACATCCTGACAATGGTTATTTTGGTTTCTTGTCACATTCAATTGCATTTTTTTTTAAATAACTTAAAAAACTATGCATTTTAATAAAAAATGTCAACATTTGACAAAAGTTGCATAACTGGATATTGGTCTTGGTTGTGTAAATTTTTTGTAAAATAGTAGTCGGATATTAAGTGTTTACATGTATACCTCACACTCTTTCAGATGAAGTGTTGCACTGGAAATCTGAATGTGCAATAGTGGTTACTGCCCAGCATTTTTCATAGCTGGCCCCATTCTCCGCTATATTATTATTTTCATTTTATTTTTACTTTTTTTTGCAATCGGAGAATAAAGCAAACTGTATCCATTTTGGCATGATTTATAAAGAAACAGTATGAATCAGAAATAGAAAAGGATGGACCCTTCACATGGGCTAAAACAATACAACCACAATATATAGTCGTTCATAGTCACTGATTTCTAAACAAAATTAACACCCCTTTGGTTATTAAATACATATTTTCAGAATACTACCAATATTAATTATTAGAATCAGTGCAAGGGTTCCAAGTACCAAGGATACCAATACAAAGAGGCAACAAAGGCTCAGATTCAGCAGCTGTGCCCTGAACTTACTGTAAAAATGCAAAGAAAAGAATGAGGGAATCACAGTGACATAAGGGGACCACAGGGTCCTCAATGCCTGCAGTTCTGCTTTCCCAGGTTGAGTTGTTTTATTGTTTTCTTACTTGAGTATGTGGCATTAATAAAGTCTATTTTATTTCTTCAATTGTGGCTACATATATTGCAACATTGTCCCATGTCAAAGTGCATTGCTCTGTCCTTCATCTTTTTTGCTGTGTCCACTGTTGTCCTCTGGAATGGACACATTATACAGAAGAGAGACATCAGGGCTTCTCTTGCTAAGATAACAAGATATAGACAGGTTAAGAAAGTATGGCTGTAAAATAACAATATTATGAATGAACAAACTATGTTGCCTTTTGTTGTCCATGTTCTTTCTCTTACCTGCATCTTGCTGTAGATCCAGGGCAGAAGGCTGGTAATTCTGCTATACACTCCTGGTCTTTGTCTTTGTCCACATCCAGCTCCCCAACTCGTAATTCCAGCCAGATAAAAGCGATTATTATCCCCCTTGCACACCAGCGGACCTCCACTATCCCCCTGATACCAATGACAAGGACAGAGAGAAAATAAATGGAACATGGACTTCAGCTCATTGTGCACATGCATGTATAACAATTATTAAAAATAGTAAATAGTAAAGTATAAAATTAATAAATAGTTCTTAGAAAAGTACTCAGTTGCATTTTATATCATACATTTTTTTTAAACTTTTATGCAAAGTATTTTATATAAGTTATTTTAAATACACAGTCCTAACCAATTATTTAATACATATCCTTATTTCAGTGTGGATTTGCACCACATGACATTTTGCAATCTAACCTTTCCTTGTCATAATATAGTCAAATTCAATTATATTTCAAGAGACTTATTGAAGTTGATCCTCGTGTTGATATATTTTCCTGTTTTATGTTTTTTTTTAATGTTAGTTGCACCATATGTCAAAATATTATTTTACAAAACAATACAAATAAATAAATGATCACATATTTTTAAGTTTTTCTTTTCTTTTGAATAATTAATAAGACAGAAAAATGGGTATGACGTCATTGACCCAATAATTATGTTTTTACAAAAAGTAGTTCTTAAATCAAATTTCATCATGCATTGCATACTTGGTTGAATAAAAAAAACTGTGAACAACAGCATAAAGCCTTTGCCCAAACCAGAATAAATCAATGTCATGAGACAAAGAAGCACTGGGCGAGACCTGGCCAGTGATAAATGTTTTTGCCTGAGGTCACTTGTGGTCTAGTAGCTAAGGTAGACCCACCTGGCAGGAGTCCTTGCCCCCATTCATATCACCAGCACATATCATATTCTTGCTGATGGCCCCACGGTACACCTGACTGCTGTTACACAGATGCGTGTTGATGACATTCACTGTCACTTCCATGAGGCTTGAAGAGGCACGGTCTGTGAGAACAAAGGAAACGCTCACAGTCAGAGGTCAGCTAAAAGTTTAAAAGAAGACAATAAACACTGAAAGTTGTGACATGGGCAGACTTCTAAGATCAAATCCGCATTTTCAAACCGTACAGCATAAATAAAAAATAATAAAATAAAACGGTTTAAATTGTTCAATGTACTATACAAATATTTATTATATAATTATATAAATTGCATTCTTGCATAAAGAAAATAAAGTTATGTTTAGGAAGATTTTTTTTTGTGCCACCCTTTTCTAATAACGGTAATGTGTTCAGATGCTTTTTATTTATTTATTGGCAATTTGAACTATTCTAAGTAATGTTTGTCGTTATTCTCATCAAAATTCTCCTAATCTGATTACTATATATTTTTTATAATATCAGCATTATTTAAAGGAAACACAATACTATTATAAAGTACACATACAGTATTTTACAATTTAAATAATTGTCATATTATTATGTTATTAAATATATTATTAAAACGTTATATAGTTTGTGTAATAATTTTCAGAATATAAATATCACACGCAAAAGATATCTTAAAGTTTCTGAAAAAATTAATATTTATTTTATTTTATTCCGGCTTTTTGTGCATCACTACATGTTCAATGTATACGTTCTGTATAACACTGTCCTGTTTAGATAAATTATAATCACACATGGTGTTAGACTTTGTCCTATTCTCCTCTTCCATTTTCATTCATTATCATTTGTATCTGTCTGTACCTGCTCCTTCCTGTGTTGTCCCAAAGCCAGATATCCAGCACTCTGATTCATCAGAAAAGGTTTGGTCAAAGGTAGGGAAGCAAACTGGCTGCACAGTGCCTGGAATGAGAAGATAACTATTACTATAGAATATTTGGAATATAGAGTATATGTATATATATATATATATATATATATATATATATATATATATATATATATATATATATATATATATATATATATACTATATATATACTTCTCGTTTGGCACTCAACGGAGGCACATTTTTCCACTCCCGTCCTCCCTCATTTTCCCTGCTTGATTCTTTTGTCTCGTCTCATCTATTGAGAGACTCTCTCTGCACGGCTCTCCAAACTAGAAGATTATGGATTTGATCAACTGGTCTCTCAGTGCAATTGACACCATCTTGTCGACGAGAAGCCTCGGTTCTGGGGAACCTGACTGCCCCGACGGAACGTTTACAGCGGGCTATACGATGGACGCTTGGGAGAGGTGGCGAATCGTATGTCTTGCGGCTCTTTCCGTGGAGGACAGTGAAGATATCTACCTATTCGGAACCATGATAACAGGTATTTTGCTGATTGGATTAGGCTTTGCCCTGGGTTATCGGAAAATTCAGAAGACGGGAACAGCTGTCCAAAGTCTCACAAGACTGCCCGTTATGATTGAAGCTGTGGGAAGAGCGGTCAGCAATGAGACTGAGACTATTAACCGAAACATGGATTCTATCACGAAGAAGCTCACGGCTTTGCAAGCAAAAATTGATGCATTCGGAGACCAGAATGGACAGAGAGAATAACAGAATGGACAGAGAGAAAACGTCGCTTTGAAACGTCTACGTTGATGAGAGTGATGTAGTAGTTCACTGTGAAGCTTACACTGCCATGTACCTGAGAGAAAACTGATTTCACCATCTAATTTTCACCAGTAAGAAAAAAGTGTTTTAGAACTTGTTGTTTTGCAGAACGTCAGTTATATATGACATTAGAATTAGGCCTGAAATTAGGAAGAACATTTTAAGGAAAATCTAATTATATTTTCATAATGATTTTTTTTCTTCTCAAACTTTGTCTGTGGTGTAAAAAAAAACCTGGCCAAATGCCCCCAGAGGGCATCACTTCCCACTCTGATAATTACTGTAGTTACTATGTTCTGAACATCACATCCTTTCTTTTTCCCTCAGATGGAATCTATCTAGGTGGCTGAATAAAGATATTTGGGCTTTATATCTAAACATTTCCTCAACTTAGCACCAGCAAGCTTGTTAGCTAGACAGTTAGCATCAGCTAACAATATTTACTTATTTTCAGTATGGTTATGAATAAACATTCATATCTGTCTACTCGGCTAGTTGATCTAAACAATATAAAAATGTATACTGTTGATAAACAATATAAAAACAGACGTCACATAGGTCTAAATGCATAGCATTTTAATAAAACTGCTAACGTTACAGCAGTGGGGAATATGAACGTGCATGAGTTATTTTATTTAGTCGGTGTTATTTTAATATTTTGTTTTTTGACCTAAAACATAACTTTAGAGACACTGATGTTGATCTGTTTGCATTCAAGCATTTCAGTGGGCTTAAATAGATCACCCTTTACAGCAGATTTAGTTCACAAACAACTGACAGTTTTGACCTAAATATTATTTTCAGTTACAATAATTAATCCTAAAATTCGACATTAGTAACTTACTTTTCACAGCATCAGTAGCACGCACTCACAAGATCTCACGGTTCTTTACTTGTGAGTTCAGTTCACTGGAGACTCGCTCTAAACGGATCATTTGAATCAGTGAGTTTTCGACTCGAGAACAGCTGCAATCGGATCATTGCAATTCGTGAATGAATCGTTTGTTGCGATTTGCGAACCGATTTAACAGGTTCATTGAAAATAATCAGTTTGTTCATGAATCAGACACCGCTTCTGCGTCTCGGAGCACGTGATGTATTATAAGGAGTAACGATATGTTTTATGAAATGTAGTGAAGTAAAAAGTACGATCTTATGCTTTGGAATGTAGTGAAGTAAAAGTAAAAGTTACTCAAAATAAAACTACTCCGTAAAGTACAGATACTTGAAAAATTTACTTAAGTACAGTAACGAAGTCGTTTTACTTCGTTACTGACCACCACTGAAATTGTGTCTATGGTTTATGTGCTTTTGCTGAGGTGTTTTTTTCTGTTCGCACACTGTACTCCCCAAGGAGCATAGTCTGGGGGTTATTTTTTTTCTCCTCACTTTCCTCGTGTTATGCTGTAATTTTCTTCAATTCCCTGTCTTCCTGTCCTGTCCACCCCCTTGTCATATATGTATAGGCAGGTTGATGGCCTATTTCACTGGTACTTGTAACTAAGTGACAATAAAGGGTTACTACTACTACTATATATATATATAATCATACAGCATAAATACTATATTTGTAGTACTTTATGGGCCCTAAATGGTTTCACTGTAGAAAAAAAAACAGTGCATTTTAATTTTAGGGGGAACTATTTAATCAAGAAAACCCAACTTACTGGAAAATGTAACAGGACTACTGAGTTTCAGCAAGGCGACATCATAGTCATTGGTGTTACTGTTGTAGTTCTCATTCACTATGATCTTCTTCACAAGGTAGGGGATCTGAAGGGCACTCTGGGAAATAGTACCAGCATAGACACGCCAATTTCCAGATTTATTCATTGAGCTGTGATCCAGAAAAATAAATACAATTTATTTCAATAAATGTTATAATGAAAAACAAAGAATGATACAAATAAATTCTAAATACTTGGTGAAAATCAGTGCGACTAAAATTAATAAACATTTACTATTGTACATGTTAGTCTCTTTTGCTAAACTTCAACATTAGATTAGCAACACCAGTGTGTTTAGTTCCAAGGGATATGCACATGCAGGCTAAATTAATTGCTTAATGGAGTCATGAACTGATACATGAAAATGCCCTTGATCTTTTGATATGTAAGAGGTCTTGTATTGTAAAAACATTTAGTAAATTTCAGAAATCAAAACGTTATAATTAGTCAAACAAATCTTATATTAAAGCCAAAATCTACCAAAACGACAGGTTTAGGAATATGCCACTTTATGATTTAGTAGTGTGGCTAAACACCGACCTCCATAGAAGAAGATCAACGCCTGCTTCTACATCACTTCCCTGTTTAGCCCCACCCACCGATTCACGCATATAGTAGGTAAATGAAGACAGCGGCAAATACAGGTCTATGCAGAAACCAAACAATAACATTTATTTGATTAATTTATTTGTAATAAATTTCCACATCAGTAAGAACTTGGTCCTTTGTTAACTTCATTTTACCATTTTACATAAGATTAATTTCAGGATCAAAAACAGGAGAGAAAGTAGCCTATTACTTCTAAATTATGCTTGATAAAAATGAGTTTTTATGTATACATTTTGATAACATTATAAGTGGACCACAGAAAACAGTACAAAATAATAAAAAGCAGTTAATGACCCCTTTAAAGTGTCTTTCAAATTAATAAACATTACTGTCAATTTGTGTTGAATGTAGTGAAGGGCACCTTTGAAACACTGCTTCATGAAGCTTTGAAACATTTGCAAATGTTTTGTTTTGAATCAGAGGTTTGGAGCTTGTAACAAACTTTCCAAGTCACGTGACTTCAGGAAATGAGGCTTTGTTAAGTCATATTGTTTCGAACCTTGGTTTAAAAAATGTTCAAAGTAATGATGGTTCCCCTTCTAGGGAACTCAACTGCATCCTGGTGGACACTTTGGGGAATGCTGTCTGCATGTACCTGAATCATGTGTATAACAACTCCAATCCTATTGGTCCACATGGCCCGTGACGTCATTTGGCGGGTACCCGGAAGTATAAAAGAGGCCCCTGATGAATACGTCACCAACTTTTGTTGTCTACGGAGCTGTCTGTCTGCTGATCATGTGTGAAACATCATCCTGGTGAGTCGAGCAGCGCTTTGAGGAATATGTGCCTCCGTGTTGGGTTCTAACACTTGAGGGCATATTCTAACCTATTCGTCTTTGTCTCGGCGACCACGTGCTCTCTGTGATGAGTCACTTTAATGCACTCGGCCTGCATTTGTTCCTATTCCCGAGGGATGTAGGGCAAAGCGTTTGCTTCTCGGGCAGGTGCCGCGGCTCGGTTTATCTCAGCTCGCGGTGATTGCTTTGATCTGCGGTGTCCACATACCCTTTACTATCGGGATGCCTAATGCCACGGATATTGCTTGCGTTGGTGTAACGATGAAGTGTGAGCACCGAGTCCTTTTTAGCAGGGCGTGCGAGATCGCGGGCGGAGGTATATTCAGCTCAGCCGTGTCTCTCTATTATTTATGTTATTGTGTGTGGAGAGCCTTGCTTGGCATGGACATACTGAATAATCTGTGGAGTACAGCTGTTAGCTTTATCTCCCAGGGTGCTTCAGTAGTCTAGATTGGTTACGGGGAATGTTCCTTCCTGTGTTTAGCCGGGTGATAAATGAACAGTTTCTGCTCAGAGTATAGCCATCTACGGATGATTATGCTCTAACTCAGGCTGTTTTCCTTTGGAATATAGCAGTCTGAGGACACCTATTATTTGGTTCCCCTCGGGCACAAGCTTTCTCAGGTAAGCGCTGAAGTCTTGTTTGGAATCTGCTGTCTGGGGATAGCTGTGTTCCAGCTCGGAGACTTCAACTCCTTGTGGGGTCTTTAAATAGTGGTCTCATTGAGCCCTTGCCTAGACTGTGATGTCTCCCCTGTTCGGGTTCTAAGTAGGGTTGGGTATCATTTTGTTTTTTCCGATACCGGTGCCAAATCGATACTTTTAAAACTGGTGATTAAATGGTACCTGAACCGATATATATATATATATATATATATATATATATATATATATATATATATAAAAGACCAATAAATAATTGGAGTGGCCATCAGCACTAAACACATGGGCCTGGTTTCACAGACAGGGCCATAGACTAAGCCAGGCTCAAGTCTCGTCTGACTGGTGTCTTTTTCATTCATACTGGATGCGAGAGGGTGCCCTCTCACAGAAGATCCAGTCACAGAAGTAGCGAACTCATGAAGCTCCAGGAATATGGATAAATGCATTGCTATTGTTTTAACTGAGTAAACAGAAGACATAAACGTTTTGAATGATAAAATACATACAATAAACACTCGACTACATCAATGTATAGTTTATTTGTGTTATTCAAGCCATCTCTGGTATTTTCATAATAATGAAGTATATTTATAATCCATTGCTAATCGATGTATTAGTAGCCTATGGAGTAGTAGTAGCTTAGCTAGTTAATGGAAGGCTAGCTGCTGCCGTCAGAGCAAGTGTAATTACTGCATTCACGCGCTCCTCGGATGCTCTCATTTCCAGAGTTGTGCTTTTAAGTCAGAATGTGAAAACAGCACACTCACATTACTACAAAGATTTAAGGGACATTTTTTTTCACATGCGGTGCCGGTGATTATGCTTTTTACGTCTGTTTCGGAGAAACAAAGGACAAATATTTAAAACCGATCGCTCAGGCATGGCACCAAAATGAGTCACTTAAATCTGTGTTCTAATTCGGTTCTAGTACATACCGGTTACATAGGTACCGGTGCCATATTGGTATCGGGTTTCGGTACCCAACCCTAGTTTTAAGTATGTGCCCACTTCATGGCTTGGGCAAACTTCAGCCTTATCTGAAGGGAAAGCTATTTGAAAGCAATGGCTGTGTCCAGCCACCTAGTGTTATGGCCGTTGCTTGCATCAGGCTTTGATCTGGACTAGGGGGTTTTACGTGTTTTTTACTATGGTCTGGATCTTCCAATTGTGAGCCTCTGGTTAATAAATCGTTTACTCGCTAGCCTACTCTGGGACTGACACGGATTGGGGACCTCCTTAGTATAGTCGCATTAGGGTGATTATATTTCAGCCATTGCCATGGCAGGACGGGTTTACTTGGATACAGCATTCTAAGGCTAGCTGCGTGTGTTAACTTGCCCTTTCCGGGAAGTGTAGCTATGTGCTAGCTCGGTGATTGCTCCCATGTTTAAAGTTATTAAGTATCAATCTCTTTGGGCCCTGCCTAGGTAATGCTGTCTCTCCTTATAGGGTTTATAATTGGACAGCCCAATACTGGTGGTCTTGGCAGTTGCAGTGGTTCCCTTTTCCTAGAGCCTAGCTATCTTAGGATAGCCATGTGCAAGCTCGGTGATTGCCCCCTGCCTATTATTTTTAAATAGCGGTCTCCTTGAGTCCTTACCTAGACACTGCTGTCTCCCCTCTTGGGTCGCAAGTAGACAGGCCACACTCTGAGGACTGGGTTATCAGAGGATATCTATGTGCTAGCTCAGTGACTGCTCCCCTTCCTAGGGTCTTAAGTAGCAGTTTCCCTGAGCCTAGATAGCGCTATCTCCCCTGCTAAGGTTGCAAGTGGACAGCCCACTCTTTGTGGCAGCCTCATAGGAGGGCTTACAAGGGTTTTCAGGCAAGCAGTGTGGGACCAGCTGCTGATAGCTCTGAGATTGCTCCCCTTCTTAGGGTTTTAAGTAGTGGTCTCCTTGAGCCCTACCCTTCTAGTAGCCTTCCTAGGTGAATGGCTATCTGAGGATATCTATGTGCTAGCTCAAGGACTGTTCCCCTTCCTGGGGTTTTTAAGCATTGGTCTCCCTGAGCCCTTGTCTTGAGTGTGCTATCTCCCCTGCTAGGGTGTAAGTAGATAGCCCACTATTGTGGCAGCCTCATAGGAGGGCTTACCAGGGTTTTCAGGTAAGCAATGTGGGACCAGCTGCTGATAGCTCTGAGATTGCTCCCCTTCTTAGGGTTTTAAGTAGTGGTCTCCCTGAGCCCTTGTCTTGAGTGTGCTATCTCCCCTGCTAGGGTTGTAAGTAGACAGCCCACTCTTTTAGTGCACCAATATACCTAAACTTGCTAGTACAAACATATGCGCCCTCCAGAAGCTTGCGTTCTGCAAGTGAACGACACCTTGAGGTGCCATCCCAAAGAGGTACCAAATCACTCTCACTGACCTTTTCCTGGACTGTGCCCAGCTGGTGCAATAACTTCCCGATCTCAATTTGAACAGCTGAGTCTTTAGCCAATTTCAAAAAAACAACTAAAGACACATTTTTTTGTCAGCACCTGACCAACCAATACTACCTATTCTATTCTGTTCTAATCTATCCTTAAAAAAAAACACTAGCTACATGTACTGTACAAGACTGACTGAGACTTGTCATGACACTTGTATACTTTTGCTCTCTCGATGGTCTGATTGCTTCTATTATTCTCCTCATTTGTACATAGCTTTGGATAAAAGGGTCTGCTAAAAGGTTCAATGCAAATGTCTGGGTAATCTCAGCCGGTCCCATTCTGGTAGCCTTCCGAGGAAAGGTTTTATGTACAGTATGTCTATAACATCTTTGGTGCTCTCTCCCCAGGTAGAAAGGCATGCGCCTAGGCTTGGCATGATTGGATATTGTTCCCCAAAGTGTCAACCAGGACGCTGAGTTGAGTTCCCTAGAAGGGGAGCATCTCGGGTTACTCATGGAACCATGGTTCCCAGAGAGGGAGCGAGACACTGCGTCCCCTCGTCATGCCTCCGGCCTGCCTGTTTACTCCTCCTCAGACAACTGAGTTGGTGATATATTCAGCAGGTGCCCTTTTATACTAGCGGGTACCCACCTATGATGTCACGGGCCACATGGACCAATGGGATTGGAGTTGTTTTGCACATACTTCAGGTATCGGTTATGCAGACCGTGTTCCCCAAAGTGTCCACCAGGAAATAGCGTCTCGTTCCCTCTCGGGGAACCATGGTTACATGAGTAGCCCGAGATGTTCTGTGCTAGATGCCATTAATCTAAACCCATGAATGAAAGCTTGAACCCTGGCTCATACTAATTTGTAAGTTTTGTGTAAAATCATACGTATTTTACGAGGTGGAAAATTCATAGGATTTCATACAAATGACCACCCCTTACCCTATCCCTAACAGAAAACATAGAAAATCTTATGAGAGAGGTCATACAAATTCATACAATTTAGCCACCTCGTAAAATACATAAAAAACAGTCATGAGATAGCATTGGAGTTTCTGATGGTTTAAACTGATTTTAGATAAGTTTTGTAGGGTAAGTTCATTTTAATACATTTTATTCAAGAAATTGAATAAAAAAATAGAATACTTTATTTGAATGTTACACAAAAGGATAATTATTTTGAATTGCTTCTAATTGACAGTTTCCCAAACACACACACACACACACACACATACACACACACACACACACACACACACACACACACACACACACACACACACACACACACACACACACACACACACACACACACACTTATATAAAACCTCTATGGTACTTAATTATTTTCAGATCACATTTAATTGATTACATTTTTATAATTTACACAAAATATTTGCAATTGATTTGTTAAATGTGTTATTATACATGTATGGGATGAGTTTTCATTGCATTTACACCATTTTGACCTTTGGTGCTTTCTGCATTTTGAAGCAGTGCATCATTTTGTGAAGCAATTGGTTTAGTTGATTTAGAGTTTTGAAAACCTTTGTTCCTCCCTAGCTGAATGAGTGAATACCAACCTTTGGAAGCAGTGAGCAGCTGACACAACAAAGTCTGGAGAGACGAGTGATCCACCACAAACATGGCTTCCACTGTAATGCAGGCTAACCTGCCAAGGCCACTGGCCAATCTGAGAGGCGCTGCCCCCTATAATCCTGGAGGCACTTTGCTGTTTGCCACAGTCTGAAAAAAAAGAAAAACCTCTTAATTTCATAGTACAACATGGGAAGAATCCTCCATTGTCCATGAAATGTTTCATTAACAACTACAGGTAACAACGGTTTACGCTGATGTTTTACATGTATCATGTAGTTATGCGTCACAGTAATTAGACATAAACTAAGACTAAATATGACTGGTGGTTTAATAAAAATAGATTTTTTCCTACCTGTGCATTTAAGTGAGACTGCTTTCTCCCCCTGACAGCCCAAACTGAAAAAAAAAAATCAAAACCACATTATTGAGGGGACTGTTATCTTGACAAAATATCTGCTCTGATATAATCTAGTCTTACCTGACATTGACAAGACCCTGTATTAGTTTGGCTGATCTTGGTCCTACAGTAAGGGCTACAGATGTCTTGCTATCCACTGGATTTGATGTATAAGACCTAAGTGACAGAAACCCGAGGTATCACTTATATTAAAATAGTTGTTGTTTGAAACATATTCATATTTGGTCATATCTGGACTACTGAGTTCAGATGCAATAATGCATTAAGGAGATAGTTCATCCAGAAATAATAAATCTCTCATAATTTTTGCTCAAATTGTTCCAAACATGACCTTTATTTTCTATCATGAAACACAGAATAAAAAAAACAAAATTACAAGTCATATGGACAATTCTTCAAAAGATGATGTAGTGATGACTGAATTTTCATTTTTTATGAAATATTCTTGTTAGTTGTTGTTTATTATTATTATTATTATTTACCTTCTAAAGCCCAGCTGTTCACATATCTGGTCAGCATAACTCTGATCCAATCCCTGATAACACACTGGAAGGAATCGACCATCCTGAAGAGTTCTGACCTGCAACACTCCACCTTCAGCAAATCTCACTGAGAATATTGAAGAGTAACATTAAACAATGCAATTACATTTCCTTGATTAGTGTTTTGTCATATTTACTTCAACAACATTTATTTGTATCTCACTTTTAGTAATTTTAGTACTTAAAGTAATTTATTTCAGTAATTTGCCAAAGCAATTTTGTCTTTAAGTTTACATTTTTCATCTAATATTATTATTTCATAATTTATGTCTACTACAGAAAATAGTTTGCAATTGTCTTAGTATATTTTTGCAGTGTAACCAGCAGTACAGCTTTCAACAACGTGTGTCATAATACAGCAAATATAGGCCTCACTGTGTACAGTAAATGCTTTTCTTAGAGCAGTACGGTATCTCGCTAATCTTGAAATCTAGTTTCCTAATCTAGACATACCATCCTTGTAGTTTCACTTCAAAGCCAAAGCACTATCTGAAACACTCAACCACTAATATCTCTGTGTTGTATCCTGAAATAATCAATTCAATCTGACTGTAAGCCTCTTTGCTGTAGAAAGTTTTCTCACTGCAGTTCGTCTCATCAGTGGCCTGTTGGCAGTTTTGGATGCCATCGCACTGCTTGGAGGAGTTGGAGCAGGTGTAAGGTAAAATCACGCCATCTTCCGTCTTGTGGTCTTCTTGTTCCTCGCAGTCTTTTCCTCTGCAATCACTGTCATGTTCTTGTTCTTTGCAATCTTTTCCTCTGCAGTCATTCTCATAATGTCCAGAAAATGACTTGGATCCATAACGCACTATCCACATAAGTGAGAGTGGCAAAGGGAAAAAAGAGGAGAGGGTTTTAGATACAAGGTAAGCATTAATGGTGTGTCCTGTCATTACAGATACACCCCCTCCCTTACCTCCAAGCCAGGTGGCCAGTGCAATGAGAGCCAACACCAGCAGCACACCCACACATCCACCACAGCACTTGGCACTCCGTCCACAAGACTTCTGACTTTTTGAAGGAACTAAAGGATCAAGAACAATTCATACTCAACGAAGCGCTCACATTTATGATTGCAAGTATGTATCATTGTAATTGTAGTCAAGGACTGTCCATTAATTAAAAAAATGCATCTTAGTGCAGTTTATAAAGACAAATATGCACCTTGTCTATCATGGACATGTTTCCAATTTTATTTTCATTTAATTTAAATTTAAATGTATATATGTATACATCTATATAGTGTAAGAAGAATAATATACAGTACATTCTTTGAACATTTTTATTTTCCAGCAGCTGAAACTTCACCGGCAGTTTGATTTACAGGTGATCTGACCAATCTTAATGTGTCATGTTGTCCACCAATCAAACCAGACAGGAGAGTAGTTCCTTGGGCTTGGTTTTAACTCAAATTTAACAATTCGATTCTGACTCAGAAGATTTCAATTTGATATGATTTCTGATTTGATTTGATTCAATATTGATTATTTTGGATATATATCAGGTACAGTACATGCTAAATTTTCTGAAGGAAAAAAAATCTCTCAACTAATGCAGTAAAATATACATTACATTACATACATTGCATTACTATAATATTTAAGGTTAAAATGAACTGAATTATATACAAACACTTGACTTTACACTCAATGACGTTTTGATAATTATATAATCACAGTTACATAATTATATTTATATTCCTATATATATGTATATATATATATATATATATATATATATATATATATATATATATATATATAAATTGAAATACAAACTGTAGGAGCCAAAATACTGTATGTGTATGCAAAGATAATTTGTTTGATATTTTGTATTTCTATGTGTTGTTTAAGTTGACTCCATCTAGTGGCTCAGGTGGAGATGCAAGTTCTCTGAGATAAAAGACCCGTGATGTCACCTGAAGGGGTGGCTAAACAGGAAGTGACAGTCTTTGACCTCACGGTCTGACGCCATGCATTTGACTCAAGCTCCACTCTAAGCTATATCGTTGCAATCCTGAAACTCTATTGAGATTATGTTTTTCATTTTGTATTTTTATTTGTTAAATGGCAATAAATGATTCATCAAGTTTGGACCAGTCAATCATGTGGACAATGGATTTGTAAAGACTATGAGTGTCAAGCCCTTTCTTTGTTAAGCCACCAAAGTGGACGCCTAGCCACTACACAAGTCAAAGACTCCTTTCTACAAGCTGAAGATTACAAAGGAAATGTGCTTGTAACTGAAGATGGTGAATCTCAATGAGCACATGGCAAGGACCGTTTGTTTGTACTGCAAGGTATGTACGGCTTCATGCATTTCTCAATCTGAGCCATTGAATTTCTAGAAGAGGAAATCTGCTAATGGATAAGTAGATTGTGAGGCCATGCAAGTTGTTAAAATCTACTATAGGAAGAGTAGATTATTGGATGATCATCACATCAGTCTGTCTGTGTTAATTGCCTACAAGTGTGCTGAATTGGAAAGCAAAGATGGATTATACTGCTAAAGAGTTTGTTGATCGTGAAGAGAAAGTCAAGCATGACCTCTCAAGCACTGTTATGGATCTAGATGATAATGGCCATGTATCTAAGTTGAAAAATGCAAGAAAGGGAAAGCTGGCCCAATTAACCAAAAGAAAAAACATAATGATGGCACTTATGGAAGATAATACATGTGTGCAAGAAGTGAAAGCAAATTTGAGCAAATTTGTGCATCTCCTGGATGATTTTAAATCCTACATGAATCTTATCAGGAATTGTTGTCTGAAGAGGAAGCTAATCAAGATGAGGCTGAATGGTTTAAACCCAAAATGGCTGACTTTAACACTTTTCTCTCTCTTGTTTCTCAATGGTTATCTGGAGTATCTAAATTTGATGAGCCTCAGGAGATTGAAGTGGCCCTAAAGACAGCATATCTCAAGTCTCCATTTGTGAGTCCAGAGCAAGATCATTTTCAGTTGCATCTGCAAGTCTAAAGGTGGAAGCGGAAAGAGCGGCCATTTTAGCACAGGTGGCTGCACTCAAAGAAAAACATCAATTGGAGGATAGAGAAGATGAGTTGAATAGAGAGAAACAAACACTTAAGAAAAAACGTGAGGTTCTAGAGTTGAAAGCACTGCTAGAGGCCTCATCAGCCAAGCTTGCAGTTTTGATGTCAGCTGGTAAACAAGGAACTGCAGCAACAGTTAAGGCTCGTTTACCAAGTGATGGTCAAGATGATATGAATGCCTATCTTGCTGAAATGTCAAAAAGTTATACGTCAGAGTGTGAATTTCTTTCATTAGACAAAGTCTCTAAAGCACTTTCTGTGGCACACACTCCAAGTGTTCGTCCCAGGAATGGTGTTCAACCAAATCCTGTCTTGCAGCAATCAAATGAGCAAAATGTGATCAGCAAGAAACATGAGTCTGTTCAAGCCACTAGTACACTTAATGTACATGCTCTGACAAATTCATCTAAGATATCAAGTGTGTATGAGCAATGTTCTGATCAGTGCTCCCAGACCAGTAAGACGAGTACAAGCACTGATATACACCATGGCAATTTAGTCAAGATCCTTCAACGCCAAAATGAGGTCACATCTCTGTTAGTGAAGCAAAATCAGCTTTCAAGTCTACCTCAGAGAGATGTTCCAATCTTTTATGGTGATATTCTGAAGTACAGATCGTTCATAAGAGCTTTTGAGTATGGCATCGAGCTGAAAACTGACAGTAGTGCCGATCGGCTGTACTTTCTTGATCAATTCACAAGTGGCTTTGCTAGAGATCTGGTCAGGAGTTGTCTTCATGTGACTCCAGACAAAGGTTATAAGATGGCAAGGGATTTGCTACAAAAGCACTTTGGAGACGAGTTCATTATGTCTTCTGCTTATATGAAGAAAGCATTGGAATGGCCGGCAGTTAAACCTGAAGACACGAAAGCACTACAGGCTTTTGCAATATTTTTGAGGAGTTATTGTAATGCAATGGAGGACATGAAGTACTCACATGAAGTTAACTTGTCATCTAACCTGAAAATCCTAGTCATGAAACTTCCGTACAAACTGAGAGAAAGATGGAGGTCATATGTGTTGGAATTTCAAGAGAATCAGAATAGTATGCCTCAATTTAAAGATCTTGTTCTATTTGTTGAAAGGAAAGTACGGATGGCTTCAGATCCGGTTTTTGGGGATATCCAGGACAAGCCAGTAAGCAGAGCTAAAGACAAGCTGCCCACTATAGCAAAGCCCAGGTCTGGTAGAGGTACGTTTGCAACTAGTGTATCCACTACGTCCTCCCAGTCCACTCAGCAATCCTCTAAATGTAACCAATTGCAAGCCTCATGTCTCTTCTGTAGAGGCATTGATCATATGTTGGAGCACTGCAAGGTGTTTAGGAAAAGGAAACACCGGGACAAAATTGACTTCCTCAAAGGAAAAGGAATCTGTTTTGGTTGCCTGCATCAAGGTCACATCAGCAAACACTGTAGCCAGAGACTCACCTGTACACTGTGTTCCAAACAGCACCCAAGTGCCCTCCACATTGAGCAAACAGAACAAAAGACAAAGGAAGAAAAGTCAAGTGTCACAAAAAATAACTCCCCAGCTGTTTTGCAGCCAGCATGTGGGCATATTGGGGCCGGTACACAGGATAATGTCCTCTCAGTGGTGCCAGTAAAAGTCAAAGCGGTTAAAGGTGACAAGGTCATATCGGTGTATGCTTTCATTGACCCTGGAAGCTCCGCTACCTTTTGTACCGAGCGTCTGATGTCTCAGCTGAGTATGAAAGGTAAAAGAACCAATATCCTGTTGAAGACAATGAGTCATGAGAAGTCCATGTCAACTTATGTAATCACAGGATTAGAGATTTCTGGTTTGGATAAAAACAATTTCATATAATTGCCTGATGTGTTCACACAAAAAGAGATGCCAGTCACTAGAGAAAACATACCCACAAAGAAGGACCTTGTCAGATGGCCATACCTGCAAAAGGTTGATATCTCAGAGATTGATGGCAACATCGAGCTGCTAATAGGAACCAATGCTTCAAAGATCATAGAACCCTGGGAAATCATAAATAGTCAAGGTGATGGCCCATACGCAGTCAAAACCTTGGTTGGATGGGTAATCAATGGACCTTTAAGAGGAGGAGATTCTAGTGCAAGCAATGATTGTCAATCTGCTACCACAAATAGAATCTTGGTAAATAAACTGGAAAAACTGCTGATTAGTCAGTACAATCACGATTTTAATGAAAAGGCCTCAGAAGAAAAACTTGAAATGTCTTTTGAGGACAAACGGTTTCTGAAAATTGTAAATGAGTCAATCTCACTCTCAGATGGGCACTACACACTTAACTTACCCTGTAAAAAAGATGATGTGATTATGCCAAATAATCGTCATATGACCATGCAACGTCTTCTGAGCCTGAAAAGGAAGTTCAAGAGAAATGAGTTATTCCATAATGAGTACACATATTTTCTCCGACATGATGGATAAGGGATATGCTGAGGTGGTCCCACAGGAAGAGGTAAACCAAGTGGAAGGAAGGACCTGGTATATTCCTCATCATGCAGTTTACCACCCCAAAAAGAAAACCCTCAGAGTGGTGTTTGACTGTGGCGCAGCATATCAAGGTGTGTCCCTGAACACAGAACTTTTGCAAGGGCCTGATCTTAACAACTCACTGGTTGGAGTTCTGCTTAAATTTCGCCAGGAACCCATTGCAATGATGGCGGATATAAAATCTATGTACTATCAAGTAAGGGTCCCAAGATCAGATGTTAACCTTTTACGCTTCTTATGGTGGCCAGAAGGGGACATTGAGCAAAATCCAAAAGACCATCGCATGCTTGTGCACCTTTTTGGTGCAGTCTCCTCTCCCAGCTGTGCAAGCTTTGCTGAAGAACAGCGGAAGACAATAGTCACATGAGACCACAGGTAACTGAAACAGTGATTCAAAATTTTTACGTTGACGACTGTCTAGTGTCTGTGCCCACAGTACAGGAAGCAGTGCAACTGAGATCCGATCTAGTGGATTTGTGCAATATGGGAGGATTTCAACTCACCAAATGGGTGAGCAACAGTAGAACTGTCCTATCTTCAATTAAGGAGGAACAAAGAGGGAAAGACATTAGGTCCTTGGATTTAGACAATGACAAGTTGCCAACTGAACATGCATTAGGACTTCAATGGAATGTAGAAGATGACACTTTTAGATTTAACATCGCAATCACCGAAAAGCCACATACCCGTAGAGGAATTCTATCTATGGTGAGCTCTGTGTTTGATCCTCTTGGCATTTTGGCACCCCTGACTCTTCCAGTTAAACAATTGTTACAGCAGCTGTGTCAAGAAGGCTATGGATGGGACGAGCCAATACCCTCTTCTCAGTATAAACACTGGCTAAATTGGATTCATGACCTTCCCAAGCTAACATCTTTCAGTGTGCCACGCTGTCAGAAACCCAATGAATTTGGAAAGCCACAGTCGCTCCAATTGCATCATTTTGCTGATGCCAGTGAACGTGGATATGGAACTGTAAGTTACATCAGAATGATCAATGAGCAAGGTAACATTCATCTCTCTTTTATGATTGGAAAGGCAAGGGTTGCTCCTTTAAAGCAGATGACGATTCCACGGCTTGAATTAGCAGCGGCTGTGGTCTCTGTCAAAGTGGACAAGATGCTCAGGACAGAGTTGCAACTCCCCCTGAAAGACTCCTTGTTTTGGACAGACAGTCAGGCAGTATTAAAATACATAGCCAATGACAAGGCAAGATTCTACACTTATGTTGCTAATAGAGTATCATTCATAAGAGACAACACCAGCGCACAACAATGGAGGTATGTAACCAGTATGAACAATCCGGCAGATGATGCATCCAGGGGGGTGAGTGTACCAAGGTTTCTGGAAAATAAACGATGGCTATGTGGTCCTGAATTCCTCTGGGAACCAGAACACAGGTGGCCTATGGAAGGGTATGAGCAAGAATCCCTTACACAAGATGATCCAGAGGTCAAAAGTTGTACTGTCGTGTGCAACATTGTAACTCAAGATCAACAGAATCCTACTGATACACTTCTTTCCTATTTCTCAGATTGGACCAGGTTATTGAAAGCAGTTGCCTGGTATCAAAAATTTGGAGACATCTTGTTAATTCTTGCTGCTAAAAGGAAGGAACTTGAGGCTAACATCCACACTCGTGCACACCATCAGAAAGTTACCTCCCAGCTACATGTCCTCAGAGCAACACTTAGTGGTCAGCACTTATCCACAAAGGACCTTGGAAGAGCAGAAAAGGCTGTTGTAGCCTTTACTCAAAGGCAGGCTTTCCCAAATGAGATGGCAAAGTTAAAAACTCCTCCCAACTATGTTCAAAGAAAAAGTACCATCTACAAGCTAGATCCATCGTTTCAAAATGGATTACTAAGAGTAGGAGGACGGCTGTCAAATGCAAGAATGTCTGAGAGCATGAAGCACCCTATCATTCTTCCGAAACAATCTCACATCTCCAATCTGTTGCTTCGCCACATTCATGAAAGGTATGGACATTGTGGAAGAAATTATGTTCTTGCCCAGTTGCGTAGGAAATATTGGATTATTAGTGGCAACACAGCAGCAAGAAAAGTTATTTCTAAATGTGTGACATGCAGACGTTTAAAAGGCAAAACGGATGAACAAAAGATGGCTAATTTGCCGCAAGAAAGAACCCAACCTGATCTGCCACCGTTCACAAACGTTGGAATGGACTATTTCGGTCCAATAGAAACAAAAAGAGGAAGGAATTTTGTCAAAAGATATGGTGTCCTGTTTACATGTTTGTCATGCAGGGCAGTTCATCGTGAAATGGCTAGCTCCCTTGACACTGACTCCTGCATCCACGCCTTAAGAAGATTTGTATGTAGGAGAGGACAAGTAAAACACATCTGGTCAGACAACGGAACTAATCTAGTTGGTGCTTATAGAGAACTCAAAAAGGCTTTCACCAATTTGAACAGTGGCAAAATCCAAAATACCATGCTCCAAAGAGGAATTGACTGGAGTTTCAACCCACCAGGAGCGTCTCACCATGGTGGCGTGCGGGAAAGACTTATCAGGTCTGTAAGATGGATTCTGAATTCTCTTTTACACCAACAAGTGGTAGATGATGAAGGTCTCCAGACATTGTTCTGTGAAGTTGAGGCAATTCTTAACAACCGCCCAATCACCACTGCATCATCTGATCCCTTCGACCTGGAGGCTCTTACCCCTAATCACATTCTCTTAAATAATTCTGAACCTGTTTTAGATCCTGGTGAGTTTTCCAGAAATGACTCATACACCAGACGGTGGAGACAAGTTCAGTATTTAATGTGTTCTGGAGGAGATGGACACAAGAGTATGTAACAGTTATGCAAGAGAGACAGAAGTGGTCTAAGGCAAGAACAAATCTCAAAGTTGGAGATATTGTTGTAGTGGTTGACCCTACCTCCCACGCTCTTCATGGCCACTTGCAAGAATAGTGGAAACAAAACCTGACTCTAATGGTATGGTTCAGTCAAGCTGCAAAAAGTATCTTGGGCGACCTATCACAAAGCTGTGTCTACTATTGGAAGAAGAAACTAAACAGTAATCATGCCAAAGGAAAGTAGTTTCTTTCTTTATTATTAGAATATTGGGATTATAATTTTGTAGCTCCTTTTGTAAATATTTCTATAAATGATTTACGCTTAAGTCATTTAGGGGCCGGATATGTAGGAGCCAAAATACTGTATGTGTATGCAAAGATAATTTGTTTGATATTTTGTATTTCTATGTGTTGTTTAAGTTGACTCCATCTAGTGGCTCAGGTGGAGATGCAAGTTCTCTGAGATAAAAGACCCGTGATGTCACCTGAAGGCGTGGCTAAACAGGAAGTGACAGTCTTTGACCTCACGGTCTGACGCCATGCATTTGACTCAAGCTCCACTCTAAGCTATATCGTTGCAATCCTGAAACTCTATTGAGATTATGTTTTTCATTTTGTATTTTTATTTGTTAAATGGCAATAAATGATTCATCAAGTTTGGACCAGTCAATCATGTGGACAATGGATTTGTAAAGACTATGAGTGTCAAGCCCTTTCTTTGTTAAGCCACCAAAGTGGACGCCTAGCCACTACACAAACATTTAAATGAACAAAATAAACACTTAAGAACAGTAAGTAAAAGTGATGTTATGTGACATTTTTAACAAGCTGTTATATTAGCGTCTTTCCAAGATTGAAACACATAATTACATGAGACAGGATATGGATTTTGGTAAGTTTTACTCCTTCTTTTAACACACCTTTGGATGATTATCCATGTTTATTTTGTGCTGAAACTGTTATTAAAATGAATGCACATCAGGTCATGCTTCGCGCATGCCGCTTCTCTTGAACTCTGCGCTACAGCGATCTGTCACACCACATTAAACATTGTTTACTAAAACGGTATTTATTTGTTTGAATATTGTAATACAATGGGATGAATTAGAATTTTTAGATTTGGTTTCATATCAAAAGTAACAAAGCACAAAGGTTATTGCGATTCATTGCATGGTAGGAGGCCTTCAATGTGTTCAATTCATTAACTGAAAACAGGCTAGACCAATCGATTCTTGGGATTTAAGAATTTGTTTTGTAAAAATGAGAATAAATTAAAATCGAGAAATAAATATTTTTTACTCAGCCCTAGTAGTTACATCTCTTCTGATGTCCATTCATGCTTATTTTGTGCTGTAACTAGTAAAGAGGAAAAAGATGACTGGTTCATGTGCCGATTGAACTGAGGTGAAGGACACTCAATAAGCCACAAAATAGTATTTATTGAGTTAATTAAAAGGGTATAAAATGCAGATTAGGCGATATGATTGGTCAGATCGCCTTTCATTCAAACTCCCGGTGAAGCGTCAGTTGCCCTTTCTATTTTGATTATGATCAATTTGTAAAAACAGTTTGAAGATATTAGCTTCAATTAGAAAGAGCAGATTGCAGAGGAAGCTATTTTTTTCACAGTAGCACCAAACCAGAATGACTGAAGAGATTCAGTACATACCAACAACATGCTGTGTGGTGATGATGACAGCGTCTACCTGTACTGGTGCTGGATACTTTGGAACATAGTGTGGTACAGGTTTCTGTGTGAACCCATATTTATCCTCACGGATTACCTCCTCGTAGGTCATAGGAGGCGTCTGTGGGTCCACTGCCACAGAGTAGTATGGTGGAGGAGGATCCTTCTACAAAAGAAAAAGTGAAAGTTTTCATAAATGATTATAAACTTTTCCATTAGATCTGTTATGGTTGGTGTGGTTTGACAAGTTCATTGTAAAGCATTATCATTTTAAAACATAAAATATGCCACACAACGCTCTTACAATTTGTTTGTGCGCATTGTCCTAAATAATTGAAATGCCATAACTTTCCTCCCACACCAGAATTATTTGAGTTCTACATTCTAGTCAAATGTCATAACAAATACATAAATGCACGTCTCTACTTTTTGTTTTCCCGTAACCTTGATAATAGTTTGAAAAATCTCTTTAAAAAAAAAAGAAAGACAGTCATGCTTTAAAAATCAAAGTCGGCATGAAATTAAGTTGTATTTGTTTTTCTTTCCAAATTGTGATGTATAGCCATGTGAAATGACTCAAATGTATTTATAGATCAGAAACAGATATATGAAAATGGAAAGTGCACAGAAAAATAATGAGATATACAAACAATTTTCACTAGTAAAATTACAAGTAGCCTAAATGTCACAGTTAATTACAAAGCGGAAAGCAACACATTAAAATAGATTCAACATTTTGAAGGATAAAGACTGAAAAAGTATTCTTGTAAAACGTATTCCAATAATCTTTGTTCTTGTTGACTTTATTTGGTCACTAAATTGGGGTGATTACTGAAACCTGATTATTGAAGCCATGTGTTTGCACAAACTGCACGTTCCATCATCAAATCCTTCTATGCTGCCAATCTGTTCAAAATTTGAAACTTCATCTAAAATGCCATTAGTATTAGACATGCAGCTTGGAAACCTGCTTCGTTTCGTCTTGCTCATTTTCAGCCCTTTGTCTGTATTGGTCAAGACTGTCCAATTTATTTTCATCCAAGATAAGTCCGAACACATGCAACCAGGGTTTTATTGTATTTTATTCATTTATTTATTTGTATTTATTTATTTTTCTGAGGAAGACTTCGTCTTGAGGAAAGGCTGGCAGATTATATTTGACAAAGTGTTGATGTCTCTATGCTGATTTGTAACCAACATAAACAGTTTGGTCACTAGGATAAAATGGATTGCTTCTTTGCGAGCACAACAATGAGAAAAAAAAAGATTACAGTGTCTCTTCTTCTGGATGTATATCATTACAGGAAGTATTCATATTTACAGGAATAGTTCAGTAAAAGTATATAGGAATTGTTTTCATTGTCGTGTCATTTTCGTGCCAAACTCGTATAACTTTCTTTCTTCCGTGGAATACAAAATGTGCATTTCTGATGATGACTTCACAAATTGTGCAAATACAGGTGCATCTCAATAAATTAGAATGTTGTGGAAAAGTTCATTTATTGGACCACCATTGAATTATTTCAGTAATTCAATTCAAATTGTGAAACTCGTGTATTAAATAAATTAAATGCACATAGACTGAAGTAGTTTAAGTATTTGGTTCTTTTAACTGTGATGATCTCAACAAATTAGAATATGGTGACATGTCAATCAGCTAATCGACTCAAAACACCTGCAAAGGTTTCCTGAGCCTTCAAAATGGTCTCTCAGTTTGGTTCACTAGGCTACACAATCACGGAGAAGACTGCTGATCTGACAGTTGTCCACAAGACAATCATTGACACCTTTACAAGGAGGGTAAGCCACAAACATTCATTTCCAAAACAGCTGGCTGTTCACAGAGTGCTGTATCCAAGCATGTTAACAGAAAGTTGAGTGGAAGGAAAGAGTTTGGAAGAAAAAAATGCACAACCAACAGAGAGAACCGCAGCCTTATGAGGATCATCAAGCAAAATCGATTCAAGAATTTAGATGAACTTCACAAGGATTGGACTGATGCTGGGGTCAAGGCATCAAGAGCCACTACACACAGACGTGTCAAGGAATTTGGCTACAGTTGTCGTCATAGGCATTTTACCTGGGCTAGTAGAAGAACTGGACTGTTGCCCAGTGGTCCAAAGTCCTCTTTTCAGATGAGAGCAAGTTTTGTATTTAATTTGGAAACCAAGGTCCTAGAGTCTGGAGGAAGGGTGGAGAAGCTCATAGCTCATGCTTGAAGTCCAGTGTTAAGTTTCCACAGTCTGTGATGATTTGGGGTGCAATGTCATCTGCTGATGTTGGTTCATTGTGTTTTTTTGAAAACCAACGTCACTGCACCCGTTTACCAAGACATTTTAGAGCACTTCATGCTTCTTTCTGCTGACCAACGTTTTAAAGATGCTGATTTAATTTTTCGGCAGGATTCGGCACCTGCCCACACTGCCAAAAACACCAAAAGTTGGTTAAATGACCATGGTGTTGGTGTGCTTGACTGGCCAGCAAACCCACCAGACCTGAACCCCATAGAGAATCTATGGGGTATTGTCAAGAGGAAAATGAGAAACAAGAGACCAAAAAATGAGATGAGCTGAAGAGACCATTCAGATGAGCTGAAGGCCACTGTCAACGAAACTTGGGCTTCCATACCAGTGCCACAAACTGATCACTTCCATGCCACGCCGAATTGAGGCAGTAATTAAAGCAATTAAAGGATCCCCTGCCAAGTATTGAGTACATATACAGTAAATGAGCATACTTTCCAGAAGGCAACAATTCACTAAAAATGAGTTTTTTTTATTGGTCTTATGAAGTATTCTCATTTGTTGAGATGTTGTTGAATTTGTTGTGAATTGGTGTTTTTGTTAAATGTGAGCCAAAATCATCACAATTAAAAGAACCAATGACTTAAACTACTTCAGTCTGTGTGCATTGAATTTATCTAGTGAATTTGTCTAGTCCTGTATTATACTATATATTCCCTCAAACCTTTCAATTTTTCTAGCTAATCAATAAGTAAACGAGCTGAACTCAAGAATAGAATCTTTCCACAAATGAAATAAACTAAAACTGGACTCAAAAGAATCATTCAAGATTTTCACGTTGATTTCGATGGTTTTCCCAAAAAATGAGGATGTGGACAACACACCACAGGACCTGAATCTTAAACAGTTCTAGATATTTAACCTATTAAATACATTTAGGTTTCTGCGAGGCATCAGCGTGTCTCTAAAAATGTAAAGATTGTCACTAACACGAACAAGCATTGATTTGGGTTTTTGCAACTGATGCTATCTCCTGTCTCAGATAATGACTGTAGTAAATTTACGTCATCGCATTTCAGTATTTATGTAATATTGTTGTGGCAGTGTTCGTGGCAGTAGTCCTAAACACTCTATCACCGGTTATTTACCCTTACGAAAGTATATATATACATTTTTTTTTATTACTACTATTTGTATTACTACTACACAGTTTCACTACATGATTAAACTATAGTTACTGTTGCAAACCATGGTTGATTTGTGGTTACCATGGTTTAAATAGTAACCTTGATTTTATGTTTGTTGCTTGTTTCATTTGTAGTAAAAATATGGTTAATTTTGTCCGACTTGACTGTCCATTCATGTCATGCACTGTATGTGCAGTAGGCCTACACCTTCGGAAACTATGCAGTTGAACCAGATGCTTTCAAATATGTAGAGTAGTATGGAGTTGTTTATTTGTGACGGATGTACTTTGAAGGCCACAGACTACCTCACTTGAATTTCCATTTCAATGGCTTCTTTCTCTGTCGCTTTCAGAAGATGTCCCTCTTCAGTCTAGTGAGTGTGTAAGTGCTTGTACTGCTTGACCAAATAATATTAACAAACCTGTTTGTTTACACTCGCCTTGTCAGGTGCGGGTTTCACACCTTTCTAGGATTTGGTAGGTGTGTCTTCTGACCTTTAAATATGTATTGAATTCATTTTGTATTCATGTAGTTTACATGCACCATAGAAACTACTAATTTAGTGTCACAATACAGGATAAAGCTCGGTCAGGAATCTGTTTTCTGATTGCTGTCTGCCTGCCTGGTACTTTTTTTTGCCTATTCAACCTGACCAGTCAGCAAAAATGGACAAGACCAGGACAAGACCAGTCACATTTTGGTGCAGTGCCAACTTGATGTCACATATTAATTAATCATAATAAAGAGTTTTAGAGAGTATAGTATTAATTTATTTAATATGTATAGTGAGTAAATCTAATTTTAAACCTTTGAGCAAATATCTCAGTAATGTTTTCTTAAGTACTCCTATTATTAAATCTACTTAACTGGTAAAATGTCTGGAATAATGATTCACCGTCTTGAACTGAGATACCAACACAATACTGAACCCAGGATAAGTTTTAGTCCAGAATGAATAGTGGGTTTATCTCTGTCCACATAGGGTAATGAGAGTGTTAACTACCTCAACATACCAGATTTCTTTAAATCCATTCTTAAAATTCAGGGTGCTTTAAAACAAGTCCTTTCTCTGCAGGTGATCTACTGTAGACAGCTGAAATTATCCAACATCAGGTTAAACACCATCAAACAATAAGACTTAGGGTTTGTGCTTGCATTTGACAAATGAGATGTGGTTTAGGTCTCACTTTGTTGTGTTTGAAGCTGAAATAGAGAATGGGAATGTTTTCATTTCAATGTGGAAGAACTGGTTTGTCAAAACTCTCAACCTTATATAAAAGAGAGAGACTAGCAATTATATAAAGCAATTAGCAGCACGCTGTGACAGTACATATTACATGAAATATAATATTTTAATGCATTACCTTTACTTTACTTTATAGTAAGATGTTATATGAGCAGTAGATTATCACCATATGTTTACATAAATCTAATAGGTAAAACTTTACAATACAGTTCAATTAGTAAATAATGGTTAATAATCCATTAACTAACTATGAGAAATATATTTGCAGTACATATTTACCTTTTTAATGAAAGTTAATAAAAACAAACATTATTTCAGATTCATTAAGTAGGCCTAACTGATACAATTTTTGATTTGAATAATATATTAGTAAATATTGGATTTAACATGAACTAAGCTTAATAAATGCTTTAAAAGTATTGTTAATTGTTAGTTTATGTTAACTAATGTTGTAGTTAAATATGTATAACCTTATGGTAAGGTGTTACTATTATATAATATATAAATATATACATTCTTATTATAAGGCAATTTAAAATGGTATGTTAGATAATACATGCGGTTCACTAATAACTCAAATAATAGTTTTATCGGTAAACAGGCCAAAAATGGAGGACAATTCATGAAAAATTTGTTAATGCCACAAATGCAACAATGTATGCATGTTAAAATGCATGTCTTTACAAAAATAAAAGCCTTTAATATCACCTGTTGGTACTTTATTGACGTTTTAACTATCTAAAATCATGAGGTTAAGTACACTTAATTATTTAGTTACTTGACTGACCTTATATTTTTATTTGAAGTCGTCATTTCTATTTCATTATTTTAACAAAGCAAAACCAGCTCTTGAGTGTTTGAGACCTTGACAGTACATGCAAGCCAGACTCAAATACATTTATATGAACAGGTGCATTTATGATACAAATGCATTTATATGAACAAGACCACTGAATTAGACCACACAATGGAGAACTTTAACATCTGTCACGAGCATAAAAAATTGAAATAAAAACATAGGTCAAATAAACTGAAAGCTTTCACTTTGCAGCCAAATCTTTGTGATTCTGTCTTACCGTATAATTGTCTGCCATTAGACACAGGAATGAGGACTATGGTTATATCCAAAGTGTCTGTGTACATGGGGTGGGCAGTATTTCAACCGGTCTCTACAATCCCAAAGGAAAAATAATACCATATGTTCGATTGCTGACCTGCTTTTCAAGACATAGTTAGGACTGCCCTCTTATCCTCCCCCTTTTAGTCTCACAGGAGGAATGCCAGTGTCATATCTACCTGCCCGACCAGTTTCATGACACTAGAGCCCTGGACACTCAACCCTCACCTTCCCTCTGGCTCATGAGGAAACAACAAGCTTAAAATAGTCTTGTATCAACATAAATTCCCCTGTTGGAAAATTATTAAAAGAAAATTGCTGTTGAGTAATAGGCAGACCTGATGAATATTGTAAAACAATGGTGATTTACTTAGTACTTTTTATACTTGTGGTTGAGTTGGTTTCAAACACCTTGTGGTTGAGTTGGTTTCAAACACCTCGTTCAAAACTATCTAAAATTATAATAATGTTTAATAATTCAAGTATTTCACAAACAATAATTTAGCACAATGAAACAAAGGTTAATTAAATAATGAAGAACTTTAACTGAAAAGTTGAAATGAAGTTTAAAATTTGCCATCACAGCTATAATTACATTTTAAAATATATTAAAATTGAAAACAGTTTTTTTAAATGTTCACAATATTTTACTATATTACTGATTTTACTGTATTTTTGACAGTAATCTAATCAAAAAAATCATCTTAATTATTACTATATATATTAAATATATATATATATATATTACACATGTGTGTGTGTGTGTACGTTTGAGGTCTTGCTGTTTGGGCAACATGTTGTGTTTTATACATTGGCCTCCAAAAATGTTTGGACACTTTTTAACACTCAAATGCATGCCTTGGTTATATAACCATATGGTTGTATGGCAATATCTGATATCTGTTTGATATAATATCTGTACATCTAAAAAGGAGATAGTTTCGCTATCGAGGATGGTTAGGTCCGAGATGGTGGGGTTAGTGGCTGGGTCAAATTTGGAGGAGATGGATAGCTCGGAGCATCTAAAAACCCCAAATGAACATGGTGTCGAGTGTACGGGCTGTACTGGGGGTCTGGTAACCTGTGCGGAGGGTGTGGATGCACTTGGTGAGGATGTCTAAGGTAATGGGTAGCCTGAACGAGTAGGTCGGGTTCGCTGAATTCCTCTTATCAACATGGCAGTTTGAGAATTGCTAATACCGGGTGACAGAGCGCCGTACAACAGCTTGTGGAAGAATTGGATACCGCTTATGTGACCTTTGATGGAGCTGACTTGGAGGCATTTAATGCTGTTGAGAAAAGAGATAAAAGAGGTTATTGAGAGTAGAGAAAATTCAGGGAACGGAATATTATGAGAGAGATGGAACGACTTGAAGCATTAGATTTTAACCAGATGAGCGATGACGCCGAGTTGCTTTAGAAACACCCATATGCTGCTTGCTTCCAATTCCTCACGTGCATGCGCCATTTGAACCTTCTGTAAAATAATCTTTCATAAGGTTTGGAAAGGTTGGAGCAAGTTACAAGGAGATTCGCTGGCTTCATTGCGCAGGAGCGCTGAGAGAGACACGCGTTTGTTTGATGTACACTTGAAGTGTGTGGTCTCGCCAGTCTGTGTTTTTCTTACAAATGCTCTGTGGAGTCATTATGCCTGTGGTTTGGAATGCGGTGGATTTATAAATGTAAGATGTGAACCTCACTACGGAAGGCTGCTCTTATCCTAAACGCTGATGCGCACTTGATTGTGTAGACTGCTTGCGCATGCGACTGTGCACGACTCCGTGTAAGGGGCTTAATGTTTTTGCATCTCAAAATGGATTTATGACGCAAAATTAATGTAAACACGGGCAGTTACGTCTTAAATACGGACGTGATAAACCCCGTAACTTCCATTTCAACAGAGATCCGTGCATAGATGCGGCTTAATAGATCTCCCACTGTCTATGGTGTCATGGCAAAAAATTAGGGTAAAGATGGTGAAAAATCACTCACAATTCTTGGATGGAAAGCGTTCGGATAATCTTAAATACTGAAAGCACTCTTGTTTATTATGTTTCTCTCTTTATATTTTAAACGATTATAACGGCCTGCAATACATCCGTTACCCAATTAGTCCTTGGTGACGACCTTGGATGAGGGGTAGGAATCTATGTCTGCACCTGCCGGATAGGTGCTCGGATGTTGTATGCCCCTAGCGGTAGCACCGAGGCAACAGCATTTGGTGGGACGAGCAGTGATGTTGCTGTAAAAGAGAATATGGTGATGTTAAATAAAGTAGAGAGCGGAGGCAGTATCACGCTGAACGACGGGCTCTGGATCTTGAAGTGGGATATTGAAAGAAGCGCAAGAGAGAAAGCAGTATGAAAAAAGAGATGTGTGGGTCTGTGTTGTGAGAGAAGGCAGTGTCGCGCTTGCTTTGACTGCCGTAGCTGTAGGCCACAGGAAGGGGGTCCTGAAGAGCTATCGTAGCCTGCTCTGCTAATGGAGGTAGCCTCACGCTAGTGTCTGCTACGGGAGCTGGAGGCCACTGTAAAAGAAAAAAGAGGGTTATTCATAGCGGAAGGAAAAAGACTGAGATGTGTGGGGCTGTGTTGCAAGCGGAGGCAGCTTCGAGCTTGCGCCTGCGGCTGTAGCTGTATAGGCCATGGAAAAATGGTTGTGACGTTTAACGGGGCCGCTGGTGGTCAGTAACGAAGTAGCTTACTTCGCTACCGTACTTAACTACATTTACTAATACCTGTAGTTTCTGGAGTCGTTTATTAGTAACTTTACTGCGTTCCAAAGATTGCACTTTTTACTTCGCTACGTATAGTGAAACATACCGTTACTCTTTATAATGAATATAATGTGCTCTGGGATGCAGGAGCAGTGTCTGATTCATGAACAAGCTGATTATTTTTAATGAACCTGTAAAATTGGTTCTCAAATTGCTCCAACGCTTCCTTCGCAAGTTGGAATGATCCGATAGCAGCTGTTCTCGAGTTGACAACTCACTGATTCAAATGATCTGTTTAGAGTGATGTCTCCGGTGAACTGAATTACACAAGAGAGAACTGGGAGATCTTGGGGGTACGTGCGCCACTGATGCTGCAAGATAATTTACTACTGTCGAATTTTGGATTAATTATGTAACTGAAAATCATATTTGCGTCAAAACTGACAGTTGTTTGGGAACTAAATCTGTTGTGAAGGGGATCTATTTAGCCCTCTGAAATGCATATGCGAATCAATGTCAGTGTCTCTATGATGTAGGTCAAACGAACATTAATATAACACAGGTCGAATGAGAATAACTCGTGCACGTTCATATTTACTGTTGGTCCGTGGTGATCAAGTGTGTATTCGCAAAACGCATTTATCTCATCCAGCTTATCCATCTAAGGAATGCTATGCATGCCAATTAAATGCTGGTACAGATACGGGTTTAAGTACGTCCGGTGTGTATTCTGGGCATGGTGTCATGGTTACATAGTGGCATTAAGATCCAATATCTTCGCGAGGTCTTTTAACGCCTTTTATCAACAAACACCTGCCTTGGATATTTTACCTGGGAATTATTGGCAACATTGGGGGTTGCATGCTAACGGAGGCTGCCTCGCGTTAGCATCTGAAACTAGAAGCTAGAGGCTCGGCTGCATACTTGCGCTGCAGCTGGGAGAGCCGCGGTGAAGGCTGAGGTGCCGAAGCGGGAAGCGAGTGAGACTTTGCTGCGGTGAAAACTGGGGCGTGGCCCAGGCTCGTTGAAGGCCTGCAGCTGTGACCTCCGGCGGAGGAGAGCATGTGGCTGGTTGAGCAGAGCGCAGCGGTTGCGATGAAGCCCGGAGCTCGGCAGCCGTGTCTGATGAAAAATAAAAATGAATAAAATAAAAATGAAAATACACGATCCTGGGGCCGGCAGGTTGCCCGGAGGTTACGAAAAATCCTCAGCATGGGTCTCGTAGTTTGGACGGAAATGTTGCGTCTGTGATGTAATGGTAAATGGTGCCACCGAATGCTGCTTAACCATCAACTAGATGGAGGTAAGGCAGCTGTATTTATATCCCAGGGTTGATTACCTAGATTGTGTACCACCTGTGCTAATTAGACTGAGTATCTGACATGCTCCTCCCGAACTTAGTTTATAAACTTCGTTTCTAAACTTCATATAGCACTTTTAACAATAAAAAAATATATATAAATAAAAATAATAGTAAAATAAAATAATAATGATTTTTCATCCTCACAACACTATATAGGACAAGAGGTTTGGAAAATGGACAAACGGATGAACAAACCAGGCAAAAAAAAATTATGTGGATTAAGATTTCATGTCACTATATTGTTGCATACCCTGTCATTTTAAACTTTATTTTTCTCCTTATTATTTATATTGTTTTATTGTTTTAACGCTGCTGGAATTAAATTGGACCAGTGTAACATCAAATCTCTTCTATTTTCAATCTTTGTGACTTTTTTCTGAATCACTGTAAGCATAACAGCATTATCCAACACATCAGTGGTCAAATGAAAGAGGTGTTCATCATGTGATTATTTGTTCATCAACACTGAACAGGAAGTGCTCCACTGACACCTCACAAAGAGAGAATGACAAGGCAGAAAAGGCAGCTGTAATTCAACATATCTCTCCACCACAGTCATCCACCGTCACTGAGCTTCTTTTCATTACACTCCCCATCGCCTCTGGTCAAGGAAATAATTCTTAGGATTTATTTTACCTTCCTTTCATTCATGTCTTGTTTGTACAGTATGCTTGAGCATAAACAATCTTTGTGAACACATCTCAATGTAGGACAGATGTGAGACAACCTTAATTTATTGAATTATGTAATCCAAAATAAACCAAACAATAAATTCTAGAAAATTTGACAAATTAAAACAGGCAAAAGATAGGCTATATCACCTCTTTCATTGGCTATTTGCGCTGTAACACAAAACACAGTGAGATAAAGAATGTATATTCAGCAGTTTATTGTATCAACATAAGAGAAAAGTGACAAAAGCCACTTTGAAATTGGATCCACATGATTTGACTGAAAACATGACTGTAACTCTGACACACTCAAACTGTCTCTGTATTCATTAAGTGTTCTAGACACCACTGTTCTAAAGTTTGGGCTTATTTATTTATTCATTTAAAGTTATTAATTCCTTTATATTTCGCATTGATGCATAACATTGGCTAAAAGTGAATACAATTTTTTTTTGTGAATCACAAAATATATTTTTATTAAATAAATGGTGTTCTTTTGAAAAACAATATCAATACGAAATGAACTGAAGACTGGAGTAATGATACTCACATTTTAAAATACATTAAAATAGAAAGCTGTTATTGTAATTACAATAATATTTCACAATGTGTGAGTGTGTTTGAAATAACAATTACACTGTGTAAAGTACTCTCATTTTAAAGTTTTAAAGAACCCACATTCAGTGAGTATTTGATTATGAATATTACTGTGATGCAAAACACACTTCAAAAGGCTCATGTTACACATTCAACAGTAGACAAAGACTAAGGTAAACATAGGGGATATATACTTAGACTCGTGATGTAATACAGGTGCTGTGGACAATTAGGGTTGGGACATGACAAGACACTTGACTGATGACAAAGCAAAAAATAAAAATAAAAACGAACCATTCTGAATATCTTTCAAGATAAATCACTTAACAAGTTTTTCTTTCATTTATGGCATTAGAAAAATATGCTAAGGAGTAGCTCCTCTTTTCCTTCATGTATCCTTGGAGAAATGGGAGTCATCTGATTTTTTTTCACAAAGCATGGCAGTTCCACATATGAGTGCAAGCTGTTGTTTATTTTTAATAAATTATTTTATTTATGGATTTTATAACTATATAATTAAAGTCAAGCACATCTGCAATCTTAATGACAGTGCATGATCTCAGCAGGAAAGCAAGACAACTCATTTTTTTAAGTGTACCTTCACTCTACACTGCCTCCTGTTGGCCATCTGAAGAATGTCTGCTTTGAGATTTTATAGTATACCTTTATCACAGATTAAGACATTGACCTCGTGATGTCGCCATGGCACAATGAGAGCATTTTGTGTTTTTGAGTAAATTATGGCAAAAATGTTTGACACGAGGCATGCTCATTGGATGTAGTGACGTCAAATGATGTGTCTTGCTGAAGTCGCTGTTGATGGATCTGCTCCGAGTTCACAGGTCAGATGTCTGACTTCAAGCGGGGTTCTGCATGTAGGAGGTGGGACAAATCCTAATTCTTTTGAGTAGTCTGGAATGCAGCATGACTTCCAGTCAATCACTTGTCACATTAACATATTAACCACATGATGTCACCATGACACACTGAGAAATGTTTTGTACATTGAATCTGAATTTAGAGTTGCTGCATTCCATTTACCTCGGAAGACGAATGTCAGAGCTGGGAATAATGGCACATCCACGTGTACCTGCACCTTATTCCAGTCAATTAAAAACACATAAAAGCGGTATTTTGCACAGATAACGCCATAGTATAATGTCCACATATACAGATTGTGTGCGCCACTGAGTTTATTGAAACACAGACATACAGAAGTCCTAATAGACACTATATTACTACTGTTTCTCTTCTGTTGATGCACTGAGCAGCCAAACTGGATTCTGAAGTTGTTGCAATTCCAAACTCTGACTTCTGAGGGCATTGCTGTTAAAAGTCTCTACTGGTAACTCTGAATTTCCAACTTACAAGTACAAATGGGACACACTAATAGGCTGCATCCGAAAACCGAAAACGCTGCCTTCAGAGGAAACATTCCAAGGTAGGAAGGCAGCAATGCACACTCAAATCCAAAGTTAGTTTCACTTCCTGTCTCATGAGATACCTTCACTTTTGAAGGCAGCATGGATGTATTCTTCACTGCCTTTGATATCCCACAATCATGTGTGTTCCAATCCGTGATGATTGAGCTAAAAAATAAAGATGGCGTCTGAAAGTTACGTTTGGTGGTTAGGTTGTGTGTAAAGGTATATTTCTCTGATTAACTTTTTGCACTTTTGATGTTATTTCTAGAGAGAAATGTGTATTATATTAATTCAATATTTGTTTAGCTATCACCAAAACTCATTCTATTTTGTTGTAGATCATTAAACCGTTACGCTACCTCAGAAGCCTGTCCAAAATCAGTTTTGTGAGGTGCAAAAACACTGCCTGCAAAGTTATTGCCTCATAAGGCAGCAAATCAGCTGACTAAGTTTTTGGATGCAGCGATAATCTTAAAGAGATTATCTAGATAATTACAGACAGGAGTGTTTGATTGCAGTTGTGGCTGAACTTTGCAGGTATGTGGATCTCCATTAATATAATTAATATATATATATATATATATTATATATATATATATAAATAAATAAATACAATAATTTTATTTATTTATTTTGTATTATATAGGCAACTTTCAAATTGTCTACATTTCTGGAAAAATAATTGTTCATATGACTCACAACCTAAACTCAAGTCTAATTTGGCATAAAACGTTTATTTCCATGACAGAAGAACTGAATACATTTAGGACACTTTCTATTAGAAAAGGGAGATGCCAGTAGGACAGAAATTAAGTTATTTTAAGAGGGGAGGGGGGTAAAAAAATATACTGCAATAAATAAATGTAATGACATAATATAGGGGAACAATAGCTATCCATGTAAACTAACCTCATAGTTTGAGTGTGTGCAAATATAATACATTGATTATTGTTGTTAAAATGTAGGTTGGGTTGTGCTTCATTCCACCCTTGAATGAGTTTCTTCCTAACATTCAAGTGCATTTCAATAAATTAGAATGTCGTGGAAAAGTTCATTTATTTCAGTAATTCAACTCAAATTGTGAAACTCGTGTACTAAATAAATTAAATGCACACAGACTGAAGAAGTTTAAATCTTTGGTTCTTTTAATTGTGATTTGGCTCACATTTAACAAAAACCCACCAATCTCAACAAATTAGAATATGGTGACATGCCAATCAGCTAATCAACTCAAAACACCTGCAAAGGTTTCCTGAGCCTTCAAAAAGGTCTCTCGTTTGGTTCACTAGGCTACACAAACATGGGGAAGACTGCTGATCTGACAGTTGTCCAGAAGACAATCATTGACACCTTCACAAGGAGGGTAAGCCACAAACATTAATTGCCAAAGAAGCTGGCTATTCACAGAAAGTTGATTTGAAGGAAAAATTGTGGAAGAAAAAGATGCTCAACCAACCCGAGAGAACCGCAGCCTTATGAGGATTGTCAAGCAAAATCTGTGAACTTCACAAGGAATGGACTGAGGCTGGGGTCAAGGCATCAAGAGCCAACACACAACGACGTGTCAAGGAATTTGGCTACGGTTGTCATCAGTGGTGTCTTACCTGGGCTAAGGAGAAGAAGAACTGGACTGTTGCCCAGTGGTCCAAAGTCCTCTTTTCAGATGAGAGCGAGTTTTGTATTTAATTTGAAAACCCAGGTTCTAGAGTCTGGAGGAAGGGTAGAGAAGCTCAAAGCTCAAGTTGCTTGAAGTCCAGTGTTAAGTTTCCACAGTCTGTGATGATTTGGGGTGCAATGTCATCTGCTGGTGTTGGTTCATTGAGTTTTTTGAAAACCAATGTCACTGCACCCGTTTACCAAGAAATGTTAGAGCATTTCATGCTTCCTTCTGCTGACCAGCTTTTTAAAGATGTGAGCAAAAACATCACAATTAAAAGAACCAAAGACTTAAACTACGTCAGTCTGTGTGCATTGAATTTATTTAATACACGAGTTTCACAATTGGAGTTAAATTACTGAAATAAATGAACTTTTCCACGACATTCTAATTTATTGAGATGCACCTGTATTAGCAGAAATTAGAAGAATAAGCATTTATAAGTGTTTTGATGACTTATGCAGTTAATTTAGAAAATCTCATTTTACACGGCACACTAAAATCACATATGTCAGGAGAAAACACATGGGAAAGTGTTAATGTTGCCATAAGGAAGCATTCTGAGGAAGGACAAAGTTGAAGTTACAGCAATCCCTAACAGAAAGTTCACTCTCATTTCACCAGACTCATTAAAGGGACCCCAAAAATACAATTCTGTCATCATTTACTCACCCTCAAGTAGTTCCAAACTTGTATGCATGTCTTTGTTCTGCTGAACACAAAGGAAGATATTCTGAAGAAAGTGGGAAACAGAGCAGTTCTGGGGCACCACTGACTTCCATAGTATCTTTTTTTCTACTATGGAAGTCAAAGGTGCTCCAAAACAGGCTAGTTACAAACTGTCTTCAAAATATTTTATTTTGTGTTCAGCAGAACAAATAAATTCATACAGGTTTGGAATTACTTGAGGGTGAGTAAATGATGACAGAATTTTCATTTTTGGGTGAACTATCCCTTTAAGTCATCATCGATAAAGTTTGTCCAGCCCAGTTGAGATCCATATCTGTGAAATTTGTCTGTAGTTCACATGTTTATGATCTGTAAGAAATCGATATGACTTCAATACTACAGTATTGGGGTGGGTTTACTAGTGTTAGAATTTATTTTTAGATAATTGTGCCTCAAAATGACATGTAAAACAAAAATAACTTATTGTTGCTTTACATGTCACATAATTGGTCACTTATATTAAAGTAGGTGGTCTTTTGTTCAGAATAAGCTCCTAAATGGACCATGCATTATGCTGTTAGTCTGTCTGTCTACATGAGACTGCTGTGAATGAACTAATCTTTGGTCACTGGTGAATGTAATATATCTTACCAGAAGAGGGCAATGATTGGCCTGTTTTTTAGGTTGTCATGGCTCTATGGATTGCCATTCTTTGCTTTGGGCAAGGAGCTTCCAGTGGTGACCATGATAGTTTCTGGGGAAGTGCTGGTGTTTCCAAAGATGTAATAGTGACATTCAAAATGAGATTAATAATAACAACAACAACAAGTAGTTTTACACATTATTACATTAAAATCATCTGAGTGGCGTACACTCGAGTGAGATGAACACGACACTCAGTCTTTTCTATAGACTTTAACCAGTTTAGATGTCATGCTGAATTAAACGCTGTTGAAAATGAGGCTTTGAGGGATAGACTTACAACCTGAATTCCAGAAATGCTGGGATGTTTTTTAAATTTAAATAAAATTTTAACTAAAATAATACCAAATGAGCCAACATTTTATTAAAAATAGAACATCAATAACATAAAACAAAATTTATACTGATGCATTTTACAATTTGATGCACAAAATGAGCTCATTTCAGATGTGATACCTGCTACAGATCTCAAAATAATTGGGACGGGGGCATGTTTACCATGGTGTAGAATCTCCTTTTCTTTTCAAATAAGGGTGAAGACGTCTGCGTTCGAGTTTGTGAGTTTCTGGAGTTTTGTTGTTGGAATTTTGTCAAACTCTTGCCTGATATAGGTTTCCAGCTGCTGGAGAGTTCGTGGTCGTCTTTGACTTATTTTTCGCTTAATGACGCGCCAAATGTTCTCTATAGTTGAAAGATCTGGACTGCAGGCAGGCCAATTCAGCAACCGGACTCTTCTACTACTACATATGTTGCACTAAAACCTTTATATACCTTTCAGCATTCATAGTGCCTTCCAAAACATGCAAGCCTCCCATACTGTATGCACTTACGCACCCCCAAACCATCAGAGATGGTGGCTTTTGAACTGAACACTGAGAACACGCTGGAAGGTCTCTCTCTTCTTTAGCCCGTAGAACATGCCGTCCGTGATTTCCAACAAGATTGTCAAATTTGGACTCGTCTGACCAGTGACCATAGAACACTTTTTCACTTTGAAACAGTCCATTTTAAATGAACCTTGGCCCACAGGACACGACAGCACTTCTGGACCCTTTTCACATATGGCTTCCTTTTTGCATCATCTTTAGTTGGCATATGCAGATGGCACAGTGGATTGTGTTTACCGACAGTGGTTTCTGGGAGTATTCCTGGACCCATTTAATAATGTCAATGTCAATTTTTTTTTTTTTATGAGATGTGAGCACGTGGAACGGGATCATTTTCAGAGATTAAAACTTAATGTTTTACTCTCTAACACAAATTGAGATATTTTTGAAGAAATCCGAGAGCTTTCTGACCCTGCATAGACAGCAACGCAACTACCACATTCAAGGCCCTGAAAGATAGTAAGGACATCGTTAAAACAGTCCTTTTGACATCAGTGGTTCAAACTTCGTTGAAGTGGTTCAACGAAGCTCTGAGAATATTTTTGTGCAGAAAGAAAACTAAAATAATTACTTTTTAAGAGTTTCTTCTCTTCCGTGTCAGACTTGCATACACGACAGTACCACGAAAAGAAGAATTGTTGAATAAACTCATTATTTATGTTTTCTTTGTGCACAAAAAGTAGCAGCAAAAAAGAATGAGACTCTATTGTGCCTGAAGATTTTGACCATTTTACATTTTTCTATTCCTTGCTTTTTGAAAAGCAGTAGTGAAACAACGTAAACACCATAAAACTAGTCAGAAAGCAGCAGCACATTTGAACAAATATAAAAACGAAACCCAGTGATGAGCAAAATTCAAATACACTTCCTTATGCAACTAAAGCAAAACATTTTAACCCCTTAACTGTCACCCCCCCTTTTTGAAAAAAAACAAACTTTTTTTGAAAGTGCACTATTTAAAGTTAAATTGTTATAATTCATGAATGATTTTGAATATAGACCTAAGGTTGGTTTTTAAAGAAGACAATCATCAAATTATTGCAGATGTGAAATCATTTCAAAAAATGAAAGTAAAAAAAAGTTATACAAGTTTAAATTTACTGTAAATAAAATGTAATGTACAATTATTATTTTATATTATATCAAATAAATATTTTACAAAATAGGTTTTAATCCAAATTTGGCATAAAATTAAAGCCATATGTCTAAATAAGTTGTGTTTCAAATTTGAAGTTGATATATAAAAAAAATGAGGTTACTATGCAATTTTGTTTAGGCGTTATACCACAAACAGCCACCGGGTGCCATTCAAACCCCATTTAATTTTTTTAATGTACTTTTCTGTCACAAATGTATACATTTCTCTCCCACTATTACTCTCATCACAAAATGACCACCAAATATGGAATCTTGAGACTCAGATCTTTCCAATGATATGTATTTTGTCAAGATTATAAAAAGTTGTGATTCTATAAGACCGTAATACATTTGGAATATGACACCTCCCACTAAAGGGGAGGAGCCCGCTAAAAGATTTTAAAGTACCATTTCTATGGTAACGCAATGTCCGATTTCAAAACGGTTTTCACAGGATGAATTTTGAGATTATAAGCTTTCAAATGTTATATAATATATGATGATTACTAAAACATGTGATAGAAAAAAAAGGAAACGAATTGAATTTTTAGTGTCAAAGATCAGAGCTCCTGTTATGGTGTATATGTTTTGAGGTGCGCTCTTGTCATAAATAAATCTATTACTGCTTCTACATAATTTTTTACAACAAACAGTGGTGAAATATATATTTAGGAGTCTTGGACCTTTCCAGCGATATATAGTTTGTCATGATTAGATTAAGATTTAATGGTAATATATTGAAGTAAAGTTAGGCGTCCCGTATACGGGACGGTGACATTATGAAATATAAATGCCCATTTAAAAAAAAAAAAACATAATTTAATTAAATTTTTTTACTTTCAAAGTACAGACAGAAAGTTAAAGGTTTATTAGTCTTGAATAACCTATGAAAAAGGCTGAAAAAATTGTAGTTTCACGTGGTTTGTTAAAATTGTATTGTTTAGTTTTAAAAGTGTTTGACAGAATAGGTCCTTACATGTACCATGCTGAATGGGAAATGTTGTCACCATGCCATTTTCGTTTTGCGTGGATTTCACACGGCTAGTTTGGGTTATTTTTCAGTGCTGTGGATTTTCTGTTGTGTGACTGAGAAGAGGGGTCAGAGATCTTCCAGGTAGCCATATCAAGAAACTGCACCTCGTGTCATTATTTTTTTATTCTGGGTCAATCAATGAAACAGAGTTAAATTTCAACTTCATTCAGTGAACCTTCTCAGAGAGGCCATGTAATGATCTCAGTGTGATTTGTACTCTCAAGGGAGATCTGAGTAGTTTGTGGATTTTTAATCTAAATATAGAAACATACCCTAGATATTGTGAATCCTCAGTATGTGATTCATCCTAAATTTGACCTATTTACATACATACATAAAAATAACAAAAAAACGTAATCCAGACAAACACTCTATATATGTATGTATTTTTAATTTTCAAATAATTACAATTATTTTATTTTGAAACATGGTGGCTGAGCATGCGTGAGCTGATTATTGCTATTTATGGTTTTGCTTGTTGAGATGATTCTGCTTAAGAAAATGCATGCTGTCTATAATAAGATCATGATTAGAAGACCAAATCATTTAGAAACAGGGCTGTCATATATCTAGCTGCAAAATAGCTTTTCCCCAAAGCAGACTTCGGTGAGTTTTCTGTCATGTTTCATGTGATTCAGCCTTCGATCAGGTGTGTGAAAGTTATTTTGTATGAACACTGATCTTGGACCAACCTTTACTTTTCAAATAGGGAAGAATATAACTTCACATGGTCAAGGGGAACTGATTCTAGATGATCAGTTTCACTATAACTGTGTCTCCAGGCCTGGTTGAGGGTGTGGGTATGAGCAGGATTAATTACCAATGGGTTTTCAGTTCTTTATCTAATAGGAAAGGAAACATGCAGACCAAGTGAGTCAAATTGTGCAGCTTTGTTATGCAAAAGGTCCTTCTCTGCTGGAAAGTAATGTTTTAGACATAATCTATAATATAATAAATAAATGGAAATAATACAACAATATATTTGTATTTGCTTTATACTTTGTATCACATCATGCTTAGAATTAAAACATTTGATTCAAATATATATTTATTTACTTTTTAATCTTTTATTATTTTATACTTCAATTTAAAGTAATTATATCAAAGCATAAATTAATGGAAGTTATTGCAACAATATATATTTTTTATAGTTTTAAAATGTGTTTTTTTATATGTTGTATTATATACTTAAAACTGTAAGTATACAGTTATTATGCCTAACTTTACTTCAATATATTACCATTAAATCTTAATCTAATCATGACAAACTATATATCGCTGGAAAGGTCCAAGACTCCTAAATAGATATTTTACCACCGTTTGTTGTAAAAAAATATGTAGGAGTAGTAATAGATTAATTTATGACAAGAGCGCACCTCAAAACATATACACCATAACAGGAGCTCTGATCTTTGACACAAAAATTCATAAATTAATGGAAGTTATTGCAACAATATATATTTTTTATAGTTTTAAAATGTGTTTTTTTATTTATGTTGTAGTACAATACTTTGATTAAAAAACATTTATTATGTTTTAAGTATATAATACAACATATATGAAAACATATTTTAGAACTATAAAATATATATATTGTTGAATTAACTTCCATTAATTTATGCTTTTTTATAATTACTTTAAATTTAAGTAAAATAATAAATCCTTAAAAAGTAAAAGTGTTTTAGTGGGTAGAGCATTGCATTAGCAGCGCAAAGGTTGTGGGTTCAATTCCCAGGGAACACACATACTGACAAAAAAATGTATAGCCTGAATGTACTGTAAGTCGCTTTGGATAAAAGCATCTGCTAAATGCATAAATGTAAATTTAAATGTAAACACAACATCTCAGTCCTCTTCTCAGAACCTGGTTACGAATTCCAACCAAACCCGCCAAATGTCAAAGTTGTTTTTCTGTACTCAGAAAAATAATTCTGCAAACAATAGCTGCATGGAAGATAATCAATCAGATGAGCAAAAATCACTGTGGATTACCACTAACAATTCAGGTGCAGATATGCATGCACACATATGGATGTGATCACATATGCTGATATGCAAACATACGTGTAATTCAGTACTGAGAAACAAATCGCAAACAGTAATAACTTAATACGCTATTACTAATAAAAAATCCTTTGTAAATATCAAGAACAAATATGATAACTCCGGTACTCTCCCTAAGTAATGTGTACGCTGGTATTCCCCTTTACATTGGGAATAGTATTTATAGATTCACACATACAGTGTATATTTTTAATGTTCTGTGTTTACACACATTCATGTTCACGGCTACAGTTGGCACTTGATGGTATGTTTATAACCACATGAGAGAGAGAGAGAGAGAGAGAGAGAGAGAGAGAGAGAGAGAGAAGAGAGCTTTCTTTCAGGGTGGGGGAAGTATCTGCCATCACGGAAGACTGACTAAAGCAAAACAGAGAGAGAGGGGAAGTTCACAGTGCAAATACATAGAGAGCCAGTCAACCACTCAACCTCACATTCACATGAGCGAGACAGAGAGAGACGTACGGACTGAGCAGTTACTGAACATTGAACTGGCTCTGTTAGAGAACAGTGCATATTGAAATTGAGTTTTTAGGTGTGTTTTTGTGGAGCTGGACTGGTATCAGGATTTGATATTGGATATGGTGCTCAACTAACATAAACATGGAGTGGAATTCATGGATTTATCTTTTGTTTGCGTTAATAAATGTCCAAGTTACCATAGCAGGTAAGATTTATCGATTCATTTGTGTATTTGTAATGTTTTTTTTAAGCCTTACTTTTGCTAGGTGACTCTCTCTCTCTCTCTCTCTCTATAGCAATAACAATGCGTTTTACTAATGATAATAATATAAAGTAATTATATTAAATAACATCTGTACATTTAAATTACATATTCATAAAAAGAGTAGTATCCACAATACTGAGAAGAAAAATAAAACTGTAGTGCAAAGTGCAAGTGGGCGCTTGACTTGAAGTCCCCAGTTTCTGACACCGTGATGACGTGAGTGATGTAAATTCCTTGCCGCCCCCCAGTGACCTTAAAACCTTTCAAAATGAATATACAACATAGACAATATGTGTTAATTTATTAATTTAACTCTTTATTTGACACTAATATTGATTTTAAACACAGACTCCAGTGAATATCTGTCAGGTTCCTCAGGTGTTAAAACCTTTATTCCTTGTTAAAACCACCATACAGTTAGAGAAAAAAAAAATGTGTGTAATTGGATTTTTTACTCAACTAGCTAACCCCGGTCTTCGCCAATACATTGTATTGTACAGCATTGTGTAAGTTCTTTTTGGGAAGATTTTGGTTGGCAGTTTGTTTGATAAAGTAGAGATCCATATTAGTAAAATGAATCAAAAGAAGGTGTTTTCATGTCACCTACATCTTGAAAGTACAGCTGATCACAATTTATTCACATTAACTACAGTACCTCAAGCATGAGAGTTCAGCTTTGACAGGAACTAACACAAATAAACCACTTCTCTTTTGAGAAGAGAAGAGCATAGAATCAATGTATGGGAAAGTATGTTGATGATTCTGATAATTGTCCTCTTTTTTTCACAGGAGAGCCACTGGAATTAAATGTGACGTTAGACATATGGGAGGGGAATGTAACTGTGCTCTGGGATCACCCTAAAGAAGCCCCTGTACATGCCCTTTATCAAGTAAAGACAGCACTGTAAGCAGAAATTGGGCCTTACTATCCACTAAATAGTATAAAACTATGTGTATTTTTTCAGTTGCTGAAAATATTATTCTAGTTTTTGCCCACCTTTTTTGCTTGAATGAAATGTACAATACTCCAAAGCTAATCTACTTGTCTTTTCTTTGATAGATATATGCATTCTAATGATGGGTGGGGCATTGTGCCAGAGTGTAACATGACTACAGAAACTAGATGTGAACTTGGGAACTTTTTATACAAACCATTAATGAAAATCAAGATTGGACTGTTTGAAGGAAATGACAACTTTTCCTGGTCAAAAGCAAAACGAATTCGTTTAATTGAGAGTAAGTATTCACAGGACTACTATTACCAAAGAAAAGTGTAATATTACAGCTAATACTACATTATTTTAAGCATAAAGAACATCTTATTTTACTGTCTAAAGGTTGTACAATTGGTAATGGATATCTTCCTTCCATGTTTTAGGCAAATTGTTGGCTCCAGAGTTTGACCTGTCTTCCTCCCCTAATACGGTGAAGGTTAAGATTTACAGAAAGCCATTTCTCAATCAACTTTTTGATTATGGATCAATTTACTCTGTCATTTTGTACCCAAAAGGACAAGAGAGTCAGGTTGGTTTTTAGTGGACTATCCCAAAATGTTTTTGACAAAGTGTTTTTACAATATATTTACTTGCTTGTTATATTGCATGCCATTGCAATCGCTAAAACATTTTTTTTTTCTGATGCAGGCTTTAACGGTAATTGATGATGATGAAGATGGAGAGGTAGTGCTCACATCATTATCATTATGGCAGGAGTATTGTGTCCATGTGAAAGTGGAGATGACATCTAGTGATGTGAGCAACACCTCATTACCACGCTGCATATATGTATCAGCAGGTACTGTAGATCACATAGACACTATTTGAATAAATAATAATCATCTATTTTTACAGAGGTCTCTCAAATAGAAGGTTCTGATGCTGTTTTTATACAACCCCAACAAAACATTAAAGGACCTGTTCACCGTGTTCACAATTATGTGATAAATTACTCACCCTCATGTCATTCCAAACCCATAAGACCTTTATTTATCTTCTGAACACAAATTAAGATATTTTTTATTAATTCCGAGTGCTCTCTGACACTCCAATAGACAGCAAGCGTTACTACCACGATCAAAGTCCAGCAAGGACATTGTTAAAATAATTAATAATTAGACATCAGTGGTTCAACCGTAATTTTCCGAAACTACGAGAATACTTTTTGTGCGCAAAGAAAACAAAAAAAGTGATTACTTTAACGATGTCCTTGCTACATATCTGTGGCTTAATTGTGTAAGGATCCTTGCTGTCTATTGGAGGGTCAGAGAGCTCTCGGAATTCATCAAAATTATCTATATTAGGGTGAGTAATTAATGATAGAATTTGTATTTTTGTGTGAACTATCTCTTTAAAAGACGAATCAGTATTTAATAAATAAGTATATGTAGGACAAAAAATAACCCCTTCAGGGTGATTCAAGATCCTTTGTGTTTGGGTTTATTATTTTCTTTGTATGTTTTAAAATTATTTCTTTGTGAAATTTAAAACACTCTCTCTTATTTTCCAGATGCGTCCCTGGTGATCTCCATGGCTGTTATTGGTGTAGTTGGAGTCATGTCCTTCTTCATATTCGCAGTCTGTTTCTTCCTGAGGCGTCCTGGTAAAATGCCTACTGTTCTGGTGAGTCAACTTAGGGATTTTAAAATAAATGCAGTTCCATCAAAACCAAAAGTGTTAGAGCAAGCCAGTTTCAGAGTCTTAAAAAAAGGAATAAAGTGTAAGAAGACAAGTTCAGTACTTACCCATGCCATAAGTGTTGCTTCTCCTTTCGAGGAACAGCAGCAGAAAGGGGAAATTTAATGCTGGGGATTTTTTATGTCTTGCTTATATATCATCTCAATGTTTAGTTTAAATGATAACACCATTCCATTCACAATGAAACTATTTTGACACTTTCTGGTTGACAAATATATGAATACATTAAATAGAGTACGAATATATGTGTATACAGATTTAGAAAAAAGTATCTTATGCTTACAAAGGCTGCATTTATTTGATAAAAAATGCAGTAAAAACTATATTTTGAAATATTTTTACAATTTAGAATACATATTTGAATGTTTTTAAAACTATATATAATTTAATCTATGTGATGACAAAGCCGAATTTTAAGCAGCCAGTCTTTGCAGTCTTTGCCACGTGATCCTTCAGAAATAATTTTGCTATTCTGATTTGATGCTCAAGAAACAATTTATCATTAGTAATTATTAGTGTTATAAACAGTTATTTTTATTTTTGTATTTTTATCAGAATTCTTTAATGAATGCATCCCTGCTGTATAATAATAATTTCAAATAAAATAGAATAAAATAAAATAGTCTCCAAACATTTAATTAATTTGTATTATTTAATTTTTGTTTTCAACAGAAATCTGCTGTGAATGGATGGAACCCTATGAATGTCGGATTGATACAAGTGGAAACAGTCACTGACAAAGGATGGCTACTGACTAGCAACAAAACAACGGGAAAGAGTAAAGCAATTGAAGAGAACAAGGACCTTTTGGAGGAGGACATAGAGAAAGAGAGAGTACAGACAGCGGAGTGAGTGTCGGCCAGCAGCATTCGATTAAGAACCGAGGCACAGACGGACTTACGGGACAGGAAGACAGTGGCTGTGGCAGTCTGACAGGCACTGAGGACAGTCTCAGCAGTGGAAGAAGAAGCCTGGAAGAGCTCCCTTTTCTAGATGGTGAAATAAATAGCAGCAATGAAAGTGAAAGAAAAGAGGACAGTGGCTTGGGAATGGGAAACCAGGATGCTTCCGACAATCTCAAGGGAACAGACGGTGACCTCCTGTCTGACATAGTAGTAGTTGGGGATGGATATCGTAGTCAGAGTCCTTCAGCTGATGCTGAAAGCAAAGCCACCATCCAATGTGAAGTAGACGCCAACATGGCCAGCCCTAGCAGTGGCTATCGGTCTGGTCATGTGACGTGCTTGTGTTCTGACGTTGAGACTTGCATGTGGTGCATAACCAGGAAGCTTCTAACAGACAGTGATTCATTGTCTCATGAGCAATCCAGCTGTACTTTCACAACCGATAATGACAATGACAGACCAAACTATTTAAAAAAATCGCCTTTACAGTCTGTGAATGTATCACGATTGGAAGATTCGTCCTTCCAGTCAGACGAGAACTGCGGCGAGTCGTCGCTTTTTATCACCTGTCCACCACTTCTACAAGAACCTTGCCAGCTGTACACTTTGCCTTTTAAATTAGGAGACATAGAACTGACAATCACGTGAGATGTTGTCTTTTTCATGATTGTGAAAGCACTGAACAAAGCATATCTGCTTCTCCTCATGCTGTATGTCCAGTCTGCATTTATTTCTTGTTTAGAGCAGCAGCAGAGAGATGCTAAATATGGCTGATACTGGACTGTCAGAAGTAGGGCTGCCCCCTGTAACTTCCGCATCCTTCGGGTCATAATTTTGCCCATATGCTGACTATAGAGGAGACATTAAAGCTTCTACTTGGTTGACCAAGAGTGAGATACTATCAGAATATGATGACGATGATGATGAGTCTAATCTCATGTGTCTGGAGGATTTTTGCAGCAATGCTACATAAGAACCATTTTTGGTTCCCCAAATAACCTTTAAGTGATCAATTATTAATAGAGGCAGGTTTTCTTTTCTTTTTCTTGATAGTGCAATGAAGAACTTGTAATACCCATGGAAACATTCTGCTGCACAAAAGGTTCTTTGCAGTGAAAAGGTATATTTAAATGAATTAAAAAGAAAGTAAACCATTGTTCTTCTAAACGTTTATTTGGGGAACTTCTATGACATCATTTCAAAAACACCATTTTGGAACCTTTATATTTAGGAGTGTAGTGTGAAGAAAATTTTAAATATCTAAAACCTTTTCTCACTATAAAGAACCTTTTGTGCAATGGAAAGGTTTCGAAAATGTTAAAAGGTTCTTGTGGGTGACAATAAAGAACCTGTACATATACACTTTTGCAATTTTGCACATACATTGTACGTATTTACATTTGATGTATGTACTTTTTGGACATGGACATTTGGACATATGGACATTTTTATTTGCTGAATATTGATTTGTGTTAAAGGTGATGAAATGATGGAAAAAGTGTTAATAATAATAAAAAAATATATATTTATGAAAATGTACATTCCTATACAGAACTTAGCAGCATGGTAATTATGCTTTTTTTGTAAGAGTATTGCTATGTGGTTGCTATGTCGTTTTTGCTTAAGCAAGCACCAGTAATTTTCATTATTATTGTTATTTTTACATTCACTTTTATGCATTTGGTATACGCTTTTATCCAAAGCGACTTACATTACATTCAAGGTACAGAAGATCTTGCTTTCCCTGTGAATTACACCCATGACCTTGGTGTTGTAACACCATGCAGTACTGGTTTATTTAGTTTTTTTTGGTAAACATTTTTTTTGTAATTTCAGGAAAATACACATATAATTTTAAATGAAAATTGAAATCAAATGCTTTTCTCCAAAATTCCAAATGTGGTCCAAATGTGAAACTTGTGATTCTGCATATTACCAGCAAGAACATACGCAAATTATGAGGCAAGAATATATGCATGAAATTCCAATGTAATAATAAATATACAAATACTTATGACACGGGACAAAACAGCACTTCCTTTAGTGGAAACCCATGAAAACCCGTGACTGTTTGCGTATTAAAATAACAGGAAATGCTTGTCATATGGCATGCATTTCATAGCTAATGAAAACTACATCACTTCTTTAAAACAAATTTAACAACAAATAAAAAAAAGCTGGTGGATAATCTATGAGCATTTTACCCTGTAAAGTCCTGGATATAAACACATCTTCCGAAGCAAGAACTCACAGATCTTGTGCAAACCCATTACTCAGTATTTCCATACAGTCACTACCTGCACTATATGACGAAACAGACTGAGAGAGTGAATGAGAATAAGAGACCGAAACTCAGCCACAATCATTGACCTCCATCTTGAGATAGGGAAGGAAACAAAGAGTACTTTACCCACATCAGAATTAACACACTCTGACAGAAGCTTACAAGGATCTATGCATACAATTGGAAATTGGAAATGCTGATTTGGAGGCAAACGATCATGGCGACTCAAAATTGTGGAAACATTTGAAAACTTTTCAGGGAAGTGTAAATACTGCTTTAGAAATCTTTCTTGGCACTATAGTAATTATCAGATTATTTTATTTATTTTTCATAGAAAGACCTCAATCTGATATGGACTGCAATACAGCACGAGGATTGATTTGAATACTTGCTTTCTCCGAAAAGTATTGTGTTTGCAGTCATTTGTAGAATGGCAGGCACTTTTGCTTCTCATCTCAATAGCAAATCGGTTGCTCAAAGAAACCACACAACTTCAACTGATACGGAACACATCTACATAATTTATACCCACCTAACACTTCGTCATTAAATCACACATGCTCAACTCTGAAACTGTCAAGCTGATGAATAGTGAAAATGGTTCACTTTCTGTGACACAGACACTGAAACAGGTGGCAAACGGTATGTTCTTTTATATAGAAAAGTCTAAAATACTTGGAGAAATGTACACTTCATAGCATTTCTGTTTACATAACTGTACCAGGAGTTTTACATTTTTTGTCTTAAAGTTTTATATTAAAGGACAATAATGATTGCCTTTCAATTCATTCTTTCTAAAATATAAAGACAGCACATCAACATACCCCTTTAAACTGAAATTGTTATATATATATATATATATATATATATATATGATGAGTTCAGATGCAAAAGCCTCTAAGTGTGCCATTTGACATTTTCTTCTAAAATTATAATTTTGTGTTTATGTTGAGTTATTTCACTTTAATGGCAAAAGAAAATAACCTATTCATTTCGATTGAAGTGAAATTACTCAACTTAGCCTGAGAAAAATGCTTATTTAAGAAAATTATTTCAAATGGCACTTAGAGGCTTTTGCATCTGAACTCTTCATATGTATATGTGTGTACATACATTTTCCCAAAACATATTTAAAAAGCATAATTTTGTCTAAATCCTTATTTGTGCTTACATTTTTACTTTACACAGTTGCGTTCTTACTGTCCCAATCAACTTCATACATTCAATTGAAGCTCTACAGAGCAACTGAGACACACTAACTACAAACACAGGAAGTGCTGTAAAATGTACTTCCTGTATTCTGTCTTTGATGTCATGGCTCAAAACAGCAGTGATAAGTATACAATAATTAAAAAAAAGTAATTTAAAGTAGTTTTAGATGTATAGAATGTCAACACTTTTCTGCTTGACACATCAATCAAACTACCCAAATGGAGAATAATGACTAACAGAAAATAAAAACTAGAACTAAGATCTCAATAGGATTTAAAAATAACTAGATCTCTGGAAATTCTACAGTAGCAGAAATCTGAATCTTCTCATCTAGTGAACTCCACAGGCATTGCATTTGTTTATCTGTATCACCTTTAAAAGAAAAGATGCCTACAGGTTAGAAGAAAATGGGGAACTTGTGGAGTTTTTGTGGGTTAAGCTGACATCTCACTCCCCCGTGTGAAAAATTGCTATCACCTTAGTCATGTCTGCAGCTTCCGAGCCTCTTTGCCGCTCTCACAGATAGTATCTATCTCAGATGACCGGCTCTGAAAGGAAAGATTTTAGTGTATCATCTCAGGGTTTGCCCCACCCTAATGTGTAGATATCAGATACCATCCTACTGCACACTTCCATGCTGTTATCAACTTTTAATGAGTCAACAAATTAGCTAGTCATGAAAATAAACTTCAGTTTCACAGTGCGAGTTTTGTAAAGATTCATATTCAAAACGCTTTGACATTTACTTGAAAAGATGCATGGCTCGTGCTGAGTATTAGAGAGGAAGTGAGTAGGAAACGCTGATGGTTACTGTGGTTTTCTTTAGCTGTAGTTCCTCAGTAACTCTGAAAAAAATAATCTATTGAATGTATCAAGTTAATTGTAGAACGCAACACCCTCGTGCTTAAATATTACAATAGCATTCCACAATCAGACATCATCTTTTCAACCCAGTTATTTTTTTACTCAAAAAACTGCATTACCTATTCATCAATAAGATGAGAACTAGACCCATTATAAATCTAAATGTGCTCAAATAAAATTAATTGAAAAGTGTGATATACAAGTTAGCGATACATGCGTACCCCGCACACGAGCCACCTCTTCAAGCAGGCCAGGGCACGGTTAAACAAACCGCACTGGACACGTAGCAGAGCAGTCTCACTTGTGAAATGAACTGGACTTTGGGGGTCAAGATATCTTTATAGTCATTGTAATTGGTGTAACCAGGCCTTAATAGTGTTACTTCACTGAATGGCCGATTTCAAATGTATTTTGCGTATTTTCAAAATACAAAATAATGTATTTGTATTTAAATAAAATTTTCCACACAGTATTTTGTATTTTTATTTTAAATACATTTTGATATATTTGTGCCCCTCTCTGAATGGATGTCATGATGACTTGCATGATTACTTAAAAATAGCACTCATGGAAGCTGCATCATTTACTCACCCACCCCATGTCACTCCAAAACCATATGCTGACGTTTTTTTTTCATTGACCACAAAGGGAGTGTAAAGGCTACATGAACAACTAGACAAGATGAAAACCTAAGACAAATTATATAAATACTGTTAAGTTTATTGCACAGACCGATTGTTTCGTGTCTGAAGACCTCAATGCAGGTTTTAATTTGGTTTTGTCTGTGTATTTTTTCTTTACTCTCAAATCCGTGTGTCTCTCTATCATTATATGACTGACAGACTGCAACGGTTTGAGTTAAATATCTTCGTTTGTGTTCTACTGAAGAAACAAAGTCACCTACATCTTGGATGCCTGGGGGTAAGCACATAAACATTATATTTTCATTTTTTGAGTGAACTATCAGAGGATGCAGAGGAAACACAGAACCTACATCTGAAATGGCATACGTTTATTTACACACTGTTTAATGCAGGACATGAATGCATTTAGCCTGGAGTTACAAAAGCATAAATAATGTTTTGATAAATAAGACCTAAAATGTTGAATACTCATTTGAAATTATATTTAAAAAAAACGATACTTTAAATGTGAAATTAAAACCGCTAAATCACTGTTAAGTGAGTCATTGCGATTGAACAGAATTATTTTAATGGATGATCCATTCAGGAATGATTGAACCGAATCATTTTAATGAATGATCCATTCAGGAATCAAACACCGTCATTCCTCAGAGACGCAAAACTGTGCTATGGTGGCTTTGTTTGGAAATATTTTTGTTGTCGAAATAGAGCAAAACAGGTAATATGGGTGTCTAAAATGCAAGTATCTTAATTAACTTTTTAACTGTTGTAAAAACAAAACTATATGTAATCATGCTGATCTTTGGAGAAAAAATGTCAATCGTCCTGTGATATTGATTTACTATATGAAATGATATAAGTATATACATTTTCTGCCATATATCTTCAATTTTGTGATCATTATAAATGCATTTTAACAGACTGAATAATGCAATGAAAGAACGCACTCCAAATGTGCACGTGCACTAGTTTAATATGCAACACTTCACTGCACTTTGAAGGAGAGTTAACTGTCTTTTGGCTAATTTGAGCAAAGTATTTTGCTAAACTGTCAAAGCTTAATTTTAACCACCAGTGCAGTGATGCAAGTATTTGCCTTACCTCTATGTTTATAATGGGGTGATGTCGAGATTTTTTAAGCTGCTAGTTTGGTCTCCCTAGGCAAACACAGTTGACATAATAGAGCATAAATATGGCCAGGGTTCACTTAATTTCCTTCGAGTTCAACTTCAGCAGAATACGACGGGGTTTGGTTTTCAGCTGGGTCTGAACCATAACACCTGATTTGTCTGTCTGCATCATTCTTGTGATTTTAGCACCAGTTTGTTCTTCTGCCCATTATTTACTGCAGTAGTTTACAGGGAGCATTTTTTTTAACTCAGTAATTAATGTGTTTTAAAATGTAGCGAAGTACAATATATCTAAATATACTTAATTAAAAGTAAAATTACAGATTTTAATAACTACTTTGCAAAGTAGAAATACACAAAAAAGCTACTCAATTACAGTAGCGCGAGTAAATTTAGTTTATTACTTTTCACCTCTGACCATGTTTCACTTGTTGGTATGATTCTCTATTTATGAAATGCTTTGTTGGTTTTATGCCAGATGTAACAGGACACACACCTTCCAAAAATATAAACTTTTGTCTCATCAGTCCAAATAATATTTGCCCAAAAGTCTTGGGGATATTCAAGGTATTTTATGGCAAATGTGAGACGAGCATTTGTGTTCTTTTTGGTCAACAGTGGCTTTTGCCTTGGAACTCTCCCATGGATGGCATTTTGGCCCAGTCTCTTTCTTATTGTTGAATCTTTAGCTCGCGGCATGATGTGTTGCCCTTTAATCATGCTTCACTTTGTCAAACATGTTCTATTTAAGTGATTTCTTGATTCAGCAGGTCTGGCAGTAATCAGGTCTGGGTTAGCTAGAGCAATTTAACTCAGCTTTCTAAAATAATATGGTTAATCACAGTTCTTTCATGATTTAACAAATGAGTAGATGACTAAATTGACTTTGTTTTGAACGTCATGAGTGTGAGTAAATAATGACATAGTTTTATTTCTAAGTGTTCCTTTAAGTTGTCAAATCATTGTAGCATATCAGTGTATGTGTGGTTTAAAGAAAAAATTATTTTAAGAAACCCCATGGGGTTTGCATGACCTGCAGATGTTTCTGACAGGCCTGGTCTCAAAAAAGTCACTGGGTTTAAAAAGCTGTTGAACCTCAAATGTTAACTGCTCTCTCTCACACTTCCCACAGACCACCACAATAATTGTCTTGTTTCTTGCCAGCTCAGGAAACAACTAGCCTCTATAGATGTTTGCATAAGCTGCATGAGTTGAACAGCTAATGTAGTTCTGTCTGGCTTCTTGTTTAGTGCGCTGCTATGAGATACTGCCATGAACTGAATCAAATGAAAAACAAAGATGATAACCAAAGAACAAAGAGGAACAGCAACCAAAACATAAATGATCTATGGAGTCCAAACTGCTTCTAATTTGTATCAATTTATTTATATATTTATTTGAAATTACAATCAGATATCATGATATAGGAGTCAATATCCATATTTCATCACATATATAATATTGCTTAACAGGAAATATCACCTGAGAGGACTTAAAAATCACAATGAAGATGTTATGATCTTTCTACTGCGACTGAAGAGACTAATATTTGATCGGTGTATATGGTGACCTTTGAGGTAATTTTTACTTGGAAACAGTTTGGCTTGAGAAGAAGTCTTTGCTGTGTTTTTGTGGTGAAACTGAAACAGTGACAAACAGTGAAAAACAATGAGCGATCGCAAAAAGCAATAAAGGTGTGCTGTTTTTCCCTAGCTGTGGGAAAATGATCTTAACCAGTTATGAATCATCAACATCTCTAACATCAATAACACCTTTACCTCAGAAACGCGATTCACAATTTTTAAAGAAATAGTTTTTTTTATAATAAATCGACATATTTCATAATATTATGGAAATAATTAGTTACAAGTGTTGTAAAAGAAAAAAGGGGGTTATGTACAATATTTATAGGCATTGAGAGAATGTCATATGAGCAGTGAGGATGGGCGTTATTTCTTGTCAACAATTCTGCTGATTGAAAATGTTTTCGAAGATTTCTTAATTCCAACTTTCCTGTAAAGATACACACAATTGAAATAAGCCATGATGAAAATGATTCCACACATAAACACAAACAAATATTAGTAAGTTATAACTTACTTTAAAATGTTATCTTTCACTGAATGCTCTGTCAAAGAAAACAAAATCATCACTGTTTATTTGCATAGTTGTCTATTAGTTCAAGGACTTTGATGAATGCTGGTTTGTTAGTAAAGAATTAAGATGTTGCTTACTTTTGCACTTGCAACATTTGATTTTTATGCAGATCTGCATCAAACAGATCAGCACGAACAATCCCAAGATCCCAAACGCCACGGCTATCCCAATGGACACTGATGTGGAGCTATCTGGAAGATTCAATCACATAATTAGCTCAAAATATATGCACAAACTACAGAACTCAATCGCAGACTTTTAAATTACACACAGTGTATTAACTGTACGTTTGTCAGTACTTTAAGGTATTCTTCAAACCAAAGATACTAAGTACTAATGTTGGGCTCTTGTTGGACTTCTGGATTTATGCCACACTCCAGCTCACATAATTTCGGTCCTAAATTGTAGAATTTGTGTGTCACAAATTGTAGCATGTTGAAAAGAGTGTCCCAAAGTAACCTGGGTGGTCTACAATTTCTGGTAAGGATACAGTGTGTAGATCTGTGCATATTCCCTAATGGCTAATATTTCCCCCAACCCATTGCACTTTGGAAGAGCTTTCAGTTTAGAACCATAAATTTGAATAAAATGTGTTAAACAAAATAAAATAAAATAAAAATACCTGCAAACATAGAAGATGCAAGGCAGAGGGTTATGTAGAGAGAGATTTAGATAAGGGGTTTGAGTAACAAGTAGTAAATATCTAACCTAAGGAAATGTACTTGTTTCATCTGACTGCAACCACATTGTGGACTTTTATAGGCAAGGCAAGGCAAGTTTATTTATATAGCACATTTAATACACAGTGGTAATTCAAAGTGCTTTACATAAAAAGGAAGTGAAATAAACATAAAAAATATATAAAAACATATACAAATATACATAAATACACACACATATATATACATACACTATATTGCCAAAAGTATTTGGTCACCCCTTTTAATGCAAGGTTTGACTACTTTAGTAATTTCTGTGAGAACAAATCTTAATGTTTAAGCATATAATAATATTCTAGGGAATTGTGTGCTTCTAATTTTATAGCAACGGTTTGGACAAGACCATTTTCTATTCTAACTGGAAGCCAGTGTAAGGACCTGAGGACTGGTGTGATATGCTCAGATTTTCTGGTTCTAGTCAGAATCCTTGCAGCAGCGTTCTGGATGAGCTGCAGCTGTCTAATGGTCTTCTTTGGAAGGCTGGTTAGGAGACCATTAAAATAATCCACCCTGCTGGTTATAAAGGTATGAACAAGTTTCTCCAAGTCTTGTCTGGAAACAAAACATCTAATTCTTGCAATGTTTTTTTGAGATGATAGTATGCTGATTTAATAGCTCAACCCTGATCAAACTCACCTACCTGTGATTTTCTAATGATCTTGAAGACGCTGATTAGCATGCTCAGGTGTGTTTGATTAGGGTTAGAGCCAAACTCTGCTGGAGTGGGACAGATTTGAGGATGGCTGCCCTAGAGTCAAGGCATACATTAACCTTGAGAACATCATCTTTGTTTCCAAATGCAATGACTTCAGCTTTTCTCCTTGTTTAACTGAAGAAAGTTCTGGCACATCCAACTGTTAATTTTATCAATGCATTGACAGAGGGAGTCAATGGGGCTACAGTCATTTTGAGATAAGGCTAGGTAAATCTGGGTATCATCAGCATAGCTGTGATAGGCGATTTGTTTTTTTCTCATTATTTGACTTAGTGGGAGCATATGCAGGCAATACAAGAGTGGTGCAATAATTGAGCCTTGTGGGGCTCCACGTGTCATGGACGTCCACTGAGACTTATGCTCTCCTATACTCACATAATAACTTCTCCTTCTAAGTATGACCTGACCATACAGAGGAAAGATTAAGGAGTGATTATATTTTTTAAGTCAACAACCACAAACAAACTGCACATGGATCTTACTTACACTACATACAAGTATGTACTAGTTTTGACATTTGTGAAGTTTTTTGTGTAGCAGAAGAGTAAGCAAGTTTTTGGGACCTATTACATTTTCAGAATTGTGTCTTTATAAATAAATATTTGGATGAGTCAAAATAAAAGAAATTTGGCTATTAAAGGCATAGTTCATCCAAAAATGAAAATTATGTTACTAATGACTCACCCTCATGTCGTTCCAAACCCATAAGATCTTCATTCATCTTCGGAACACAAATTTTAATCGGGATATTTTTGATAAAATCTAGAGGTATATATATATGATTCTAATTTCAAAAAAAATTTCCTTTGAAATTAGAATCATATATATATATCATGATGTATGAATCAAAATCCATATTCCATCACATACCGTATATAATATTGCTTAACATGAAATATCTCACCCGAGAAGACTTCCTTGTAAATGACAGTGAAGATGACTGAAGAGATAATATTTAATCAGTGTATATGGTGACCTTTGGCATCATGTTTATGTGGAATGCACACGCATACATGAATGTGCATCAAAGACTGACATGAAAGAAAATATTTTTTTAAATAAAGTCATTAATTTAGTTTTATTTGGGCTCAAAAAAAGTATTATTGTAGCATTGTACAATTATAAATGTCATATGGACTATTTTAATTATGTCCTTAGTACATTTCTGGGCCTTAAATGTGGTTGTTCCATGGATGTCTGCAGGGTCAGAAAGCTCTCAGATTTCATCAAAATATCTTAATTTGTGTTCCGAAGATGAACAAAGCTCTTACGCATTTGGAATGACATGAGAGTGAGTAATTAATGACAGCATTTCAAATTTATTTTTAACTGTAAATTTTGGGTGAACTGTCCCTTTAATTTTTAAATGCATTGTAATGCAAAACCCAAGACTGGGCTAGGAGATTAATGTGTTAATTTGATTTTATTATTTTCTATCAAATATGGTAGAAATAATTGTTAAGTCGCTAAATTAAATTAAATAACATGTTGAGTGTGCATATAAGGATGTCAACTGTGACAAGATAATTGATGGGTCAGTTTACTGAGACATGATGTATACAAGCTATAGGTAAAAGCACAGTTAAAGACACAATTATGACATGGTAATATGTCCCAAAATCTTGCCCACTCTTCTGCTACACACAAAACTTCACAAAGTTCTTCACAAAATAAGTATATACTTTTATGTAGTATAAGTCAGAAAACTAGGAGTAACATTAGACTCATATCCCTATTCAAAATGGATCCATTTGCAGTTTGGTTTTGTGGTTGTTGACTTCAAAATACATAATCACTCCTTAATCTTTCCTCTGCATGCTTAAAATATAGGCTATTAAAGAACACGGAAAGCACACCACATAACATGTTTTAAAATAATGACTTATCAAACGATAATGCTACTTGTTACAGACTGCAGCCAATTTGGTTGTTTATATGTGACATCCCCACAGTCAGGAGCAGGAAGTCTGTGATTTTATTAAATTCCCAACTTGTTTGTTTATGCTAAAAAGCCCAACGAACACACAAATACATTGACAAAGACACTAACACATGTCCCTGAAGTTCTGAACACTGTAAACATGTTCATTGTGAATACATTTCAATTTATCAAATCAGCAGATGCTTTTATCAGCAATTAGCACTTTTAAATGCTTTAAATCTATGAAATGTGATGTTTTCAAGTTAAAATACCTTATTTGTGAACAGCAATAGCAACACTCTGACAAATTGAGTTTCTTACCCATGATGTCTTTTTCCTGAGAGCAGCTGTACTTAATGTGCTCAAAAGAAAAGTACGATATGACTTTTTACTTAGAAAAACACGGCTCTCTTTTTTGTCTGATACCGTGCCGGCTTTCTGTGTTGCTAACTATCCTTTTGGACATCTGTTGATCGGAACAATCTGATGTTTTCTAAACTGGTCTGTCTTCATTCTCATTTTTTTTTTTACATTTTCTAAAAGGCCCACCCTTTTACAATGGTGCTTCATTTTCACCTGACTACTATCGCTTGTTCTGATTGCTTCTTTAGCTTATTGGCTAGTTTGTTTTAGTGATGATGACATTTCTTTCAGTCATGCCAAGACTCAGGCTACATTTACTTTTTCATTTGGAGACTCTGAGGTGATTTAAGGACAAAGGTTAGAATGTTTTTAGATATGTTCTGTTCTGGTAAATGTGAAGTACGCCACAGTATGGCTTTAACACATCTTCTTATATACACCTACATTTGTCATCTAGTTTAATGTCACCTGTCTGGTTATGAATCAGATGGAATGAGGTTTTGTGTTCTCATGCTAATGTGCACACTTTGTGGGGGAGGATGGGTTTTACATAAATGTGCACGTGCTTCGTACTGCCCTCTGCTGTTCAATAGGTTAAATACAGCAGGCAGGTGGGTACCTTGGTTGGTGGGCATTAACCAACAGATGCATTTAACCACAAGCCCTTCATGGAATTCCTTTCTCAGAATGCAAAAACATACCCTTTAATTCAACAGGGGCTTGTATAAGACAGAACGGGAAGCATAAGGAAGGAAATACAAATCCAGAGAGATAAAGTTCATCCTTGTGAAAGAGAAAGACATAAACACTCATGCCCATGTCAGTTTTTATTTCCCCACCATGTTCAACCCCAAAGCGCCATAAGTGAGTATTATTTGCGAGTTAGTTATTTATTTATTTCTGGAACACGTAGTTATATAAGTTTTATCACTGTAGCTATATTTTCTAGAATTGTAACATGTTCCAGATTTCTTGGTTTAAGATGAGAGTAGTATTTGCATTATTTGTAAATTAATGTGTCAGAAGCTCCAGACTAATTTATTTTTGTCCTTGTAGGGTAATTTATCTTAAGCATCTTTAAGATTTAGGCCTGTTTTGTTTATTTATATTTAATTAATTTATTCATGCATTCGTTCATTTCAAAAAAGTGAACTCTTACTTGGGAATGAGCATTAAAAAAAAATTATAAATAAAAAGAGAGAGATTTGTGATGACTTTCTAAAAATATACATAGATACATATTTTTAGATTTTTATTTTTATTATTTATTATTTTTTGAGGGGGTTGCTTAAAGGAAAATTCTGTCAGAAAATTCTGTCACCATTTACTCACCTTCTTGTAGCTTCCTAATCAGTGTCTTGAACTTGATGCGAGCTGCAACTGGTAGCCAGTGCAAGGAGACAAAGAGAGGTGTAACATGAGCTCTTTTGGGCTCGTTGAAGACCAGTCGTGTGGCTGTATTCTGAATCATTTTTAGAGGTTTGATTGTGTTTGATGGAAGTCCAGCCAGAAGAGCATTGCAGTAGTCCAGCCTAGAAATGACAAGGGCCTGGACAAGAAGTTGTGCAGCATGCTCTGTCAGACAGGCCTGATCTTTCTAATGTTGTATATTGCAAACCTGCAAGCTCGAGCAGTCTTTCCAATGGGCTCTTTGAAGGTCCGCTGATCATCAAAGATTGTGTGACCAATTGATGTGCTTTGGATACCTCCCCTCCCCAGGCCACCCTGAAATAGGATAGCCAGTGAGATAGGATTCAAACCAGCGAAGATTAATCCCAGTGATGTCCAGTGATAAGAGAGTGGACAGGAGGATCTGATGATTTGTGTCAAAAGCAGCAGACAGATCCAGCAGAATGAGGACTGATGATTTGGAATCAGCTTTAGCAATTCGCAGGGCTTCAGTGACAGAGTAGCGCAGTCTCAGTTGAATGGCCACTCCTGAAACCTGACTGTTTAGCGTACAGTTTGTTGTTCTGTGAAAGAAACAATGAGACCTGGTTGAAGACAACTCGTTCGAGTGTTTTGGCTATGAATGGAAGGAGAGAGACAGGTTTGTAGTTTTCTATAAGATAAGTGTTTATTGTGGGTTTTTTGAGCAGTGGGGTTACCCGAGCCTGCTTGAATGCAGTGGGGAAGATGCCTGTGAGGAGAGATGTGTTGATAATGTGTGTGAGTGCTGGTAGGTGTGGGAGAGATTGCTTGGAGAAGGTGCGAGGGGATTGGGTCTAGAGGACATGTTGTAGGAGAGGAGAAGTTTGTATACTTCCGCCTCAGTGAGGGGACAGAAGGAGAAGATGGGAGTTTGAGCAGTGGATCTAGTTGGTTGGAGGTCCTGTGTGAGTGGAGGTGAAAACTGACTTCTGATTGTTTTAGTCTGTAAAACCAACTTATCACAAAAAGGAACAATTGAACATATGTCAGCGTGATAACAACTACCTTAAATGACCAAAACCATATTTCGCAAAATTGTATTGAAAGTTTAATCTATTTGTGTTTATTTTGACTGAAGTCCCATTCGGTTTACATGGAGAGGGCGGGGTTTATGACCTGTATTGCAGCCAGCCACAAGGGGACGATCAAAGAGCCCGTAGCTTCACTTTGAACGACGAGTGAGACACGCCCGCATGTGACCAATAAGAAAATGCTATTTGTATCAAACACATGTATTAGGTAACCATTCTAACATATACAAATTTGTCTGTGACATGGCATTACATTTTATGGGTGAAATGCATAAAAAATATTTGTATAGGTGTATGTGTTTTATGTATGTATTGATAAGAAGTTTGATTTGTGCATGCACACATACACACAAAGTGCCAAAATCTGTATTTGAACAGTCAATAGCAAATACTTAAACTAATAACAAAACATACTTGCAGTCGCTGATTCAGAAGCGCAAGATTGTCATAGCAAAGTCAAAATTACCTCCTCTCCTAGGTTCACGAAACTGTCATCCATAAAATGCATTTCTGTTGTAAGCAATCGTAATGATTCCTAAAAGCATCTACATTGTGTTCAATGAAGTGATCCTGTGACTCGGTGGTAGAGCATTGCATTAGCAATGCAAAAGGTTGTGGGTTCAATCTTCAGGGAACACACATACTGACAAAAAACGTACAGCCTGAATGCACTGTAAGTCGCTTTTGAAGCATCTGCTAAATTCATAAATGTAAATGCTTCTACTTTCGAAATGCCAAATAAAATGCTTTTGAAAATTGCCTAGAAATACACAGCATCTCCCTGACACATCTGCATCCACAATACTGCAGTTTCTAAAACCACGCCTTCTTTCTTTGCGTGAACATTTGGGTTGCATTATGCAAATATTTCCACATCGTGACGTAGACATGTGGGGTTGTGTTTGAAAGAGCTGTTTTAGGGGGATGCGGCATAATCCTTAACTTTGATAAATAATATCTATTTGGTTTTGAGACTTTAGTCTTTGCAACTTCAGGGATCTTATATAGGCACAATCAGCTTGTAAAACTCCAAAAGAAAGCAAAATTTGAAATTGCATCATATGACCCCTTTAAATTATAGCTCACTGACCCAATGATCATTGGAGGGCAAGATTATCAGTAAATAACAATTTAAAGTCTGAAATCTCCAATGTCCACTTGTTGTAATTACATGCAACAGTGATCATATTATTTAAAACTGTATTTCACAGAAAGAAGAAAAATGTCCCTCCCAAAAACACACTTTTCATGTTTATCTGACTGACAGATATTGCATTTTCTGACACCTTAAAGGCATAGTTCACCCAAAACAAAAAAATTATGTCATTAATTACTCACCCTCATGTTGTTCCAAACCCATAAGACCATCATTCACTTTCAGAACACAAATTCTTTTGACACAAAATGTATTCTTATAGCTTCATAAATTTACAGTTAAACAACTGATGTCACATGGGCTATTTTAATGATGTCCTTACAACCGTTATGGGTCTTTCTGGGCCTTTCTGGGACCCTTGCTGTCTATGGAGGGTCAGAGAGCTCTCGGATTTCATTAAGAATATCTTAATTTCTGTTTTGAAAATGAATGAAGGTCTTGCGGGTTTGGAACGACATGAGGGTGAGTAATTAATTATACAATTTTCATTTTTGGGTGATGAGAAATGGTCTCATTAAAGTAACAAACTACACTTCCTTTTGCCCTCAGCCTATTGACTAATATAACAGGACCTGTAGCAAATGCATGCATATTTTATCTAGATACAGTATGTTTATACTGTGTGTGTGTAAAGGTGTGTAGTAGGTCAAATGTAATAGGAGTTGGACAATCAATGAATATTAGCTCTTCGTTTAAGAGGTAATGTCTGTTCCCATGCAGGGATTTTCTCTTTTGCACCTGTTTGTTTCAAAACTGTGTAAAGCTGGTGAAAACGGAGCTGGTGCCCTGCACACGAGCAGCTGCAGAGTTCACAAGAAGAGCAGAAAGGCAGATAAACACAGCTCTCACTTCAGAGTTCTCAGAATGTTTTGAACACGGAGATCAAGGCATCAACCACAACCTGTCACGTGCCTCTCGTTGGGCTACAGGCCCAAAATATCCTAAAATAACACATTTGTGGTTCTTGACTAAAATGAGAGCTTTCAAAACTGTGCTTTGGTAGGAGGCCTTTGTACATGTACAGTACAAACAACACTGCACAAGCTAAATATAAATATAATTACATTTGAAATATCCACAAAACAAATTTAAATGCAGCATGATTGATTGAAAGATCTAATCTTTTTGTATATAATATTATTTAATATAATATAATACGCATCCCGAATTTCGTAAATGTTGGGACATTTTTTACATTTGAATAAAATGAAAACTAAAAGAATTTCAAAATCACATGAGCCAATATATATTTTTTCACAATAGAGCATAGATAACATAACAAATGTTTAAACTGATACATTTTACAATTGTATGCACACAATGAGCTCATTTCAAATTCAATGCCTGCTACAGGTCTCATAATAGTTGGGACGGGGGCATGTTTACCATGGTGTAGCATCTCCTCTTCTTCTCAAAACAGTTGGAAGACGTCTGGGCATCGAGGTTATGATTTTCTGGAGTTTTGGTGTTGGAATTTGATTTCATTCTTGCCTCATATAGGTTTCCAGCTGCTGAAGAGTTCATGGTCGTCTTTAACATATTTTTTCTGTTTAATTATGCGCCAAATGTCCTCTATAGTTGAATTATCTGGACTGCAGACCAAGGGAATCCAACAAAGGTTATCGTCCTTGTCCCTTACACACAGAGATTTCTCCATTTTCTCTGAATCTTTTGATGATGTTATGCTCTGTAGATGATGAGATTTGCAAAGCCTTTGCAATTTGACATTGAGAAACAAAGTTTTTAAAGTATTCACAGATTGAAGAGACTCTGCCCATCTTTATTTCTGAGAGACTCTGCTGCTCTAAGACATCTCTTTTATGGCTAATCATGTTACAGACCTGATGTCAATTAACTTAATGAGTTGCTAGATGTTCTCCCAGCTGAATTTTTCAGCCATTTGTTGACCCCGTGCCAACTATTTTGAGACCTAATATAAAACATTGGCTCATGTGATTTGAAAGTTCTTTAGTTTTAATTTTATTCAAATTTTAAAAACGTTCCAACATTTCCGGAATTTGGGTTGTGATATAATATAATATAAATCTAACAATGACCAGCTGAGTGTTATCCTAACTATTTAAAATGTTAATTAAAATAAATAAATTAAGAAATAACTTTAAATATTAAATTGAGTTAATATATATATATATATATATATATATATATATATATATATATATATATATATATATATATATGCGTGTGTGTGTGTGTGTGTGTGTGTATATGGATATATAAATATGTATATATATATGTATATATATATATTATGTAATAATAGTTACTTAAAATAAATAAACTTAAGAAATTAACACATTTGGACATGGAATAATACATTAATTTAATAAAATATGTGAAATAAATGTTTAATATGATAATGAGACTCTGGACTGACACATGTGACTTTTATATAATATAATATATTTTTTTAATGGATTTGATGCATAAAAGCTGATTATATCGCCCAGCCCTATTTCCAAGGTGTTAATACGTTTGAGATACTAACTTCCTGTAAGAATTTTGGAGTGGTGCTAAATTTCCTGTTTTCCTCCGACAGCAGGACTAGCAGACAGGCGGTCATCCTGAAGCAGGCGGGAAGAGAGCCTTGTGATAAAGACTCATTGAAGTATACCGGTAGGTTAAAGGGGTAGTTTACATAAAAATGAAAATTTGCTGTTAATTTACTCACTTCATAAGACCTCAATGTTTCGTCAGGAGCCACAATATTAAATTAGCTCCATTTCGAGATTACACTCGTACTTTCAATCACGCAGTTATAACTGCACGTTGATCGGTTCATCTAGGATATGAAAATGAACCAATCCACGGTGGTGGTGAGCGAGCCAATGGCTATTCAGCCCGCCAAAATGTGAGGGGCGTTTGACTATATAATAGGGATGGCTCGGTAAGGGCTTCGGTACCGTTCGGTTCTCGGACAAATTCCAAATGGGAGTGATCCTTCCTATCCTATTGGAGTGGGGACTTTGGAGTGAGCAGGGCACGTGCGTGCCATTATGTAGTCATTTGAAATGCACTTGGCGAAGAGAGCGATGTAATTTCCTCATTATCATCCGCTGGCAAGTTCCCGTGACAACGCAGCATGGTGCCAATCAGCAGATGTTTGAATTCTGAACTCAAATGAATTGAGTTGTCAATTTCCCATTACTCAATTAAACTGAGATAATCACTTTCCTCAAACAATTTGAGTAGTCTCAACTCATTAAGGTTTACAGTGTGCTTCGATTAATAAACCTTATATTCACTTTAACCTTGTAGAGAGTCTATGGTCAGAGGAGGAATCGGCACTGCACATCAACTGCTTAGAAATGCTAGCAGTATGCCAGGCCTGTCAATTCTTCCTACTGGTCATACGGGGACACCATGTGCTAGTATGCTCAGACAGCAGGTCCATGGTGTGATACATAAATCACCAGGGCGGCCTAGTCTCGAAGCGTCTCTGCATGCTGGCGTACGACCTTCTTGTGTGGGCTCCGAACAAGGCGATGCCTCTTCGCCTCCAAAGATAACTCTCACTGCCCAATCTTTTTTACCAGAAGCACGGATGCCCTGGACCATGAATGGCCCAGCCTTCCACTCTATGCTTTTCCCCCAATCGCTCTGCTACCGCAGGTACTCAGACGAGTCAGGGAACGATGGCACAAGCTTCTTTTAATAGCCCCCCTCTGGAGGAACCAACCGTGGGTGTCAGAATTATTCCAGCTGCTGACGGCAGCCCCATGGCCAATCCCACTGAGACAGGACCTCATCTCTCAAGCGAACGGCACGATATGGCATCCACGGCCCGAGTTATGGGCCCTGCATGTGTGGCCGCTCAACGGGAGACTTGCAGCCTCCTTGAGTGTGTCCTAAACACTGTGGCAGAACCTAGAGCTCCGTCTACTAGACACCTCTACGCTAAGAACAGCTTTTTGTTGGCTTCGGTAACCATGCTAAAGGTAGCCCTGTTACGAAGCAGGTAATTTCTAGGTGATTAGTGGATGCTATTACATTAGCATACTCCTCCGTGGGGTCACGGTGCCCCATCGGGGTCAGAGCCCACTTCACCAGAGGCATCTCCTCTTCCTGGGCGTGGTCCAGCGGGGTGTCCATTTCAGACATTTGTGAGGCAGCCGGCTGGTCCTCGCCATCCAAATTTTTAAGGTTTTACAACTTGGATGTCCCTGCGGTGCAGGCCACAGTTCTTTCTGCTTAATAGCAATTTTCCGGGTTCACTTGACCAACATTGCTCAAGCACCCTCTTTTGCTTGATCTATCCATAAACTATTTTGACACCAAGTATCCTTATAGGATGACACCCAAGCCATGGATGACCCTCTAGGCTCGCCCTGTGCTTGGTGTATTCTACGGACTTCCCTGTGTCTAATCCCACATGAGTCTTGGGTTCAAGTCGTTCCAAATCATAGAGTGATTGGACTGGTTCCCATACAGCGTCTTTGACGCAGTGCGAGTGTAATCTCAAAAGGGAACGTACTCGGTTACTATAGTAACCTCGGTTCCCTGAGACATGGGAACGAGTACTGCGTTCCTGGCCGTGCTATGAACTGCACGCCTCGGTTGCTTCCTTCGAAGAAATCTGAGTTGCAGTGTCTAGAGCAGCTGATTATATAGCCAGACGCCCCTCCCATTTTGGCGGGCTATGGCGGGCTGAATAGCCATTGGCTCGCTCGCAACCACCGTGGATTGGTTCATTTTCTTATCCTAGATGAACCAATCAACATGCAGTTATAACTGCGTGATATAAATAGGATTCAGTTGAAGAGAAAAAACTTTTTTTTTTTTCATACAGCATCTTCAACGTAGTATTCGTTCTCATATCTCAGGGAACCGAGGTTACGATAGTAACCGAGTACGTTTTTCCTGGGTGTATGTTTTTTTTTTACTCCCGTAGTGCTGGTAGCCTTTGACTCGTATTATATGAATCACCAAGGACCACAGTTCCAGCTAAAAATTGTCTGGAATTTTTTAAAAGTTCAACTGAAGAAGAAAAGTCACCTACATTTGGATTAGAGCCCTGCACGCGTCTAATGAGATGGCAAGTCAGGATCTGCAACTTCATCCTTGCGACACCGACTTAGAAAACACTAGTTTATTCATGTTAATATAGAATTAATATAAAATTTCCCCTGAACACATTCATGCCGACCCAAGACCAACTGCAATATCACTTTAAGCTCTCTGACGCGCGCTGTCTCTGCTATACACACACACACAGACACACACACACACACGCGCTAAGAGGTACACTTTTATTATAGGCCTCAAACATAACTACCACCACCAACAATCATGCCCACAAATATCAATAAAGACAAAACTCTTCCAAAATGCAGCTTTTCCCGAAGCATTGGGAACTTTTAGTAACTCCCCATGCTCCAACTTCTCCCTGATGCTCTGCATGGTCAACGGTCACCTGTATGCTAATGCGTGCCTATATGCGTTGCGTACTTGCCTATTACATAGGCGATGTATAATATAATTATTATAACAATATTTCATTCAGTACATGTGTGGTCTGTGTTAAATAGAATAAAATGTGACGTTTATTCAGTTAGCACACTTTATTGCATCCACTCCAAACTTTCTTCCTGTTCCTTTACAACCCCTCCCCTCTCACAGCGCGCGCTCGCCTTTGAACCAGCGCATGCGCTAACCACACTTATAGCCCAGAAGAACCGTATTCCAAGCGAACAGAGGAGGGAGGAAATAACATGTTAACAGTCTGTGTGTATTTGGGCACAATAAACAGAGAGAAGCTAAATGAGCCCGAGCCCGAACCGAGCCCGACCCGAGTCCGAGTCCGAAAAACGGCCCGAACCCAGCCTGAATGGACTCAGCGTGTCGGGCCCCGTCGGGTTCCGACGGGCTTGCAGGGCTCTAATTTGGATGGCACGAGGGTGAGTAAATTAACAGCAACTTTTAATTTTTGGGTGAAATATCCCTTTATTTTGCACCTTTTGAAATGTATGTGAGTTTGGATGCATGTGAATTAATTGTAATTTGTTGATGTATATTCATCTTTTCTAGATGTACGATGATCGCAGCATGATCCTTAATGTGTTCAATGTATTCTACTTTCCATGGAGCAGAAATACCTGCAGTCTAAAATAGTCTTTGTCAAACCTATTTGGTTAAAAAGTAAAAAAAAAATATATAAAAAATACCATTCACAAATAATGTGCAAATTTCTATGCTCCATACAGATTCACATTTTGTTGACTTAAAACATTTCTGTTGAAAATGTGACTTAATATGAGCTTACTCTTATAAAAGCATTGTTTCTGTTAAATACATTAATGTCGGTAAACAAAAAATGTCTGTTGTTGTTCAGTGTGCTTTTAATTGTTCTGATACTGAACATGTATTTATATATTTTTAAAGCCAATTAAACAAAATATATACACTGGAAAGTTTGAGTTTAGTCTGTTTGCCTTTTAAGTTATTTGTACTTAAAAAAGTAAGTTAATTCAATGAGAAGACCACATTAGGTGAACTCAATTAAACTGAGTTGTCAATTTCCCCAAATCATTTGAGTAGTCTCAACTCATTAAGGTTTACAGTGTGCTTCGATTAATAAACCTCATATTCACTTTAACCTTGTAGTGAGTCTGTGTTCCGTAACAGTGTCCTTCTGTGTAAATATTTATGCAAGAAAATAAGTAGAGATTCACATCCTAAGTTACTTTGGTTTTGCTGTAATGATTAAAAAAATAACAAATACTTCCTTCCACACAAATTATGTGTAATATCCTGGTAACACGGTAATCTGAGCCTAATTTCCTCCATATGATATTTCAGGATATGAGTTGAGATATCACTACAAGAAAAATTTGAGCACTTCCTTCTATATCATGCTGCAGAATGTAACATATACCAAAAGAAAACTATGACAAAGATATACGGACAATGAAGTTGGTGGGAAAAGGGAAAGACAGAGGCAAGGGTCGGTTATAAAGAGGCTTGACTCTGAAATGTATGTTTGTTTTGAAACTGGTTTGCATCGTGAAGACTCCATGAACACAGACGACGAAAGGGAAAGAGTAGAATATAGGATCTAACTCATCCTGCCAGTCTTCCTCAGATAATTTTGGAGTACAGATCAGGATTGTATTTTAAAACAGTAAGCTATTGCTTAGTTTTTCTATTGTACTTTTTTATTATTAATGTATATTGCATGTTAGCTGATGTTGCATTAAGACGTAAACTTTTCCCAAAAAACAACAAAAAATAACCACTATATTTAAGACAGCTGATATAGCTTAAATTGCAAGATGTTTAAGGTAAATGGACTTGTAATTGTTATATGGGTTGTGATTAATAGCAGCATCATAATTAAAGTTAATTAAATTACATTTACTGTAAACTTTGTTTAGTAAGTGTGTGTATTTGTATCAGGCAGGATGTGAGTAGTGTTCTGCTTTACATGGGCTTAACAGGAAATAAAAAACATATAATTTACCTTTAACCAAATAATTGATAACCAGATTGTCAGGGTCTATCCTTAACTTTGCATTTTAATTTACATTAATAATTGTATTTAATTTGATTGTATTTGTTATTTTTTTTATAAATAATGTAAACATTATTTTCCATTCCTCTCAATAGAATATTGTTCAATACATCAATATATATGCTTTGTTTCAATACATGGCAATGTATTAAGTGCCTTATAACCTGTCCAGTGTTTATCTAAAACATTTATTCCAAAACTCAGATAATCTTCTGTACAATTATTTATGTAAAACAAGAGATTCACAACCTATTTTAATTTGGTTTTGCAGTAACCATGAAACACATCTATGGACATTTACTTCCTTTTTAAAATTGATGTTGTACAATATCATCTTAAATAGTTCCAGGAGCATGGGCGTAAATCCCGGGGGGGACGGAGGGGACGGAGGGGACATGCCCCCCCCCCCCCATTCGAGGGTTGCCCCCCCCAAAAAAATATTTTAAAAAATCACACTCTCTATTGTGAAAAATATATGTATACCTACAATAATTTAAGTAGAAAAAAAAAATGCAAAAAGTGCTTTTAAAAACAGTTGAACCCTCCCCTTCCTCACAGTGGTTTGGCCCACTGCCTGCTTTCCCAGTTCATCTCACCTACTCCACACACAGTCAGGTGTGTGGCTGCGGCTCAGTTAATGTTGAACTCCAGTAAGTAGGGTACTTTATTCACTTTAAATAAAGCGATTCTCTTTAATGTAGTTGAGTCATTCATAAATTAGTTGCGGCAAAAATGCTGATTAACGTTACCGATTAAATTTTCCAAGAATCTGCTATATTAGCGATTAAAATATTACGTATCTAGTTAACGTTAACTTGTTTACAATAGCTTGTTGCATAGTGCACTGCATTGACTGGTACCAGCTCGGTTCGGTTCAGTTCGGTTCTGCTCTGTTTCGGACCTACAGTTTTCCACTACAATTGGTTGCTATAGCGACCAAACATTCTGAGAAGCAGCACGAGCAGAGCGCTCTAAGCTGAGGTAAACAACCTGGCATCATTACAATCGTCAGCATGGATGAAATAAAAGGGATTGTATTTCTTATCCTTGGTTTGTGGCTGTTTGAAATGTGCTGATCTGCTTTGTCATTGAACCTGAGAAAAACTTTGAAAATAACCATAATGTCTCCATGCTACAATAATAATGATAGAAGCAAAGTTTTTCACTGTGGGGACATATCTTTATAAGTACAATTTGACTGTATTATTTGTGTCCCCTTCAAAAATTGCTCATGATAAATTTTATATTTATTGTCCCCCCCTACTGTTAAATGAAATGTACACCCATGTCCAGGAGATTTTCTATATATCAGATATCAGGATACTAATGTATTCCTTTCAGTCAGCTTGATCTGCTAAATATTACACTATACAGAACACTGTTTTTCTTCACTCAATGTTTTAGCCTTTAACCAGCACTGCTGTATAGCATCGGCTTTACAAGTAGAGCTCTGTTTTAATTCCTTCTTTTGTATATATATTTAAGCAGCTAAGCAACATTCTTATTTGTGTTCTCACTAGAGATGTTTTTCACTGTTTTAAAGTAATTTTAAATACAAAAACAAAGTGAGTCATTGAGTTACATGGCACTTTAGTATCTCTACATCATAACAGTGGCTGAGCAACTTGCTTTGTAACGATGGCGGCCTCGGAAACGTGTTTAGCGAGGTAAACAGCTCTGGTCATGGCTAGTCAGTATGTGTTAAACAAAGGCCTTGTCTTTGGAATTAATTCCACACAGTGTCCTAATGCAAGACTGAGATGCCGACCAGTATCATGGGGTCATACTCATCAAGAAGAGGTCACACTGACCTGACCCACACAGAAACATGATCCTTTTCCCACTGAGAACTTTCACAGAGAATCTTTTCTCTACATCTCACTCACTGTTTAGAGTCCACTCTCTCTAAAGAAATAAATAAAAGTTATATGCTCCAGGGACAACTGATCATTGCTTTGGTCCACTTACTGATTATATAAATGGTTTATTGTTTGCTTACCAGTTTGAACTATAGCAACGTTTACTGATTTTAGTTTAGAAAATGAGGTGAGCGATTGCTTCTATTTACTTCTCTGAAGTTTAATTCATGATATGAATATTGCGTTTCTGGCATTATGATGTAAAATGTGAATGTGAGGCAATTATTTTAGTCATGTTGAGTAACTTTACTCATAAAAGGAAGTAGTATAAGACTCAATGTACTAGTTTTGGGCAGCTTACACCATACATAATATGATTACATTATCATTCATCTGGGAAGAAATTATGAATCACGTGCAAGTGAAACGAATGAATCTAACTGCAAATTAAATTAAATTAATACATAATAAATTGAACTGAATTAAATGTGAATCTGGATTCACAGCTATAAACTATTCTGTCAGGTAGAATTTACGAAATTGAAGTAAAGTGAAGTAAAGTGAAGATGTAAAATGAGTCAAATCTAATTGAATCGATTCAAATGTAAATATGACTTCACACTCATAAACTTAATACGCTGAGAGGTTTTTTTTCACTTCAGGAGTAAGGTAAAGTGAAATACACCTCAAACAAACCAAACTGAATTTAATCTAATCAAACGAATCAAACTGAAAATGTGCAAATGTTACTCTCGTTAAATGTTAAATGTTGAAAACTTTACTCTTAGATATATGGTTTTTCTTCACTTCGAACCAAACCAAACTGAATCAGATTTAATCAAATGTGACCCTGGACAACAAAACCAGTCATAAGTTGCACGGGTTTATTTGTAGCAATAGCCAAAATGGGTCAAAATTATCATATTTTTATTTTATGCCAAAAATCATTAGGATATTAAGTAAAGATCATGTACCATGAAGGTATTTTGTAAATGTTATATTGTAAATATGTCAATACATAATTTTTGATTAGTAATATGTGTTGCTAAGGACTTCATTTGGACAACTTTAAAGGCGATTTTCTTAATGTTTAGATTTTTTGCACCCTCAGATTCCAGATTTTCAAATAATTGTATCTCGCTAAAATATTGTCCTATCCTGACAAACCGTAAAGCTTACCTATTCAGCTTTTAGATGATGTATAAATCTTAATATAAAAAAATACACTTACACTGTTACAAATAAAAGTGTTTCAAAAGGTTCTTCAAGCGATGCCATAGAATAACCATTTTTGATTCCACAAAGAACCATTCAGTCAAAGATTATTTAAAGAACAATCTCTTTCTTACCTTTTTATAATCTGAAGAACCTTCTTTTGCCACAAAGAACCTTTTGTGAAACAGGAATGTTCTTCAGATGTTAAAGATTCTTTATGGAACCATTTAGACAAAAAGGTTATTCTACGGCATGGTGAAGAACCTTTAATTTTAAGATTGTATGACTGATTTTGTGGTCCCGGGTCTCAAATGTGAAAATTATTTCACAGTCATAATTGGTATACTGATAGGTAGCATTTTCAGAAGTAAGGTGCAATGAATGAGTGAAGAAAAATGAACTTAAGTAAAATGAAGTGAGTAAATATATATGAAGTTACAAAATCAAATCAAATGTGAAACCAGGTTCACCATCATAAAAAGCATAACACTGACATGAAAAAAATTATAATTCTGAATGTAAGATTTAAAATCTTTTTAAAGAAAGCGGTAACTGAATTATTACATATTCTAACATGAGCAATGATACAGCAAAATTAATGATATGGTCAGTTATTTCATTGTGACAAACCGGGAGATTCCTGATCTACATTAATAACCCATTTCATGAGCTGTCCTCATTAAAATATTTAAAATACAGCATAATTACAATGATAGACTGTCATAGCCACCAAAACCTGTTTGAAAGAAGATACGGGAAAATGTGGGCCATTTCCTGTATGCAAACAGTTTCAAAACTGTGCATACAGAATCCCAGAACCCAGATTAACTTGTAATGCTCCTCAACCAAGCACAATATTTGGCCCCGTCTCAATGAGGAAGTGAATGCAGAGGGAGGAGCAATGTATCTAGGTGAGATGGGCGGTTTCCTCTTACATAGGTGAGCGTTTTGATCGGGGGCAGGGAAACTCCAAACAAATCTGCACAAGACAGAGGCTGGATAGGTGGACATTTTCAAAAGACAGACTCTCGCAGCGTAAAGAGTTTGAAACAGTATTAGGGCAGATCGGGTAGCAGTAATAGTTAAGTGAAAGACAAGACAAGGAAGAAGTTAAAGAAAAGGAAAATAAATAAGAATTAAGCATTAAGACAAATAAGGTCGCAGAAAGAGGTGTCTTCTTTTGGCATAGAAGTGGCTTCTGTGGTCTCCACTGGTCAGCCTGTTGTGGTCTGTACATCCGGCAGATTGCAGGAACACGTTGAAAGCAGTGATAGAACCATGAGGGTGAGTGTGAACTGACTGGTTCTGCTCAAAGAACAAACTAATGTAGTCAGAACAATCATCAGCAGGACATTTACTTTGCTGATCGCTAGGTTGACAAATGTAGACTGTGTTGTTGTGTGATTTTGAGAAGATAATTAACTTTTGGACTGCATGGTTGGATCTGTCGAGAACTGTGTGATTATTGTACATTTGCTATAATCTTGCACCAATCTGTATGCCATGCCAAACTTGTTTAATTTACAATCATATGGACAGCAGTTTTATTAATAAAAGGAGTTGCTATTAAAATGACAATAGTTCATGCAACTAGCCTATAGCCTATATGTTTATAAAATAGTTGCGTTCCTTGCTACATACATCATGTTGTCATTATCATGTGATAACGTAAATTATCAGCTGCACTTTCATAACTTATCTCCTGTGGCCACATGGGATAATAACGTGTCAGATATGCACTCAGCAGGAACAGTAGGACTTTTCGCTTACTGTTGTATGAATTTGAATTTTTTTAACACACTGTTTTCGCCTATTATATAACAGGATACATTAGTATGCAGTACTACCAGTCTGTGTGTTAGTAATGTGGATTTTTTGGTGACTTTCTGCAGGTTACATTGTTCGGCCAGTTGGTGGCAAGTGACTGTATTCATTATTAATTAAATCGATTAATTCAAGTAATGGAACACGTGAACATTTTACAATTGAGTCATTGAATCGTTCACTTAAACAATTCCTTTAAAAAATATCACTATGTAACGTGACTATGAATGAGTCATTGAATAATCTAATCAACCTACAGTATGTATTCCAAAACATAGACGAGACACTTCTAGTGTGTGTTGGTGTTTGGTTTGGTTTGGCTTCGTTTGGAACTATTTTCATTGATGAATGAGCAGTGGACAAAGTGACTGGTTGTCTCTAAAATGTAAGTTACTCAATATTAACTTCTTATAGTAACTATTAACTGGCATAGCGTTTTGACTGTTTATTGGTACGTATTAAAGCGCATATGAATTCGTTATTCTGCATGACCATTATTTAGATTTAGCACCTTAGCTACTAGCTTACTATTTATTAATCCGCAGCAAATAGGGAATTTACTAAAGCAGAAGTCAGTGATGGTTAGAAGTGTGCCAAACAACAAACATGTTTAGGGTGGTTTTGTATTGGTTAAGGACGTTTGGATGCATATCGCAATGACAAATCCTTAATATATAGTACAGGAATAATCACAAATTCACAACTACAACTTGTGGATGTGATGTGATTTTTTTAGTTTGTGCTTTGTTTAGGGTAAATGGTGACTACATATGAAACAGCCATGTTTGTTTAAAAATACCTGCTTTACATTTCAGTTATTTGAATAGGCCTTGTTCGGTTGCAAGGTGCAAGTGAGATTAAAATATCTGTAGTTTTAACTGCAAAAACTGAGAAGTTAATAACAAATGCTTGACTACAGTTTGAAAGGAGCGGTTGGGTTGGCATGTGTAACTAAGCTGCTTTGGCATGATACTTTTTCACCTGAGAAATCTCTTTTGGTTCTGTCAGGTATAATGTTCCTGTTGTCTCCTCAAGGGACCTGAAAATATATATATTTTTTTACTTGAATATACAGTAACAACACTTGGCATACCATGGAGTCAATATTTGCAAGTGTTCGACTAGTACTCTACAAAGCAATAGTACCAGACCAAGCTGTAAAAAAAACAGTAAGAGTATATATCCAGATATTCTGGATGGGGTGGACAATGCTAAAGGACAAAACATTTAAGCTATCCATCATTTTCTTGCCTGACATTGTGCCTTTGTGCAATTGATTGTTGTAATTGTATAGTTTCTAGTCAACTCTTCTAAAACAGACATGATCCTGTTTTACAAGCTTATACTTCAATTTTCGCCTGTTTTGTCTGGTGTTAGATAATTTGTTGTTGAACATTTTACAGCTAAAATGATCAGTGAACTCTTGAATACGTTTTATATACTATTCTTATTGTTTGCGCTGCCCAGATCTCATTATGTGATAACGACCCATTTACATGAAGTTGCACTTTCAGTCTCTGTCTCTCATAGAGCTTTCAATGGTTTCAGTATTTGTTGAAAGGGGGATTCAAATTCTAGTTTCAGCCTTTCAATTTGAATTGTATTTGTACTGTCACCAATATATTACACAATTTCACCATAATTTCTTACAGTACAATGCTGAAATCATTGCAGACTGTGGGTCATTTTATATGCTAATACAGCATATTACTATGCATATTACTATATTGCGCAGCAATGTTGGATAATATTGCAAATAGTTTCATTATGATGATTGCTGCTCCCCTTGGCTGTGATCTTTGACCTATGGTGAATGTTTAGTGTGTTGAAGTATGTGTTACTAATATCATTTTATAATCAATATAGGATGGATTGAAATACTGTTTTTGTGTTGTTATCTGCAGTGAACTTATGAGTTGTCAACAATGAACACTCAGCGTACAAAATTCAACTGGTTACAGATAAGAAACGTGATTTAATATATGAAGCTAAGTAAATAAAAAAATACATCTAAAAAAACACTTACAACACGAGAAACTGAAAACACTGCAAATTGTAAGGAATAAATAAAAAAACTATTACAAAAATAAAATCATGCCTCATTACATATACAGGTGCATCTCATTAAATTAGAATGTCATGGAAAAGTTCATTTATTTCAGTAATTAAACTCAACTTGTAAAAGTTTAAGTCTTTGCTTCTTTTAATTGTGATAATTTTGGCTCACATTTAACAAAAACCCACCAATTCACTATGATTGTGTATGATTCACAATTCAGTGTGTGTGCATTCAACTAATTTAATACACGAGTTTCACAATTTGATTTGTAAATAAGTGAACTTTTCCACAACATTCTAATTTATTGAGAAGCACCTGTACTGGGATTGATACCCATAATGATATTGCAATTACCGTAAGTAAAAAAACATTAATAATACTTTTCGATGTACTGTTTTATATATGTCTCTCTTATTTAGTTGTGATTTAACAAAATATTATATGCATCAAAGGAGTGTCCTGAGGATATTGTATGAAAAGGCCTTTTATGAAAAGCCATTATCAAATCTCTTTTGATATTAGAAAGACAAATGTATATTTGAGGTGTGTCATCTCATTGTGTTTGATAAATTAAGAAGATAGAAGAACACACCTCAAAACTAAGTCTGTATTGAAAACACTGGACGCTGCATTATGAATGCTTTGTGTCAGTACAACTGCATCAAGTAAGAAGTCAATCATGCAGCTCTAACTTGTTATATGCACACATACAAGCACCGTAAAAGCAGAAGCTGTCACACCCCATTCTTGACCTCAGTTCATAGGTTTATTAGTGAAACAGAAGTGTGGCTATAATCAGTTTGTGACTGCTAATGACTTTGTTTATAGGCTCATTATATAGGAATGAGTGCCATACGTTCTACCTGGTCTCATGGCATTTACAAGGCTGCTATTAAAATAAACTGGCATTTGGATCATTTGACTATGGATCAGTTTTTGTTCAACTGTGCCATTATTTCCAAATTACCATTCAAATTGTTAATATGCCATTTTGAAAAAGACCTTTCTATTATTTCTCTCTAAATACAATTTTACAAGGGAATTCTGGAATACGGTTGTTGCCAAATCTATGTGTAACAATGCTTTGTTGGTTTATTTTCAAATATTGTATCACAAATAAGATAAATTAGACCCAATTGAAGATGTAATCTATATTTGATCAGGATTATATATATATATATATATATATATAATCCTGGCAACATCTCGGTTGCTGAATGTGCTTAAATTTGCAACGTTTGCACATTCCATAATGATGAAAAGAAACTCTGACTCATTTTGTCTTTGACTGTAATGTTCTGGATACTTGTGAAGACATTTCTAGAATGAAAACTATATATATATATATATATATATATATATATATATATATATGTCTATCCAGTTTCTATTTTGTTTGGAACAATTTATATTGTCAACTTATCGCACAATTTTATAAAAAAATAGAGGGATAGTTCACCCAGAAATGAAAATTCTGTGTTTTAATTACTCACCCTCATGTAATTCCCACAACTTTAATCAAGAATGTATTTTCTTCTGTGTCAGTATATATGCAGGGTATTTTCGTGAACGTATCGATGAGACTGACACAGAAGAGAAGAAATCATTGGTTTTCTTTGCGCACAAAAAGTATTCCCGTAGCTTCATAAAATTAAGATCAGAAAGCTCTCGTATTTCATCAAAAAATATCTTAATTTGTGTTCCGAAGGTGAACAAAGGTCTTACGTGTTTGGAACGATATGACGGTATCAACATTTGTGTAATCTTCTTAAATTCCCCATCAACTTTATTTTATTTTGTCTTGATGCCTACAGTAAATCTCAACAGAAATATATGCTATTGTGTATAGTATCAATAAACCAATACAGTAGTAACAACAGATTAAAGTTATTTCCATTCATGAATTTAAATGGCAGCTTTTACTGAATAAACTTACAGTACAGCACATGATTATTAAGTCACACACTTTTCCTTTTTCTGGTCTTCTCCGACAATAATAACATGGGCGTTAATCTGGAAAGTCTCATGCTCTTGTCAAGACTGGATGCATGCTTGTTATTTTATCGGGTGTTTTGAGTGACAGAGCTGTCTGGAATCATCCGTTACACTGATACTAGTGTTAGTCATTGTTTTGACTATAGGTTGATGATAAAGTTTCACCTCACATTCACAGATATGACAATTCTGGTTTATTTAACCTCTGTAAAGTACACATAAAAATAAAAATAGGAAAAGGTATTTAAGGAGACATTAAAGTTTAAAGACATTTTAGTATGTTTTTAAAACTACAATGATTACTTTCTGAAATTGATTTGTAGTGGATACAAACACCCCATTGATTTTAAATTTATATAAAAGTTCTTAAACTCAATTCGACATGAGAAGCAAAATGCAAGAGCCATGTCTAATCTGATACAATTAAAATTAAATTTGCATAAATACACAAGAGAAATGTCGCTGTGGTGTCAGCAGAGTATTGGTCTCTGAGCATAACAACATTGGGACTAATATAATTTTCCATATCAGTGACCAATAACCATCCTAGATCAACAGGTGTAACATTGAAAGAGATGTGAATTTAAAGCCCCTCTGGATTAGATAACCAAAAGTCAATATATATTTATATATATATTTTCATACACACTTAATATCACCATCTATCTATCAAACGTTCTACCTCATTAACTTCCTGTGGTCTGCTGCTGAACGTCAGAGTGTAATAAATACAGCTACTGGTTATTTCTTGCTGCAAGTAAACATGTTTATGCTGAGTAGGATGGTTAACAAGGAAGTCAGTGAGATTTCAAGAACAACATGGAAGAAAAATCCCTTGTGACACATTGAAAGCGATACAGAAAACTGCAGCTGAGTCATAAAGCTTTAGGGGTTTGTGTGTGTGAAAGAAACAACAAAACAACCTCTCACTTTCTTTTTCCTCTTCTGTCTTCCTCATTCTTGTTCCCAGACTAAAGTTCAGGTTCCTGAAGAGAATACCAGACCCTTAAACCCACCACAGCAACAAGGTACAGTGTCTAGGGTTGCTGATCTAATGTATCACCTGATTTATCAGTCCAATAAATACCCTCCGTTGCAATAATCATGATTTAAGTGGGTGTATTACGAGAAAGACACCACACTGCACTGATTTCGACTGATTTTCATATTTTCCTCCAGCAGCTCGGCCCGGAAAGCACAGAAAACCCATGACGGCTCCAAATACTCAGACGGCGAGAAAGCCGAACATTAAAAAGATCATCATTACAGTCCTGATGGTGGTGGTCGTACTGGCCATTGTGGCTGTGGCTGCTTACTTCAGTAAGTTCTAGGTCATTTTAACCCCGTCTGGATTTCATTTGAGCACACATGATTAAGAAAATGATGGAGGCTGAGGCTAGTTGTCTTGCTTTCACTCCAGTAAATATTTATCAGGGCAAGATTATGTCTAAAAAAACCTAAAAAAAACATAAACTAAAGACTTGGCTACTTTACAGTTATTGGACATTTCCAATGATGTTTGTCTTTAATGTGAGGGAAATTGACCTACTCTTTCCTGTTTATAACTGTTCACACCTTCACTTTTCGCAAAATATAAATGAGTCACAAATTGGCAAGTCTGATCTTGTCATCAGCGACCGTTATTTAGTCACTCCTTTGACCATTGTGACTCAAGAAATATAAACGGACTGATTCATTTAACCTCATTGCTGTTTGTTTTTAATAACAAGTGGTATTTTTACTCTTTCTTCCTCTTCATGAAACAGTCAAGCAGTTGATCGAGAGCAAATATTATTTTTGCTCTAAGTCAGTGAAGTTTATTCCACTGGAGAAGGCCTGCGATGGGAAGGAGGACTGCAGCGGAGCCGAGGACGAGTCAGCCTGTGTCACGAAGTTTGCAGCCAACTCCACCTTCCCTCGTAAGACACACACACACGCACAAACACACGCCCACACACACACACACACCCACATACCTGCTCAACGACATGTGTGCAGTCAGCACTGCTAGAACCTGTGTGTCTGGTTTCAGGATAAAAAGACAAATCCCCCAACCTAACCTTCTTTCTGCCTGATTGCCTGAATGTCAATAATATGTTAAAAGACTATATATATATGAATGTTAACAATGTTTCTCTATCTTCACAGTAAGACTGATGACAACACGCAATGTGCTGCAGATATTCAGGCCTGATGAGAATAAATGGAAAAGTGTATGTGCAGACAGTTTCACTCAACAACATGCTGAGACTGCGTGCCAACAGCTGGGCTACTCAGCGTGAGTTTTGAACCTCAAAACACAGTGTCATTTCACACTAAACAACTTCCTGTTTAAACAACAAATACATCAATACCCGAAGTTTGCAACACTATTTGATTTAGAAAATGTAATTAGAATAACAAGACTTGGATTATTCTATTGTTTGAGATACCACTGGGTTTATTAATATTTTTTAAAATATTAGAATTTTTCTTCTTTATTTTCTGTTTTCATTTTATAATTGCTTAGTTTTAGTAATTGTTTTGTGTGTTTTATATTCGTTTTTTTTAACAATGTGAATCTGAATAAATAAAATAATGGAAAACTGAAATAGTTATTAAATACTAAATACTTTTAGTTTTAGTTATTATAGTATATTTTTAGTTTCAACTAGCTGATTGAAAGATAATCAGCTGTTTTGTATTTTATTTCAAGAGTTGTATATTTCATTGGTTTATTTCAAGAAACAAAAGTTGTGAGATTTTAGTTTTAGTTAACTAAAATACGTCGTTGATTAAAACCTCCTGTAAACATTTAAGACTGCTAAATACATGTAAGAACACAGCTCATCATTTGATCTCAATGTCATTGTCTTGTACCTTTTCTGATTTTAGTAAACCCACTTTTAGCGCAGTTCAAGTGGGTATTTTGCCGACTGACCTGAAGATGTCTTTCTGTATGGTGGGCTCATCTAAACCCCAGACTTTCCAGTTGACCGTATCAGATCTGTGAGTAGATTTATACACTGTACTTATGTACATACAGTGGCCTTGAAAGGATGGGCACTTTTGAAGCTAAATATTTCAGAAAAAGAAGTATCAATTTAGACAAAAGGTTGTCAAATGTTAAGTATGAATTCCGTTTCCTGATATTTGGGGTTGCTGTAGCCATTATTAGTTTTGGTTGTAAGCATTCTCACATTCTTCCATGTTTTCTCTCTCTTTCTCAGCAAATTATGCAGTCAGGGAACAGTCATCACGTTAACATGTTCAGGTAAATATGGAATCCTAGTCCAACAGCCAATTATGGCATTATCAATAATGAAGAAAAGAGCTCAAAACTAGTAATACGACATCAGAGGTATGTTCAGTCATTTGGCCCGGGCTATTTAACATGCTAAAACATGTTTTGAAGATAGAGAACAAGATGAGAACTGTGGACACGTAGCTTCATATTTGGTTAAACTATCCCGTGTGAAATATTGTGTTAGGAACAACATGCATTTATATATTTATGACATATTTGTATTGTAAATTTTATTGGAACATACAACTTTACCATCATGTATTCATTTCTTATGATGATTGTGTGTGTTTGATTTCTGTTTTGATTTATCATCGGCTGTTTTATTTTGCAGCAGAGTGTGGGTTGTCCAGAAACCAGGACCGGATTGTAGGCGGACAGGATGCTGTCATTGAGAACTGGCCGTGGCAGGTCAGCCTGCAGAATGTCGGCCAGCACAGCTGTGGAGGGTCACTGGTGTCTCCGCACTGGGTTGTGACTGCAGCCCACTGCTTCAACGGGTGCGTGTGTAAAACACTCTCACAGGCATTTCATTCAATCTGTGGTCCAGGAATATATTAATTGTTTATCAAAGGGATTTATTTCAAAATATGAATACTTATAATAATGAAAATAAATGTATTATTATTTTATCTATATATCTATCTGTCTGTCGGTCGGTCTGTCTGTCTCTCTCTCTCTCTAAATAACAACAACAATAATAATAATAATAATAAATGGATGAACATATCTATAATTATAAATGTATATCTATAATTAAACCGTTAAACAAACAATATCTATAATTAAACAGTTTGAATTAAATAAACAAGTTTATTTAATACAAATGTAATGATAATAATAATAATACTATTATTATTAAAATGTAATTAACAATAATTAACGTTAACGCATTAATGTTTTCAAATATTTAATGCAATTACCTCAGGGGCGGGGCTAGGGTTGGCCACCCCTTTCACAACTGCTGCCTCGGTCTCTTTTTTCTTGAAAAGGATTGCGTTTATTTAATAAGAAATCTGGACAGTTGCCACGGGACAGACGCAGGAATGCAGTCTCCCTCTTCTAAAACACCTGATTCAATTCGTTCGCTCATTAGTAGAGACTTTAAGATCTGAAGTGGTCAGAAAAAGTAAAGAGAGTTGTGAGAAAATTAGATGTGTGTCAGATCCGCGTCACTTTCAGCAGCAGCTTTTAAAGCAATAGCAGGCAAATAACCTAATAACCAGCTTATTTGCCGCATCTTACAATAATTATTGTAAGATGCATCTTGACCAGCTGCTGTCTCTTAATCCAAGAACAAAAGAAAAAAAGAGGAAATCAATAACTTGTATATCTTTAAGGGGTTCATCTATATTTAATTTAGAATTTAGTGTTTGGTAACTATTCATTGTATGTATATTTCTGCTGAAGGGCACAGGCAGCTGAATATGTCATTTATTATATTGGGTTCAGGTGAAGATTGTTTTAAGTTCACTTAAATTAGAAGTTAAGTCTAATAAATGTTCAAATTGATAGCTCTCAATTATACTGCAATGCTGAATGTCTACAGTCAATGGTTAGAGACATCAGTAGTATTGATATCAGTGATGCTGGCCTTCAATCATAAAAAGATGCCATTAAATAAATATAACAAATATACAGTCTTTATGTTGTTTGTACATTGTACCTTTGAAGATTGAATGTGAAATTATTGCAATATAAAAGTATATTTAAAAACTTGAATGTTAGGAGGGAATAATCGTGATTAATTTTAGAAAAAATTGCAATTAATTAGGTTTTTTTTATCGATTGACAGCACTAATAAAAATATATTTTTATATAAATTATTCAGTTTAATTATTTTACTATACAATTATAATCTTTCCAGATGTAACAATACTATTATATACATATGTGATCACTTTTCATAAAATACATTTAAATTATAATTTAATTTGGTACACTGAAAAAATGCTGACCTAAAACACAATAACATCTACATTAACTGATTATATTTAAACTCAATTGTATGTAATATTTTTGAATCAACCTAAATGCATTAATCTATCAAAACATGTATTATTATTATTATTATTTCATATATAATATTATTAATAATAATAGCATTATATGTATGAATAGATTGAAAATAAACAAAAAGTACATCACATGGGTTAAACAGGAATAAATATCTCTAGCACTTACAGGTTGCCACTTTTTGCTGTGCATTTGCATTTGTAGCTCATAAGCACATTGCAGTTCCATTAAAACCTGGTTCATCAACGTATGTGTGTATAGTTTGTCTAGCTTACATTCAGGTAGTTAACACAACCATTGACGTACTGTTTTGAAGCCTGCACACAGTCACAAGTATCTGTTTCATTTGGAAAGCATGAGTCATGGAAGTAAACATGTTTTATCATTAACTTCAAATATTTGTTCAATAACTCCATTCATTTCTGAAAATCATTCATAGCCCTAACAAGTTCTCCCAGTTTGAAAACGTGCTATATGTCATTCATTGTGCAAAAAAAACAAAAAGAATAACTCAGTATTGAATTGTTTGCATCTCACCTGACGCATAAATTGAAGCTTTGTAAATAGAACTAATACAGGGTGTTTCTTAGACGAGTAATGCTTTTAAGAAGGTCACATTGCTCTTCTCTTCTTCAGAGAGGGTAAGAAGGCTGTGATCCGATGGAAGGTAGTCTCTGGAAACACGTACATGAGCTCTGCTGGAGCTTCTTCTGTGGACAAGATCATCGTCCACAAATATTTCATCTCAGGACGCAACGACAACGACATTGCCATGATACGACTCCAGTCCCCCATCACTGTGGGAGGTACATCAGTGCACACACACACACACACACACACGCACGCACGCACAGTTGGACCACAAAAACTCAAGATGACTAAATATGATCAGAGTCAAAACCTAGAAAGTTTGACTTACTTTCTTTTAAACTTGACACGGCAGCATTCCATTTAAACCTTGCCACAAAAATGCATTCTCATCAGTCTTATTGGACGTGCTGATGACACACTTGTACAGTGCATAAGAGGAGAATGTATTATTATTATTATTATTATTATTAGTAGTAGTAGTAGTAGTAGTAGTAGTAGTATTATGCTGTAGTAATCAACATTATTATTATTATTATTATTAATATTATTAAAATAACTACAGCATGATAATAATAATTATAATAATATAATTCATAAGAAACAATAATATTAATAATAAATGTGTCATTAGTTTAATAGTAAATAAGGTTTGTCATAGGTTTATCTCTATTATTAATTATTATTATTGTTGTTATCATGCTGTAGTAATTTACATAATAATGATAAATAATAAACAACAATAATATTAATAATAAATGTGTCACTAGTTTAATAGTAAATAATGATTGTCATATTTTTTATATTTTAATATTTATTGTTAATATTATTATTTCATTTAGTAATCATGATAATAATAGCATTATATGTATGAATAGCATAAGTATGAACAAATGATTTATTATTAAACTAATTGCAGGTTTATTTTTTATTATTTTATTATTAAGGTAAGTACAACTAATTGAATTAAGGTCCAACTTATTTATATGTTATGTAATTATATATTTTAATACATAATATATCATAACATTATGTAATTATAATATATTATAATATCATAAAATATTTGAATATTAAAACAGTTAAGTCATTTAAAATAGTTTAAATATTTATTTAATTAATTACATATTATTTGAGTGTGCTAAATAGTTAATCAATATCAAGAAATTTGACTTCACAGTATTTATGTTAAAAATGCATTTAGTTTCTTAAGAAAACAAAGCAATATGCTCATAACAATAATAATTTGATATCAATTTATAATTTTTATATATTATATTATAGAGTATATTATCAAACGTTTCATTTTAACACTACATCCCTTCAATTTTCAAGGTCAATTTTTTATGTTATATTTTTATCATGCAAAATGGTACTAATGTCTGTCATTTTATATTCTATTTTTTTTAATATCACATTCAGATTCCCGTAGGCCAGTATGTCTGCCACCTCAAGATCTTGGCCTCAAAGGAGGAGATAACTTAGTTGTGACCGGCTGGGGCCATCTGGCAGAAAAAGGTTCCTTGCTTTTTTCCTCTTTAACAGAACCCTTATTACTAAAACTCAGTTTCCATCAAATACCTCTAATACCGCAAATGTTAACATAACATGGGTGTTTTCCTGCAGGAAATTTGTCTCCAAAGTTACAGAAGGCTCAGATCCCTCTTATAGACGCAGCCCAGTGCTCAAGTCCCTCGGTGTACGGCACTACTGTCACTCCCAGAATGATCTGTGCAGGTTTTCTGACGGGAGGAGTGGATGCGTGCCAGGTAAGTCTAGTTTTCTTAGTCTGTGTACCATTAGGTAAAACGATTGCCATGTTATTAGAATAACATTTGTATGTTTTCGCTCTCTAAGGGCGATAGCGGCGGTCCTTTGGTGTATTCATACGGCCGCTGGATGTTGGTGGGTGTTGTGAGCTGGGGTTTTGGTTGTGCCAGACAAAATCGTCCTGGTGTTTACACGAATATGGACCAGATGCTCGACTGGGTCCATTCAGCCATGCAGGTATGAGCACACTGTTCTGGAAAAACTTTGAAATTGCATGTTTGTTCGAAACCTATTTTACGACAGCTAAAAATAAAGTATGTCCCTATAAGTATGTATATAGTTTGAATATGTATGGAAGCTAGTTTCAGCCACAGAATGAATAGTAATAATAAAAAGGTAACTGTGACTTGACTTTCTCCTCATAATTATGAGAAAAGACAAGTGAATTAAGAAATATAAACTCAAAATTGCTAGATATAAACTTTACATTTTCAGAAAAAGTCAAAATTGCGAGATATAAACTCAGAATTGTGACATATAATCCCAGCATTTTAACGGTTTCTTGCTATTCCAAGCATTTCTATATTTTGTGAAAAAAAATATATCGCAATTCTGAGTTTACATTTCACTATTCTGACCATTTCTTTTTCTTACAATTATCCGAATTGCGAGAAAAACGTGAACTGATGGGAACTCAGAATAGCACAATTCTGAGAAAAAACGTCAGTAATGTGAGATACAAACTCGCAAATGTGAGAAAAAAATAATTATGAAATAAAAAGTGGCAATTGCCATTTTAATTTTTAATTCCGTGGCGGAACAGAATTGTTAACTCGGAATTGCAAGGAAAACGTAATAATTCTGGGTTTATCTCACAATTATAAATTTATATCTCGCAATTGTGATTTTTTTTCTCAGAATTGCAAGTTTATATCTCACAATATTGAGTTTATTTCTTGTAATTCAGACATCTATCTCTTAATTGCATGTCAGAATTCAGAATTGTGAGATAAAGTGTTGCAATTATCTTCCACGGTGGAAACTGGCTTCCATTACTATGGGTAGTATGAAAACAATTTTTAATACACTACATCCAACATGTGTCGTTTCACGAATCCTCGAATAATGTTTTTTTTTTTATTATATGAATTATTTTAATTCTCGTTTCATGTAACGTTAAGTATGGAAATAGGCGTATTCAGACGCAGCATGTGTCTGTCTACACCTAAAAGTAGAAGAGTGGAATACTCATATTTTTTTTGTTGTCTTCAGGAGTACCAGTGAGTCTGGGATGGAGAGAAAAACAGTAAAACCCACAGCACAGATTCACAGAGATCTTCAATCCTCAGAAGGAAGATATTCTGCTGAAAATATTTTCATTCACACAGATTTGTGGAGAAATCGCTTGTGGGTGTTTTGCTCAGGGTTTTAAAGGTGCCATGATAAATATTTTGCACACTCAAATATATCATGCTTGTATATGATGAGAATGCATATGTTATCTTTTTTGAAATTACCACTTTTTTTGGGACAGCATTGCAATCTTAAAGGAACAGTTAGCTCCCCAAACAAAGACAATTCTGTCTCATTATTTACTCACCCTTATCGCTCCGAGTCAGTAAGACTTTATTTATTTTGTGGAAAACTAGAGGATGTTTTGTAGAATGTTCAAGCTGCAGATTTCTTAGATATTCCAAATGGAAAGACTTCATGGATGTTAAAGGTTCTGTCTTGGAACTATATTTAAGAACCTTTATTTTTTAAGAGTTGCGGAGTCAATCAAGTTCCAAAATAGATATAAATATAACCCAAGACTTTTGAAGTCATATGATAGTTTTGTGTCTGGAACACACTTCAATTTAAAGTTGATATCAAGCCATTTGCATCTAATGTATGGAAAAGAGTAGCTTGCAAACGATGCTACATTTCTTCCTTTGCATGTCGTGAGGATGAATAAATAATAATAATAAAAAAGATGAACTGTACCTTTAAATCAAAGTGATGTCAAATGCAATTTGAGATAACAGCCACAAGAGGGTGCTGTATTTTCACTTTGTAAAATGTCTTTACTGCTGTGAGGTTTTATGACTTATATTGGGTGCAATGTTATAATCTTGAATTAAAGCCAGTGCTCATTTACTCCATGGTGCTGGAAGCCAACAATATATATACAGACTGGGATTAAGTGCTCAAAAGAAGAGCGACACCTGTATTTAACTGCTGTTTGTACGTGAACGTCACATATTTCCCTTTGTGGGTTAGTATTTAATTCTAAATGAGTCACATTCAGACTCATTTGGCTTTTGATATTTGTTCAGAAAACATATTTAAACTGCACACAAAGCTAAGATATGTCATTCAACCTATTTTCTTGTGAATGTCTTTTAACTTATGAATGTTGGTTTTTGGCTTCGGGTGGATTCAGTTAATTAGGGCTTTGTTGACGGTCATCTCAGTGTCAAAAAGTTGCCCGTTTATCTGAATTCACCCTACTTGTGAAAGTAAAGGATGCTTCTTTGTAAATATTGTACAGATTTGTGTTTGTCATGTCAAATTCATTATTATTATTATTATTAAAGTGAATAGTGGTTTACATCAAGTTTGGTCAATGACTCCACAACCAGCAAACAAACATTTTTTTGCAAACCTTTATTTCGCATAGTGATATATTCATTAGTTTATTAGTTTATTCTTTACAATCCAGATAGATCTACTGAGGTGCATAGTTATGACAAGGGAATATGACAGATTTTGGTATAAAGGGAAGCAGTACATACATGTATTCAATGTTCTTTTTCGGAGTATACATGAAGTGTCTGTAAGTGTTTAAAGTGCTCAATCAGAGCCAATAATCACAAAACTAGTATTCAAATGTCATCCATTCAGACCTTTTTTTTGTCTATTATTTAGCCGGTTCCTTTATAAACGTACAGAAGAGGGAGTTCAAATGAAAGGAGCACTCTCCTGGGTGCACTGACGGGTGGTACAACAGGGCTTGTGTTTAAGTATAGCTTAGATAGTTGTATATTTAGTCTGTTGTCTTGGTTTACGTTAACTAATAAAATCTCTTAAATTTGTCTAGACTATGTGGTGCACAAAGAACGCTTGTGCATGCCCGTAAAATACAAACTTTAAAATTCTACATTTGTCCTTATGCAATGGCTAGGTTTGGATTAGCATGCTTGCATACTACTAGTACTTGTTTTTGCAGTACGCAATATGTGATTTTCAACATGTATGGAATTCCTACTACATTTGCTCACATGTTTAATATTGACAACAATTTTGTTTTATTACTATTAAAATGGGTTTTGTAATTGAAATGAAGCTGAAATAAAGTATACATATTAAATGGAACACCTAAATAAAAAAAACTGAATAAAATTAAAGCTGAAGTACTACAATGACTCAAATTTAATATATAAAAACATATAAAATAATAAAGCTAAATTAAAGTAAAACTACGTCTAGTACTACAAAATAAAAACAAATAAATAAATATGACAAAACCAGATTACTAAAGCTTAATCTAAAATTAAACAAAAACCGTGGTTGCCAGATCTGCGAAAACAAAACCAGCCAATTGGTAATCAAAACTAGCCCAAAGTTTTTTTTTTCATGCTCAGACCTGGCAACACTGAAGAAAACCGAACATATAAAATAAACTCTACTTTAAAATTTAAATAAAGACAATAACAGTACATATTTAATGCTAAAATTCCACTGTTGCAGAGCACATGGCATAGAATGTGGTACCCCACAATGCCTGGAATAATTTCTGCTAGATTTTACACTGCGTGAAAAATAAAAGATATGTTTTATTTCCAAGATGATAACTGGATTCAATTTATTGAATTGAATATAAGACTTAATTCAGTCATGTGACAAAAGTGAAGCATACTGCATACTCGTCTACATACTATTTTTAAAACGCAGACCGTATTCAATATATACTACGCAGTATGCAGTAAGCAGTATACTAATTTGCCATTCCAAACATAGCCAGTGTGACTGGAATCGTTGATTATTTAAAAATGCTGGAAGTCTTAAAATCCACTAGAGAGAGACAGAGCGTCTTGGAATGTGTTGGAGCACATAGCAGTCCTCACACTCTCTTGGCTTGGCAGTGAGAGTGAGTCACCCAGGCAGTGAAATACAGTTTTTTGAAATACAATTTTTTTTCACCCATTATTTTGTAAGTCTACTTTACGAAAGGTCCATCTGTTCCTGAGTGGGATCAGATCAGAGAGAGCCAAACTCTCAAATGAATATAGTACAATAATTTTAAAAGAGTGCAAGTGGTTTTGGACATCCCACGTAAGTACAGCAGAACAAATGTTCACTGCAAAATAGAGATTGCGCATATAAAGCACATTTTATGTTTCATATCTTATATTTTCTTTCTACCAAGCAGCCTGCCTGAAATGCAGTTGTAGATATTTACCTTAAATTAGTAGTTGTAACATGTGACATGCATTAAAGTAGGTTGAATGTATACAACCTTCCAGCAAATTAATACTACGTAATATGTTGGCGGTTTGAAATATTTAGCTTTTTTATGATAGAAATCAGACATATCCCTTCATGTTTCCTGCTATAACCCTTCAGATCCAGAGAGAAGCACAGCCTGACGTGTGCAGATTCATGGCTCAGTGCTGTACTCGCGGTACTGCAACACTGCAGCAATGCAGTCTGGTTTCGCCTGCCCAGACATTACTAACCGAGCCCAGAAATGGCTGATCTGAGCCAACCATTCCAGCACACATAAGCAAGCAGACTATATGTGTCTATACAGCTACACGTTACACCAGTGATTCTCAACTGACTGCCAACCACAAATGGATCACAGGTCTGTTTTTACAGCACTGACGGAATGAAAATACTGCTAAATGTCTTATATCAAAACAGGATCAAGCAAATAATTATGTGGCATTTTGGCAAATCTTTACCTCCAATCTAGTAAGACAGATTCCATTATGGACAGGTTAGGTGACTTTTGAAACCATGACCAAAACTGCATTAAATACTATATATGGAGTTTCCAGTTCAAAGAAATATTTATACATTTCAATGCATGATTCTGAAAGCTTTATGCTTTACGCATTTTATGTCCAATGCAAAGCAAAACCGGTTGAGAACCACCTCACTATTTCATTATCATTAAACATCTGATTCAAATAAGTACAAAATATTTAGGGGTAAAAAATGCATATGCAAAGCAGAACAGGAATTAGGTTAACATATTAGCTAAACAAATAGCTAAATAATAAAAAGAAGCTCTAATAAACGTTAACATTACCCAAATAGTCCATTCTCGAGAGCCTAGGCACTCATGTATTTACTTTTTTTTTACAGTATTGCTGATCTACGCAATCTCCTTATTTGTGTGATCGTTTCATCATAAATACACTAGCTGCAAATGACAAAAGGCAACAAGCTGTAAGAAACATAACAAAAAACATTCTGCCATAAATTAATCAAAGAGGCAATGTGAACAGCTCGTCAAGAGCTAGGACACTCAATGCTAACCACATGACTGTACAGTGCATCTGACAGACAGAGCACCAAACCCTTTCTCAAAAGCACAGCTGATTTTAACACATACTTATGGATGCAGTTCAAAGGAATTCAATGAAAACTTCAATGAATACTTGAATTTCAAGCTAGGATTTCATACCGCTCTGTCAAAGAATCCCAAATATTTGAGATTGCCGAAGCCCCTGATTTCTAAAAGAGAGTCAAGTGATTTGGAAGACTGCTAATATGTGCACATACAAGAGATATAGTCATTCAAAGAGACACATTATTACTGTTCCGCTATTCTTAATATCACCACTGCAGCTATTCAACTACATATTCAAATATCCTGCGATAAATTCTACATTGTTCGTACTTCGCTCTACATATAGCTACAGTGAGCATTCAAAACACTGTTACATATATTTTATGAATAAAGTGCCCAGAAACGACCCCTCTGAACTCTGCCATAACTACAACCACTGCGTACATTCATCTTTGGGTTATGGCGGAAGATTTTTTGCAGCAGTATCGCAAAGTGACATTCATCGCATGTTATGAATTTGTCAATACATTTATACTTAAACCAGATATGGAAATGAACAAGGATTGTGCATTTATGGGGTTTCCGTATACAAAAGTGAAGAGGAAGACAAACAAAATAAGATGGAAGCAACAGTAAATCATCCACCGTTCCACTAGCACAGGGGTCATCAGACACAGTCCTGGAGGGCCGGTGTCCTGCAGAGCTTAGCTCCAACCCTAATCAAACACACCTGAAGCAAGTTGGAGCTAAACTCTGCAGGACACTGGCCCTCCAGGACCAAGTTTGGTGACCCCTGCACAAGCAGTTCTGTTTTGGCACTTGAATCTTAATTAACTACTGAAAGATTTGGAAAGTTGGTTTGTTTTGATAAACAAAGAGTTCGCTTTGCAGCTCTAGAATGTCTAACAAACAAAAGCTCACTAGAATTTTCCACCATTCATGTGTTTTCTTGAATTAGCATCAAGCTAATCCGATATATGCGATGATTTGAGAGGTTTATGCTAATCTAGTTACATGTGCACTGTAATTAGCCATTGAGGGACATTTGAGGCATTACTATTTATTCAAATTTATCACAGATGTCTTGTGTCTTTGTACAATGATACGAAAGCAGCACAGCATCTGTGATGATTGGTGCAATTTAACACACTGAAGTTGCTAGCTTGCTAGTTCGGATTTCAAATGTCAACATTAGCAGTTAGCAACAATATTGTGTCCTGTGAAGTTTGGATGTCATGATAAGCTTTACCAGTTAACTACAGTGGCCTTTCATGCCTGTATGTTGGATACTTACAAGATGAACTGTGATGTTGTATACGACAAGCACAGATTGATCAGTCATGTGAGAAGAGACAGGAGAACACGATTCAGAGAAATGGATACATAGTACACTAGATGTACTGTATAAAATCATTCACATGCATTAGGACAAGTTATTGGTTACTGAAAGCAGCATCAGAAGATCATTCATTTTCTACAGGGAGTTGGTTTCTAGGGATTGTCTATATTTTTATGTTTATTTTCTAGGATTTTTGTTTGTCTTTTTTTGTGCTTTTTTTGTGTGAGCATTGGTTAATTAACTTATTTATAGAGCATTTGAAGGTTCCCAAGAAGCATGTGGAGCTTAAAGCGTTTACAGGCACCTGTGTTTTATCTAAAGCAGAACAATTTTTAAAAGAAATAAACAGAATAAGCCGTGCTGGGCTGGATGCTGGATATGCACACCTTATCTGCAACTCTGGTAAGTCCTTTTTATTTCTACTTCCCTTTAAACAATGCTTTAGCCATGAAAAACACTCTACACAACCTTATTTTCACACACAATGTATGTCAGAATGTATATGTTGTAATATCAGCATTGCCACAAGGGGTGCTATTGCGTAGAGTATGTTTCTGGTCTTCAAGTGCATTCGCATCCTGCTCTTTATGTCCTCAAAACCACTTGTAAAATTAGTAGGAGTGGTTAATAATCTGACTAGGTTAGCTGCTTGAATTGGTGGTAAACATATTTCAATTTGAAGAGGCACCCTTGGTTGTTAATGTGTAAGTTGTTTAGTATTTTCCAGAAAGGCGTTTCAGTTTCTGTGTTTGCTTTGTTACTGACTTGTCAGTTTGTGAGCAATTCCACCAATGGATCATTTTTGGAATGCAGTGTGAAGATGTGTAAAGTTGCACTGGAAGTTTATCGCAAACATTTTGTTTTGTGGGTATTGTGCTGTCGAGCATTAAAGGATATGGCAGTTTGTGAAGAAGGCAGTGTGTGTGTGTGCTGTGTCTCACAGACAAGAACAGAATGCAAGCACACTGAAGCATCTCCCATCATCTGCATTCAGATTTTGTTTTATGCCGTTTCAGGCCAGCAAAAAGGGTGTGTGATCCAGCCTTCAGCACTTTGTATTTTTCCTCAAGCACAATCTAAAATCTATATTTCCATATATTTATACGTAGCATTTTTTTTCATGAGATAAATCTTTTGAGAGAATAAAACTGTCCATGGGTATGGCTTTCTTTCATTCAGTTATGATTATATATGCATGTATACATATGCTCATATATGTACACACACACACATGCTCTTTTCATGCCTTTGGTGTCGGTTTGCTGTCTGCCTTGGATCCCGGTAGGCCATTTTCTGTATTGTCATTCCCTGAAGAACTCACAAGGCAATCTTTACTATAAGAAAAGGGGGAAAGACATTTACAAATAAGAGTGGCCATGAAAAAAAATTAAACATTTAAAAAAAAAATTAAAACCTATGTGCAAAGTATGTCTTGTTTTTTAAGAAAACTTTCAATTGAATCACTCTAAAAATGTCATATGGTGTAAACATTGAATATTAACATTGAATTGATGTGAATGCACACATCTTCATTACTATTTTAAAATCAAGGAAAATATTGTATTTATTTCAGAAAATGATTTTCACAGTTGATGTTCCAGAATGATCCACTCAAGCATTCAAATATAGGTTAAGTTACAATGAATCAGACAGAATAAATAGGGAAATGTTGTCCTAAGTAGGATGACCCCTATCACCCAGAATGCCTTGTTATTGACATTTACTCAAAATGACAGAGTGATATTTATTGACATTTGCTCTGGTCTCACAGGGTTTTATGACTGTCAACGTCACCAGACAAGCACTGGACCCTAGTGGGTCGCTTCTGTTAGTGTGCAGCACAAATGCCACCATTTACAAAGAACATAATGGAGGATGACTGCATATTTCTCCCAGCTGTGGAAAACCACCGCCCAATATAAATGAAAATGTGCAATCTATCTGTCTGTTCGTCTGTAGTGTTGGGTCTGAGCCCACCTTGTCAAGTCCGAGTCACGTCCTAGACTGTAACCAATTGAGCTTCAGTGGAAGATATTTAGTAATGTGTTTTTATCTTCATTTTATGTTGTTACTTTTGTTTTTATTCTTTCATGTTGACCAAGTCCACCTGTGACCGTCCGATTGTGTCTAATCAGCCAATTATAGTACCTAGTGGCTAAGTATCTACCAAGTTTCTAATTAGAAAACAAGGGCAGATTCAAATTTGTTCATTTGTTTGAACTCTACAGTCTCATTACTCTGGAGTTTTTGCTCAGGATAAAACTGACTTACTTCTTCTCCTTGGCCTTGTTTAGAATGGCGATGACTACAGCTTTCACCACCATGATGAGAATAATCAGACCTATGACTCCGCCAAGCACGGACACAATGATGAGGGTCAGTGTGTTGTCCACCTCTCTCACTGTGGAGACAAACACACGTTGAGTTGATCTGGGTTAAAATTAGGTATTTTGTAAAATGGAGAGTGGAGACTCACATTCGTCCACCACAAAAAGAGTGAACACTGCACTATGGTTGCGATCCTTCTCCTTGGGGTTGCGGGCGAAGCAGATGTAGTCTCCCTGGTCCTCGAAGGTGACGTTATGCAGTAAGATGGAGATGTTATTCTGTTTGCTAGAGCCGACAAACTCCACCCGATCATGATCTATTTTCACATTTGGTTCTATTCTTTCTGCTGGGATGATGGCCTCACAGAGCTGAGGGAAAATATAGTGTCACTAGAGTGTGTTTGGACAATTAATCCACACAATTTTTTTAACGAATTGCATGAAAATAAGTGTGCATGAGAAACGGTTGAATGTGTCACCTTAACCAATGTCCCGTTGTCTTTGAACTGCCAGTTGAAGTAAAGGTTTTTAATGCCAATGCAGCTGGCGTAAGTGCAGGGTAAGAGCACTGAACTTCCATTCATCACTTCTACAAAATGGATCTTCCCTGTATTCACCTCCAGAGCCTGAGCGTACCACACTCCTGAGAGAAATGGAAGAGATGAGCACCAATTATCAAGCCAGCAAATACTTTTTATCCTAACAAGAACAATAAACTGTGATTGAAAGACATCGGTATGGTTTGTAATACATCGGTATTTGTGTGTGCATTAGAAAGCATTATAAAGCAGCTGTCAATTGAATAATTATCAAATACTCAGCATTCACAATATAGTGAGCAAGCAATACCCAAATATCCTGTGTAATATGGTTTCTATTCATCAAAATATCCTAAAAATTAACTGTATCACAGTTTCCACGAAAAAAAAACTAAAATCAGAGTACAAGCACAATTGAATTCAATATTAGTGATAAGAAGAATTGTTCCTTGAGCAGCAAATCAGCATATTCAAATTACTTCTGAAAGATTATGTGGCACTGAGACTGGAGTAACGATGCTACAAATTAAGCTTTGACAATAATCAAAATATTTAAATACGTTACAGAGGTTTTACTGTATTTCTGTCACACTCGTCGGAGCAAGGGAATGAGGAGACAAGGAGTTCTTCAAATTAATATATTTTACTGAAATCCAACCACATAGGAACAGGATAGATCAAGTGACGATTGACAGTCGACAGGAAAGATGGGGCAGAACACACTTTAAATATACATGACTAACTAGACACACCTGGAACATAATTCAAAGCACGGCTGGGACTAACTGAACTAATAATGAACTAATTAGCAATACTAGGACAGGAACACCAAATATGGGCATGGAAACAAAGGAAGCACGTGGAAACAAGACACAGGGAAACAAATTCTGATATTACGCCCCCTCTGGAAGGCACATCCTCGCGCCATACACCATCCAACGGGGAGGGGGGTTGGGTGCTCAGGAGGCCTCCAGGGCAGCGCCAGTTTCGGGAGCCATGGCGGATCCGGGGACTCCGTGAGCCATGGCGGGTTAGGGGACTCGGGAGGCCACGGTGGGTCAGGGGACTCGGGAGGCCATGGCGGATCCGGGCACTCGGGAGGCTATGGCAGATCAGGGGACTCGGGCGGCCATGACGGCTCCGGAGACTCTGTGGGCCATGGTGGGTAGCCTCCCCAACATTTTCTTGGGGAGATCGCAGTCCAAGGGGCACTTGGAAAGCGCAGACACTTGGAAAGTGCAGACAGGGCCGCTCTAGTGGGTGCTGGCGAGGAGCGGGCTCTGCCGGCGCGGACTCTTGGGGGCGCTGCAGAGGAGCGGGCTCTGGAGGCGCAGACGCTTGGAGGTGCTCTGGAAGCGCGGACTCCAGGGGGCGCTCTGGGCAGATTGTATTGAATTGGAAGTTGAATAGATCCAGAAACCAATTCATGCACACCAGCCAAACAACCACAATACGCATGACATCAAATACAGAAGTGCCTTTTGGAGAGTAGGCTATAAAATAAAGAAGTGATGGTCTTGTTATTGACAAAACTACTTTACTTGTATATTAACTGTTTTCTGCCCCATTCCGTAAGGTGCCAGTGTCTCTAATATACACCTAGTGGTGAATTATATGTAAAATGATAAAGAACAAACAATATCAAAGAAACATGAGAACTGCAAACCAATATATAATAAAAAAATAAAAAATTAAAATGAATTCAGATTTCAGCTATAGTGCCATTATCCTGCCACCAGAGGTCACTTGTTCAATTAACCACATAAAAACATTATTTACATTACTGAAAAATTTATAAATAATTATAATAAAGTGTAACGTTCCCAAATAGTAGCTAGAACATTTGGCAAGAAATATAATAATTAAAATATGAAATATTTGAATAATTGAAACGGAGCGGCTGGACGAGCGGGCTTTGGAGCGGACTGCAGGGCTCGAATGGAGCGGGCTTTGGAGCAGACTGCGTGGGCTCCCAGACTTGAACGGGCTCTGGAACAGCCTCCAGAAACTCCACAAAAAACTCCAAACATCAGGTGTTCCAGCCCTCTTATTTTCCACCAGTTGAGGGGCTCCTCAAGGGCACTATTGAAGAGGTCCTTGAGGGCCGCATCATTGAACCCCAAGCCCTCAGCTGCCCCACTGAACCTCAGGGCAAACTTCCTTACGTCAGTACCCTACTGACGTAGGGAGCTCAGGGTCTGAAATTGAAGGATACGTTGGTCGAGGGGGATGCTGACGTTAGGGGCTGGTGGACAGTTTGAGCCCATTCCCCGCTGAGTCCTCATCTGGCTGATCCATTCTGTCACGGTATGTGAGGAGACATGAGGCGAGGATTCAAGTGCAGGAATAATGGGTTTTCTTTAATAATAAAATGAACAAGAAATTCACAAAAACCTCCCCGAAGGGGAAAAGCAGGCAGGCAGGCAGAGGACTGTTACACAGTCAAACATCTGGACAAAAGACAATGAATCAGCACAGGACTGCAGACACCAGGAGGCTAAAATAGGGAGACAAATGAGGGTAACGAGGGAGACACAGGTGGAGCCACTGCAACAATGATTAGTTAACAAGACGGGAGGGGGCAGACAATAGACATGGGAGCACATGGCACCAACAACAAACAACAAGCCATGTGCTCAACAAACAGAGACATCTGGTGGCCAGCAGGACCATGACAAATGCTTTGTGATTAATATTCAACATATACTGAGCAGATATGTAAATTAAAAAGTGCTAGTACTTAGTAAGTTCAGTATATACTTTGTCTAAAAAGTTGCTAGTAAAAAACAAAAAAAACACACTAGTTACATTTTTTCTTAACAAGTATATTTAAATGCAAGTCATTATTTGAATAAGTAGTATGCAATGATTAACAACTAGTATCTAATAATAAGTACTAGTATCTTGAAAAAGGATACAAGTACCTAAATAATAAGCACTAGCTAATAAATAAGCACTAGCAGGTAATTCATAAGTACAAGTAGCTGATCTAATATATACTAGCGTCTAAAAATACTATAGCATGAAAAAGGTACTAATACATTTTAAATATTAAATGTTAAAATGGCTTGCCATAGGCTATTTGTCTTTTACCCTACGTGCAAATGTGCCAACATGAAACTTTATTGTTCACTAACATGTTACATTGCCAAAATATGAACAAAAAGAGCCATTCAGTATGACATGCAGAGTTGTTTTCTGACCCCAGCTCTGGTATTTGTAGCATGTGTCTGAGAGCCATTGCGGGAAGTACTATTTATAAATGCATCCATTTCAGTATTTAGTTTCACAGTGCATACAACAAGATTTTCTGTGATGTTCTTACGTTTTGTAAGTGTAGTTGACTTGAAATTTCAGCAGTTTTCTGTAGTGTGACAATTTATCTAAAATGTTTCTTTTTCTGTAAATGTGCATATAAGTTTTAAGACAAAGTCGAACTTAAGGCAACCAGCTCAAATGGCCTTGTACAGCACTATAGATGACACCGGTTGGTAAGATCCATGGTTCAAGGAAGATAACAGCCTCTTCACCAAGGTCATATGTCTGCCTCTTGTATGCTGATTTCTGGATATTGATCCTTGTAGCTTCTCTCATAGATGGAAGACCAGCCATTATGGTCCCCTTATTCATTGACGAGGCAATTAACCACATAAAAACATTATTTACATTACTTGAAAAAATATATAAATAATAATAATTATAATAAAGTGTAACGTTCCCAAATAGTAGCTAGAACATTTGGCAAGAAATATAATAATTCAAATATGAAATATTTGAATAATTGAGTGTTCACACCTTTGAGCGACTGCGTGGGCTCCCGGAATGGAGCGGGCTCTGGAGCAGACTGCGTGGACTCCCAGACTTGAGCGGGCTCTGAAACAGCCTCCAGAAACTCCACAAATTCCCCAAACGTCAGGTGTTCCAGCCCCCTTATTCTCCACCAGTTGAGGGGCTCCTCAAGGGCACTATTGAAGAGGTCCTTGAGGGCCGCATCATTGTACCCCAAGCCCTCGGCTGCCCCACTGAACCTCAGGGCAAACTTCCTTACGTCAGTACTCTACTGACGTAGGGAGCTCAGGGTCTGAAATTGAAGGATACGTTGGTCGAGGGGGATGCTGACGTTAGGGGCTGGTGGACAGTTTGAGCCCATTCTCCGCTGAGTCCTCATCTGGCTGATCCATTCTGTCACGGTATGTGAGGAGAGATGAGGCGAGGATTCAAGTGCAGGAATAATGGGTTTTCTTTAATAATAAAATGAACAAAAAATTCACAAAAATCTCCCCGAAGGGGAAAGGCAGGCAGGCAGGCAGGCAGGCAGAGGACTGTTACACATTCAAACATCACACACACTGGACAAAAGACAACGAATCAGCACAGGACTGCAGACACCAGGAGGCTAAAATACGGAGACAAACGAGGGTAACGAGGGAGACACAGGTGGAGCCACTGCAACAATGATTAGTTAACAAGACGGGAGGGGGCAGACAATAGACATGGGAGCACATGGCACCAACAACAAACAACAAGCCATGTGCTCAACAAACAGAGACATCTGGTGGCCAGCAGGACCGTGACAAATGCTTTGTGATTAATATTCAACATATACTGAGCAGATATGTAAATTAAAAGTGCTAGTACTTAGTAAGTTCAGCATATACTTTGTCTAAAAAGTTGCTAGTAAAAAAAAAAAAAAAACACGCTAGTTACATTTTTTCTTAACAAGTATATTTAAATGCAAGTAATTATTTGAATAAGTAGTATGCAATGATTAACAACTAGTATCTAATAAGTACTAGTATCTTGAAAAAGGATACATGTACCTAAATAATAAGCACTAGCTAATAAATAAGCACTAGCAGGTAATTCATAAGTACAAGTAGCTGATCTAATATATACTAGCGTCTAAAAAATACTATAGCATGAAAAAGGTACTAATACATTTTAAATGTTAAAATGGCTTGCCATATAGGCTATTTGTCTTTTACCCTACGTGCAAATGTGCCAACATGAAACTTTATTGTTCACTAACGTTACATTGCCAAAATATGAACAAAAAGAGCCATTCAGTATGACATGCAGAGTTGTTTTCTGACCCCAGCTCTGGTATTTGTAGCATGTGTCTGAGAGCCATTGCGGGAAGTACTATTTATAAATGCATCCATTTCAGTATTTAGTTTCACAGTGCATACAACAAGATTTTCTGTGATGTTCTTATGTTTTGTAAGTGTAGTTGACTTGAAATTTCATTTATCTAAAATGTTTCTTCTGTAAATGTGCATATAAGTTTTAAGACAAAGTCGAACTTAAGGCAACCAGCTCAAATGGCCTTGTACAGCACTATAGATGACACCGGTTGGTAAGATCCATGGTTCAAGGAAGATAACAGCCTCTTCACCAAGGTCATATGTTTGCTTCTTGTATGCTGATTTCTGGATATTGATCCTTGTAGCTTCTCTCATAGATGGAAGGCCAGCCATTATGGTCCCCTTATTCATTGACGAGGCCACTCTCAAAGCTCAGAAAGTTAATTTCGTCACATTACATTTACATTTATGCATTTAGCAGACGCTTTTATCCAAAGCGACTTACAATTGCATTCAGGTTATACATTTTCATTAGTATGTGTGTTCCCTGGGAATCAAACCCACAACCTTTTGCACTGCTGACGCAATGCTCTACCATTGAGCCACACAGGAACACATTGACATACACATCCTGCACGCATTATTGATGCACAAAAGATACTATCAGATCACTGACATGACCATTCTCATCTTCTTTTCTCTCCTATACTCTCCTGTTTTGAGATGTTTGATAAACTTCTGTGAAATCTTTGTAGGGAAATCTTTCGCTGTCATGCAAAACTCCAGATTGCATGGATTTCTAGTGAAATGACTGAATTTCACTTGTGTGAATTCCTCAAACAACGGTTAATGACCACAGCATCTTTCTGTGCATTAGTATTCTGTTAGACCAACATAGTCAACACAACATAAATTATTCAAGTTTACTATTATTAGTGCAGAAAACATGACATTTTGAAAATACATTTGTCTGTTTTGGCACTTATTAAAAGAAAGTGTTTGCAAAATTCTGTTCTGAGAAATAGCATTACAAAAAATTATGTTTCTCTGCAACCTGGCAAATCATTTTAGTGCTTTTCATCACTCCATTATAGAAAAAAAATTAAGAACTTAACAGCCCAGTGGTTTTGGTAATTAATCTAACTAAAGCAATTGTGGAACAAGTGCTGAACAAGACCTCTCAATGCACACCTTCAGCAGTGTGGATCAGCTCACATTCATGCCTCAACAAAACTCTACCCACCCAATGGTGAGGAAGCTATAGAGATATTATTATTGCTAAACAACAAAAGATGGAATGCTCATTTGGGGAAAGTCTGCCAAACTGTGCTGTTCCTTGCTCCGCATATTTAATTCCAGTAATTTAGCAGACTTTTCAAGAATACCAATTTTAGAAACCTTAGGGAAAGAAGTGATGACTAAATCAGTGGATTAGTTGTGTGTGTCCATCATAAGACTTGGTGCATCTAATCTACAAGCTGTTTTAATTAAACTCATAACCTTCAAACTCTAGTCTCCATTCCGTTTATCATCATTTTCACTGCCATTGTGTTTGGATAAATTCCCCAACTTAATTATTAATTCCTACTATGTTTTCATTCAGTCGCTGTGGAATTTAATTAAAAGCCAACCTCATTTTAGGAATACAGTACTTCCCTCACTGTCTCTCTGTTGTTAAATATTAAATTATTGGTGGCCAGTGTTATTTATTGACTTGGTTTGCCGGCAGTTGGCCTGTCTTTAGGGTTCTATTTCATTTATAGAGTAGATCTAGGCACCCTGTATATTCACTCTGACCATTCAGCGTGGGTGACATGCCATTCTATGTGTCATGATGGCATTATCAACACCAGTGCAGATTGAGAGAGTTCATGGTCACTGTTGCTAGTTAGAAACAAGTCTGGACTCTTAGTTGATATGTGTTGCTCCCTTAAATGGAGTGGAGACAAAATGGAAGATGAAACCTAACAGGTGAACAGGATGAACAATAATTAAGTAATAATGACAGGAAAAAGACCATAAAAGGACAAACAGGAACTAAACGGGAACACACATGTGACAGTACTTAAAATTGTATAACATTATAGATTTCTGGAATCAAGCGACAGGGAATTAATCCAGATTAATCGGAAGATTATTCCGGGACCCGCAGCAGAGAATATGAGGACAGGAAATAATGACCATAAAAGTCTTTAGAACTAAAGCACAGTGACAATTGCATTACCTTAAACATTATACTTAATTTGGTTAATAATTCTGCATTCTAAAAGTGAATTTATGAGATCTCTAGCTCATGTCCTGAAGGTGCGTGCAGTTAAGAGGCATATATGCCAAGGATGATATAAAGTTTTAATCGTTCTAAATATATGAGAATTCTCATTACTTTTTAGAATATTTTTTTTTTCCAGCTGGTGAATGATAAAACACTGACAGCTGATCAGTAGGCCAAAAAAAGGTTAAGGGTATTTAAAGCAGCAGATGATGTTGAATAAAACCCAAATTTTTTTGTTTTCTTACAAGCGATATTGTGCGCCAGTAAGAAACAGAAAAGATAAAATTTCTTGTAAAATCATGAATGCTAACACAATGTCTTCTATTTTCATCTTTATGGTTATAGGTAAGAACACAGTGTCTTTTCATAAAATAACAAATAATGAAATAATTCCTCTTAAATGCCAATAAACTCAAATTAATTCAATAGAGTGATATTTGTAATCTGACCAGCCTCTCCCTATAGTTGCAAAGCTGGATGTCAGTAAATAATACATCATCTCAACTCAAACCTCTTTCTTGCTGAGGGGACTATTTTAGCTTGAGTTCACTTTTACCTTCCGGTGAGGTCAGCACGTGGCAAACAATCTGATTTACCATTTAGTTTTCCATGCCAAGTCTTTAAACTGTCTGTAATTCTGAGTGGTGGTTTACATCCATTTGCATCCACTTTACCCCACTTTCCCCAAAACAATTACATCCATCCATCTATCCATCCATCTAGTTATATTATATCTTATGAGATGGTATTATTTTGCTGCTTGTATATTGGGATTATTATTAAATGTTAATATTAGAACCCACCTGAACACAAAATGGCAAACATGTGATGCTACAATAATACAAAAGGAATTTATTAAATTAAAAACGAACTATATTTATATTGCAAATTATATCTAATTATAACTCTTATAACTTTATACACTGTAAAAAAACATATAATTCCCACTCAATTTTGCTTAAAAAACAGTTCAGACGCAGCCTAATTATTTTAAGAATAATTAAACTGATTGACCAAATAAATAAAAACAAACATAAAATACATGTGTACGTATTTAAAACCACTAGATTTTCTAATACTTTTGTATTCTGTCTCTAAAAATCGTATATATATATATATATATGTGTGTGTGTGTGAGTGTGTGTGTGTGTGTGCGTGTGCGTGTGTATGTGTGTGTGTATATAAATACAAGTTTTTGAAGTCTTGGATTCATCTCTTAAATTAATTAATTATTTTTTTATACAGATTTTTGTGACATGATACACTGGCATTATCTTTTTTTTTCTATTGCTGCTGATCTTTCTTCTTTCTTGCATACTAACACACTCGTTCTCCATCCCTTCTTGTCTCTGTACCTCAATTTACCCCATTTATTTCCATTGGCCCTAATTCCCCTGAGACTCTGAGTGCAGTCTACCGAAGAGGGAGGAGCTACGGCTTACAGTAATGCATGAGCCTTTTCTCTTTTAATGTACTGACTGCAGCATTGCGCTGAGATGGGAGCTCATCATTCTGATCATTTTACCACATGCCACTTTGTCAAGTAATTTCCATATGTATTGATGGATGACTTGTAAATTGATGTTCCACCTTAAGTTTTTTTTTGTTGATGGATGGGTGGATGGATGGATGGACAGATGGACAGTCCGTTAGTCGTGTGGATTCCCATAGGAAAGAAAATGTATAAATGATATGTCTTATCTAAATTTAAAGTGCTATGATAGTATATTAATAACACTAAAACAACCATGCTTCAGATTTTACTAGCATAGTGTATAATTGTAAATTTTGATGATCAAAAGTGTTTTATTAAAATATTTAATTAAATAAATAGGTGGTTGTTAAAAGATGTAAAAATAACTTTAGATTCTACCAAAAAAAAAAAGTAAAATAAGTAAAATCGTATGCATTGTAAAATTATAAGTGTTAAGTTTAAAAGAGAATGATGTTATTGTGTCAGATCTGATTCACGTAATAATCGGATATTCCCCATAAATCTACACCCACTATTCCACTGAGTATCACTCCAGATAACAAAATGAATTTTGCCCCCCATAAGCATCATTCTCTTTCCCTTATCCAGGCCATCACTTTTCAGCCAGCTATCATATCTCATTATCTCTATCCCTGAGAAGCCATTCCCTTGACTATATGTTAAAGTTCTTCATTGCAGTCTCAGGGAATGACAGCAAAATAATGTAACTTGTGAGTAGATTTTCTGTCATTTTATCTTATGTTATATTAGTGAGCTATTCTGCTATGGAGATGCTAAAAGGTCAAAATGTGTTATATCTTGAAATATATATTTTGACAGATGTAGAGACATAGCAGGAGACCCACTTAAAAAAAGTGATTATGTAAAGCTTATTTAAAATTAATGTTTGTTTTCAGTTGTTTGTGTTTATTTTGATTAAAGCCAGATTGATCTATATGTGTGTGCTGTGAGCTTGACAGATATTCAAACATTTCAAAAACAGTCATAAGATGCCAAACATCACATCAGTTTAATATATGACAGTACTTAAGTTGCAGGCTTCCAGAAATAAAAATTGAAATAAGAATAAGAATAAAAAAAAGTTTTGTTAGATGTAACTTGAACGTTCAGAAACTTTTGCATTTAGATATGTCTATACCTCACCTTCCATGCCTAGGAGAGAATCAATACCCATAATGCATACCACAAACATTAATGTGCAACGATATGAGGTTCATATTGCTACTTAGGACAAATGGGGAGTGGAGGGAAAAATAAAGAGAAGTTTTGTGAAAGAAAGCGAGGAGAGTGATGTATAACTATTTATACTCTCTGTAACAAGACTTCATGTCTAGCTCAGAACAGCATGTGACATCAGCATATCATAAACATACTTCAGAGCCTTTGATCTTACTGCTGGACTAAAACAAAAAGTGCCTTTATTGTCAATCAGTCCGCTTGGTGGCCATGTGGTTGCTATGTTCTAGTCATGCAAGTACAGCTGGGTTATTCTTAATGGAGAAAATGTACAAATAAGATATACGATTGCTTAAAACAAACCTTTTTACACAGAATTAGTTGCAAGCGTGGCATGGTTTAGCTGGTTACCTTTGCAGCTGGTAGATGCTGCATAAAAAAAAAAAAAAAAAATCCCACACGACTACTTTAAAAACAACTCACAAGTACACGGATGTGTGTTTTTTAAATGTATTTAAAAAAAAATGTATATGAGTTTTTTGACGAATTAAGAAATCCCACATTCCAAAGAGCACCGATTTATGGACTTTATACCCCAGTATAATGTTTTTTTTTGCACATTTCTTATGTAAACTTTTATTAGAATTTGTCCCTTTTATTTATATATATACTCTTAAGTACCATGTCTTCTGTTCTTTATACCATTTGTGGTTAAAATCTTTAAAATGTTAAATGGTCTTTAAATGTTTAAATAGTCATTTTAGATTGGAAATTGCTGCTATGAAAATCCCCAAAAAAGAAGAAAAAAAGTGTAGACAATGTCCACACAAGACTGTGAGCATAAGTGAAAAGTTCAAAAATTGACTGCAACCAATTTTGCCAAATACTTTCAATGGAAAGCTGCCGGATTCTGCGTGAAAAGTGGTTAAATGATTCTAGATGCTGTCATTTTGCATGCTAATCCAAATTCCCAAATAAAGCTGTTCTTATTTACATATTTTTGTTCTATTTCTGGAATGAGTATGGAAAAGTGATTTAAATTCAACCCATTTAGACTGCTACTTTCAATCAATGTTCAAGCTGCATGTATGCACAGCTAAAATCATGATTTATAACCACAACATTGCCTGACTTGTTTTTTTATCTCATTAATTTCTTAATTTCACAACACATCCTTTGTATTATATTCTCTTCCAAGGAAAGAAACTAAGGCTTGTTAAAAAAATGCTAGATTTGTTGTGTGCTTTTTGAGAAAGATACTAAATAGGGTATAAAGTCACTAAATCTAATAGCTGTTGCAAAGTTGGCAACAATGCAGCAACGACCGATACATACGATACTTTTCTCACAATCAGATGGGTCCTACACTGTCACGTTGCTAATTTTCAGTGATGATAAAGGTTCTGCTCAGGGGTCCAGATGTGAGCTCCTAATCATGTTTGTCCTAATTAGTCTGATGTGTGAGGGACTAGTGACGATAGAGGAGATACCACAACTGCTCTTCACACACTCTGCATGCCACGACATTACACACATGTGCTCTTGGACTATTTATAGAGCCCTGTTATTATCCACTTGTTTATTTTCCTACAGATTGCACAGGACAAACTATATTGACATGTCATTTAATTAGAAATATTAGTGAATTCAAGCAATGTCCATTTGGTACTATTGGAAAGCTGCATTGTATGCTTGTTTGGGACCAGAATCATTTTAAGAGCCATTTTCACCATTTAGCGTCTCTGTCTTTTGAGATCTTCTAGGCCTCTGCATATTCCCTTGTCACCCAAAAGTCTCAACGCATAATTAGTGTCGAAGATGATTTGTTTCACCCTAACAAGTGAGTAAATCTTCTTCTTTCACTTGCACTGATGAAGTATCAATTATTCGGTTCCATAAGTATTCTGTGTTAAACAATATATGCTTTTAAATGACAGTTATTTTGTTCTCTTACAGGCATGGATGCAGACAGATCTAATGAACTCTGATAATATATGAATGAGGGTTGTTTATATTGCAATTACCCTCACATTATATCAATTGCAGGCACATTGACTGGAAAAATTGTAATCAAACCACAAGCAAAACTGTGTCATTTGTCAGAATGATGAGTCGCCCCTAAGTGGTGCACCTTCTCATGACCTGTCGGATGTGCCGCGAACATATAACAATTCATCATAACTCCCGAGTCCACTGGGAACTCTGCAGAGGATGCATATTAACCATTTGAGTTCATGCTATGAAGGAGAGAGTGAAAATGACCTAGTTTAACGTCCTCTGATTCACCTTCACAAGCAGTAAACAGAACATGGACTTGCTTGGAAGAACCGGGCCCACCTGCTCAAAAATAATTAATTTAATTCAGTGCCGAAATTCAGTGAGCTCAGCATATTGTTGTGCATTGTGATTCAAGACTCGCACAGCACAATACATCATAAATATGCTCTAAACATCCTGCAGCTGAAGGTAAAGTGAATGCCTTTTACAGTGAGATCATCCGATTTTGATGTAAAAATATGTGCAGAAAATAGTAAAAATGGAGGTCTTTCATGGAAGTACCCAAAATGTTCAGGATTTGGAGAATCTTGTGTAAATGTTCAAGATTACGTCATTGAAAGACCATTATCGATTAGACACTATTATGGAAATTGGGAAGGGTGCCTTCCCTCTTAAACTCTTCTTGGTTATGACCCATTTTTTTAACGAATACAATGGACATGGCTGGAAGGACAATTGAGAAGAAAAGGCAAAGTCACCAGACTATTGTTTTCACTTAGTGAGATGGATTTACTGCGTTGGAGGTAAAGTTGTTAAGTATGATCTTTGACAGACTTTGTGTGACTAATGATTAATACCATTAATATCGACTAATTTAAAATGTCTAATGCCAACATGATTGTGTCTCCTTGATATGTACCATGTATTTATACTTTACAATTTTTTTCACCCTCTATCCCTCTTGTTCCACCAGAGGTAAGATAAGGAACCTAGTCCTCCCAGACTGTATCCTCTTGAGACATGGGAATCTGAGATCTTTCAACAAGTCAACCTCCACAAACAGCAACGAGTATAGCCCAGTTTGTTTGGTCCTCCAGACTTGTGCAAGCCATGCAAAAACTGCATTGATTTTGGCAGCCGCCCCACTAGGCAAGCGTAGGACAGTGGCATATAGTAAACATATAGGAAAGGGGATTATGTACAGGAATGATTGCAAGAGACTTACCAATCAGAAGTGTGATGACTACACCGGCGTGGACTGCATCGCCGGACCGTGCACACCTGTGCAGGAATGATCTTCTGTCTTGCAACTCCATGCTAGACCGTCTGCCCACGTGTGCCTGTCTATCTGTCCCTGGTCAAGTCCTCCACGGTTGTCTTCAGTGGGCTACTGTAGGGCTTGAAGGGCCACACGGGACCCGACACGAAATCAGACTTTCAGCTGGGGAAGTCTTGCGGAGTACCTATTGTCCTCGATTCTCCTTTGCAGTATGTCCCGGTAAGAGGGAGAGGGAACTAGAGAGCGAGAAATACAGAGGCAGCACCTGATCCGTTGCTTGATTTTCAGATCAGTGGCTCTCAGTTGCCGGCAGTGTCTCGCTGATACTCTGTCTCACTTAGCGCGGTTGTAGACGCAGGAAACTCTGCATTCATTCAGCAGCAGCTGCAGTGCAGAGCTCCACTTTCAGTCTGAGGAAGAGACTGTTGGTCTTAGCCCTGAATAGTTGCCGCATGCTGGGATGAGTGGCCAGAGGAGGGGTGGAGGGGGTGGTGTTTGTCTGTAGACTGAGCCACTGCAGACTGAGGCACGGGATGAGTGAGAGGGTGAGAGAGAAAGACGGAGATAAATAAGGGAGGGTGGAAGAGTGTGTGAGGTAGGGATGGGTGCGTGTTGTGGTGGTGGGGGGGGATCTTTTAGACTAATCACATGTGTGGAGATCATAAAACCTTCAGTGTGTCCCGTTATAGCATGTGCCTGTGAGCATGGGATTCTTTCTTCCTGCCCCTATCTGATTCAGCATTGGTGTATGATTGTATAATTCAGTTCAGTCAGTTCTATTATTGTTCTTTTGCATTTACTGCTGCCTTCTGTGTTTTATCTTCCCTACTTTTCTCTTCTAAATTTGTTGCACTGCTCTAAAAAATTGCTCAGAGGTTGATCTTTCACATCTCGGGAGCAAGGTCAGAAATTAACAAAATGTGACAAAATGTTCCAGATATTGCAATTGTGGGGTCCAAGATGTTCCTGTAATAAATTGACTTTTTATTTATCTGTTATCTAAAGTTGTATTTTAGGCCTATATTGTTTTGTGGCTAAATTGCAGGAGTCTCATATTTTCCAACAAATAAAAATACAAAAGTATAAATAGTAAAAAATAAATACATTTTTATAAATAAAAAACTTGGAAGAAACACAAAAATACAAGTGGTGCTTTTTATAATAATACTAATTAATTATTATTAAATTATTATTATTATAATGTATTTATACATTTTTAGGTTTGTGAATAAATCAACTGTATTTCAGGAGTAATATAAAAATAAAATGGTTGATTAAAATGGTTAAAAAGAAAGAAAGAAAGATATCTCTCAACCAAGGGCATGTAGACAAGATCCATTCGAGAGATTGCTTTGTACTCTCTATTTAGTGCACTATGTGGCATTCATTATACAGGGAATAGTGACTGATTGAACAAGTGAGCAATTTGGGCCAGCATCAGGGTCCAGGGGGAAAATGTTCTCTTTATTAAAAATGTTAATTTCTGACAATTCTCAGGAGTGTTTCCTTCTTTTGTGAGCTAGCAAATTACCAGGGATAGCATAGCCTAAATAATTTGGTCTTGAGAAAAGTTCGAGTTCATTTTAAATATTTGGTATCTTGGCAAATCTGCACATATTGATTTAATTGAATTGCTTCCATGAATATCTACCTCTTTCTCTCTGTTTTCTGTTTGGACCTTTGCCAGGCCAGGAGTAAATCCAACCACAAACCACCCTACAATGAAGGACCAGATCATTGATTAAGGTTCCAGGAGGAGAAGCTAGATTGAATACTGCTTAGGCTTGACTGAAATGATAAATATGCAAGATAAATGAAGTAATGGACACTTGTGAGTCCTGTAGTATCCCAGCTGAGCTCATTCGGTATATCAAATGTATTATGTGCATAATTTATGATGCCGTTTTAATCTCTGTAGTAATGCATCCAAACAGTTTTGTTTTCCATAGTGGCGGTTTGAGGCTTGTAAACCAATGTCTGAAACCTCTCTCTATGACACTATTTATATCCTGGCCCCCATAATTCAATACAATACGTAATTTATGAGTGTTATTTAATAAGTATTTATACCATAAATATAAAAGTATTATAAAAAAAAAACACAAATGTATTTTTTTTTATCTTTTACTCTAGCACTAGGTTTATCTATATTAGGTAATTGGCTGTTGTTTATTTTATTTAAAAAAATATAGCATTTTCCCCTTTTTGCTATTTAAATGTATAATTAGATGTATCTTTTTTACCAAGCATATCACAAGCTCTATAGATATATTATTATCCCAAGACAACACGGGAGGACACATCATTCTCTTCTTCATCTTCACTGACTGTTTTGTTTGAAGTGTGCATTCTGGTAAGAGTAGCACTGTGAGCTTTTTCTATGAGCCCCGCCTGCCTGTCCCTCTTTTCAAGAAAAGAGTGCTTCCCGTGATTCGGGACCCACCGCTGCCGAGGCACGGAGGCGAATGAAATCGTGGGGTTCGCAGTTGGATGTGGCCGATTCTGACATCATCAGATTTAACGGCTAGTGCTCTACTGGGTTCTGCCCAGGAAGAGCAGGAGATGTTTGAGGACGAGGAAGTTGAGACTGAACCCTCTCAATCCTCCTGCACTGCATATGAACGAGTTATTGGAGATTATGGATCAGAAAAATAAATCTTTCTGGCCATAAATCCCCAGCTCGAGCGAGCCTTCACTTCTTCAAAACCTCGATGTGGAGGTTGAGAAGGAGTGGAAAAAGCTATTTTTTCTTGTCTTCATAGGTTTCAGCATACTAGTTATGCTGACATTGAGGGGATGCGTGAAAATGGCTATGAGGGATGCCCCCTGTGCAAGAGATGATAGCCATGCCCCTCCCCCTCCTGCGGCTAGGGTGAGAGAGAGGCACGGGTCAGAGAGAGGCAAGCCCTCTCATTCCTTTCTAATTCCCCTGTAACCACCGTAACTCCACCTGACCGAGGTTAGGTGGAAATTTCCTGCTAGGCCAGGACAAAAAAAAAAAATGGTGAGTTCCCTCTCATTCTGAGGAATGAGTTCTCCGCTCTCCAGAGCTCGTTGTCGGAAGAGCTAGCAGTGCTCTCCTCATCTAGAGGGTCACCTATGAGCATGCCGCTCCCTTCTGAGAGTTTGAGTTCCCTCTCATTCTGAGGAATGAGTTCTCCACTCTCCAGAGCTCGTTGTCGGTAGAGCTAGCATTGCTCCCCTCACCTAGAGGGTCACCTATGAGCATGCCGCTCCCTTCTGAGCGTCTGAGTTCCCTCTCATTCTGTGGAATGAGCTCTCCGCTCTCCAGAGCTCGCTGTCGGTAGAGCTAGCATTGCTCTCCTCATCTAGAGGGTCACCTATGAGCATGCCGCTCCCTTCTGAGCATTTGAGTTCCCTCTCATTCTGATGAATGAGTTCTCCGCTCTCCAGAGCTCGTTGTCGGTAGAGCTAGCATTGCTCCCCTCACCTAGAGAGTCACCTATGAGCATGCCGCTACCTTCTGAGTGTCTGAGTTCCCTCTCATTCTGTGGAATGAGTTCTCTGCTCTCCAGAGCTCGCCGTCGGTAGAGCTAGCACTGCTCCCCTCACCTAGAGGGTCACCTATGAGCATGCCGCTCCCTTCTGAGCGTCTGAGTTTTTCCGCCCCCCCAGAGCTCTGTGACAGGTTGCTCGCCTTGTTGGTCGAGCTAGCATTGCTCCCCTCACCATAGAGGGTCATCTATGAGCAAGCCGCTCCCTTCTGAGCGTCTGAGTTCCCTCTCACTCCGAGGAATGAGTAGTTCTCCGCTCCAGGGCCATAGAACGTTCTTTCTAAAATCCATGTTATGGTAAGTGCACACGCGAGAATTTGGGCACTTTTCTAAAATCTAAAATCGCACCATTACGCCAACCAGGAACAAAACAATGATGAAAGGCTTTGTGGAGATCAGCACTCTTCTCATCCACTCGGCTCCGAAGCAAAAATCTAATCAGTGGATGCACCTGTCGCTTTTTATACCCGTGCACGGGAGTGGCTCAGGTATGCAAAATCCACTAGCCAATTTCATTGGCGTTTTCTCTTTAGTCAGAGATGATCGGGGCTTCCAAGTAAATCCCCTATGTCGTCACGACATAACTCATAGTGACCGACAGATAGGGAACTAAGCATTCTGTTGCCTCCGCTTCAGACAACACGCTCAAGTTCACAGACCGCAGTCATTTCATTGACCACCTCAAGCTTATTGTACACAACCATGGCAAAAACTGGATGAAATCTCTTGCTCTGATTGGCTGAACGGTGAGGAAAATCTGTGAGTTTGTGCATATTATGTAATAAATCTACTTTAATATTTGGGATTTTGGTGCACTGTCAAATCTTCGAAATATACAGATGCTTGAGGCACCTATTCTAAGTATTTCAGAGAAAACAAATGTTTATGTGCTTTGTTTTGAGTTAAATCTGTGAATTATCAGACTCCAGTTGCATTACAGAATTCTTTATAAAATGTAAACTTTTCAGCCATTGTTAAAAGTTGCATAAAAAAACATAAATAACAATGGAACGTCATCAAGTAGAACGGACTTTATTCCACTAAAAAGCCTGACTCTGTTAGTCTAAGCAATCTGAAACGTGCTATCCCATGGATTATTTGATTACTGTGTCTCATCTCCCCAGAATTGTAACAATTGGATTGAACGACAGATGAGCCAGTAGTGCAGCTGTTAAAAGGGAAAGCTTAATACATGGAGAAAGTGGTCTGGGACCCTGGTGGTCAGAGTTTTATAGACTGAGACATTTGGCTAGTTAGTCACATTGACCATTATAGACGTGACTTATCGAGACTTGTGGTTTAAATGGGCAACAACAATACAGTTATGACTCAATCATCAAATTAATACGCCATACTATAGTCAAACATGGTAGGTTATCCTAATTTATCACCTTTCACTGCACAGTAGGTAGATGTAAATATGGGGTTGGTTATGCAAAGATAAGTATGTTTTGTTTCTGATGACTGTGATTAAATATTTAGGCCCAATCTTGGGGAACATTTGCTGATTAACAGCGTCGTCGCTTGATGCAGATGTGACACCAAAAAGAGACAGAAGCTGTTTCACAGACATCTGATCCACACACACACACACACACACACACACACACACACACACATATATCTGACTGATAGAATGTCATCTTGTATGGGCCATTGTGATTTATAGGATACACTCGATATCAACCCCCTGTGGTCACACTCTTGTACACACACACACACACACACACACACACACAGACACACAAACACATTCAGGACAATGTGACCTTGGGAGTCCATATCACAGCATATGCGTGTGTATGTGCTTGTGCAGGGTGGAGTATCAGAGAGAGAGAGAGAGAGAGAGAGAGAGCAATTCCCACAATGCAATATAGAACCAGTAAGAACGAAGAGAGAGAGCGAGATTGGACAAGAAAGACCCTCTCACAGTTGAAGAATGGAGAAATGCATAAATATGACTGAGTTTGGGACACTTTGGAACAAGATACACAATCATAGGCTTTGGAATGTGATATAGTAAAGGAAAATATAATAATATTTAATTTATGTGACCTTGATATGGACGGATTTCATCTGGAAGTTGCATACGCCACATATCAAGTACTGGAACGCATTAAATGTTGTCAAAGAGAACGAACGATTATTGCGAAGATTTTGGACTCCCTGGACTGCACCAGCGAGGGGAGCATGATGTTGCAAAACTTAGCCAGAAGGGAAAGGCAGAGAGGAATGGAGGGGAGGGGTGGAGGAAGAGGAGGAGAGGTGTGGAGGACAGCAGGAGGAGGGAGAGGTAGAGAGCGAGAGTGTCTCTGCATTTCAAGTGCTTAACAGTGACCTTATAATCTCCGTCTATGTCTCTCACTCTCTCTCTCGCTCACTCTGCATTAAAGTACAATGTTGCACATCTTCAGACCTTTATCGTCCCGGGAACAACTACAAGAGTGTCTGCAGGAGGATGCAGCCCTCCCTGCCTCTGTTTTCTCTCTTCCTTCCTCCTTTTCTATAACTTTATGATGCGTGGACGGTGAAGAGTGATGCCGAGGCCTGAGAGCAGACGAGACGTTTGGACTTGTGGGCAGGATGGAATTCACAGGATGGGGTTGCCCATTACAATTTGTTTGAATTTAAGAGACAAGGCTTCTCATATTATGGTTCATTGCCAGGTAAGTAAAACAGTCATTTTATCTGGTTGTGCTTTGAATGCATGCATCTGGATTTCTTTAAACTCACTCCAGTTTAGAGTATTTCACCATATTATTTATGGTAGTGAGTGCTATACATAGAACAACTTTCTTCAAGTTTTTCAAGAACTATTTGTACCTGATCTGATACTTCAGATTACGTTTGTTGGTGTAACATAATGTAGGTGATTTAAAATGGACTAATTTAGATATTAACACATGAAGTACATATTTAGGTTTCCTGACACAACTTTATTAATTATGATTTATGAGTGGAAAACGTATATGATAAAGAGATACTTTTAACATTTCTGTGCATACACACAAGATACTCACAAAGTGCATTAGGACATTTTTCAATACTTGTCAGCATCAGTAATGAAAAATGATTATAATATACATTTTCATAAACCAAACAAATAGACTTGTACTGAGATGCTGTTGAAGGTGAGGCTATGGTGTTTCACACTTGTCTTGGACAATTCTAATATAAAATATTACATTGAGCATTTTATCTGACAACCAAGTAACAGTGATATAGGCTATAAATATAGTATTTGTGTAAATATAGAAAAAAAATTATATATATATATATATATATATATACAATTATATTTTATTTGTATTATATAATTCATTTATTGATAAATTTTTTGCACAATTACTTAATTTACTTGATGCACTTAAAAATCCACTTAGTTTGTCCTTAATCAAAGTTACATAATATATATTAAAGGATATACATTATAGATTGAATGCATACAGTTAATTTACAAAGTTTGTTGGTATACAAAATGTGTCAAGTATCAACTATTTAGGTTCAGTGATGTTAAATAATATTTTTGACTTGAATAAAACCAATTTGTTTAGACGTTTTCATTGTTAGGTTACCATGTATTTCAGTGTAGACAAGAATCAAATGGTCATATTTCTATCTGCTCAAAAAAGGCAGAAACTTCATTAATTATAAATTATTTTATAGAAGAAGATGAAGAGAGAGAACGAGAAAGAGAGAGAGAACAACCGTCATTCTCATAATAAGCATTGCTGAACCATGTCAAAATGTACTCATGTACATTGACTAGTCATGTTATCGAGAAGAAGGAAGTTGACAGTTAAAAGGGGGTGTGCAGTCATTTGAGGACAATTATAAAAATAATTGCCAATCTGAATAAGAAAATGAGAAATAGTCACATCTGTGTATTATAAATCGGACTAATTGTGGCGAGATTGATTCGCTGAAGGGTTTTTGCATTAGATGTTTGAAATTGTATCTGTCTTGTCGACACATTGTAATAGCAGAGCATATTAAGCATTAATAATTAAAACATTATAAAAAAACACTTTTATCAGTTCTGATGAAGAGATTCATAACTCATATGCTCAGTTTAACTGAATGAATGACTATAGTGCTCAGATCAGATTTCTTTGTATATTAGACTCCCTGATCTTTATTGCTTTGAACTTTAAGTTGTCTGTTTCTGTGGTCTGATTATGCCACATTGATAAATATCTGTTGTATATTTGCATGCATGAGTCACCTTCACTGTTGCCTGTGTAGCAATTATCTCCAGCAGTAGCAAGTGTTGATCACACTGCAGAGACGGTGCTGCTCCCTCAACCCGCTCTGTCAGCTTCTCTCTGTAGAACTTATTTAAAAACGCCTGCCCTGTCTACCTGCTCCAAATTTACATCATCTGCAAACTGCCAAGCACTATAATTTTTTTACAACATATTGGAAAAATTGCTTGGATGGGTGTAATGAACTAAACAACAGTAATTGCAATAATTGTAAAACAAAATTTTGGAGAAATTTGTCATATTCATTTGTTTTCTACAGAAGAAGGAAAGTCATATGTTTTGAACGTCATGAGGGTGAGTAACTGAATAAATACATTTTTGAGGGAACTATCTCTTTGAATATTAATTAATACTTTCAATTAATAAAACAATTTTAGGTTTAAAAAGAGGCAGGCAAAAAAATATTTATTTCTTTGTTTTTATTGAAAAAACAATCAGTGATGCAGCTCTTATTTATGGTGCAGTGCAAGCATTCAGTATGTATTTAAAGTAGGCCAGAGTCAGACCTTCAGCGAGACACTAAAACAGAGGCATGCAAGATGGAAAAACGAGCAAAAAACTGGTCCCCAAACCATTCAAACCAACCTCGCTGGACTGCTGTTTTTGTTTATGCCCACCGAAATGTTATGTTTGTATAATCTTGATGTAAAAATTTAATCTTGAAGGACAAATGCATTAAAGAAAACATCAAGGCAGTATAATCATGGTTACATCTTATATGTGATCAAATTCAACTTCAGTATAATATCAGACTTCTGACAGTTCAAAATGACAGTTCTAATGACCCAGTTATTACATCAGTACTTATGAATACATGTAAACAAGTAACTAGGAAATTGTTGTCTAATTCTAATAGAAGCAAATCAGGTATTTGGAGTCATGTTTCCTGGCAACTCAACCTATGAATGGCAACCACTAAAGCGCTAGCCATAAAAACATTGTGCCACAGTCTGGATTACACAAACTGGCTTAATGTTAACTGCTTTGCAGCAAATCATGCGCTTAATGGTTTTATTATATCCTATAGGATACTTAAAAAATAAAAATTGGATGCCTGATGTTGCTCAGATTATGCAAATATCTAAAGCAAAACATGGTGGTAAAAAATACAATTTTGGGTCATGTGTATGTGAACAAAGTAATTGTGTCATTGGATACATGATTATCATTGAATACACAGCAATAACAGTTAACAGTTATGATTACACAATATTTAAATCTCAGTTTTGGTTCATAATAACAAAATAAGACAGTCTGAAGGGATTAAGTGAGTTAAAGTGTGAGTAAACAGAGGCCAGTGTGGGTGCCAGCTTTGCCCAGCAGAGGGTGAGGCTTCCTTGGCTCAAAATCACTGTGGCTCCAGGCTTTGGGCCTATGCTGCATGAATACAGTGTTACAGCATGCACACTAATTAATCATACATGGTGAAGTAAAATAAGTGCTGAAATACTTTACTCCTATGGTCTGTACACAGATATTGTATATCTTGTATGAGGTTTTACGTCAGAACTAAGAAGAACCATTTGTAAATGAGCCTAGATCTCTATGACATCTTGCTTCAATGTAAATATACAAAATGTTTAAATTAGACGAAAACTGCAACTTTTCAACATCATTCAATTTTACAATATTCAAACATATTATATATATATTAAACTATTTAATACTCACATTTCCTGACCATAACATAAAATATGCTGTACTAATGTTGAGGCTATTCTTTTAAATTGTTTGATTTAGCAGATGGTTTGTAGGGGACCTGCCTCTTCTCTATATAAGCTACTGTACAGTCTTCAGTCTATACGAGTCCACTGACAGTTCAATCACATTCACTGTAGTGCACTATTACAATGGATTCCCAGCATATAAAAACTTGTTTTTGGTTCTTTTTTTTCTCCAATTACTTGAAATCAAAGTTCCCTTCTGGGAACTCCGAGCTGCGTCGAACGCTTTGGGGAACACCTGTTTGTTCTCACGCTCTGAAATATGTATGTAATCTCATCCAAGGGAATCCCCGTTGACGTCACCGGCGGAGATGACGTAGCGACCAGGAAGTATAAAAGCACCTGCGGTGAAGTGGGCGGCAGCTTTTCTGTTGTTCAGTAAGCGCTCTATGTGTGTACATTTTATTTACGGTTGTTTTTCCCATATGTATATATATATCATGGCAACTGGCAAGCAAGAGTCTGACAAGCTGCGTATTAGATTGTGTGCCTCTCCCTGCCCTCGTTTCATCATAGGTGGTGATACACACAGTCTGTGCGTTGCTTGCCTGGAGCGGAGCACGCTCGGTCATGCGATGTCTATGTCTATGCGATCTCTCTGCTCCCGGAGAGTGCTCTTTGAGGAGGGCGCTCTCACCAGTGCTCCTTGTGGTTTCGGTCCCACTCTCGCTGAGGCAGAGCGGCGCCTGAAATCGTTGGGATCTCAGGTGGATCTGACAAAAAAGATTAGAGACGAGCATGTCCTTTTCTCCATCTTCCCCTGCCAGATCCAGTGCTCAATCGGTGGGTTTGGAAGCAAGTTCTGAAACGGTTTCTTCCACCCCGAGAGAGAGCACAGCGCTCGTGTCAACTTCCTCTGAGGAGGAGGGTAGCGCGAGCATCGAGCGAGACGAGGCTGTGGGTTTGCCACCACAGTCGGTTTCGTTCGAGGAACAGTTGGAAGTGGTTACCAGAGCTGTAGAAATTAAATATTGAGTGGCCAGCAGATAAAGAGCGCCAGGAGCATCCGAAAAGCAAGGTAGACAAACGCTTACTGCGCTCTAGGTCCCCGCCTCCACGCCGGGGCTTACCCTTTTCCCCCAATTTACATAACGAATGATCTAGATCGTGGGATAAGCCGTACTCGGCTTGTCTCTTCAACCCTGATGTTTTAAACTATTCAAGTGTATTAGGGCTGAATGAGCACGGTTACGGGAAAATGCCCCAGGCTGAAGATACGCTCGAGAGCTATCTTTCGCCCAGCGGGGCATCTTCCCTGAAAGCCCCGGTATTACCCACCAAGCCTCTTAGGACTACCTCGGCTTTAGTGGGTAAAGCGTACACGGCTGCATGTCAAGCTGCGAGCTGCTTTAGATGATTTAGATGAGGAAGACACAATAAAATCAGATGATATTGCTGAAATACGTAGGGCCACAGATTTATCACTTCGGGCCACCAAGGAGACCGCCAAAGCTGTCGGGTGGTCTATGGCAGCCCTGCTTGTCACAGAGAGACATTTGTGGTTAACCCTGTCTCAGTTAAACGATAGAGACAGGGCGTTCCTACTACACGACCCAGTTTCATGTCTGGCCTGTTCGGCGGCGCTGTGAATTCAGTCGTTGACAGGTTTCAGGAGGCGAAGAAACAAGCAGCTGCGTTTCAGCAATATCTTCCTTGCCGGTCTCAAAGTGGGGATGATAGGCAGAATCAGCCCCAACCGTGTACAAGCTCCTCATATAGAGAAGTCCAAAACGGAGCGTTGCCATTCGTGCCCCTCCTCAAAGACAGGAGGGCGGGCGGCGCCCCAGGCCTAGTCTAGGTAAGTGACGGATCTAAGGACTGTCATCTTCAATAAGAAGGCTTCGGCCAAATGGTCCTGATGATTACGGTCCAGGGCAACTGGGGGCAGACCCCTCTGGGGAAGAGCGGTACACACTTCAGAATACGGTGCCCGTCTCTCCTCAGTGCCCTCAGGAGATCGTTCTGTTACCCCTGCCATCCTCTGTGCTTCAAGGCACAGAAATCTCCAGCGAGTCCTTCTCTTAGCTTCCGCCCAGAAACGTAGCGGCCCTGAGAGTCTCGCTACCTCTAAAAACATCCTTACAACAGATAGATCAGCCATCTCCTGCCGGGTATCCATTTCAGGGCACCAAACTAGCAGTTCAGAGCATCCCAGAGGCCAGTCTCAATAGACTGGTTCCCTTAGTACATTTTCTGGCAGCGTGGAAACTTCTGCCAAATGTATCTCAATGGGTCCTGCACACTGTAGAAAGAGGGTACAAGATTCAGTTCGGATCTCGCCCGCCTCTGTTCAACAGGATATTTCCCACCCTGGTGGGCCCCGAGCAGGCTCTGTTAATGGAAGGATGCCATCAAGGTGGTCCCTCCTCACGACACAGAGTCCTGGGTTCTACAGCTGTTACTTCATCGTTCCGAAAAAGGATGGAGGTCTGCGTTCAATTCTCAATCTAAGATGACTGAACCGCTCAGTCATGAGACTCAAGTTCAGGATGCTTACTATCAAACAAGTTGTGTCCCAGATCAGGTCCGAGGACTGGTTTAGATGTGAAAGAGGCATACTTCCACATATTCATTCTTCCTCAACATCAGAAGTTCTTGAGGTTCGCTTTCAGGGGCAAAGCATACCAATATTGAGTTCTTCCATTCGGGCTTGCACTCTCACCCCACACTTTCACAAAGTGTGTGGATGCAGCCCTGGCTCTGTTGCGACTCCAGGGCAACCGCATACTCAATTACATCGACGATTTGTTGATCTTAGCTCAATCTGAGCAATTAGCGGTTCGGCATCGAGATGTCGTTCTTGCCCATATGAAAGATGGGGTTAAGACTAAACGCAAAGAAAAGTGTGCTTCCTTGGTGGTGTGGGATTCAACCATGATGCAGGCGCGATTGTCCCCTGCTCCAGTGAGATTGTCCCCTGTCCCCAGTGAGAGAAGGCCAGTCGCTCACAGCGAAGCTTTTTCAAAAGCTGTTGGGTCTGACGGCAGCTGCGTCCAACGTGGTAATTTTTGACCTGCTGCACATGAGACCCTTGCAGTGGTGGCTCAGGACCACAAGGTTTTCCCAGAGGGGAAACCCATTTCTTCACTCGAAGCTGCCGCTGCCTTCACCGCAGGTGCTTTTATACTACCTGCTCACTACGTCATCTCAGCCTGGTGACGTCAATGGAGATTCCCTTGAATGAGATTACATACATATTTCAGAGCGTGAGAACAAACAGGCATTCCCCAAAGCGTCTCGTTCCCTCAGGGAACCAGGGTTACATACGTAACCTGGGACATTTCTTATGTCCTCTGTATACAAACAAAAACGATATAATGTCTTACAGAATTTATTATTTTTGTAATACTTCCATCAAAAGTGCATTCATTAATCCAGTAGGCCTATCTTTCATTTGCTTGTTTCTCAATTTAAAACCCTTCTAGCCTCTTTTATAACAGATTATTTGATTACGTGTGAAATTTTGATTATGAGGTTTATAAATTCAGTATTGACTAAAAATTACTTTAAAAGCTTATATATTCAATAATATACTCATGTAAAATAAATTCACATATTCCAAATAACACATCACAACATACATGTCAAACGGAATCAATATTAACAATCAAATGTATGTATAGGTTGTTTTTTGGCTTTTATCTGTAAATAGGTCATGTTTAAATTGCCACATAATCGTTGTACCCGAACTGATGATGTTTATGTGTGAAAGCAATGTTTTGGAAATGGCATGTTCCATAAATAGGGTACAAATAGCTGAAACTCCCTTTTCTTAGGCTTGCAAATTAGAGCAAATTTAGATTTTCACTTAGTATGGTATTTGTTTTATCTTTTGTCTGTTAATAATTGGGAACATAGAGATTATCTATGTCCAAAATAGCTTATTTTTGGACCTCTCAAATTTTGACTAATTTTCAAATGTGTGTATTTTTATTTGCATAATTGGTAATGGGGAAATAAGTTTTAATAAGGTTAACAAAGAAATTAAGATTTCACTCACTTTTACTATAATGAATAAACGTCAATGGTCATCTTTTAAAATTATGATGCTCTTCTGTGATTTTTGATGAAGACCAAGTCCTCTAAGGTGGAACAAGTCAAAAATCACCATTAACAAACCATCAAGTTAGTTTCATTTTAGATAACAAATATGCAATATCTAATAAGTCATATCAAAGGCAGGATAGGATTTATGCCTCTAAGGCCTTTAACAAATGTAATGGAACAGCAAAATATACCCCATTTATTGAATGTGCCAGATACTTGTGCAAATTGATGATTTTTTTTTGTGTGTGTAAATATTGTGTGTATCATGCAGAAGAAAATTGTCATGCAATATTTGTATATGTTTTGGAGGTGTGCTATGTGCTGTAAACTAGCGAATAATATATTTTGAACAATGGTGTATAGTATGGTCCTGCCTAATATTCTGCTGTAAAAACAGCATAAACTTTTAGAGCCAACATGAGCAAACTGGCACAATGAGAAGGCACACACACAAACACACACGTTATGTTTCTACATCCACTTGAGAAGTTGTTGAGGGCAGTGATTTCTCAAGAAACTCTTAAAACGTATAAACACCATTAGGGTAAAAACACTTTGGCAGTTGTAAGAGGACCTTGTATATTTTAAAAATTCGTCTCTTTAGAAAATTTTCAGCAGAAATACTGGATGGCTGATATTAATAGTGCTAAGAGTGGCAGTAGTTGAAGAAAAAATATATATTACTTGACTTTGAAAAAAGGGTGGAGATCTTTGCAGGAAGTTATCACCTTAACCTGTTGTATTGAGTGGAAGAGGCAGTTTGAAACCCTTTGTGATTTCTCACTGGTAACTGGACACCATGGCACTGTGGTGGAGATCTTCCTTTATGACATGTTTGACTGCTACACAAGAAAATCGAGGGATGTTGAATGAGACCGTTACAGGATGAAGAGTCAAACAAGTTTTAAATATCTTCAGGCAGGAGGCTTAAATTTCTGAAAGGTAAAAAGAAAGACAATGAAAAAAAATGATGAATTGTTTTCTATTTTAAATTTCAATTTCAATTTTTTTTTTTAAATAAAGACTGAACAATTTGCCAGAATCTACTCTATGTACTAAAATGTCAAGAAATTTGGATTTTGTTTTTCTGAATAGTTTGAAGTGATTCCAATCACTGATTCAGTGATCCACTTGACTCATTAGTTTTAAAAAAGCTTAAAATGCCTGTCAATTTACATTCTTTAAATGTTATGGGTAAATATTGTATACAGTTTCTTAATAAGTAACTTAGTTAATTTAGTGAAGAATAATTTGAAGACAATCCTTACTTTTTTAAATACATTGTTTACAGTATATTTACAGTATATATATAAATATATACATTTGGGTATATCAAACCGAGTGTTTAATTATATTGTATTTTCTATTGTATATACTGTATATTGTAAATACTGTTTCAGTTTTTTTCTACTTCAAAATGTCACATTTTAATTAAATTTGTTACTTCCTTTTTTTGACTGAAATTCAATAGCAACTAGAATGTCAAATATTTATGTACAGTAGGTATATAAGGGTTATTCATAGGTAGGGCTTTGTTTTTTGTGGAAAAAACATACTTATTGCTAATATATGTCAAAATAACTTGTTGCAAGTGCAGGTCATTTGCAGTTATGGAGAGAGAGAAAAAGAAAACACAACATACCACCAGCACAAAGACATCACAGAACCCAACCAGATAAAGCAAGACTACAAATAGATTGATTGTAACCAGGTAATTTGGGTCCAGAACTCCAAAACATAAAGAACAGGCTAATGAAACGAATATGGATAACTTGAAAGGGCTACTGTCAACCACAGTCACATGACCCACCAAAACACACTTGCTAGCAATTATTTTTACCAGAATGTATAGGATGGAGCTCCACCAACCGTTAGGTCTCCAGGACTAAGATGGTGGGTCAGGGCTGTCTGTTTCAGGATTCAAAGTAAGCAGTTTGTTTATAGAGAATAAACTATTTATTACAAGTAAAGAAAAAAAAAGAAATACATTCTTACTTTGTTGCTTCATCTGTGCCTCCTTCTCCATCTGCTTTGCCCTCTTCCTCCATCTTCTGCTCATCTGAGATCAGCTCCTGATTCTTATGTCTGCGAATACACTTCACCACTACCATGGACAGAATTAGCAAAGCTAGAATTCCCCCCACAGATGCCCCGATGGCAACTGCAATGGTCGAATCTCTTGGTGGCGGCACTGGGCAGAAGAAGACAAACATTTTAGTGACAAAATGAGTACCATATTGCTTCAGCAAAAAACTAAAAAAAAAAAAAAACACTTATTATGATGCTTTCTGTGCAAAGACTGAGAGGTTGCGGCATTTATCACTTGTGGTTAACTGGCCAAACTCTCAGAGTAGGTTTACATGACACAAATTAAGATATTTTTATGAAATCTGAGAGCTTTCTGACCCTGCATAAACAGCTAAACAAATACCATGTTCAAGGCCCAGGAAGGTAGTAAAAATAGTAAAATATGTGACACCAGTGGTTCAACAGTAATGTTATAACATTAAAATATTGTGTTACTCCCTACAATTTCTAATTACGTTACCTAGTTCCTTTTAATGGAATGTAATGTGTTATGCTACTTTTGAATTAATCAATATCAATAATACCCCCTTGTGATATTTTAAAATACAATTATAAAATAACATTTTAAATTAAGTGCAAATAGCAATAGATTATATTTACACGATGTAAAATTATCAGTATTTTCTGTTATTTATATTACTTATTGCAAACAGTGGCAATATCTGCACCCCAGTATTGTAGTACATTATAACACATTATGCAATAACAATTTTGAGTGTAAATTGTTTTTATTAAAATTATTATATAGATGTTGTTCTATGGACATTTATTTTCAAGTTTTCGATTATTTCCTTCATTCTTATTGAAAATAAATGCCTTTCCGATATGATATGTGAAAAGGGAGAAGAAATGTGTTTGGCAAAAGGCGGATTCGAACTCGGTCAATCGCATCAAAAAGAATGCATTATGCACTTTATCATCTTCGCCACTAGAGCTGTTGCTTGCCAGCTGTCTTTTGTAATATCTGGTGCAAACACACCTTGGTGGGCGGAGTTAGTGTAAATAGCCTCTGCCAACAAGGCGGGCTATTTGCATTAAGTTTAAATATACACTCTGTTTAAGATATGTAACTGGTTTTGAAAGGGGCAGCTGCAAACAACTGGCTAAATAAGACTACAGATATTTAGCGTTTTACTTCTGGTGATTGGTTTCAAAATCCATAAACTTTGTATTAATTTGTAAAGATTATCATGATGAAAATAAAAACATGTTAGAATCATGAACATGTGTTGTTCACAGAGCTTATTTTCTATAATAATCCAAAAGCCACTGGAAATTTTGCTTTTTGTTGAGCGAATAACTTAAAAAAATAGATAATCAATGCAGCACTCTATTCTAATTCTGGACTTAACAACACTTGCAATAAGGAAACACCATTTATCATGGCCTCTCCTAAGATAACCTAGGTAGAGCTTCTTGGCCCATACTGAAGCCTTACATTCAGTCAGGATGAAGACCTCGGTGGTGCCGTGGCCCTGAATGCGGTCCGGAGGGTTGCGCACATAGCAGTTGTAGATGCCCTTGTCCGTCAACTGCACATCTGAGATAGTGATGCTCAGGTCGTTCTTATCCAGGTTTCCAGAAAATGTGACTCGATCTCCGAATTGGCTGGACTTCAAGGGTGTTATCTTGTTCTTATAGGTCATGAACTTGTAAAAGAAGACATTTTGGATGAAGGTAGATCGAGAAAGGTAAAGAAAAAAGGGAATTTTGTAACTTTAAAGAATTGTTATTACAAATGGTATTAGCAAGTTTAGTCTTTGTTTTCTCTCACCATTTCTTCTGTGCTGTTGCTAGTTTCCTGATAGGTCCAGTTCATGGCAAACTTGCTGGGGTCCAGCTTGTAGCATGAGGTGAATGTACAGGGGATTCTGACATCTGTCCCATTGAGAGCGGGGATCTCTGATTGCATCAGCACGTCCATGGAATTCACTGGACAGGCTATGAGAGATGCAAATATACACGTCTAATTCCTGACATCTGATTGGTGAGATACCTCTGTGAATGCATGTTTTAAATGCAATGTGCATGAAAATGCCCTTTCAAGTAAGTTCAGTAAGTAAGTTAAATTTGGATTGGATAAGCCTTGTTCAAATTGGGGATAGGGGTTGGTGAGATTTTATTTATTAAAGAAGTATCTTAAGCTCACCATAAACATAATTTATTTGATTGAAAATAGAGTAGAAATATTGTGAATATTGTGAATGAACTTTTATTAAAATTAAAACAGTTATTTCCTATTTGAATATGTTTTAAATGTAATTTATTGCACTGATTGCAAATCTGAATTTCCAGCATCATTACTCCATTACTCAATGTTGCATGATGCTTCAGAATTAACAACCTGAATTACAGAAATGTTGAGACGCTTTTCTTTATTATCATTTGAATAAAATGATTGATTGAATAAAATTTTATTCACAATAAAACATAGAGAACATAAATGTTTAAACCGATACATTTTGCACTTTTATCCACTAAATTAGCTCATTTCAAATTTGATGCCTGCTACAAGTCGAAAAAATGTGGCACGGGGGCAACAAAGGGCTGAAAAAGCAAGACATTTTGAAAAGATTCAGCTGGGAGAACATCTAGCATCTGATTAAGTTAATTGACATCAGGTCTGTAACATGATTAGCTATAAAAAGGGATGTCTTAGAGAGGCAGAGTCTCTCAGAAGTAAAGATGGACAGATGCTCTCCAATCTGTGAAAGAGTGCGTAAAAAGATTGTGGAATACTTTAAAAACAACGTTCCTCGATGTCAAATTGCAAAGTCTTTGGAAATCTTATCATCTACATTGCATAAGATAATCAAAAGATTCAGAGAAACTGGAGAAATCTCTGTGCATAAGGGAAAAGGCAGAAGACCTTTGTTGGATGCCCGTGGTCTTCGGGCCCTCAAACGGCACTGCATTACTCATCAGCATGATTCTATTTAGCCTATGACTAAATAGGCCCAACAATACTTCCAGAAACCAGTCGGTAAACATAATCCACCGTGCCATCTGCAGATGCCAACTAAAGCTCTATCATGCAAAAGGAAATCCATATGTGAACATGCTCCACAAGCGCTGTTGTGTCCTTATTTAAAATGGACTGTATCAAAGTGTAAAAGTGTTCTATGGTCAGACGAGTCAAAATTGTACATTCTTGTTGGAAACGGATGCAGTGTCCTCTGGACTAAAAAGGAGGGAGACCATCCAGCGTGTTATCAGCATTCAGTTCAAAAGCCAGCATCTCTGATGGTTTGGGGATGCATAAGTGCATAAGGTATGGGAGGCTTGCATGTTTTGGAAGGCAGTATGAATGCTGAAAGGTATATCAAGTTTTTAGAGCAACATATGCTCCCCTCCAGACGATGTCTATTTCTGGGAATACCTTGTGTATTTCAGCCATACAATGCACAACCACATACTGCAGCTATTACAACAGCATGGCTTTGTGTTAGAAGAGTCCGGGTGCTGAATTGGCCTGCCAGATCTTTCACCTATAGAGAACATTTGGTGCATCATTAAACAAAAAATGCATCAAAGATGACCACAAACTCTTCAGCAGCTGGAAACCTATATCAGGTAAGAATGGGAACACATTCCAACACCAAAACTCCAGAAACTCATTACATCGATGCCCAGGCGTCTTCAAACTGTTTTGAAAAGAAGAGGAGATGCTACACCATGGTAAACATGCCCCCGTCCCAACTTTTTTGAGACCTGTAGCAGGCATCAAATTTCAAATGAGTTCATTTTGTGGATAACAATGTAAAATGTATCTGTTTAAACATTTGTTATGTTCCCTATGTTCTATTGTAAATACAATATTGACTCATGTGATTTGAAAGTCTTTTAGCTTTAATTTTATTCAAATAATAAAAAAAAATGTTTCAGCATTTAAGGAATTTGGGTTGTATATTTGGTATCATAGTCTCAGACTTTAAAATCCCAATAAATGTGAAATATTTTAATATGTAGCCTATTGCGTTATTAATGTCATTCTACTCTAAACAATGTGTTTAAAAACATTAAATAAACCATATTTTTCCAGTGTTGCCAAGTTCAATGACTTCTTAACCTGTCTCTGTATTAAGCACACTGTACGTTGCATTGCTATTACTATGATCATTAATACAAAAAAATATTATCTTATAATCTAAATGTTTATTTACTCCACCTCTGCACCATTTCATCCATCTGCAGTCAGGAGTTTTGTGTTTTATGGACAAGTTCCCCCTGCTGCAGCAGTTATGCTTTATCGGCCTGGCTCTCTGCAGTAGTAGCAGCAACTTCGCTCACACCATCCCATCCCATCCCATCCCCACCCCACCTCAAAGTACTGCAGTTTAGTCTGTCCCCCTCCCTTTAGAAAAATCAGGTGTCCTCTTGGATAGAGAGCAAGAACTACAGCAGGCTCGTTCAGAGAAAACGCATACACACACAAACCTAATGCATATGTGAATAGCTTCAGTAACTATTATGATTTATAATATGCTAAATCCAGAGTGCTAACAAGGCAACATTTGATCTATGCAGATATACAACAATTCATTATATACATAGCGATCTTTCTTTCTTTTTCTTTTTCTTTTTTGCAACAAATGATGCAGTACTGCATCATGTGACTGTATTCTGCATAAGCTCTCAGTGTGGGCTGAAACACACACACACACACACACACACACACACACACACACACACACACACACACACACACACACACACACATGCAGAGTCAGCACTCAGCCAGGCGTGTTACTCAATAGCAGCACTACGTCAATGTCGTCTCCACCCACCCTTTTACCTTCATGTATATTTAGTCTGTTTCTCTCTGCGGTCTCTACCACAGCAGAAAGGCTTTAAAACTCCTCCACATACACCATGCACATTTAATCACCGAATCCATGCATTTCTTTCAAAAGAATCAGGAAATAATAGCCACATTGTTGTAGTTTGAAAGCTACAGTAAATCTTGAGTATCTGTAAACTCTCGATTGTGAATGTTTGGGTTTATATAAGAGGTCTGACTAACATTTACATATTTAGCCCACACTTGAGGTATCGATTTGAAGGTTATATATCAATATTCACCAGAGAGCTGTAGGCATACAATACTGCAATACTGCAGTGTGTAGCTCTCTCTCACACAACAGTCCCTGAAAAAACCATCCCTACACCCTCCCTGCGCTGTCTGTGTCCTCTTTTTTTCTGCTCTCAAGGTTATGGTAAAAGGATAAATGTGGACATGGTACATTATGGAGCTGAATATGCATGCAAAAACAAATAACACAGACACAATACACACAGATAAACACACACACACACACACACACACACACACACACACACACACACACACACACACACACACACACACACACACACACACACACACACACACACACATGTTGGTTTTTATGGTTTATGGGGACTCTCCATAGGCGTAATGGTTTTTATACTGTACAAACTGTATGTGCTATTGCCCTACACCTACCCTACACCTAAACTTAGCCCTCACAGGAGATTGTGCATTTCTATTTTCCCTCAAAAAAACTCACTCTGTATGATTTATAAGCGTTTTAAATTATGGGGACACTGAAAATGTCCTCATAAATCACCTTCTCCTTGTAATACCTATGTTATACCCATGTCATTATACAAATTTGTGTCCTCATAAACCACATAAACATGCCCACACACACACACACACACACACACAATACATACATACAGTACATGCAGTGCTAGCTAGATTACTTACAAATTGTAATCCATTACTGATTCAAAAATACATAACGGAAATGGTGAGTAATCTAGATTACACATTTGAGGTAATTTAATATGATTACTTTTAGATTACTTTTGATCTATATTATTTTTAATTACTTTTAGATTACTTTTGACCTAACGTCTTTTTGTCAACTTCAAGATAATATTTGACCTAACTTGTTTATTGCGTAGATATAATTTAAATTCAAGTTTATTTATATAATGCTTATAACAATGTTCAAAGCAGCTTTAAAGAAAATATTTATTTCAAGGGTTAATATTTATTTCAATGTAACCCGTCCAAACCGGAAAACAAGTCTCGTCGCATCCGCTTGTCGGAGAAAATATTAACACCAGTGTGAACTGATAGCGATATCTATGGACATTGTTACTGTTTTATTACATTGTTAATATTTGAACATAAGTGAGAAGAAAAAAAAAACATTTGCAAATGTGATGGCTATTAGTTATGATCATCTTTGGTAAAGTAAAACATCTTCATATTTAGCAAAACACAAAAGACCTGCACCGGGAGCGACACAACCTATTTTACAGAATACAGAAGTTTGTTGCACATGACCCTTATTAGGAAGTATTCTGTTATCAACCACAGATGAGTGTCAAAGTAATATCCATATGGCAGTAATTTAGTTATAATATGTGTGACCCTCTCTGTGAAATCCAGGCTAAAGTCTCAAAATCTAATTATGAGATAACAAGCATCAAAGTTTGATTTCTATCATTAATTTCACTATAATTTCAAGCTTTGACATGACCTTACTCAGTCAATATTAAAGATATAAAGGTTCAATTTTCACAGAACGTTCTTTACCATATGAAGAATATTTTTTTGTAGAAAACAGCAAATCACAAAAACATTACTTTAGCTGGGTTTTCACAGTGAGGGTCACATATGTTATGTGGTTACTTAATAACTTGTATTCAGTTAAGTGGTGGACACAATGAACGTGTTGTACCTGTGATCTAATGATGTACCTGTGGGAACTTTTTAGCAAGATGCGAAATACGTAGCGCCATGTACGTTTTGTGACATATTTGTGACATGAACGTACATACGGTACATTTTATGTGACGTTGGTTTTGTACGTGTCACCACAGCTCTGACATGAAATTTCCAATTTTAAAATGACATATCATCTGTACTACACCTAAATGGTATGAACAAAAGTGAATATGATATAAAAACACAATTGCAAGCATGCTGTTTTAGCTTGTTTTTCAATCTCTAATCTTTGAGGTCTTTCATCGTACATCACGTTTTTCACGGATTCATACCCAAGGATTCAGCATCCTAATTCCTATTCCGTGCTAGTTGAGCTAATGATCTGTAATCATAAATGTGTACAAAAACGATTAAAAGTGCTCGCTGTTTAAGCGCCTAGCGTTCATTTCTGTTGGATACTGCAGTGATATGTACTTATTGGTACGTGTTTTGTGAAAAGTTCCCACAAGTACGTTTTCATCATGAGATCAGGTTTGGATTACAATATTAGGATTATACTACAATATTTGGGGCAAAAGGTTATTTGGGGGTTTCATATTTCAATCCAAAGATTTTAGTAGAAAATACTATACCATTCTGATACAAAAATACAAATGAAAACAAATTATACTCCAATTTGTTTATCAATAACATTAAGTACATTAACATTGCATGAACGGGAAAACACATTGACATATGTGGGAAAACAGCCTTCAAGTCTTCCATATTTGAAATATTTTTGACTAGATTTACAGAATAACTTATTAGTAAATGTGATGTCAGTGACATATAGTCCTACAGTATAATCTGATTGGCTGAGCGGCGTTCTAAGTGTGCTGATATACAGTCTAATAGCATTGGGATGTCTCACTGTTCATTTAACTTCGCACTCATATTCATGTGATTTTTCTTAATTACTGAAATCATCTTTTTAATTTCAAAAGTGAACCGAATAAGGTTGTTAAAACTGATGTAACAACAACAAATCTGCTTAGATGGTTTCAGTACATCACAATTAGTCTGTTGCTGCCAAATTAATAACATATTGTGGGCAAAACTTTGAGTGTAAATCCAGGCATCTGTATTTCAGTGAGAAGCAGATATTAACAGCTATCATTTCCTCATAGTCTACCATATGTCACATTCTGCTTACAGACAACTGTGTGCTACTGCAATTGAATTGTATCTATTGATCCACTATTTAAAGGGATAGTTCACCCCAAACATTAATATTCTGTCATCAATTACCCACCCTCTTGTCTTGAAACCTGTATGACTTTTTTCTGTAGAACACAAAAGTAGTTATTTATAGCAGAATGTCCAAGCTGTCCTTTCCCATACAATGACAGTGAATGGCGAACACGACTCTCAGACAAAATCTTCAGTGAATATATATCTTTTTAAAGACTCTGAATATAGTACACAAGTCATGTTGCTTTTTTGTTCTGTTTATAACTTGACAGCTCTCGGTCATCATATTTCATTGTATGAAAGGAATTTCACATGATGTTCCACAGTAGAAAGTACATCTAACGTAAGAGTGTGTGCGTGAATAAATGCTGACAGAGTTTTCATTTGAGGGTGAATTATACCTTTGAAATAAGACTAATAATCTATTACAATATTGTAATAAACAAAACATGTAAAATACAGTAGTGCCATGTACTGTATGCAATATGATAAAATGTAATGAGTGAATATATTTTTATCCTTAATAGATTTACTCCAAATAGTGGTTTATATTTTCTATCCTTTATATTTTACATTTTAAAACACTACGGCACCATAAAAATAAATTATATATATATATATATATATATATATATCTTTACACTGAAGAAGAAGAGGAGGCGGTTTCAATTTGAGTTCAATAGCTTTTGGGGCTTGTGGAATAATTCAGTATTTTCCAGGAAGCGGACTGAAATGTATTATTAAGTTCAATAGGATAGGAATGATAGAATAGGATGCCGCACAAATATTGCTAAAATCCATAGTATGTATTTGTATACCTGAATGTGGTATTGATATGCAAATCATTTTACCCAGGGAAGTCACCAAGGCCACATCATCTTGCATTAAAATTCCTACATATTTGAACACCTAAGCCACATTTTTGAATGCTATTGCTATAGTTTAAAATTTATAAAACAATGTGGCATTTATTTTAAATTAATTAATTAATAAATCTACATGAGAGCATGTGAAGACATTAACTGTGCATTTCTATGGAGATTTGTCATCTTTGTTTAGAACATGTCTAACAGCTCTTAGATTTTAACATATGACCATATCATCTAAACATTAAATAATTTAGGATTAGAAGTATGTGGATTTTTGGAGGTAGACAGTTAAGTGAAACTGGGTTTTATTTATAATTGCAGGTCATGTTTCTCTACTGTAAATGAAACATTACGCCCTCCAGTAGCTTTTTACAAAACTGCATTGTTTGCACATAAACTTGAATCCAACTTCCCAACTTAGCTGTGTGGAACTCTTCTGGTGTGTACATGTTAACCTACAATGAACAGTAGTTAAAAAAAAACATTGTTGAATTTATATTTCATCAAATTATACAAATTATAATTTGACTATGCCACATGGATTATGCACAAGAAAGTAGGTCATCTGCCTTCTGTTGAAATATATAATCCTCATGCAACCTTCAACAGAAACGTCTAATGAGGCCACAGTTGTAGCAATAAACATATTTGCATTAATTATTTATTATTTTAATTAGACTTCTTTGCTTGTTTGTTTAGAGATTATATTAGATGAGATGTAAACGTGAAAATTCTGTTCAATATTGATTCACTTTTCAGGCCACTTTTCCTCACCCAAAATGATTGTATATTGTAATACAATTAAGAAGTAATACATGTTATAAAGTATTATTAACTATTATTATTTAATATTGCAGTTTTTTATTATATTTAATCAATATCCACAGAACAGTTATGTTTTGCTCCACCAATGAAAATAGTTCAAAACGAAGCAGGCTGTTTAGTCTCAGAGCAGTAGATAGCAGTGTTTTGTTTTGAACGAGTCAACGTTTTGAAGGAATCGTTTGAGAGAAAGATGTTATGACCTGCTCATAAACACAATCATCTGTTGCCACCTGCTGGTGTAACGACGTAACTTCAAGAAAGCGTCACTGAAAAAAATCAATAAACGGAGTGATACAAACAATACACATTGACACTATATTGGCAATACGACACGGACCTAATTGTATAATGTTAAACAGATAATTAAAGCTCGCAGCACTGCTCAATGCTTATCAAAGCTGCTTCTCTGAAACACCCAGAAGTGCTGTTTCTTTTGTGACAGTGAATATGAATATAGACATATGTCCTGTTTACGTTCCATAGTCGAGCTGAATGCGCTCACAGTGACTTCACAATAAAAAAATAATTATGATGGCGATGTGAAAAACATCACAACAGTGTTGCTCAATGTATTTGACAGATGGTCTGTAACAACTATCAAATGCTATGAAGTAATGACAAATTCCTAATTTTATGAGCATCTTTTAACGCATAGGCTACACATGGCTAGATTAACACATCTTGACTGGTACATTGAAACTAATTACAACGTCGAATTGTCATTTTAATGGTTCGCTTCACTTTTTTTCATATTAGAAGCTTTTTTACTTACCCAGAAATACCATCAATGCAACAGAGGATAATTTCAAAGCGGACGCCCACTGCGTTTTTCCAAAATGCAATAAACTAGGCATTTTGGTCGATGACAATAAACGTAGCGGGAAATAAGACCAGAAAAGCTTTTGAGATCTATTTCTTCCTTTCAATTACACAAAAACACGTAAAATGATTTTATTTTGTGCTATGATATGGCTGGCAGTGTCTGTAGAAGGAAAACTGGTTGATAATATGGTTGCGGCTTGTTATTTGTCGTATTTGAGGGTTCAATTTAACCATGCTACAGTTCACTATAATAGCAGCAAATAAAATATTATATGACTCAATTTAACAAGATTAAAAAATGTGAATGCAACTTTATATTACATGTCTCTCATTGATTGAGAAAAATCAAAAATCAGCATAAGAAAATCCAAACGGCCGTTGACGCAAACCAAATAATGAAGCTCTAGCATGCAGCAGGACCACCTCTCCTCATCTCATCACTATAATGGAGATCAACGTGCACTAAAGATGAGCAGGAAGCGGGTTATACACAAGGGATTAGAATGGAGCTGAAAAACTACAATGATGATTATTAAAGATAGGCATATACAGTTGGCAGCCCATTTAGGCTATCTGATTAGTGGAAGGAGAGCAAATTCATTGAGAGTGAGCCTTGATGCGAAAATGTTTAACCACTAGTTTTATTATGATTTATAAAACTCTTGGTCTGTGGTTCCTCAAATGTCAAAGGACAGTTGGCATGAATGCTTGAAACCACCTCACCACTAAAGGGATTTTTTTTTTGTCTCTTCAGAGACAGAGTGGCAATTTCATGCTGATGAGATCTCATTAAGAAAATAGAGAACAAGCGAGAGCTGAAGCTCACAATGAAGTGCAGTAACTAAACTATATTGACCACTGTTGACATCTGGTAGATGATGAAAGAGATGCATGAGGAAATTACAGATGTATTATAAACCAGTCTTTTTGTGGACTATATAATATGTATCTGACAATAGTTACTCTCACTATTTAAAATAATCAGTTATTTTGTGTCTCATCTTTTAAGCGGCATGATCTGATAGATAAATCTCGGTGGCAATGGACATATACAGCTTCCTCATCCTTCGGCTGCCAATCAGAGGGAAGACGTCTGTTGCATCCAGCTGTGACAGGAGCATCTGGTGCGAATGGGAAACCATGCTGCTTCCAGCGATTGAGAACACAGACAAACACACACAAACAAAACACATTTTGTGAACATCTTGTGAAAAAAAGGTTATGTGATAAATGTTAATCGTCAGTTTACACATGAAGAGATGTATGCACATGCATATTTCACTTACAATAATGAAGATGCAATCATGAAGAATACAATTAAGGTGTATGATAACGTCCACATTAAATTTGATGAAGTCTGTTATTATTTTGGGATATTAAATCAACTGAAAATTGCATATACACTTAGTCTATGAAAACTATATTTAATGTAACGGTGCATTAAAGGAATAGTTCGCCCAAAAATCAAATTCTGTCATCATGTATTCTCCCTCAAGTTCCAAACCTGTATGAATTACTTTTAAGTACTGGAACTACTTGATGGTGAGTAAATGATTACAGAAATGTCATTTTTGGGTGAACTATCCCTTTAATATTTTGTATAAATATAGAGGGTTTAAATAGAGTTTTAGAATGTAAGTATATCGCTATGTAATTTCACAATTCTGTTGTCTATTAAATATTGAATGTATTTAAATATTGAATGTAAGCATTTATGGTAAATACTTAAATGGAATTTCTGTTTAAAGATGTCACCTCTTTTTAAATGTTTGTTTTTGCACATTTGTAATGGTTAAGTTGCAATTTAGTATATTTCATACTAACTTTTTAATACTGAATACTCAAATTATAACACATCAAAATAAATGTAATTATTTAAAGCATGCAAATCGTTATCAAAACAGTTATTTAAAATGTACTCCACTGTTTAATTTGAAGTTTGCAAGTTTTAATGTATTATGCCTTCATAGGTATTTTCTTTAGTTTTAGTTTTAATAAATTTGAGTTATTTTAGAAATGTTACTTAAATTAACATGTAAATTAAATAACACACACACACACACACATATATATATATATATATATATATATATATATATGGGTGTTTGGCTTAGTGTCATGTTAGAATCATTTTATACTCATACCTTTGGTTGTTTTAATATTGAATGTTTAGTTTTGAAATGTCGTTGTATGTATTTGTCATTTTATTTAATTTCTCCATTTTCTTAAATGACACACACACACACACACACACACACACACACACACACACACACACACACACATATATATATGGGTGTTTGGCTTAGTGTCATGTTAGAATATTTTTTATACTCATACCTTTTGTTGTTTTAATATTTTGAATTGTTTTTAGATTTATGTTTTGTTTTCATTTAAATGTTTAGTTTTGAAATGTCCTTGTATGTATTTGTCATTTTATTTAATTTCTCAATTTTCTTAAATGTGTATATATAGTATTTATAGAGTTTTAACTTATAGTTTTAGTTACTTTTTCTTATTTGTAAGTTGCTTTGGATTAAAGTATCTGCTAAATGACTGAAAAGTAAAAGTAAAGTAAAATAAATTGTCTTTTATTGAAAACACTTAAGTGGCCTTTTAGTTCATTAAAATGTTATGTTCAAAAACAGGTTACTAAGAATATAGTTTTAAGATTTAAAGTCCACAACAAGCATCAATACAATTAAGCGCACTTCTTCTTGACAAGGGAAGTTCAAACTCATGCAAAATCTACTCTCATTTAACACTAACAGAACATTTGATAACTCAAATATTCAAATAATTGTGTCATTTCATATTTTCATATTTTGCTTTCATGTCCATCTTACCATGGTAACATATATGTTATCTGGACTGCTGGGAGGACTGTTCACGTCTGCAAGGTCAGGCATGCTGAATCCCACCTGAGACACCACACAAGTCATGCAACAACCCGTTTATACGTTTAAGAATCAAAACTCAGCAACTGTTTTCTTATTTGATTTATATATACATGAATCAAGGAGAATTTGATTTAACAATTGACTTTACCACTACAGAAAGCAAAGAGAGGAAATGAGAGCAGACATACAGAAGGAAGTTGCATACATGTGTTACCTTGTATGTCATTCCCTTGTCTTCAGTGTCAGTGCTGGTTTTAACCTCTTCCCAATTTTGCCTATAGTAGAAAATAAAGCACAACATGAAGCCACAAAAAAGCCCTGCAACTGCTGTTTCTCTTTGTGAACTGACTTACTTTGAGTTGTTTTCTCTCTGAGTTGATCTGTACACTTTCTTCCCCAAAAACACTGTGCCAATTAGTAACACAAAGCCAGCCACCGATGCCACTGATGCTAGGGGCAGCCACCAGTGAGGATGTGTCTGCAGATGATTCACACCTGGACTGTTTCTCCTGGTCAGTGCTGAAGAAAACAAAGATGAGAACTCAGCTTGGAGCTCTTTACAAACTAATCCACAAAGAAACCTTTACAACGTTAGTATTTTATCAACTTTGACAGGTGGATATGCTTTTGGGAATTTAATTTAACATTTGGTGTTTCATTTAGTCTGGCATTTATTAACAAGCTACTGAACACAAAATTGAAATACAAAGAGCACTCGATAACTGAAATTACTCAGCTTTTCAGAGTCACATAGACATATATTATAGCTATTTGCTCAGTTTAATTAATTAAAAGGAGCTAAAGCAAACACAACTATTTATTTCTGATTAATCACAATTAATCCCATCCAAAATAATAAAAAATGTTGACATAATATGTGTTTATATTTGATATAATATATTTGTTATGTATATAAAAATAAAAATACATACAATATGTATTTTAAAAATATTTACATGTATATATTCATATAATTTATGTATAAATCTATTTAATAACTAACTAACTAAGTAACTAATAACTAACTAACTAACTCAGTCTCATAACATCATAACATCCACAGGACTCAATTTAATAAACTGTAAACACATCCATTATTCTCCATCATCCACACTGCTGCTATGTGTACATACCCGGTACAACCTATTTGCACATTCTCTTGCACATCCGTGTTTATATTAATATTTATTAATCCACAGTATACTGTATTGCACATTTTATCTCATTGCACATCTTACTCCTTATTTTATTTTATTATTTGTTCCTATTTTCATTCTCACCTATATTTATATATATATATATATATATATATATATATATATATATCCGCTTGTGTTATGTTTCATTGTTTTATTGCTTTTTTTTTTTTGTGCACTTTACATTGAGCGGACCTGTCCTGACTTACATTTCACTACTGATTATACCCTGTATGATTGTGTATGTGACAAATAATAAAGAACCTTGAACCTTGAACCTAATATATAAACAACACATTTTCTTAAATATATACATGCATGTATGTGTATTTATATATACATAATAAATATACACAGTACTCACACATATATTTTAAACAAAAACTTGTATTTTGGATGCGACTAATCGCGACGAATCGTTCTAATATAAACGATCACAGAACATGCACACATACAGTTGCTTAACTCTTTTACATATCCAGGATAATTAAACATTAAATACTTAAATACTAGCAGGTGTTTCCATTTCCTCCAAAAATGAAGACAACTCACACAATTCTGCATAAGGCTCCAATTTGACCAGCGTCAGCACTGGTTTGATTAACAATAATGTCATTGAAATTGAAGATGAATTTCACTCATCAGAAAAACTGACGACAATTCTAATATTTTGTAACATTATAAATGTCTTTACTGTCACTTGGGATTAATGTACTGAGTCAATTTAATGACTGAAAAATATTATCTTGTTGTCCAGTAACTTTTTTTTACATGAACAAATGACCCACACTATGTAATGACTGACAACTAAACAATACATAAACAGTGGGGTGGGGAGAAGGGTTTTCTACCTGATTGCACAATAAGTTGTGTTTGATTCTTGTGAAAACTGCCATTGAGACGCAATCTACATACATACGTTCCATTGTTCGCATAGGTCACGGATGGGAGATCAATATCAAAAGACCCTAATTTGACATCTCCCTGAAAAAATAAACCAGGAAGTGGTACAGTTCGATTTCTGATGTAGTAGATGATTATTTTTGGCTCAGAGGAGATATCCTGTGTTTAAAAAATACAAAGAATAACATAAGTTTAATAATAATACATGCTTGTATAAAAAGTGTAAAGTATATGTGTGTGTCTGTATTCCTAAAAAAATATAAGCCTACCTTGAATTCCCACTCCACACTAAGAGACATGACGTCCAGAGGTCCAGAACATTGTGAGAAATTACACGACAAATGGACATCTGTCCCTGCATTAACCTTCTGGTCTGGACTGGTCATCACACAACCATTGGTTCCATATACTGTCAACCGATTGAGTGTACACTACATTAAAAAGTAAATGAAATGCTCAATAAGTTTGAATAAAATAATGAAATTGTGCTTACCTGTGAAGATAAATACTATGGAGAGGTACCACATAACTGAGCATGAAGACACTTCAAAGTTTGTTTTCTCCCTTATAACAGAATACATAAATATATTTTAAACTAAAGGCAGAAATTCCAATATCTAGAAGATCTTGTGTATGGACTCCGGATCTCTCACAACTCAAAATTTATTTTGCTGCCATCAAGGAAGCGCTATACTGTTTCCTGCCACATTCTGTGGTGGTTAATTATCAGTGTCTGAAACTGTTTCACTTCCTCTGTATACACATGATCTAAGCAAAACAGATGTTTCTCCTTTGTACATCCTCATATAAACAGCGAAAATGAACACAGTTATTTTACTGCTAAGTAGGCCGATAGTTTCCTTTGACCAGTTCTTATACATCTTATATGTAAAAATAGTGACAAGTACATTATTCAAAATATCTATTTTGTGTTCCACAGAAGACAGAAAGTCATTCAGGTTTGGAACGGCATGAGGGTCGGTCAAATTAATGCAGTCTGCTGTCCACAAACAGTAAAACAAATCTCTTTTGCCCTCTAGTGTATCATTTGATGTTAGCTATATTAGATTGAAGAAAGCGAAATGCGTTTTCTATGGAATCAGATTTGTGCCATTTAAAATGAATGTAATTTTTCAAAAACTTAGGAAAATATACATTGAAACTGAATAAAATGTCTTTGATACTAATATAATAAATAAATTCTAGGTAAAATCTTTGACCTCGTTTTTTAATATACTGTATGTTTTGCATCGGTTTTAACCTCTTTCATTATCTATCTGAACTTACAAATGCACTTCCAGAGTTTTCATTTACGCTTCTGAAGTTTCTATTTACGCTTCTGAAGTTTTTATTTACGATTCTGAAGTTTTTCTTTGCCAATCTGGCACAAATTTATCGTGGGGATGGGGCTAGCAGCGGTGTGATCTCATTGGCTACTGAGTTTTTGATTGATAGCTTCTTGCCCTGAAATTGAAGGCGTTGCCTGTGTGGATGTGAGCTTCTGTCAACGGCTTGCTATTTAATTTTAATGATATAAAGTTAGGAGTTTTGTTTTTAAATTCAATCTGTATTTATCTGTTGCATAAGCTTTAAGGAGCACAATAAATCAAACATGAGAGAAAAAAAGTTCATATTGAGGTTTAATTATTAAAGTACAATGTATAATACTGGAAATATTGTATAATGTCCCATGTTCTCATTGGATATTTGTTCATTACTCTTGATTCCTTTGCATTGTAGGGTCTAATTAGGTTGAGCTGTTGCATTTGAAATATAATACCATCATGTGACTCCACATATTCCACACAAAGAATGTTCTTGCTGACAATTGTTTCCATCATGCTGATACTTTTTTGTTATTTTATTTAGTTAACATTATCATCTAACATTTAAAAGAAAATGGAAATACATTTTTAACAATCATCGAGTTTTCAAGTGTCACTTTATAAACTAGTTGAATGAATGTAAATTCAAATATGAATGAATTCAAATAAATGCACACTCTTTGTCACTATAGCATATTGTCACGGGACACACGGGGATCCAGGAACGAGGAGACGAGGATTGTAACAAACGGGGTATTTAATGAATAACAAACGGAGGAGACACAGGAACACGGGGAAGGACTTTCAAACAGCTTGACACACATGACATTAACATTAACAATAATCCACAGGAAACATGGGGCAGAACAGACTATATATAGGGAGACATAACTGGAAACACCTGGGACATAATCAAGACACAGACGAAGACTAATTAACTAATGATGGGGAACAGGAAGGACCATATAAGGGTGAGGAAACAAAGGCAGAGGAAAACAAAGTCTGACATTACGTCTCTGGGGTGCTCGGGAAGCGCAGCAGGCGAGCCTCGGGGCCGCTCTGGAAGCGCTGATTCTCGTGGGCGCTCGGGTAGCGCTGACTCTCGTGGGCACTCAGGTAGTGCTGAGTCTCGTGGGCACTCGGGTAGTGCCGAGTCTCTGGGGCGCTCGGGAAGCGCAGACTCTCGTGGGCGCTCGGGAAACGCAGACTCTTGTGGGCGCTCGGGAAGTGCTGAGTCTCGGGGGCGCTCGGAAAGCACAGAAGGCGAGCTGGACAGGACCAGCGGAGGCCAAAGTGAGCTGGACGGGACCAGCGGAGGCAAAGTTGAGCTGGACGGGACCAACTCTTGTGGGCGCTCGGGTGGCGCTGACTCTCGTGGGCGCTCGGGTGGCTCTGACTCTCGTGGGCATTCGGGTAGCGCTGACTCTCGTGGTTGCTGTGGAAAGCACTTGCGAGGAACAGGCACTGGAGGGCACTGGCGAGGAGCGGGCACTGGAGGGCACTGGCGAGGAGCGGGCGCTAGAGAGCGCTGGTGAGGAGCAGGCTCTGGGTCTGGGATCCAAACCATCCTCTCAAAAACTACTAACAAGCCCAGGGGTACCTGAGGGCGCTCGGGTAGCGCGGAACTGGGCGGAACCAGAGGAGACGAAGACGAGCTGGGCGGGACCAGCGAAGATGAGCTGGGCAGGACCAGCGGAGACGAAGATGCACTGGGCAGGACCAGCGGAGACGAAGATGAGCTGGACGGGACCAGCGGAGACACCAGCGGACTTACGTGTGCCGCGAACGGTGACGGGCTCGTTGAGCTGCAGACGCCGGTGAACTCCATCTTGTTTTGGGTGGATTATTCTGTCACGGGACACACGGGGATCCAGGAACGAGGAGACGAGGATTGTAACAAACGTGGTATTTAATGAATAACAAATGGAGGAGACACAGGAACACGGGGAAGGATATCAAACAGCTTGACACACATGACACACAGGAAACATGGGGCAGAACAGACTATATATAGGGAGACATAACTGGAAACACCTGGGACATAATCAAGACACAGACAAAGACTAATTAACTATTGATGGGGAACAGGAAGGACCATATAAGGGTGAGGAAACAAAGGCAGAGGAAGACAAAGTCTGACACATATACACAATAATCAAAGTGAAAGTCTTTGATGTAATTTTGTTGTGACAGGAAATACCAGAATCCATGAAACACTAACTTCATAATATACATAATGCACAGTATTATTATAATGTACATTACTACACAAAATGCACGAGAACATAATATACAGAATATGTTTAAAATCCATTATATGTTTTAAAACTGCAATGATCCTTTCAACAGTTCCTTTTACAGTATAAGTTACAAAACAGTAAATGGGTATGTATGTAATGAGAATGAGAATGAGCTTTTTTGGCAAAGTATGTTCACACATACGAGGAATTTGTTATAGTGACAGAAGCTCCACATTGCAACAGAATGACAACAACAGGACAGGACCCAGACAACAAAAGAACAATATACAAATATACAAATAGGCAATGTACAAAATAGCATTAACACGATATATGATATAGACAATTATGTGTGTACAGGTCTGACATGTGCACATTTTGAAATGAAAAATAAGTATGTGTGGTGAATAAATAATTGTATGATAGTGTTGTGTGTTCCATGTTTAGTGTCAAGTGTTCATGGGATGGATTGCTTGAGGGAAAGAAACTGTTCCTGTCTGGTCGTTCTGGTGCTCAGATCTCTATAGTGTTGACCAGACGGTAACAGCTCAAAGAGGGAGTGTGCTGGTCCAGAGTGATTTTGCCAGCCCTTTTGCTCACTCTGAATGAGTACAGTTCTTGGAGACTGGGGAGGGGTGTGCCAATGATTCACTCAGCAGTCTGGACTACCCTACGTAGTCTTCTGAGGTCAGATTTGGTAGCTGAGCTGAACCAGCAGTTATTGATGTGCGGAGGACAGAGTCAATTATGGCAGAGTAGAACTGTTTCAGAAGCTCCTGTGTCAGGTTGAACTTCTTCAGCTGACAATAATGGAGTGCAAAATCAGTATTTACAGGGATAGTCCACCCCCAAAAATGAAAATGATCTCATCTACTCACCAATTTTGTTCTTGACATAAAGATCTGTAAGAAAAAAATCCATCTCTGAGAATCCACTTAACACAAGTAAATTGTAACCCATGCACGCGTGACAACATTTATTAATTATTAATAAAGTTTAAATTATTAATGTTTTTCTTATCTGTTGTTTCACTTCAAAACATACTGATTCAACCACAACAGTCAGATGGATTACTGTCATGGTCACTGTGTGGGGTTTTTAAATCATCTTTAAGACTCACGGAAATTTATTATTTGCCTAAAAATCTTAATTTGTGTTTACCTGTCCAGTAGAAAGATAGTACAGTAATATGCATTTGAGACGGCATGAGGGTGAGTAAAAGATGAGATAATAATTTTTTGGGTCATATCATATGCTGTTGGTATGCTAATCCAAGATCAGCATAGACTAATAAGAATAAAGTGCAACCACTTGTGTACTTGTAAACTGTTTGATTTATCTAGAGCTCCAACAAAATTAAAATATTCGCATAATATCAGGTGTCTGAAGATCAAGATCCCAGTCACATAAAGATGATGTGTCTGAACAAAATAATATTCTTGTTAACGTCAGCATCAGACGTTAATTGAAAAGTTGCTCCACTTCCATTGAGAAAGGACATGATTTATAGTCTAACAATACAACATGCTTTGAACTCCCATGACACATTTCAAACTTAAAATATTTCAAACAAAGAAACACACAATATAATTATTTATTATATATTAGTATTAACAGTACTAGCAGTTTTCAAATCAGAAACCGTGGGTGGACAGAACAATCCATGCTGTGGTTAACCAAAGCACTCCAGCATACAACGCCGGTCTTTTTTCGTGAAACACGAGTGAGTACAAAGCATCATGCTATGCTCTCGGCGTGCAGTAAGACTCTGACACAGGGAGATAATTGAGTCTCATTTTAAGCTCAATGATTCTCGACGCATGTGGCAGGGACTGAGGACCATCTGTTCCTTTGAAAATAAATCCTCTGCAGAGGTGAGAGCAGATCCGTTGCTGGCTGGCGAGTTAAACACCTTCTTCGGCTGCTTTGAATGCAATGGCGGCAGCGCGACTCTGCCAATCAGCGTGTCAGGGAGCAGCAGACAGAGCAGCGATGATCATGTGATCACCGTGTCTGAGGATGGGGTTCGGAGGGAACTAAAGAGAGTGAATGTCAGGAAAGCAGCCGGACCTGATGGGATTACTGGCCGTGTTCTGAGGTCCTGCGATGATCAGCTTGCTGGTTTGTTTACATCCATCTTTAATGAGTCCCTTGCTACCTCTGTGGTTCCCACCTCCTTTAAAAAATATGTCATCAACCCTGTGCCTAAGAACAATAAACCCTCTTGCCTGAATGATTATCACCCAGTTGCCCTCAAATCCATAGTCATGAAGGTGTTTGAGAGACTTGTAAAGAACCACATTTGCTCCTCCACCCCTGTTACATTGGACCCTCTTCAGTTTGCCTTTCGCCCAAATAGATCTACTGACGATGCCATCTCCCATGTCCTGCACTCTTCCCTCAGACACATTGATAGCAAAAATGGGAACTATGTAAAGCTGCTATTCATTGACTATAGTTCAGCTTTCTCCACAAGGGTCCCACTGATCATAAGAGGACTGTAGGGCCGTTGCTGTCTCTTCCTGAAGTCCACGATCAGCTCTTTAGTTTTACTCACATTCAGAGAGAGACCGTTGTCCTGGCATCATGATGTAATTCTCTCTACCTCATCCAAGTATGCGGTCTCATCATTGTTTGAAATTAAGCCCAGAATCACAGTATCATCAACAAATTTGATAATAGAAGTGGAGCTATGAGAGGACACGCAGTCGTGGGTGTAGAGAGAGTAGAGCAGGGGGCTCAGGACACAACCCTGTGGGGCTCCTATGTTCAAGGTGATGGAGTTGGAGGTGAACTGGCCTACTTTCACCACTTGAGGTCTGCCGGTGAGGAAATATTGAATCCAGTCACAGAGTAAAGAGTTTAGGCCGAGGTCTGTGAGTTTACAATAGCAACGGCCCTACAGTCCTCTTATGATCAGTGAGACCCCTGTGGAGAGGGTGAGCAGCTTCAAGTACCTCGGTGTAAACATCTCAGAGGACCTGACTTGGACTACACACATTCAAACACAGGTCAAGAAAGCCAGGCAAGGACTTTACCATCTGCAACAGCTGAGGAAATTCAGGGTCTCACCAGCAATCCTGAAAACTTTCTATTCAGGGGCCATATAAAGTGTGTTAACTCCACCATCCTTATAGCTGCTATGTATATACACTGTAAACCTGTTTGCACATTCCTGCTTATATTATTATTTATCAAGGCTACAGTATACTGTTCTGCACATTTAATTGTATTGCACATTTTATTCTTATATTTTTTGGTTACTTCTTTTTTTATACCTATTTTTATGTATATTCTCTTGTGTTTGTGTTACATATAATTGCACTGTCCATGGAGCGGACCTGACTTACATTTCACTGCTGGTTATATTATGTATAGTTGTGCATGTGATGAATACAAATCTTGAATCTTGAAACTAGGGCTGCTACGATTAGTCAACATTATCCACAATAAAAAATTGTAGACAAATATTTTTGTTGTCGAGTATTCGTATTTGATTTCATACAACCTAGTGCAGGGCTCAGCAACCCGCGGCTCACGAGCCTCATCCCTCTTCCATCCCTCTGCGGTGGCTCCCTGTAGCGTGGTTGTACAATAAGAGGGGGAGGTGTCCTCCCGACTTTTAATACAACTTAAACTCTTACCCAGCACTTTTTCTAGGTCAAGTGTATTAAAGTAGAGGTTTTCAAGGGCCAATGTGAGTAAATCTAAATTTAAATTAAAAGAGAAAAGATAGTCACGTCGTTTTGGATAGGTTTTATTCGTATCCAAAACAACGTGAACATCACGGAGTGCAGAACACTCTCTATGTTTCATTCATTCTCGAAGCCAGAGGGCGTTGTCACGCAGAAAGTCCAAAACGGACTCATATGTGAAGTAATAGTAACGTTTGACAGGCATTCCACTATCGCTATAGATAAGCTGAATAACAAGCATAACGTTTAACTGATGAAATGTGAAGACGATATGGTTTTGTGTTTTTCAAGTCTTCTCCAGGTAATAAATATGAATTATACAATTTTTCGAAATTGACATCTGAAAGCTGAAGAAGGGTTCCATAGGTGTGTGGTTTGTTAGGTTCGGACAATATTTGGCCAAGATACAACTATTTGAAATTCTGGAATCTGAGGGTGAAAAACGATCAAAATTGCTTTCAAAGTTGGCCAAATAAAGTTATTGGCAATGCATATTACTAATCAAAAGTTTTGATTTATTTACGGCACAAAATATCTTCATGGAACATGATTTTTACTCCTAAAGTTTTTTGGCAAAAAAGATAAATCAATATATTTTGTCCCATAACATGCATATTTGGCTACTGCTACAAACATACCCCAGCGACTTAAGACTTTTGTGGTCCAGGGTCACATATATTGTCTGCCTTACTCTGTGATAAAAATGTATACAAATAAAAGTGTTTGTAGAACTGATTGTACAATCATAACCATATGATGTTATTACTGTCCAACAGTATATTTAATTTCTTAGCCAATTAAAAGTAAGAGATAATATTTTGTGTTAATTATACATAAATAAATACTATAATATTTATTATTATTATTATTATTACTACATTTGACATTTCTGCCCCCCTCACTTCTAAAATGATTGCTACTCATTCACTACTAGTGTAATTCAGCCCTCCTGGATGCAGTTTAAGAGCAGAAGACACACAGCACGTCAGAGAAAATGTATATGAACCTGAGCGGAGTTTGGATGAATATGTAAATATATATTGTGTGCTTTCCTCTCAGTAACAAAATAAACACAACAAAAACTGACAGTAGTTTGAAAGCACTCAAAGCAGCAATTAAAGATGCATCTGATTACAATGATGTGGCTGTTTGCATGAGCTCTGCAGTTCAGTAACGTAACATTACTCCAGTAAAGTCTGGTTATTTTATGCAATAGATAGCCTTGATTCAAGAATTACAACTTGATTTTCTGTTATAAAGCAGCTCTTCAGTGTGGAGCTAGATAGTGATAAAATATTTTGTTAGTGGGAAAAATTATTTCATTAAAGTGATGGTTTACAGAGATCAAAGATTGATCTAGGTCAGGACTGTTTTGGTTATCATAACCCTATTAAAGGTATTTTAAGACATTATGTTGTGAATAAAATAGTTTATCCAAAGTGACTTATCACATTTACCTTTATTTAGTTTCTTATCCATATGACTTACAAAAGGAGATGTAGAATAATGTTCACTCAGTTACGTCTTCATTTAGCTAATTGTCAGGTTTCTGTCACTTCGGTCTAGTGTTATTCATGGTTTTGTGACAGAGCCCTGATACTCCCGTCATGTCCGGGTTTCATGTCTCGTCTGCGTGCCTTGTTTCGTGTTGGAGCGTGGTGTTCGGATCCCGGCACTCATGTCTTGAGTTTTGTGTTGGGGTTCGGACACTCACGCTCCACGTTCTGTCTCTTTCTGTGAGTGTGCGTGCATTCGGTTATATCTTGTATATCTTGTATCTTGTATTCATTGGCTCCGTGCTTTCATGTTGTCATGTCTTGTGTGAACACGTGGCTTATGAGTTTTCTCATTAGCTGCGTGTTCGTGTCTTGTTTTGCACATGGCTGGTGAATTGTTTGCTGGCCATGTGCTTGTGTTTTTGTTTTGTGTGAGCACGTGGCTTCTGTCATAGTTTTCTGTGTGCCATGTGCTCTCGTCAATTTGTCTTGACCCCACCCATCTTGTTACCTGTTTATTGATTAATTTTCCCCAGCTGCTCTCCTTCGCTACCCTCATCATTTGCTCCCTTTATAATCTCCTTGTGTTTGCGGTTCCGTGTTGGTTCGTCATCATTTGATGTATGCCTTGTGTCTTGTACAGCCTTGTCCAGCCTTGTTCCTGCCATGTCCTGCCTGCCAGCCTGCCTTTCCCCTACGGGGTTGTTTTTGTTTATTTTATTTTGTATTATTAATAAAAAGCCCATTTCCTTCTACAATTGGGTCCTCGCTCTCTTCCATTCACCCCAATCCTGACAGTTAATTACATGGTGAAAGTGTCTCTCTGTTTCTGCACGTTTCTGCCCGCTTCAAACGTGCTCTCCTCACTCAAAACTGTCACAGCCACCCCTCGAGGCTTGGCGTGCAGAACGAGTTCATCCTCATTTATTCTCGGTCTGGCAGTTGGGGGACGTGTTGTCTTTCCCCCGCTACAGTCCGTCCTTTCGCCGCCAGCGGGCCGCGTGTGTGGGGACACAGTCGGTTCTCCCCTGCAGCGTTCGGACCCCGTGATGGCCACCTGTCAGTCCAGCACTTCACACTCCATCAACCCGGACAAGGACGCCAAGGGCTCTCCTTCGTGGCGGAGGGTGCCGCTGCTCACGATTCGGTCCGGCTACACACTTCAGTTTGGGGAAAATCCCCCCCGCCTCGACGGGGTTCAACTGACGGTAGTAAACAGCGCCTCCAAGGCTTCTGTTCTACAGCTATAGCTTTCCTCCCTCCTACAGAAAGGAGCAATAGAGGAAATACCGCAGTCGGACATCGAACGAGGGTTCTTCAGCCGAAGGGGGACGGCGGCCTGAGACCCATTCTGAATCTACGGCGTTTGAATTTTTCCCTCTACAAAGGGAAGTTCAAGATGCTGATGATAAAAACCATCATGTCTCAGATCCAAGAAGGGGACTGGTTTGTCACTATCGACCGAAAGGATGCGTATTTCCACATCCAGGTCGTTCAGCGACACAGAAGGTTCCTTCGGTTTTCCTTCGGAGGAAAGGCTTACCAATACAAGGTCCTTCCCTTTGGCCTGGCGCCGAGAACATTCACGAAGTGCATGGATGCTGCACTGGCCCCTTTGAGGCTCCAGGGCATTTGTGTGTTGAACTACCTGGACGACTGGCTCATTCTGGCTCACTCCAGGGAGCTAGTGAGTCGTCACAGAGATATTGTTCTACGCCACATCCATTCTCTTGGCCTCAGGATGAACGCCAAGAAGAGTGTGCTCCTCCCATCTCAGCGAACCCTGTTTCTGGGGGTTCATTTGGATTCCATTCAGATGCAGGACCGATTGGCTCCTGCCCGGATATCCAATTTTACAGCATGTCTGGCCTGCTTCAAGCTAGGCCGGCATGTCTCTGTAGGTTCATGCCGCAGGCTGCTAGGCCTCATGGCAGCGGCTTCCCCTGTGTTCCCCAGGGTTGCTTCACATGAGGCCGTTCCTTTGGTGGATAAAGGAGCTGAGGTTACACCCCCCTGTACCAGCCACTCGCCTTATCAGGGTGTTGCGCGGTTGCTCTCGACCCCTTTTACAATGGCGGGACCCCGCTTTTCTTCGGAGGCGGGGTAAGAATAGGTGCGATTCACCGTCGCCATATGGTCATGACAGACGCATCAATGACGGGCTGGGGAGCGGTCTTCGAAGGAAGACCGGCGAGCGGGGAATGGACAGGAGAGTTCCTCTCTTGGCACATAAATTGCCTGGAACTCAGGGCTGTCTTCCTGGCTTTGATGTATTTTCTCCCCGTCCTCGGGGGGCATCGTATCATAGTCAGGACGGACAACATGGCGGTTTTGTCCCACATAAACCATCAGGGAGGTTCACGGTCGCGCACCCTGGACAGGCTTGCGCGCCGTCTTCTCCTTGGTCCCAGTAAAAGTTCCTGTCCTTGAGGGCAGTTCACGTTCCGGGGATACTGAACCTCGCGGCCGACTTTCTGTCAAGACAGAAGCTCAGGCCGGGAGAATGGATGTTGAACCATCAGACAGTATCTGTCCCAGCTCCAGAGCAGGATCTGCATCCCCAACCAGAGCTCTGGAAGTTGTGGCTATGGCCCATTCAGGGCCAAGGGCTGTGATGGATGTTTTTAAATGTCGAGGTTCAGGAGATCATCGCCAGTGCCAGAGCCCCCGCTACTAGGAAGCTATATTCTTCCAAGTGAGGTGTCTTTGAGTCATGGTGTTTAACTCGAGCAATAGACCCAGTCAACTGCCCTGTTGGTCCAGTGCTGGAGTTTTTGCAAGAGAGGATGACAGCAGGGGCGGCTGCTACCACCCTTAGTGTTTACGTAGCGGCCATCGCAGCTCGGAGAGAGCTGGATGAGATCCCCCTGGGGAGGCATCGGTTAGTCTCTGCCTTTATGCGTGGAGTCAGACGGCTTAGGCCGGCTCGCCCCACGGCAGTTCCTTCTTGGGACTTATCAGTCGTGCTTGAAGGTCTGGTGACGGCCCTTTCGAGCCCTTGGAGTCAGCTTCAGAACGGATACTGACTCTTAAGGTGGTTCTTTTGCTGGCGCTTACATCACTAAAGAGAGTTGGAGACTTGCATAAGTGACCCTGCGGCCTAAGCCTGGCTATGTTCCCAAGGTCTTGTCCACATCGTTTCGCTCTCAGGTGGTCACATATCACTCTTTCCATCCTCCTCCCTTTGCTTCGAGTGAGGATGAGAGACTTCACATGCTCTGCCCGGTTCGGGCATTGAAGCTGTATGTGGATCACTCCAAGGTTTGGAGAAAAACCTCCCAGTTACTGGTGTGTTTTGGTGTTGGCCGCCGCGGGCTTGCCACGTCAAAGCAGAGGATTTCCCACTGGGAAGACTGAGAGACGCCATTTCGCTGGCTTATGAGGTGCAGAACCTTCCTTCCTTCACCTCTTAGTCTTCGGGCGCATTCTACTAGGGGCATAGCCCCCTCTCAAGCCCTCTTTAGAGGATATTTGTGTTGCGGCAGGATGGTCCTCTCCGCACACCTTTGTCAAATTTTACAACCTTGACGTTGATACGGCTCCAGGTTCTCAGGTCTTGTCTGTTTGAACCGACCGTATGTTGTTGGTTCATTATTGGACCAGATAGGCAGCGTTTTCAGCTTGGCGTGTTTGGTATATCGTTCCCGATGCGTTCAACGCAGCGTTGAGTTCACCTATGAAAGAGAACGTCTCGGATTACTCGCGTAACCCTTGTTCTCTGAATAGGGACGAGACGCTGCGTTGCTCTCCTCACGCTGCCGACAGGGTTCTTTCGGCAGAGAAATCTGAGGAGTGGATGGCGCGTTCGCCAGTATGAGCTGACGACATGATTGCGTCAGAGACGGCGTCGCGCCATCAGCCAATGAATTGGCGTGATTCTATATGGGTTCAGACATCGGTCACGCAGTGGGCGTTCCCGATGCGCTCAACGCAGCGTCTCGTTCCCTATTCAGAGAACAAGGGTTACGCAAGTAACCCGAGACGTTACCAATTAATTGTAATTACATAATATGCTTTTCTAAATCTGAAGTGACCTTTATTTACATTAGAATGTATAACTTAGTATTTTAACTAATTGAAAAAGCTGAATAATCAAAGTATGCTTGTCACGGATCACTCAGGGAAACAATACAGATCCAAGTGCAGTTTATTGAGTCTCCAACAAAGATACAAAAAACAAGGGAAAACACAAGGTAATCCAGTGCACAGAAACATGTAACAGAAAGCAAGACTTCATCAACTAAAGACAGAAACCACACAACATGGAAGAGGTGTTAGTGAGGTCAGCAGGGGGTGCTCACCCTGTGGTCTGTGTGGGTCCTTATGCCCCAGTATTATGATGGGGACACTATTCTGTCAAAAGAGCACCGTTTTTCCGATGAGACGTTAAACCGAGGTCCTTACTCTCTGTGGCCATTAAAAATCCCAGGATGACCTTCGAAAAAGAGTAGGGGTGTAATCCCGGTATCCTGGCCAAATTCTCCCATTGGCCCCTGACCATCAAGGCTTCCTAATCATCCTCATACACTGATTGGCTTCATCACTCTGTCTCCTCTCAACCAGTAAGCTGGTGTGTGGTGGAAATTCTGGCGCAATATGGCTGCCGTCGCATCATCCAGGTGGATGCTGCACATTGGTGGTGGACGAGGATATTCCCCCTTCTATGTAAAGCACTTTGAGTACCCAGAAAAGCGCTATATAAATGTAAGGAATTATTATTATTATTATAACATATATCCACCAACAGGATAATCAAACTAACAAGACACAGCTAAAAAACAATGAAACAATGATTATGCAGGGGATGATGGGTGCAGAGTGAGGGGAACCATGGGAAATGCAGTCCAGTTAAAACATAAACAAAGTCCAAAAGAATGCCCTCAAATGGACAGTCTAGGGCATAACAACTAGACACCATGACACTTCTGATTAATCAGTGAAATAATCATTGTTTAGTCAATTAATCGTTCTAATAATTGTTAGATGTGTTCCTGTGACTCAGTGGAAGAGCATTGCATTATCAGCGCAAAAGGTTGTGGGTACTAATCCGAGGGAAAACACAGGTTGACAAAAAAAAAATGTGTTCCTTTGGCTCAGCGGTAGAGCATTGCGTTAGCAGTGCAAAAGTTTGTGGGTTCAATTCCCAGGGAACACACATACTGACAAAACAAATAAATATATACCCTTAATTACCAAGGCACTGTAAGTCGCTTTGGAAAAAAGCGTCTGATAAATGTAAATGTAGATTAACCGATTATCAAAATAATAATTTGTTGCATCCCTAAACAGTACTAAATACCTCACAAAATAAGGTACCATTAATCATCTTTAATACCGTTAAGTAACCATTAGATGGCTGTATAGGCTTATATAATAATGACAGTGTAGACCCTAGTTGCTGGAAACGGCTTTAAGTCATAATTATTTGTATGTATTAGGTTTTGCATTTTGCACCCCCCGAAGTGTTCATCTGAAGTGACTATGTTTGCATTGTTACAGTCAAATCTGGACACATAAAAAGCATGGTAAAAAGGCTTACATTTATGAAGTTGACATCGCAGTGATTGACAGCACACTTTTAAAATAGCATTGGTCATTGTCAGAAACAATACATTTAGTACTGTACATTACTCTATGTGCTGGGGGTAAATATAAACTAATCGAAGCAAATGTTATATAACCGAAGACTTTAACTGTATGTAGATAACCAGGGGTCCGTTCTTCGTACGTCGCTAACTCAGTTAGCTGGATTTGATTGTTGGCGATTTCACTTGATCTTGGATTGTTTGGTTCTTCGAAGCTCATCCCGGAGTTGCTGTCATAGCAACGGGTCCGTAAGCTTAAACCTGCTCGGGAGCAGGCTTATTTCATGTAAGCAGGATTAGATCGCATCCTTTTAAGCAGACTTGATACTTAAAATATGTCCCAGCCACTGCTACTTTATTACAAGTGTACCCTACTGATCCAGGGACAATAATTTAAAATAATAATAATTTAAAAATATTATAATAATGTTGTGTCGTCTATAATACTATAGCCAGTTTTACTCACTGAAAGATGTAGTCGTCATAAAATAATTACTAAATAATTGTATTAGAGTCTTACAGACATGCAATACAGTTAATGCACGACTCAACATTAACTGTATAACATGTCTGTAAGACATGCTATACAGTTAATTAATGTGAGGGGTGACAGATATTATGGGAGTGGCTTAATGGAGCGCAGGAGATGCGGGTAACTTGATTTTGACCCTTAAGAAACTTGAATTAATGTTACTTGTTACTGTCAAGTAACAAATCCATTTCAAAGATACAATTAAATGAATTGTTAATTACTACATTGAAATAAAAATGTAAAGCCTGTACAAGAAATACTAGAAATCATGAATATAAATAATTGGGAATCATGTAACACAATTAAAATAAATTAAAAACAGTGCATATTTCATTTATCTATTATAACATTTATGTAGTTTGTTCGTTTGGCTGTTTCCTTATAAAAGTTCAGAAATCTTGTCGTCAAGTTTTTCGTCAGGTGACTTTTTTAATGATATGATGTCATTACGTTGCTGTCTTGCCACCAGCCAGTCACTACATTGCTGATCGTGGTTTCGAGTATCGATGCATAGCCCCTTTTAAACCATCAGATAACTCAATCCAGCCATACTAATCATCAACAGCAGGTGCGTTCGAAGAACCGAATTAGCCAGATCCTGATTAGCGCGATGATATCATCTTGGATCTGTCATTTGATCTCGGATGTAATGAGCGACGTACGAAGAACGGACCCCAGGTAACTGTATTGATTGGACTAAATCAAGACATCTTATGCGAGTTTCCTGATAAAGACAATGATTGATGATAATGATGACAATACAATTCGCTGTGCTATTCCTAAGAAATCATCTCAACAATGTTGTGTAGCAGCAGAAAAATACTGATAAAATAAAAATACAAATATTTATGTTTCATTTCATTTCATTAAAATGAAATAGCAAGCCGTTAACTGACGCTCACATCAACACAGCCTTCACTTCCAGGTCAAGAAGCTGTAAATCAAAAACTCAGTAGCCAATGAGATCACACCACTGCTAGCCCCGCCCCCATGATAGATTTGTGCTAGAATGGCGAAGGAAAATGCTCCGGTTACTATGGTAACCTCGGTTCCCTGAAAGCGGGAACGAGACATCACGGAGATTACTCCGTTATGGGAACTCCTTCCCTCCAACCTTTCCTGAAGACCTATTGGCTCACGCCAGTCAATGACTGGCCAATTGTCGCGAAGCATGCAAATATGACGAGCTCGAGAGGCAGTATAAATGCAGCGCCAGCGACAATACGTCAGAATCTGAACTGAGCGCCGCTTGGCTGAACTAGCAGCGATCACGGCGATCACCGTGATGTCTCGTTCCGCTTTCAGGGAACCGAGGTTACCATAGTAACCGGGCGTTCCCTTTCAAGCTGTCACGAGACATCACGGAGATTACTCCGTTATGGGGAACGTTATTCAATCCCGCCGTGAGAGAGGCTACGGACAGCCTGAACCAGATACACAGCGAAAGCATTCCACCAATAACAGAGCTCGAAGGGCGGGCTCACAGCTGATAGATGGAGATAAGCCAATGAGCGCCTACACCTCAGGTATACAAAATTTGCATATCTGGCAAGTGACTACATGGGCTGCGCTGAGAGCAGGGCAGAACACATCCAGCCATAACAGTATTATAGGAGCTATACAGAGTAACTGTGTTTGAGCAGCATACCATAACATGACCATGTCCGCGGCACTGAACTCAGGGCCGACAACAACACCTCATAAGGGCTGCGTAATGTACTGTACAAGCAGCACCTCCCACAAAGGTAACTTAGCAACATGAATTAGTTACTCACCGACCGCTCTTGGGAGGCTAAGGACTGAACGTCCAGCTTGTAAAACCTGGCGAAGATATTCTGCGAAGACCACCGGCTGGCAAGCAATATCTTGAATACACATACATCTCAACCACGCTAGGTGGAGCAGATAGCCCTCAATGCACAGAGGAATTTCCAAACCTTGGGTTGTATATGCCTCCTTGATAGCATCCACAATCCATTGTGACAGACTCAGCTTCGATGCGGCTCGGCGTTCGTACACCACCATAGCATCCAGAAACTGGATCGATTGCCGAAAACTGCTTGAGCGGTCAATGTAAAATCTCAAAAACACTGACGGGCAAACTGCAGTCTGGGCGTCCGCACTCTGTGAGGCGATGATTTAGTAGCAAAGGCTGACGGCGAACCGTCTCCGTCCTTTCGAAGGGGTAGACAGTGATTTAGGCATGTATTCCAATCTCGGCCGGAGAGTGACACTGCAGTCCGGGACCGAAGCAGTCGCTGTCCACAGAAAAGCGTGTAATGCTCTATGCGCTTAGCGAAGCAAAGGCTAGAAGGACTGTAGTTTTAAGGAATAGTTCCTTCAACCTACGGATGTTAAAAGCCCAATGGCTGCAATGAGAGAGCTCTTACCCACTTCCTGGTCCCAGAGCGGAAACGAAAGTGGACATGGGGGATGTAGTCTTTTTACCGAACGATTGCCCGCTCTGCGGGGAACGGACATGGCAATGGCCGCGACATAGACTTCAGTGTCGATGGTAACGATCCACTATCCAGTCTGTGCAGCGGGAAACTCAGAACATACGGTGCAAGTAGTCAGGTCGATATGAGCCGGACTCCTTCACAAACACTCCCATTTGAAGCATACAAACGTTTTGTACAGGGTTTTCGCGCTCCCATGAGCGTGCGAGACAAGCGCCCCTCTCTGATACCCCTGAAGCGATCACACATGATGGCTCTATAGTTTCAGGTTCGACCTGGGATAGCATATATTTCCTGCCGGGAAGCGGCAGGCGGTGCCTCCAGCAGTTCCGTCAAGTCTGGGAACCCAGGCTGGATTCAGGGCGATGAGTATCCTGATGCTCGCTCCACCCTGATCTCTCATAACACCAGCGGTAACATTCCTTGATCGGAGGAAATGCATACGGGCTAGCTGCTGGTCAGCGTGATGTCAGCGGGGAGTGAAGAACAACAGGCAATGCGTGTTCTCGCTCTGGCGAACAGATCCACCTCCGCTCTCCCTTAAAGATTTATGTATGAAACCACAGGCGTGCTGTCGGTGCGAATCAGTACATTTGCTGGTCCAGCTGTGGCTGAAAATCCTTTAGAGCTAAGAAGACTGCTTCCAGCTCCAGGCGATTTAAGTGCCACTGGCTCTGAGGTTCCAGCTACAGTCCCGGCTGGCATTCCCTCACACTACTCCCCAGCCGCTGTAATACCCTCAACTGAACAGAGCTGCCCTGCCTGAAAGGCGCAGGGAAGACAATTGGCCGCGGCTCGATCTCGCGAGAGGCTGGATTCATCTCCACGCGATCTCACGAGAGGCAGGCTCTCATCCCACGCGATCTCACGAGAGGCAGGGTCTCATCCCCATGCGATCTCGCGAGGCGGGTTCTCAGCTTAGGGACTCAAGTGAATAAACAGAGAGTCTATGTGGCTGATAAGCGTATCCAGGGACCGAGCTAAAATCAGCCAATCGTCCAGATAGTTGAGGATGCGCCTTCCGCTCGATCTGAGTGGGAAGTGCTGCATTGATGCACTTTGAAAGTGCGTGGGGCGGAGCAGCCCGGACGGGGAACAGAGTATTGGAACGCTGTGCTTCTCCTGACAGTTGACAGCTATTCAGAAAAACCGTCTGAGTATGCGGTGCTATCCGAATGTAAAATGCGCGTCCTTTAAATCCACGGACGCAAACCAGTCCCCAGGCGGTCGCGCCAGGATCTGCTTAGCGTTAGCATCCTGAACGGACGCTTTCAAGCGCTCTGTTGATGGGTCCGAGATCTAGAATCGGGCAGAGTCTACCCTCTCTAGGCACCCCAAACAGCGGCTGAACAAAACAGCCGTCCCGCCTGTTCGCTGAAAATTGCTCTATTGCTCCTTCCCGAGCAATTGTATAGCTCTTGTTAGGATAAGGGCATTTCGAGTCAGTGTTAGAGACTACGCCACGCCATTGAAACGGGTGGTCTGTGTCTGAATTGAAGGGTGTACCCTCGCTCTTATGCAGAGCAGCCAGCGTGAGATTCTTGGAATCGCTTCTCACGCAGCTCATGAACTGACACAGCGGCTACAGCGGCTGGCAGCTATAACCCGTGTGGGCAGTGGGTCCGGTCGCTAAGGGAGGCGGCGGCGGTGGTGACTGAGCGAGGAGGAAGCTCCTCGTGCAAGCGTATGCTTTAATGAACACACTTCGTCCCACACATTTTACAATTTTGAGACAGCTTGAGGGCTCCTGCACTGGTCGTGGTGCCTCTTCCGGGTCTCTTAACTTGTCAGAGAAGACCTCGATCCCGGTCTTCTACAACATAGCGGCTGTAATAACTACAGGCTGACTATGCTATACGACCTAGTTGAACACCACGTGAAGGCGTAAACAACTGGCGTAATAGTCGCGAAATCTGGGAGGCTGATAGGATGCGCCCTTTCAAGGCATCAGGTGACTCCTCGCCTTGCGCAGTCTTCCACAATATAGCGGCTGTAATAACCACAGGCTGACTGCTATACGACCTAGTTGAACACCACGTGAAGGCGTAAACAACTGGCGTAATAGTCCGGCGAAATCTGGGAGGCTGATAGGATGCGCCCTTCAGGGCATCAGGTGACTCGCCTCGCTCAGTCTTCCACAATATAGCGGCTGTAATAACCACAGGCTGACTGCTATACGACCAGTTGAACACCACGTGAAGGCGTAAACAACTGGCGAATAGTCCGCGAAATCTGGGAGGCTGATAGGATGCGCCCTTCAGGGCATCAGGTGACTCGCCTTCGCCGATCCTCTGCCGGCTGTAATAACTACAGGCTGACTGCTATACGACCCAGTTGAACACCACGTGAAGGGGCGAAACAACTGGCGTAATAGTCCGCGAAATCTGGGAGGCTGATAGGATGCGCCTTCAGGGCATCAGGTGACTCCTCGCCCGCGCGATCCTCTACAATATAGCGGCTGTAATAACTACAGGCTGACTGCTATACGACCTAGTTGAACACCACGTGAAGGCGTAAACAACTGGCGTAATAGTCCGCGAAATCTGGGAGGCTGATAGGATGCGCCTTCAGGGCATCAGGTGACTCCTCGCCGCCGCGCAGGGGTGTCATGTGACTCCTCACCGCACGCCGCGCAGGGGTGTCATGTGACTCCTCACCTTCGCGCTCGCGGGAGCATCAGATCCCATCGCCTTTGAATTAGAAAACATGTCCTCTACACACAAGGCGCCGATGCTATCATGTGAATTATAAAAGTTCACTACACACTGTAGTCGCTGACAAGGGCTGTTACCATGTGAATTATAAATGTCCTCTACCCACTGTAGCCGCTAATAAGGGGCTATTATCATGTGAATGAGAGGTTGTCCCGATCACACGGTAGCCGCTAATGAGGGGCTATTATCATGTAATGAGAGGTTGTTCCGAACACACGGTAGCCGCTAATGAGGGGCTATTATCACGTGAATTGAGAGGTTGTTCCGAACACACGGTAGCCGCTAATGAGGGCTATTATCATGTGAATGAGAGAGGAGCGATTGTGCTTTGCAAACAGCAGAACGCCGCTCTGAGGCGGGGGCTGCATGCTTACACAGTGGGTTCTTCCGTGCAGCATCTGCGGCGACGTGAGATCCCTTTGCTCCCGCATCTGCCCTCGGCTCTCCGCACCGCCATGGAAGGGGGGCGTGAGAAGCCGGGCTGATGTCCTGTCCTGCAGGTTCGACGGTGAGAGGAATGCGGACATTCAGTCTGCATGAGCTCATCACCTGAGTCCCGAAGGTCCACCGCTGATCAGAGGGCAGACGGACTACCTTAAGAAATGTCATACTCACCTGAACACTGCAGAGGAGCAGCCATGAGGCCTGCCCTCGAATGAGCGAACCTTAACCGTGAGTTGTAACATTTTAAGCCATAACCTAGGTTCAGCAAGGTGAAGAAAAAGATTCTGACGTATTGTCGCGGGCGCTGCATTTATACTGCCTCGAGCTCGTCATATTTGCATGCTTCGCGACAATTGGCCAGTCATTGACTGGCATGAGCCAATAGGTCTTCAGGAAAGGTTGGAGGGAAGGAGTTCCCATAACGGAGTAATCTCCGTGATGTCTCGTGACAGCTTGAAAGGGAACTTCGGATTCGTAAACGAAAACTTTAGAAGCGTAAATTAAAACTCTGGATGTGCATTTGTAAGTATAGATCAGAGAATGAAAGTGGAGAAAACAGATGCAAAACATGCAGAATATTAAAAACGAGGTAAAATAGTTTGCCTGTAATTTATTTATTATTTTAGTTTCAAATACATTTTATTCCGTTTCAATTAATATTATCATACGTTTCTTGAAAAATTATATTAATTTGAATTGGCACAAATCTGATTCCAAAGTTTTCCTCAAGAGAAAAGAGACATCATTAATGAAGTTTTCCTGTAGGTACATCACCTGAAGCAATAAACAAAGACATTTGTAACATTGATCGATTCGTTTTTTTCTGATTCAGCACCTTTAGGTCTTACAAAACACTGCCATTTCTGTTGATTTGATGAGGACATGATTGTCAGAAGATGTCATTACATGGGTCAGAAATTGAATCAGCATTGTAAAAGGAATGATACATGAATAAAACATGAGCATTATGCTGCGATACAAAGTTTGTTGTCAAATTGAAATTCAGCAATCTGAATCACTTATGATTGAATCATTGAATTATTCATCAGATCAATGTGTCTATTCATGAGTAAGATAATATATAATCAATGATTTGTTACTGAACACATGCAATGGCCAGATGTTTGAACTAAACAAGCTTACTTTAATATGTATTCTCTAATCAGAGTGATTATATGATGCACACAACAGTGGCAGCATTCATCGGATATACTGCAGTTTGCAAATGTAAGCCAGCAGCAGCATCTAGTGGCTCTCATACATGCAAATTACAAAGATTTAAAGATTCAGAATAACCTTTATCTATATGCAGTGTGACTCTTCTTGGTGGTTCCTGAATTAATTACATGATGAGAACGTAAGACCATGACAAGATATCAAATTTTCCTGCATGGTTTTTGACACAGGATATATTTAAGCTAGCCTACCATAAAAAAGGTCAAAGGTTTTAATTCATTAACATTAAATTATCATTACACCTGTTCTCCTCTCTGAGCAGATAATCAATGTTTTTTTATTGACAATCTACATTTAATAGTAAAGTTCATCAAAATGAATATGTACGTAATGACATGTATTGCAAAAGTAATACACACAATTATACATACAAAACAGCCTCTTTCAATTCAGATAGTTTACAATGAAATGTGCCTGATGTGTTTGAATTGTAAGTTTATGTACTGTTCTAAATGAGTTATTGCATTTATCCATAATCTTGTCTTTGAATGTGTGGGCCTAGTAAGGAGTAGTCCACCAAAAAGAAAATGAAACTGTTTTCTCTGAACAACCGTGCTGAACAACCGTGATCTCCGATCCCTCAGGCGGCACTGCATCAATAATCGTCATTCATCTATAAGCGATATCACCACATGGGCTCAGGACTACTTTGGCAAACCTTTGTCAAGTACCACAATACGTAGTTACATCCACAAATGCCAGTTAAAACTGTACTGTGCCAAAAGGAAGCCCTATGTTAACAGTGTCCAGAAGCGCCGTTGACTTCTCTGGGCTCGGTGGCATCTGGGATGGACCATCACACAGTGGAAACGTGTACTGTGGTCAGATGAATCAGTATTTCAGGTTTTTTTTTTTGGAGGAATGGACGCCGTGTGCTCTGGACCAAAGAAGAAAAGGATTATCCAGACTGTTACCAGCAACAAGTCCAAAAGCCAGGGTCTGTCATGGTATGGGGTTGTAACTTGCACTTCTGTGATGGCACCATTAATGCTGAAAAGTACATAGAGATTTTGGAGCACAATATGCTGCCTTCAAGAAGACATCTTTTCCAGGGATGTCCATGCATATTTCAACAAGACAATGCAAAACCACATTCTGCACACATTACAAAGTCCTGGCTGCGGAGGAAGAGGGTATGGGTACTTGACTGGCCTGCCTGCAGTCCCGACCTGTCTCCAATAGAGAATGTGTGGCGCATTTTGAAGCGCAAAATGCGACAACGAAGACCCCGTACTGTTGCCCACCTTAAGACTTGTTTGCAGGAAAAATGGGACAAAATTACACCTGAAACACTTCATCACTTGGTGTCTTCAGTCCCTAAACATCTTTTAAGTGTTGTGAAAAGGAATGGAAACATTACAAAGTGGTAAATGCTTTACTGTCCCAACTTTTTTTGGAATGTGTTGCAGGTCTGAATGACAGGAAAGGATGTATATTTACAAATGACATGTTTGACCAGTTGACCAGACAAAACATTAAATATTTTGTGTTCATATTGTCTGCAATGAAATACAAGTCAAAGTAAATTTAGAAATCACTACTTTCTTTTTTTATTTGCGATTTCCATACTGTTCCAACTTTTTCTGATTTGGGGTTGTAATAATGTCAGTCCAAACAGCTTATACATACATCACAATAATCCACATATAATCCATTGCAGTCTGTCTTCTGAAGTGAAAAGCTACATGTTTTTTGTACATGAATACATTTTTAACTATAAACAATTGTAATTATAATATTGTTTTCTCCAGTGAAAAGTCACCTTGTCTGAATCAGGAGAGATGTATGCACAGATAAGGCAATGTTTACAAGCAAAAACAGTTCTAAAATATGTCAGTGGGTTTTGATTTGATGTAAGGGGACAACAGAGGGTAACTTTATTATGGAATATGGACTCATATTTTGGCCAGAAGCAATAGTTTACAGTTAAAATGCCTGAATAATTGATATGTTTGACATTAATTAATGGGCTGGAGTCATGTGGATTACTTGTGCATTATTGTGTTGTTTATATCAGTTGTTTGGACTCTCATTCTGATGGCACCCATTCACTGCAGAGGATCCATTGGGGAACAAGTGATGTAATGGTACATTTAATTTAAATATGGCTTGATGAATAAAAAAAACCTCTATATCTTGCCAGGTGAGTCAATTTTAAAGAATTTATTTTTTATTCTTGGGTGAACTATTCCATTAATGAATAAAGAATATATGTTGCGGACATGCAGATCATGGTGTTCATATATGTTATTATATTAAACTGTCTGACACCAGAATGAGCATTTGGAGTGTAGTTTAAATACATTTTATTTTTGCACATTGGAGGAACTTTGGAAAAGGTCAAGGGAAATTAAAGAATTCATTATGTGAGCCCAAAAGTAGATACATTTTTCATAGAGCGGCTCAAATAGCAAATATTCAGGCAATAAATGACACTCTTCAGTTTACAGTAAAAGTATAAGTCTTCCTTCTTCTGACAGCTTGTTATTTTTAAGCCAATTGGCTGGTCCAATCTCAGAGAACGGCATATGTCTGTTAAATGTTATACCTTTAATGCTGCTCATAGATTTGCAGTGTTAAGTTGGTAAATTGTGGCATGTAAATTAATAAAAATAACCCAATGATTTTGCTAAGTCGCATGCCAGAATTCCTTAAAACTGCTGACATTAAAGACTTAATTAAGAAAGCATATCCTTGTGATTGGTTTAATTATCGGTCTGTTTCACTTGTCTTTTATCTCCAAGGTACTTGGGAAGACTGTTGCTCAGCAACTGAGCCCACTCCTGCACAGGAGCAACAGGTGAGATGTTCCACTCAGGTTATAGATATTCTTAGAGAAAATCTGTACTTTGTTTTTTTATTATTTCCACTGAAGTAGTATTATACACAGAAATATATTAAAGAGTATACAAATGTAGATGCCAGAACAATTGAGGATTCTGACCATCTGCTTTGCCTTGTTGTTCATATGAGATGGCTTTTACACTGTACTTAAGGCAAGGCAATTTATATCTAAGCACATAACTGTTTTATTTCCTATTTGGGTTTTTTTTTTTTTTAAGATTAACTGTTTCTTCCGAGCCATTTTTACTGTATGCCAGTGTTTCTTGTCATAACTACACAAATATTTTATAAAAAAGCAGCATCATACTAAACTGTTTATTCTAATAGTTTCAAAATCTGTATTTAACTTCAGAATGATCTCAATGTAAGTCTGATTGTGTGGTGGCTGTGCATTAAAATGAAATTATCATAATGGTAATTCAAGTTATGATGGATTTTGAAAGTTTGACGGTATCCGGCGAGTACAACTGTAATAACACTTTGTTTGAGAATGATTAACAGTTTAAAACCTTTAGAATTTTGAAAAGTAATCAAATGTAATCAGTTACATTACTGTCATAAATTAATTAAAATAGTTACACTACTTATTATGTTTTAGGTAGGGCAACTTGTAATCTGTAACCTGTTAAATTTCCAACACTGCATAGGAGTATAGTTATAGTCCCATTTTTGAGAACCTGTCAATGAGCAGCAGCATTCTGGACAATCTGTAATTGTGACATTGTGGACAATGAAAACTAAATTGTCCCAAAATGGATCCTTGAGGGATCCCAGTCATCCCATATGTATGAAAGGCCAACAATTATGTAAATTCACCTAGGGTAACTTCAAAGTGTCACCAACTGGTCAAAGAGACAGATGAAAGTCAAAAGGTGATTTATTCACAATAACTCAGGCAGGGCTTCCAACATAGGAGATATAATGAAGAAGGCTCTGGAAGCCGGATGTACAGTATCACTGTGTAAACTTGCGTTTCCTCAGGCAGGAATGAGATCCAGGATTGGACGGTCAGATAGGCAGACAATGACCAGTGTAGAGCGCTGTGTAACCTTGAGATCAGCCGATGAGTGACTGAGGTGAGTGAGCTTATGAAGGGTAGTGGTAAGTGATTGCAGGTGTTCGTGATCAGTACTCAGGTGATTGTGAGCGGGTGTAGGTGGTTGGTTCCAGTGATGATGCAGGTTGTTCCATGACACAAAGCTCCTATTAGTTAGATAGGACAAACACAATTAAAACAGTGGCACAAATCCCTACCAACCGCTCAAGCTGTACAATCAGAATTTCATGGTCTATGGTGTCAAAGGCTGCACCAAGGTCAATTATCATCAAAACTGCAGCATAACCAGAGTCTACAGTTAGCAAAACACCATTGATAATTTTCAAAAGTGCACTGTATTAGCATGCTCCCAGACTGGAATACTTCAAATAAAATAATTCATTTTTAAAAATGACAGCTTTCTCCAGTTTGAAATCGGCCTAGCTTGAATGATCTGTTGGTTCCAACTTAATGACTTAATTAAAGCGTGTACTACAGCATGCTTTGAAAAGCAGGAACAGTCCTAGATACAAGGAAACTATTTATTATCAATAAAATACATGGTCTAACTAAATCAAAAGTTTGTTTGGTCAGTCTTGATGGGACAATATCAAGTAGGGAATCTGACGGCCTCAATCAGTCAACTAATTTAGCCAAGGTGGAGAGATAAAGAAGTACCCTTTGTTAACCTCATTATAAACCCTGTTTTTAACTCAGGTTAAAGGTATACTGACTCCACAAGGCCTCTGAAAAGACGTACTTTTGGTTTCTGGCATCAAAACATTCACAGGTCCTGCAAGTTGTGAGGAAGAGCTTTCATGGATCACATTTGTTGGTCCAGCTCTATCAGACTGAGACATTTTGAGGAATTTAGAGTCTAAGGCAAAACCTTGATCTGCTTGTCATGTTATTTGTTCCGTTTTTCTCCAGTTTTCCAGTTTTTCTCTCAAATTTTCTAATTTGTTGTATTCCACAAGGTCAAAGTGCCCATGGTTGAAGAAAAACATGCAGCAATCATAAGACAAAGGCATCTAGTTACAGATTTAAAAAAAAACGTTAGAATATTATTATTATTATTATTATTTTTATTTGTTATTTTTTATTTACAGGGCCTTGTTTTTCTATAAAGTGACCTTACTTTCAATAGCCATTGTCTAGTCAATCCTCTGGTGTACATACACTTGAGAGCAACATCTTTGGATATAATGCAATGTCCATCCAAACTGACCCCCCATTGATTGCTCTCCATTGATTCAGCTTATGCCCATCTTTAACCTAAACGCAATTAATCAGGCTGGCCTCTAAGTAGTCTCTCTGTGATGCACACTTATAATCTTACAGATGACTATATTTTTGTATATGTAAATCGATATCCACTGTTGACAGATTAATGTTAGGCCTTTGCTGCTTTCACAATTGCATCCTGTGGCTCAGTGGTTAGAGCATTACGTTAGCAGCACAAAGGTTGTGGGTTCGATTCCCAGGGAACACACATACTGACAAAAAAAATGTATAACCTGAATGCTCTGTAAGTCGCTTTGGATAAAAGCATCTGCTAAATGCATAAATGTAAATGTAAATATATATACACCCACCGGCCACTTTATTAGGTACACATGTTCCATTGTTGGTAACACAAATTGCTAATCAGCCAATCACATGGCAGAAACTCACATGGCATATGGGGTGAAGACGACTTGCTGAAGTTCAAACTGAACATCAGAATGGGGAAGAAAGGGGATTTAAGTGACTTTGAACATGGAATGGTTGTTGGTGCCAGACGGGAAAAAGAGAAAATACCCAATGAGTGGCAGTTGTGTGGAAGAAAATGCCTTGTTGATGTCAGAGGAGAATGGGCAGACTGGTTAGAGATGATAGAAAGGCAACACTAACTCAAATAACCACTCGTTACAACCAAGGTATGCAGAATACCATCTCTGAAAGCACAAGACGTTGAACCCTGAAGCAGATGGGCTACAGCAACAGAAGACAATAGAGGGTGCCTCCTGTCAGCTAAGAACAGGAGACGGAGGCTACAATTCACACAGGCTCACCTAAAATGGACAATAGAAGATTGGAAAAACGTTGCCTGGTCTGATGAGTCTTGATTTCTGATGCGACATTCAGATGGTGGGGTCAGAATTTGGCGTAAAGAACATGAAAGCATGGATCCATCCTGCCTTGTCTCAACAGTTCAGGTTGGTGGTGGTGGTATAATGGTGTGGGGGATATTTTCTTGGCACACTTTGTGCCCCTTAGTATCAATTGAGCATCGTTTAAACACCATCCTACCTGAGTATTGTTGCTGACTAAGTCCATCCCTTTATGACTACAGTGTACAAATCTTCTGATGGCTACTTCCAGCAGGATAATGCACCATCTCACAAAGCTCAAATCATCTCAGACTGGTTTCTTGAACATAACGATGAGTTCACGTTACTCAAATGGCCTCCACAGTCACCAGATCTCAATCCAATAGAGCTCATTTGGGATGTGGTGGATCGGGAGATCCGTATCATGGATGTGCAGCTGACAAATCTGCAGCAACTGCGTGATGCTCTCATGTCAATATGGACCAAAACCTCTGAGGAATGTTTCCAACACCTTGTTGAATTTATGGCATGAAAAATTAAGGCAGTTCTGACGGCAAAAGAGGGTCCAACCTGGTACTAACAAGGTATACCTAATAAAGTGGCCAGTGAGTGTATATTGTAGTCATAGTGGATGTCAGTAGAGCTTTAGGGGAAAGGGGAAATCAATCTCTTGTCCTCATATTTTCCAAACCTGTATACATTTTTTTCTTTGTTTGAAGACAAAAGAATATAGTTTGACAACTGTTGGTTACCAAACAGTTACTGATACTGTGGAAGTCAATGGCAACTGTCAACTGTTTGGTCACCAATATTCTTCAGAGTATCTTCTTTTGTTTTCAATTTTAGGAAAACAGATTTAGAACAACTTGAGGGTGAGCACAGGATGACAGGATTTTTTTTTTTTTTTGGCTGAACTATCCATTTAATGTATCTGTTGTCATACCATCACCAACCACTGGAATGCAGTGTGGTACCACTTAACACACAAGCTTTTCTGCAACTGCAAAACAAACAGATGTTAGCATGTGTGTTGGCAATTTGTTAATACTTTATGAGGAATTAATTGGCATTCTTCTAATTACCTCATTAATATTCCACCGCAGGCCTTTCAGAGTGTTGAAGAGTTCTAAATGGGATTAGCAATAGTACACATCCCACTGCACAAGATCAGGAGACCTCTTTTCTGTAATGTCCTGGATGTTCAAGTCCAGTCAGCGCTTTGGAGCTCAGCTGCATTAGTATGTGCAACGCGGGCCAGGTAAACTGGTCCTGGGCCAGCTGAAACGAGCCTCGGGTCTCTTGTGTGCTGGTGAACAACAGCAGAATCAATGACAACAGGAAATTGCTGTTGGGAGACTTTGGCCAGACTTCACCGAGGAGGTCCAGATCAAATGAGGGGCCTGTGATTATCTCACCATGAGATTAGTGCGAGAGATCATAAACCACGGCCAGTAAATAAAAACTAGAGATGAAGTGGGGTCTTCTTTTACTTTTTTTTTCTTATAGAAAAGTATAACTTCATCGATCGGAAATAAGACTTTGTGATAGAGACATAAAATGGTAGGGTGTCCAATCGATTAAAAATGTTATAGGAATAAATTGGATGACAAGCTGATTAATGAATTGCAAATAAGTGTAAAAAAAACGATTTAATTATACCATCAAAGTATAAATAATACTAAATTAAAGTGGTATAAATAAATAAATAAATAGTAAAAAATATATGTACATACATTTATGGCATTTAATAATATTTTAAAATCAGGTTTAACTTTATATTGTTTACATTTTATTCATTTCATGTGCACATGTGCTTTTTATTTCAGTTTAATAATTCAGTTCTAGTTCTTCAACTTATTTGATTTAATTCAGTTTCTAATTTTTATTTAAACATTTCTATTTTTTTTAAATTGTACATCTAATATTTCAGTTTTAACGTGTATATGTACAAAATAGTATATATAAATAGCTATTAATAACAAAACAAATTGTTTATACACACACACACACACACACACACACGTGTGTATATATATATATATATATATAATTAATTTGTTTGCATGTATATATATATATATATATATATACATATACACACACATCATACAAATGATATATATATATATATATATATATATATATATATATGTGTGTGTGATATTTTTTTTGATTTTTAGTTTGACTGTGTTTGTTTGAATTTGCTACATTTATTATTGCAAAGTAACCCATTTAATAAAGGGGAATACATTAAAAAGGAAATTAAAACAAGAACATAACAAACAAATTAAATTGAAAAAAAAATCTTATTTATTTAGCCCCACTTGATCGGCTTGTGTTGGTAATGTGGTTAATCTCTTAAATGGGAAACAATCCACAGTTGCTCACTCTTATTGTTCTTGTTTTATCATTGCAAATTTATCTTCGACAATCTGGCGTCATATCTATGCTCTTAAAATCACTCTGCTCTCATTCTCCTTTCTCTGTTAATGTATCCAGCTTTCACACATGTAGAGGGGATGAGATTAAAGAATTGTTGACAGAAAACAAACAGATTACTTGGTCAAATGTTTGTATAACACGGACACTCTTCACAGTTTTATAAGCATCATCCTTAATGAAAATAACATGCATTTTGTACAGTTTTTGACCTACAGTATGTGTGACCTATTCAGCAAACTATATGAAGTCTTGATCTATAAAGGCTAATGAAGGATAGGGAATGAGGAAATGCACACTTACACCGCATTCACTTGATATTCAACACACAACAAAGCCAGTTCCTAAAGAGTTTTCTATACTATATACAAAAATAAAATCTACAGAGTGTCAGAAACGTCTGTTGTTAAAGTCTTTGCAGATATCTATTTTCAAACTTTAAATTAATCAAAACAGATGAATCAAGATTCAATTAAGACCTCATGTAATGGTTTGATGAATGCACATTTCTGTTTTATGTCACCATAGTTCCTATTGAAATGGAAATTGAATAGGAATCCTATACCCCTTCATCAGCAAAGCCTTTCTATTGACTGAGAAATAAATATATTTGTTTCTATTTTGTGCCTGATTAGAAATGATAGCACTTGCTTTATGGTATATTTATTCTTAATACACCATAAATACAATATGCTAATTAGTGCGTTTGAAATTACATATCACATAAATTTTGCCGAAATAATTAAATGCCTTTTTTGTTTTCATTTAGCTTTTGTTTTGTAAGTTAAAAGCTTATCCATTGTCGTAATATAACTCTATGTTTAAGAAAAGCTTGTTCGATTAGTTAGAACATGATATTATAATAACATAATTTTTTTGCAAGCATTATAAAGTGGGAGTTGGGATTGAGCAGTTGGCAAAACATTAATTTGCTACTTGCTTTTTGTGAGTCTGACTCTGACCAAATAACCGTATAGTTGGTCACTAGATTTAAGATGTTTTGAGGAGTCTATTGAGATGATCATGCTTTTTTGTAATTGTCTGTAGCAACGGTCTAAAGCCCATCACTGAAAGATTGTGGCATAAAAGGGCTATGCTTTTGATGTCTCTGAAAGACTATTTTAGCGCTGTGTTGATCGAAAGTTTGGCAATGAGTAAAGTGATTTTGGGAATATAATTTATATAATTTTCTTTTTGATTCATGCTTGACATACTTTCATACTGTAGATGATGTTGTTTGCATAATTTCTTTCAAAAGACAATTCTCCTAATTTGTTCTGATGAAGAAACAAACTCATCTACGTCTTGGATGGCCTGAGGGTGAATACATTTTATGAAAATGTTCACTTTGGAGTGTTTTCCATTTCAGAATAGGCCTATTTATTTAACCCCATGTTTAAATGACCAATAATGTACAATTTTATCTTATATCCATTTATACGGTATGCATGCTTATTTTATCACATTAGCTGTCTCTGAAATCGCTCACTCGTTTATTCAGTCACTAATCCTTATGTAGTGCATGGCAGTTGAGTGCACTATATCAGAAAGAGTGAACAAAATTAAGTGAATTAATTCAGAAACAAAGGTATTCGTTCCACATCAGAGAACTGGAGCAGAAATCTTCGCCACATGTGTAGTTGTATCTTACATGTACCTTATTTTAGAAAAACGATTAATGACAGTAACACTCACAATCACTTTGTATTGTAATTATCAATAACTCCGCACCAGATTTGAGGTTTAATTTATGGTATTTTTAGACCTACTTTGTTTTGTAATGCTTAATATGTTCATAAAAATGTAATAATATAAAATACCGCAACAAAAATAAACACATATTACACATCCAAATATAACACATACATGTTATGTATTTATTATATTTAGTATCTTGAAACTCTCCTAAGAGTTCTTCCAGCTCTCCGCACTGATTATGCATTTTTTCAGCGAGTGTACATTGGTTGTACACTTAAAATTAGGGAGGACTGTGCGTGGTTAAAAAGCAGTGAACGAATGTAGCGAATGAACATGCTCACTCCAAATTCAGACAGCTCTACAAATTAGCTGACACCTGATATACAGTACTGTAGTGCATAGGGGATACGGAGCGGTTCAGACACTGTTATGTATGTCACTGGTGTTACTGTCACTGGTGTTACCTTCCTTGTGGATAACACCAGTGAAGATCAGTATATCAGATCTCATGTATGTCACTGGTGTTGCCTTCCTTGTGGATAACACCAGTGAAGATCAGTATATCAGGTCTGATGTATGTCACTGGTGTTACCTTCCTTATGGATAACACCAGTGAAGATCAGTATATTAGGTCTTATGCATGTCACTGGTGATGCATTGTGTCACTGGTGTTACCTTCCTTATGGATAACACCAGTGAAGATCAGTATATCAGGTCTTAGGTATGTCACTGGTGATTCATTGTGTCACTGGTGGTACTGTTACTGTACTGTTTTTGTCTTTTACATTAAATAATTAAAACAATCTCCTTATTTCTTGCATTTTCATTATCTTTCTGTGACTCTGACTACATGTGCTGAATTGTTTTTTAGAAATAATATTTCATAAAAAAGTAGTATTGCTAAAGAAGGTAACACCAGTGACAAAAATGATACATGTGGTCTTGAAATAATTGTATAAAAAATCTAAACAAATAATAATGTCATTTATATGTATTCATAAAGTCAAAAGATAATCTAGTAATGTAGTCTAAGTTTAAATGTTAAAAAATAAATACATTTTAAGACATCTTGCCATACCAAAAGTAGACGTTTCTGTAGAATGACCCAGCTGTCTATGTAGGCTGTAGGCAGCTTCCTAGGCTTTGGAGCAAAGTTCCAGTGTGTGAATGAGCTTATCTTTGTATACCCTGTGTATGTGTGCATGTTTTCCCATGTCTTTGACTTTCTTCACTTCACATCCTGGACTACACATACAGAACCACTATTCATTCATTGTCAATGAAGAATTCATATGTTGTCCAAGCACAAGCGAAACTAAATACACTTTATTGATCTGACTCATCTCCAACAATAGAGGATGTTTTGAGAGGTGCCTATTGTCCCTTATGCTGGAATTTATTTATACATTTTTTTTATATAAACCCTGCAGAGTTAGTGATATCTTTAACTCCACAGTGGATCTATATAATCTTTGTTTTGTCAGTAAGTGCAGGTCTGGGATCTGTAGGAGAAAACCACCAGTCAACACTGGGCTTAGAGCACGCGCCTCGGTCGAGATATGTAAACGTAGGGCTGATCAATTATGCAAAGGTACAAAAGGAAGACTGTAGATAGATGATGTATCAGCCGTCCTCTCTGAACTCTCTCTCTCACAATAAAGCAACTGTCAGTAAATCACTTAAGAGCATGAGCATAGAAGATAACACCTAACCAGCTGCATTGTGTTGTGCTAAATGACCAAGGTAAAAGCATTTTATAGATATATCTCCTAAAACTCATAACTCCCAAAAAGGGGGATGCCAAAGGAACAAAGCAAATAGTATATATAAAGCCTAAAGTCTATAGTTTTTATTGCATGATTTGATTGTGGTGAGACCCTCTAACTACAGTGACATAATACATTTACCTTACATGAAGTAAATAAATGTATTCGTAACAAGATTATAAATGAGTTTGCAAACAATCAGTGTAAAACTCATTTTCAATTTCATATTAATTGCCAAAAATCATTTACTACAATCTGCATCATTTATTGTCAGTCATTATTATCACATTTCATCATTACTGTCTATATCCTCACTATCATTACTATCATCATCATCATCATCATCATCATCAATATCAACATCACAAGTTTCATGTTTTGGGTGTTTTTTTTTCTAAAATCCCCAGAAAAAATTAAAATGGGAAACATGAGACAATTGTGGATGCATAGTTAGAGAACCCAGCTATAAAATGGACAGCAGAGTCAGGCAATGGTGAGTCAAAAGGCTTGGGATTTTTTTAGTTGAATTTGTGATATTGTTGAGGCCACTTCTGAAAGTCTGTGGAAGACACATTTAAGATGAAAAATCTGAGACCCCTAGTAAAGGTTTGTTCCTCATTTCTCTGTCTAGGAGATGAAAAATGGATATCCCATTTGTGATGTTCTTTTTTTACCCTCCAAATGGCATACACCCCACAGACTTTGCAAAACTCCAATCCAGTTCTTCTAACTCTCACATATTCTTTGAAATCTTCATGTGAGGAAATATGAGTCATGTGCGGTCTCTCCTTTGAAACAAAGTAATTATTAATTTGAGGATTAGCTCTCATATCTCCTCTCTGTCTGCCTCTGTTTGCAGGGCTGAATCAGGCCAACAGCACCCGGGGGCCATCACTTTGAAAGCTGCTTCCTGCGGCATGTTGGCCTTGTGTCAGAAATTGGCTTTTTGAAAGGCATCTGACATCCACTGGAGAGTACAGTGCTGTAAAGGGGGAGGCAGGGAGAGAGCGAATAGATCTGGAGCATAACATGGTCATATCCAGCCCAGCATTTTAGGGCATGAATGACCTTTAGAAAGAACATGATCTACTCAATTTCAGCCTGTGATGCTCATTACTGGTCTGCTTGGGTTAATGAACAAGAGCCCTTCTTTAAGGTCCTTGATAAGAAATATAGACGGTTACCATGCATTTTTTCACCTTTCACTCGAAAATTCTGTAATCATCTTCTCAACATAATGTCAATCAAAAATAATTTTTAATTTCACTTGGTTTATTAAAATATATGTTAGGTCAGGATTTGATGGATGTTCAGTTCTTCATGGCGTTACCTAATGCAATGGGATACAATTCCAAAAACTTCCTGCACAACATGGCTAGTCCCAATCACAACCAATCAAATTCAGTCATATAAGGTGTAAGTTCTTACTCCCAACTGTGACATTGCAGAAATATAAACTATTCCAAAAATAGAATCCTGGTGCACATTTTCATCATGACTGGTCAAGACAAAACTAAAAGATAATTGTCCTGCTAAGTCTTCCGTAGTCCATCCCATATTAGGCCTGTCTCTCTGTTATGGTCGGTGGTTTGAACGGTGTCTTGATTACATTTTTTGTTGCCCCTCCTTTGTTTTTCTTGGCGTCACGTTTACTCTATGAGCGTGTACGCACACGCTCTCTCTCTTTCTCTTAGCTGGATGCACCTGTTTGCTGTTGAGAGTTATTGACTGAGATGAATTAAAAGACGCCAACGAGGAGGGAAAAAGGGGAGATGACAGCTTCTTGTGGGCCAGCCAGCAAACAGCGTCTTTGAGTCTTATTCTGTGTGTTTTGGTTTTGTTTTGTTTTTCAATTTTTCTGTTAGTTGTACGTTCTGTTAAATTGTTACTTGGTTGATAAGTTTGCCGCAATTGTTATACATTGAGTGAGTGAATACATAGTCTTGAACAGTTACGTCCTACTCATTCTTGTTTATGTTACATAATCGCTCTCTTTTTGAGCCATTTAATGAGAGGTTGTAACACCCTATATCCACTAAGTGGTTATTGGCCTGGAAAAGGCCTGTTCTAATCAATAAAAAAAAGGCCAAAAATAGAAAAGGTCATCATGGAAGCCAATTTTTACCTCTAAGTATCAGAGACTCTAAAGCCTTAAATTCAGTTTTATGGTCGTCTTGTGAATAGAGCCAGATCAGAAGTATCTGACTCAAACTCTGATCGTGGATTTCAGATGAGAGCCCATCTTAAATTGAGCGACACAAAACAGCAAGTGCTTCTAACCTCAACTCCTCAAATAGCCTCTCACATGGCACCCTAATTTTTCAGGGCAAGATTGCTTAAAATGCTGTTACATCTTTGACTACACTTCCATCAAAATCTTAAAGGAATCCATTAATACAGTTGGTCATGGCAGCCTATTTAGATTAAGTGGTATTTAGGTCATTTCCTTAAGACTACATTACTTACATGATGTATGTATATTTTCTTCTAGCAGTTTCACAAATTATACTATAACTGCATATAAACTCAGTTTTAATGACAAATCTCCAATCAATAACCAAATGATAGCTTTTTATGTTATTTTGCAATGCAGAAGTAAGATATTTTCTTCGATTGGTCTAGAATTCCAATTAATTAACCACTACAAAGAATAACACAGTGCAGTTAACAGCACAATTATTCGAGCTACAAACCAGTGTGTTTATAATTACATCAATACAATAATAAATACCATTTTGCAGCATCAGCATAACAAGGCATTTTGTACAGCTAAACAATAACTGTAAGCTGATAACACTAGAAGACCTGTGCATTCAATGTACAATTAGCCGCACACGTTCTTACGTTAGAAATAAGGTGGATATCAAGCGACATGTATGCTATTCCAAGCAGAATATGGCAGCTCTGTATGTGACAGACACTTCTGTAATGCCATTGGCAGAGTGATAATGAGGTGGTATGGAGAAGAACGGCTTGAGCTGTGTCCAGTTCATTAGAAGCTGACCATTCTGTGAAATGACTTGCCAAACGCAGACTGACCCCGCTTGTCCAGTAATGAGCCTCTGGTAAGGTCAAGAAGCAGAATGAATTAATATTGATACAGCTCATAGTGGTTGGTGAATTGTGAGAGAGCACTTGAGAAGCCTGACCATCTGGATAAGTCTTTTTTTTTGGCTGGCGATTTGAATGAATTGATGGAATAATCAACTAAATTTGGGGTTAAGCTTGACAGCTGAATACTGATTGGTGTATGATAAATGGTTATTGACTTGTCATGTAGTTGCTTTACATGTTTCTCATAACCTCAGTTGTCATTTTTTAGACACTGTGACAGTAAACATTTCCATCTTTGAGCATCCCAACCAACAGGATAGTGTGTGTTTAGAGTGAGACTTTTAATAAAGTATTTAGAATATTCTGTTAAATGATGCCAATGGTGCAGAATTCACAAGCTATGCTTTTCAATTCTAACATTGACAATATTTTTAAGGGAATAGTAAACCCAAACATTTACAATAATTTATTATTTCCTTGAGTAAGTGTTTATTTGGTTTAAATTGTCACAGGTGAAGTGAATAACATTGATCACATCCTCCTAATGGCACCTGTCAAGGGGTGGGATATATTAAGCAGCAATTGAACAGTCAATTCTTGAATTTTATTTGTTGGAGGCAAGTGAACTTTAGACATTTTCAGATGGTAATTATTTCTCATGGCACTTAAGCTTTTTTCAACATTTACAGGGGTAAGTCAGTAATTTTATTGCTGTTTGAATCTAGAAGGTCGGTGCTTTTCTCCCACCTCCTTTGTAAAATGACCTGCCAAATTACCTACTTTTTTTGTTTTTTCTTTTTTCTTTTTGGCAAACACCAAAGTTGTGTTGTAATTAATTGTCATCTAAACCACTTTACAATATGGGATCAATTCAAAATTCACCGTTTGAATCTTTTCTGAGCACTGCCGATTACCGTATGGTAATTGCAAAATTTTGCTATAATTTGCATGCATTTTAGGCATAATTAGTTTCCAGCATTTAAGTAATAAAAGTATACAACGACAGAATTTCCTCACCGCTCCACCATGGCGAGTAGAAGCTCTTAACAACAAAAAGAAGAGAATAAAAAAGTAAAACATTTGAAAAAAACATTTAAAATGGGCTATTATGATTACAGCAACATGAATATACCCAATTATGTGATTGGTGCATTCCCGGGTTGGTAGCATCACAGAATTCACTGCTCCGCCGTGAATAACTTAGCATCTCAATGCATCAGTTCACAGATGTCCATATCAGAAACAATTACCTTCCACACAGGGCTTTTGACAAATACAAAAATTGACAAGGGCCAAATAGTGATGGCTAGACAACTGGGTTAGAGCATTTCCAAAACTTGTCTTGGGGAGTTGTTCAGGTATGCATTGGTTAGTAACAACCAACAATGGTACAAAGAAGGACAACCTGGTGACATGGTTCCCCAAGGTTGATGCACATGGGGAGTAAGGGCCAGTCTGTCTGTTCAATCACACAGAAGAGATATTGAGGCTCAGATTGCTTACAAACTTAATGCTGGCCATGATAGAAAGTTGTTAGAACACAATTCTGATGCTCCCAGTTTGCTAAGAGAATCAGAACTTGACCATGGAGCGATGGAAGAAGGTTGCCTGGTCTAATGAATCACGTTTTATTTTAGATCAGGTAAATAAGTGGGTGGTGTATATTGATTACTTGGAGAAGAGATGGCAGCAAGGATGCATTATGGAAAGAAGGCAGGTTGATATAAGCAGTGTTATACTCTGGGAAATGTTCTGTTTGTAAATCTTGGGTCCTGCATTCATATGGATGCTACTTTGACACATACCACCTACCTAAAGATTGTTAAAGACCACGTACACCTCTTCATTGCAATGGTGTTTCCTGATGGCAGTGGCCTCTTTCAGCAGGATGATGCAAGTGCCACACATTAGAAATGGTTCAGGAAAGGTTTGCATAACAAAGAGCTCAAGCTTTTGCCTTGGCCTCCAAATTCCTCAGATCTCAATCCGACTGAATATCTGTGGGATTTGCTGGACCAATAAATCCAATCCATTGAGGCTTCACCTCACCACTTGTGGGTTTTTAAAGGATCTGCTGCTCATTTCTTGTTCCATATACTGTACCACAGAACAATGGAAGTCAAAATATCATAATAGTAATGGCAGTGAATGGTGATCATCTTCAAACTCTAACAAAATGAATTCGCTGTATCATCAGTGCCAGAATTTATCAATTATTTACTATGGCTATCCCTGACTAAATCGTTTCATTGTTGTCTAATAGTTGTTAATTTAAGTCATTAGTCAACTAATCGCATATTTATACTAATTTAATTACGTTGATATTTACTTGAAAGGCCTTTAATATATAGCCTATTCCATGTTCAGTTGCATGCAAAAAGCTTGCTTTAAAACACCAGCAATAGTAATAACTATGAATAGCAAGGATATATTTTAATTATTAATTAATAAACTATAATTTTCTGGGTCAGTGACAGCTGCAAAGATGAACTGGATGCTGACTCACCATCCCCATAGTACAGTGGAAGCACCTCCACTGTACATAGAAAAATGCATTTTTATTATGGATAACCTAGATAGATTTTTTACAAAAGCACAATTTGTTTTGATATTGTACACACACATTCAAATAGACCTTTACAGTTTTGAATCAAACAGTTCACCCACAAATTTAAATATCTTATTAATTACCCTCATGTCATTCCAAATCCGTAAACATTTGCTTATCTTCAGAATATAAATTAAGATGTTTTTTTTTTTTACAAAATCTGAGAGCTTTTAGACTGTGCATAGCAGGGACGTGCATAAACATTTTGAGGGGCAGAGGCTCAAGTGAAAAAAGGGCACTTCTCATGTTTTTTTCGATAACGAGAGATAATATTTTGCTGATTGTGTTATTGTGCTGATATCTTAAGGACTACCGTGGACAGCTGACTCCTAAAGTTTTTGATATTCTGCATATTGCTGTGGTGATCAGTTCACAGCAGTGATAGAAATTAATATTTTCCAATAAGTTTAAATTGATTGTTTACCTTTCATGGGCATTTTTACCTTTTATAAAGCCCTGCATGAATGTGCATCATATTTTCAGTCAAATTCTTAAATTGAATCAGTCAATTTAGAATAAGTAATCTAAGCTGTTACCAAATAAATTAAATTAATCTTTGCACTGCAGAGAAAACACAGAAGCTGCATTAGAAGTGGTATTTAGATGCATTTACACACTGTTTAATGCAGGACACGAGTGCATTTAACCTGCAGTTACAAATGCATTAATACGGTTTTGATATTTGAAACATAAAGCTTTGAATACTGATATAAAAAAAAAAAAAGTTTCTTTAAATGTGAAATTAAAACTGCCAGTAGGTGTCAACAAGTCACTGTTAATAAGCGAGTCATTGCGACTGAACCAAATCATTTAAACGAATGATTCATTTAGGAACAAAACCGCTGTTGCTCAGAGACGCACATTACAATTATATTTGTTGGCAAAAACACTCAATATTGTGTGTAAAACGTAAGTGTGTTAATATTAAACTATTCTTTATTGAACTGCTGTATAAAATCAATATCACATTTGTAATCATGTTGCTTTTTAGTGAAAAAAAAGTCAGTCTTTGCGTGATACTGATTAACTATATGACATTATATAAACGTATACATTTATGCCCCTATATCTTGAATTTCGTGATCATTCTTAATCTAAATGCATTTTAATAAGCTGAATATGCAGTGACACACTTGTCTAACCTACTAGACTTCCTATTGCCTGAGCTAAACTTCAGCTAACTTACATGGTAGCGCTCTCATGAGTCATGGATGTTAGCAAGACAAATTAATTATATTTGCCGTAGAGGGAAGGAGGGCTTCACTTCTGCGGTCCTCTGCCTGTCTGTGATGTGCTTGTGTCGATCAATGTGTGCTACACTGCTGTGCTGCACGCGCCTGCGCCGAGGGGAGAAAGGCATTGGAACTCGACAGTCTCATTTTCTGATCCGACCTGGTATTTTGATTTTGTCACGTCCAGGACTTAAAACCAGCGTGTGTAGTTGAAATATCAAAGCACTAACCACTGTGCTATGGGGCAGTGTGGACCCAAATTTGCAGAGAATTACAAGAGGCAGGATTTGAGAAAAGCAAATAGTCTTTACTGAAACTTCTTCTAAATGGTAGAAGCATAGGTCTCAAAAAAGTCTTAAACCAAAATTTGCATAGACAGAAGAACTTCAAGCCTGAGCAAAGTTACAAACAAATGCAGGTCTTATATATACACACACCCTAGCTATAACAAGCCAGGCACAGGTGATATCATTCAGCTAATAATTAGCAGGAAATCAGGAGGATGTTGTGGAAGGTCTTGCGCTCGCTGTCTCCCTCTGCTGGACAGACCGTGGTGTGACAGGGCCCCCCCCTTTACGGCCGGCTCCCGACGGCCCAGGACAGTCAGGATGCAGGCGATGAAATGATTGGATCAGGTCTGGGTCCAAGATGTGTCTGGCTGGCACCCAGGTACGCTCCTCAGGCCCATATCCCTCCCAATCGACCAAATAATGGAAGCCACGGCCACGCCGTCTTGAATCTAACAGCCTCCTCACTGTATATGTGAGACCACCTTCAATAGTGCGAGGAGGGGGAGGGGCAGGAACTGGAGAAGACAAAGGAGAGGTTATTACAGGTTTCAGTTGGGAAACATGAAAAGTGGGTCTTACTCTCATAGATCTAGGTAAAGCAAGCTGGTATGTAACAGGGTTGACCCTTCTGGTGATTTTGAATGGACCAACAAATCTTGGGGCAAGTTTTTTGGATTCAACTTTTAAAGGCAAGTCCTTAGCAGAGAGCCAGACCCTTTGTCCTGTTCTGAAGGATGGAATATCCCTCCTTTTATCAGCTTGCTTCTTGTAGCGGGTTGAAGCATGTTTCAAAGCCAGGTGAGCCCTTTTCCATGTCCTTTTGCAACGTTCAATTAACTTTTCAGCATTAGGAACTCCTACCTCTACTTCTTGACTGAAGAACAGTGGTGGCTCAAACCCGAATTGACACTTGAACGGGGAAAACCCAGTGGAGGAGCTACGCAAGGTGTTATGTGCCAGCTCTGCCCAGACCAAGAACCGACTCCAGGAGGATGGCTGATGAGATGTGAAGCAGCGAAGGTATTTCTCCAGTTCCTGATTTACCCGTTCTGTTTGACCATTTGACTGGGGTGGAAACCTGAAGAGACTGACAGAAGAGCCAAATAGAGACCAGAAAGCCCTCCAGTAGCGAGACATGAACTGAGGGCCCCGATCAGTGACAATATCCACTGGTATTCCATGGATCCTTACAACATTTTGAAGAACAATCTCAGCAGTATCTTTCGCAGAAGGGAGTTTAGGTAAAGCAATGAAGTGTGCAGCTTTAGAAAAACGGTCCACCACCACCAGAACAACAGAGTTACCTTCAGATACTGGCAAGCCAGTGATAAAATCCATAGATATATGGGACCAGGGACGCTGTGGGATTGGCAGGGGGTGTAGGAGACCGGCAGGACGCTGATTAGAAGACTTCTGCTGAGCGCAAACTGGGCAGGCCTGCACAAAAGAGCGAACATCCCTTAACATATCTGGCCACCAAAACCGGCGTTGAACAAAATCCAAAGTCCTCTCCATCCCTGAATGTCCAGCAAGAGGAGAGGTGTGGCCCCATTGAAGAACTTCCAATCTTGTTTCCTTGGGAACAAACAAACATCCTGTTGGAACTTCATCTGGAATATATGCACCATGTAGTGCCTCACGCACACAATCTTCGATGGACCGCCGAATAGGTGCCAGAATGCGTTTTTTGGGTATGATGAGTTCAGGAGAACGGTTCCTTTGGGCACAATCATACTGGCGTGACAGAGCATCAGCCTTAACATTCTTGGATCCAGGTCTGTACGAAATCAAAAAATTAAAACGGGTAAAAAAGAGGGCCCACCTAGCTTGCCTAGGGTTAAGGCGCTTTGCCTGCTGTAAGTAGGACAAGTTATTGTGGTCTGTCCACACAATGAATGGATGCTTGGACCCCTCCAACCAGTGGCGCCACTCTTCTAATGCAAGTTTTACAGCTAAAAGTTCTCGGTTACCCACATCATAATTTCTTTCAGCTGAAGACAGGCTTCTGGAAAAGAAAGAGCATGGATGAACTCTGTTATCACTGATTGACCTCTGAGAGAGAACTGCTCCTACTCCCACTTCAGATGCATCCACTTCAACAATAAAAGGCAATTCAGGATCTGGGTGTAGCAAAATTGGGGCAGAAGAGAACAGTTTCTTTAATCTGTCAGAGGACTCCAAAGCTTCAGCAGTCCATTGAATACCAGTGGGTGAACCCTTAGTAAGAGCTGAAATGGGTGCTGCAATTGTACTGAAGTTGTGAATAAACCTCCTATAGAAGTTGGCAAAGCCAAGAAATCGCTGCACCTGCTTCAGTGTTTTGGGCTGGGGCCAATTGGTGATGGCAGATACCTTCCTAGGTTCCATCTGGATGCCTTCTTGAGAGACAACATAGCCTAGGAAGGACACTTGTGAAACATGGAACTCACACTTTTCTAGCTTTACGAAGAGATGATTCTCAAGTAGCTTCTTCAGAACTTGTTGGACGTGATCAATGTGTTCCTGTAGAGAGTCTGAGAAGATTAATATGTCATCCAGATAGACAAACACAAAACGATTTAACATCTCCCTCAAGACATCATTGATAAAGGCCTGAAACACTGCTGGAGCATTTGCTAACCCAAAGGGCATAACTTGGTATTCCCAGTGGCCAGTTGTGGTACTGAAAGCTGTCTTCCATTCATCACCTTCCTTAATGCGCACCAAGTTGTAAGCACTTCGCAGATCTAACTTTGAAAAAATCGTAGCTTTCTGAAGCAATTCAAATGCAGATGACATAAGCGGAAGAGGGTAGCGATTCTTGACTGTTATTTTATTAAGCCCACGATAGTCTATGCAAGGCCTAAGGCTACCATCTTTCTTAGAGACAAAAAAGAAACCAGCACTAGCTGGTGAAGTTGAGGGGCGAATGAAGCCAGTCCGTAAAGCCTCCTGAATATATTCATTCATGGCCTTAGTTTCAGGGGCAGAGAGAGAGTATAAATGACCTCTAGGAGGGAGTGTACCAGACAGAAGTTCAATAGCACAGTCGTAGGGTCTATGAGGTGGTAAACTAGTTGCACTTTGTTTGTTAAAAACCTCTCTCAGATCATAGTATTCAGGAGGTATAGATTTCAAATCTAGTTGGTTATTCCAGGAACAAGCACTCACCTCTTCAACTGCTGCCAGAATTTCTTTACTCCCAGCCACACAGGAAGCAGGAGGGGTACAGGAGTCCTTACACGCAAATCCCCAGCAGAGCAGAGTTCCTGAGGCCCAAGAAAACTGAGGATTGTGAAGCCGCAACCAGGGGTAACCCAGGATCAGGGGTTCTTTAGAAGATTCAATCAGATAAAAGGAGATAGTTTCACTGTGGTCATTTTCAATAGTTAAATGAAGAGGAACGGTTCTAAATTTAATCATTCCAGACCCAATAGGTCTGCCATCCAGGGCTTCAACCTTCCAGGGCGAAGGACAGGTCTCATAGGGGATACACAAATTATTTGCCAGTTCGATGTCCAAAAAATTATCAGCTGCTCCTGAATCCACAAAAGCCTTTAAAGTAACCATCTTCTTCTTAGTATCCCCCCAAGTAAGGGTAGCTGGCAAAAGTAAACGGGAGTGAGGTGTCAAACTGGGCAGACCCACTCACTAGAGTCCCCACACCCCCTAGTGAGCTTTGGCTTTTAACGCTAATTCAGGACAGGAGGTTCGCATGTGATCAGACCCCCCACAGTAGAAACAACGACCTTCTCTCCTGCGTCTCTCTCTTTCCTTTGGTGACAGGCGAGTCCCTCCCAGCTGCATGGGTTCATCCTCTGTTTGTTGGTTGAGATGGGCCATTTCGGGAATGTTTGGAGGTGCTTGCATGGGCATAACCTGAGGAGTGCGACGTTCTCTTCTCCGTTCACGAACACGGTTATCAATTCGAATGGCCAAAGTTATTAGTTCCTCCAAACTTGAACCCCAGTCTCTACTGGCTAGTTCATCTTTTACATCTTCAGAAAGGCCACGATAGAAGGTGGATACAAGAGCCTCTGAGTCCCATCTACTCTCAGATGCCAGGGTACGGAAGTCAATGGCATAATCGGCCACAGCCTGATGCCCCTGACATAGATCTAGTAGTCTTCTTGCCGCCTCACGACCACTGACTGGATGGTCAAACACCTGCTGAAGAGTATCTGTGAACACCTTTAGATCCAAGCAAATGGGGGACTGTTGTCTCCAGAGGGCTGAGGCCCAATCCAGCGCACGATCACACAACAGGGAAATTATGTAAGCAATCTTAGCCTTCTCAGATGCAAAGGTGGAGGGTTGAAGTTCAAAGATGAGAGAAACTTGAGTTAGGAAACCCTTGCAGGTACCAGGTTTACCATCATAACGCTGAGGGGCTGGAATCTTGGGTTCTCGGGACGTTGGTACTGCTAACGGTGGAGGGTCTGGGGTTGATGCTACCACACGTTCTCGAGGCAAGAGTGCTTGGAGTTGTTGCAGAGTATCCCCGATCTGGTTCACAGCATCTGTTAGCCTCTGAAGCTGTGTCTCATGTGATCCAAGCAAGACTCCTTGTTTGCTGAGGGCTCCATGAATCTGTTCAGTCTCTGCTGGGTCCATCATGTTGGCTCAGGCTTGCTGTCACGTCCAGGACTTAAAACCAGCGTGTGTAGTTGAAATATCAAAGCACTAACCACTGTGCTATGGGGCAGTGTGGACCCAAATTTGCAGAGAATTACAAGAGGCAGGATTTGAGGAAAGCAAATAGTCTTTACTGAAACTTCTTCTAAATGGTAGAAGCATAGGTCTCAAAAAAGTCTTAAACCAAAATTTGCATAGACAGAAGAACTTCAAGCCTGAGCAAAGTTACAAACAAATGCAGGTCTTATATATACACACACCTAGCTATAACAAGCCAGGCACAGGTGATATCATTCAGCTAATAATTAGCAGGAAATCAGGAGGATGTTGTGGAAGGTCTTGCGCTCGCTGTCTCCCTCTGCTGGACAGACCGTGGTGTGACAGATTTTGTATTTGTTTGACAGGGAAAGCTGTGTGCAAACAGAAACACACACGCACACATATATACATATTTATTTATAAAAAAAGGAAGAAAAGGGCAGTTGGTCAAGCCCCCTTTTATGTCTGTGTGCATGTGCCTGCTGCATAGACAGCATCACAACCATCACTTTTGAGGTCTAGAAAGGTAATAAGGAAACAGTTTAAATAGTCTCTGTGACATCAGTGGTCCAACAGTAATTTTATAAACCGTAATTTTACAACCCCGAACAGGTAGTTCTACCCTAAACCCACACCACTGGTTAAGCTAGAAACTTGCATATTAAAATATGAAAAAAACTAAAACAAGCAGCAATGTTGATGTGTCACGAGTGACAGTGTTTACTCTCTTCGAGAAGACAACCTATGAATAACTTCCTTAGTTGTCTCTATGCATCAATTTGAGATTTGAGAAACTATTTCAACTTCTAAATTCTACACGTCACCTTAAATTCACATAAAGTTATTTATTGCTTTCAGCAGTTTCGATTGTCAAACACAGACTCCTAGCCTCTCTACATCCACTAAACATGAAAGAAACCTCCTCTGATTGCAAGTGGCTCTTCACACTGATAGGCCGAGCACAAGACCGCATCCATCGTTGGTCTTTTCAGCTCAGTGCAAATTGAACTAGCATTATCTCATGGGCCAATCTCTTATCTTTCAGCTCTAAGATTCGCATAACAAGCGTAGCGAGGGTGACACATTGCTGAATGTATGTCATGTGACTCTGAGTGCAGTGAACTTCCCATGTAAGCTCCTTGTGTCATGTTGAACATGGCTGATAAAGAATGAGATGTGGCAGGCCTGAGTCAAGAACCCTCACGTATGTGGACGTTCTGGACTTATATAATTTACAGCTGTAAACATGGCCTGCTCTTGGCAGATCAATTAAAATGAACCGGGCAATGCAAGATGCATGCATAGGTGAGTGAATATATGTCTTGGGTCAATGTGAGCATGTAATCAATCAATTCTAATTCTAAGACTGTTCCAGCTGAGAGGCTCTGACCTGTGTTGAGTATCATGCAAGCTTTTGTACAAACATTCTTTGTTTTTTCTTTTTATTCTCAGCATACTCAACTATGGCTGTCAGCACTATTATAAAGTCCTGTAGCACAGTGTTTGCATTAAACCAAATCTTCTGAGAAAGCACTTCTCGTTCCTTTAAAAGATAATAGCAAGGCTGTGTGTAAAAAAAATAATCATATTTACATATTTTAGCTGATGTTGTTTTACTGCTAGGTTGGATAAAACTTTTATATTGTTCTGCTATCTTGTTGCTCAACCTTCTTATAGCATTCAATTCAACGAAAAAAAAAAAGCCCACAGAAAAAAAGTTGTCCATACAAACGAGTGGAGTAGCTATTGTAACTTACGGTATATTATTTTACATCAAAGTTAATTAATGCACAAAAAATAATGCAGTAGCAAATATATTTATAATGCTATTGTCTAACTGTTTTAAATAAGTGATTATCCTGCTTATTACACAGCTACTTGACACATACATTATAATTAGACGATAAATATTGATTTGAGTTATACTTTATTCGCTCAGCAAACACAAATATTCCAGGGGGAAATGAGTTTCTAGTAAGGTTTGAGCCTCAACAAACTGAGAAGTAAAAACAAGACAGACATTTCAGGTATAGTGAATGGATAAACAAAGCAGATTTATTTACACCACCTTCTTATCAATGGTATGAATAATTTCTTCTAAACTAAAAAAAAATCAGCTGACAAACTCCATATAATTGTGAAAATTATATGATCTAGGACCTTCATACAGTGCATGCCTCTGCAAAGACTTTAAGTATCTTTTCCTCTGTGTTAAATTCACTATGGGATCTAGCCTGGCTAAGGTCATTATAGAGGAATAACTGACCACAACCAATCATATCAATGTCAATATGTCCAATCAGAATTCAGCATTTCAGAGAGCCTGCTGAAAACCATCCTTAAATATCTTGCATTTCTAGCCAATAATCACAACCTGTCATCCTAACAATTCTAAATGTCCCTCCGATGTTTAAACTCTCTTTGTATAATCGTATGCTATTTATGTCAAATCAACTCTTGTAAAAACTGATTGGAAGAAGCATCTGTCAATTATCTTTGGTGTTTATGTGATCTCGACCTTGCTATAGATCTGTCAGAGCAATCAGCAATGGTTACTAATATGGCATTTATGCATTTCACTTCCTTTTCCGACCAAATAAGTAATGGCACTGAGATTGCAAGAACACAATGAGTATCTACTTTGTAGAATGATGCATCGCATGGATGCAATCTCTTCTCTGCCTGGATTTGAACAACGTCGGGTTAAGAGAATGTTTTTCTTATGCTAAGTGGGGGCAGGCAAGCAGGCCGCCAGGCCTACGGCATCAAAATCTGTGGGCTGAAGAGTGGAGACCGGAATAAGAGGGAGGAATGAATCAGCGCACTCGTCACTGAAATGTCAGCGCAACCTTGTTCCTGTTAAACAGTTCCTGTTAAAAAGCATTATTTTCATCCATTATTTCTTTATACCGACGTCCCTTTAGGCGTTTTTTGTAGTCTCCTCACAAAGCTGTGGAAAATACATCAGCTGCTCTTAGAGGATAAAATTCAACTTTGCCCTTGATTAGCCAAATATGTGAATTAATTAATTTACACCTCATGAGAGGTATTAGTCCTACACATTTGGTGCTTTAGTGAATCGTCTCACATTGTTTGGACCCCGCCCAGTCAGGCTGAAGTGTTTATGCCTGATTGTCTGGCCGAGATGAGAGATGGAGTGAGCGTGCGAGAGAGAGATGCAGTGCCGCTCAAGATGAATGATTTGAGGAGAAAGTGGCAGTTTCTTGGCGACTCTAGGTGCCAGGAGAGCTTTGAGGGTCAAAACACATGCCACAGCAGGATGGATTTCATTTCCACTTCTGAACTACCGACCGCATGTCAACTACTTTCAATGACCCTGATCTTCTGAAGCAACCCTGAAAACAACACCATACATAAATTATGACACAGTAAAAGATGTAAACCGAAGTTTCTGGCACATTTTGAAAACATAATGTCCTGCACCTGTGGGAGAGGTCCGTAATTGATGTTTATGTCCACTAACATCATTAGATCTGAATAATAACCTTTTCGCCTTCACTTATTTACTTCAAGTGCTGTGGCATAGTAATTGCATACTTAGCAACGGAATTTTCACCATATTGTGAGGCCGCCCAGGCCAAAGATACACAGATTATCCAATCAGGAAAACCAGCTGCTGCTGATTCCCACTTCATTTCGTTCTTTGGAGCAGCAGCTCTCGCCCACTTGACGCCTCGTATTAGAGACTAATGAGACCCTCGGCTAACTGCAAGTTTTCGAAAAAAAAATGCTGTCAACATTATGCAGAAAATTAAAACTCTGATACACAGTCTATATTTAAATGATAGTTTAACCAACAATTTTTGTTCAAAAGCTTAATTATGATTATCTGTGGGACAGAAACAGAGGAATCTGGCAGAAAGTCCAGGCTGATTTCTTTTTTAAGCAAAAGTGAATGGGAACAGGAGTTTTCAAACTTAAAAAAAGACCTAAAAGCATCATGAATGATATTTTTTTGCAACCAATATATTTTTTATTTAATTGCTTTTTATTAAATTGTATTAATTTACTTTAATTGGTATAAATGTACACTTGAAGCATACTTTACATCGTTAAAAAGTATATATACTGATCACACACACACATATATGTGTATATATACAGGTGCATCTCAATAAATTAGAATGTAGTGGAAAAGTTCATTTATTTCAGTAATTCGACTCAAATTGTAAAACTTGTGTATTAAATAAATTCAATGCACACAGACTGACGTAGTTTAAGGCTTTGGTTATTTTTAATTGTGATGATTTGGGCTCCCATTTAACAAAAACCCACCAATTCACTATCTCAAAGATTATCTATGGGGTTCAGGTCTGGTGAATTTGCTGTCCAGTCAAGCACACCAACACCATGGTCATTTAACCAACTTTTGGTTCTTTTGGCAGTGTGGACAGGTGCCAAATCCTGCTGTAAATCTGCAGCATCTTTAAAAAGCTGATCAGCAGAAGGAAGCACGAATGCTACAAAATGTCTTGGTAAAAGGGTGCAGTGATGTTGGTTTTCAAAAAACAAAATGGACCAACACCAGCAGATGACATTGCAACCCAAATCATCACAGACTGTGGAAACTTAACAATGGACTTCAAGCAACTTGGGCTGTGAGCTTCTCCACCCTTCTTCCAGACTCTAGGACCTTGGTTTCCAAATTAAATACAAAACTTGCTCTCATGTAAAAAAAGGACTGTGGACCACTGGGCAACAGTCCAGTTCTTCTCTCCTTATCCCAGGTAAGACGCCTTTGATGACAACTGTAGCCAAATTCTTTGACACGTCTGTGTGTGGTGGCCTTGACCCCAGCCTCAGTCCATTCCTTGTGAAGTTCACCCAAACTCTTGAATTGATTTTGCTTGACAATCCTCATAAGGCTGGTTCTCTCGGTTGGTTGTGCATCTTTTTCTTCCACACTTTTTCCTTCCCCTCAACCTTCTGTTAACATGCTTGGATACAGCACTCTGTGAACAGCCAGCTTCTTTAGCAATGAATGTTTGTGTCTTACCCTCCTTGTGAAGGGTGTCAATGATTGTCTCCTGGACAACTGTCAGATCAGCAGTCTTCCCCATGATTGTGTAGCCTAGTGAACCAAACTGAGAGACCATTTTGAAGTCTCAGGAAACCTTTGCAGTTGTTTTGAGTTGATTAGCTGATTGGCATGTCACCATATTCGAATTTGTCAAGATCGTGAATTGGTGGGTTTTTGTTAAAGTGAGCCAAAATAATCACAATTAAAAGAACCAAAGACTTAAACTACTTCAGTCTGAGTTCACTGAATCTATTTAATACACAAGTTTCATAATTTGAGTTGAATTACTGAAATAAATGAACTTTTCCACTGCATTCTAATTTATTATATATATTTCCCCTTCATGGGAACTCGAACTGTGTCCCCTAGGGGTCGCTACGGGAAGCATCCTCAGCGTGACTCGGTCTGAAGATACATATGTAAAAACACCACCTGTTGGCGGCGACAGCCCATGACGTCACTACCGATATAAGTGCCGCCGGGAGAATACATCATCAGCTTTTTCGTCTTCGCTGACTGGTTTGTTTGAAGCGTGCAATCTGGTAAGTACAGTTTTCTCTCTATCAAATGGCGAGCACTAGCAAGGCGTTTAAGATTGTGTGTGGATAAAATCGGGACCCACCGCGATGACACACACAATCTTTGCGTCTTTGTTTGGGCAAGGAGCACGCATGCGATGTCCTTGAGAAATCTGCGTGCACTGTGAGCTTTTCTATGTAAAAGCTCCGCTCTCGTCCTGTCCCTTTCCGAGGAAAGAGGGGCGGCCGTCTGCTTCAGCGATTCGTGACCCACCGCTGCCGAGGCACGGAGGTAATGAAATTAGCAGTTGGATGTGGCCGATGGTGAGAAAGAAAGAGGACCGCCCCTTTTTTGCGCGTCGGCCGAGAAGCGAGTGAGCTGCTGGATTGTGACGATGCGATCTTTCTGACATAATCAGATTCAGCGGCTAGTGCTCTTCTCTGCATATGAACGAGTTTTTGGGGGTTGTGAATCACCCCCAGCTCGAGTGAGCCTTCCTTTCTTCAAAAATCTCGATGTGGAGATTGAGAAGGAGTAAAAAAAACAAAAAAAAAACTATTTTTTTAAAAAAAGAAAAAAAAAATTCTCGTATTCATAGGTTTCAACATACTAGTTATGCTGACACTGTGTGAAAATGGCTATGAGGGGATGTCCCCTGTGCAAGAGATGATAAACAGCTTATCTCTCTGTGGCAGACATCCTCTCTCAAGGCTCCCCCTGGCCACCCAAGCCCCTGAATCTCGCTTAAATGGCAGGGTATATGCAGCAGCAGGTCAGACCTTCGCTTCGTTGCACACTAAGGCGTACCAGACTGATCTGCTGAAAGACCTGGATAAGGTTCTATATAATCCAGGTCTGAGCCCGAACAACCAGGGGTCCTAGCCCATCTCGGTCTGAGGGTCAGAGATGGGCTCAGAAGGCTAGTCTCGCGACTCATGCCCCTCCCCCTCCTGCGGCTAGGGTGAGAGAAAGGCGCGGGTCAGAGAGAGGCAAGCCCTCTCATTCCTCTCTAATTCCCCTGTAACCACCGTAAACTTCAACTGACCGAGGTTAGGTGGAAATTTCCGGCTAAGCAAAGGCAAAAAAAGGTGAGTTCCCTCTCATTCTGAGGAATGAGTTTTCTGGGGTCACCTATGCCCTGCTGAGCGGCGGAGTTTCCTCTCATTCTGAGGAATGAGTTCCCCGCTCTCCAGAGCTCATGGTTGGGCTTGCCGCTCCCTTCTGAGCGGCGGAGTGCCTTCTCATTCTGAGGAATGAGTTCTCCACTCTCCAGAGCTCGTTATAGGTCTCACTCTGAGGAGTGAGTTCTCCGCTCTAGTGCTCCTCTTTGGTAGCTGAGTTCCTCTCATTCCGAGGAATGAGTTCTCCGCTCTCCAGAGCTCGTTATAGGTAGAGCTAGCATTGCTCCCCTCACTATAGAGGGTTATCTATGAGCAAAAAAACTAAAAAAAATGAGGAATGAGTTCTCCACTCTCCAGAGCTCGTTATAGGTAGAGCCAGCATTACTCCCCTCATTAGAGGGTCATCTTTGAGCATGCCGCTCCCTGCGGAGCGTCTGAGTTTCCCTCTCATTCTGAGGAATGAGTTCTCCGCTCCTCCGAGCTCTGTGATCTCTCTTGCTGGTCGAGCTAGCATTGCTCCCCTCACTATAGAGGGTTATCTATGAGCATGCCGCTCCCTGCTGAGCGGGGAGTTCCCTCTCATTCTGAGGAATGAGTTCCCCGCTCTCCAGAGCTCATGGTTGGGCTTGCCGCTCCCTTCTGAGCGGCGGAGTGCCTTCTCATTCTGAGGAATGAGTTCTCCACTCTCAGAGCTCGTTATAGGTCTCACTCTGAGTGAGTTCTCCTCTAGAGCTCCTCATTGGTAGCTGAGTTTCTCTCATTCCGAGGAATGAGTTCTCCGCTCTCCAGGGCTCGCCGTCGGTAGAGCTAGCACTGCTCCCCTCAACCGGAGGGTCACCTATGAGCATGCCGCTCCCTTCTGAGCGTCCGAGTTTCTCCGCCCCCCAGAGCTCTGTGATAGGTCGCTCGCCTTGTTGGTCGAGCCAGCATTGCTCCCCTCAACCAGAGGGTCATCTATGAGCTTGCCGCTCCCTTCTGAGCATCTGAGTTCCCTCTCACTCCGAGGAATGAGTAGTTCTCCGCTCCAGGGCATAGAACGTTCTTCTAATAAGTGCACGAGACTTTGGGCACTTTCTAAAATCCACTCAGTGGTAAGTCCGCACATCAAGATTCTGCGTTCTTTCTAAAATCCCGAAAGGGTAGGGTTCTGTGCACAGCCTGCCCTTTTTGAGTTGGTTAAAGCCCGGCTTGTGCCTTGGGCCCGCTCCCCTGTCCCATATATGTTGGGTCCAAAAAAAAAAAAGGGAAAAGGGGTGTACGCTACCAAGAGGTCTGTTGAGACAGTTCCTCAGCTTGAGAGCAAGTGGTAACCCCTGAGTGATCGGCCAGGACCTAGTGAGCCAGGTGCCTGGCCATATCCTTAAAGGAATCTTTTCTGATTCCAAGACTTTGAGCTCTACCCTAGGCCCGGTAATCCCGGCACCTAGAACAGGTAAGTACTAGGGTATGCAGCTCGGGGCCTTTGGCGAAGGGGATAATATCACTGACAGCCATCAGCCGTCCCAGGGGCAACTCCCTTAGCCGGGTGGAGCTGGCTTAGTGCTCGCCTTTTTGAGAATTGGCTTGCATTCCCTCAGCATGGTGAAGTGGGTATAACGTTCCCCGTGGCGACCCCTAGGGGACGCAGTTCGAGTTCCCATGAAGGGCGTCTCAGGTTACGTATGTAACCATAGTCAGCATATCTACATGTTACTTGGACACCTAAGTACCGAAATTGGTTATTGACAACTCTGAACTGGAAATTTGAATATGAGATACTTAATGCAGCTGAATTTACTGGAAATAATTCACTTTTAGAAAAATTCAATTTATAACCCGAAAAAATACTAAATGAGTCCAGTATTAAAAGTGCTCGAGGAATTGAGACTAGGGGGTTTGATAAAAATAAAATAAGATCATCAGCATATAGCGAAACCTTCTGTTCAAGGCCACCTCGAAAAATCCCCTGTATCTCTGAATCAGTACGTAGTGCAATTGCCAGGGGTTCAATCGCAATAGCAAATAAAAAGTGGGGAAAGGGGACACCCCTGCTGTTATGAATCTGGCTGCCACTCACTACAACTGCACATCACCCATGGACTACATCTCCCATCATACACTGCACTCACACATTCCCATCCACCATCACACCAATCACACAGCTGTCACCAATCACTCATTTGCCCTGATTGCCTTACCACACCTGCACCTCATTCACCCACTCACTTATAAGCAGCACACATACACTCACCCTTTGCGAAGTCTTGTTTTCCCCTGGCTAACATTTCTGAGCGTTCTTCCTATTCATCCTGCTATCTCTGTGTTTCACCCCGGACTGCCTGACCTTGGATCTCTGAACCTGTGCCTGTGACCCCGACTTCTGCCTGGTATTGTTTACGTCTCTGCCCTGCCTCTGATATTCCTGTTTGTGCCTGCTGACTTTGCCTGTTTGATTCTGCCTATTAAATATTGCTGCAAGTGGATCCACTCGCCTCTGACCATTCCTTACAGAAGACTTCGCCATACAAGGATCCAGCAACCTTTCAAATCATCATTTCGTAGGTATGGATACAAGAATATTGTTTGCCCTTAAGCAAGGCCCACGATCACTGGAAAACCATATAAGGAGTTTTTAGCCTGTGCTCATTACTCAGACTTACGGACATTATTTTGATTGAGATCTTTTGTGATGGTATTAATCAGCCTCTGCGGTCTCAGCTCAGGCCGAGGGTCGCGTTCATCGCTGAGTAGTTTTTTGGATTTTGCTTTGACGGTTGGCTCACCATTCACTGTGGGTGTCGCGGATGAGGATCGCGACACTGCATCTAGGACTGAAATGGTGGACGCACCAGAGCGCGTTCACAAGATGGCGGCGGCACCAGAGCCCGCTCCGTCCCAGGAGCTCGCAGAGTCCGTTCCAGAGCCCGCTCCGATCCGGGAGCTCGCAGAATCCGCTCCAGAGCCCGCTCCGATCCGGGAGCTCGCAGAGTCCGCTCCAGAGCCCGCTCCGATCCGGGAGCTCGCAGAGTCCGCTCCAGAGCCCGCTCCGATCCGGGAGCTCAGAGTCCACTCCAGAGCCCGCTCCGATCCGGGAGCTCGCAGAGTCCGCTCCAGAGCCGCTCCGATCCGGGAGCTCGCAGAGTCCGCTCAGAGCCGCTCGATCCGGGAGCTCGCAGAGTCCGCTCCAGAGCCCGCTCCGATCCGGGGAGCTCGCAGAGTCCGCTCAGAGCCCGCTCCGATCCGGGAGCTCGCAGAGTCCGCTCAGAGCCCGCTCCGATCCGGGAGCTCGCAGAGTCCGCTCCAGAGCCGCTCCGATCCGGGAGCTCACAGAGTCCGGCTCTCGCCTTCGTCTCCGCTGGTCCCGCCCAGCTCTCCTTCATCTCCGCTGGTCCGCCCAGCTCGCCGCTGCTGGTCCCGCCCAGCTCTCGCCGTCTCCGCTGGTCCCGCCCAGCTCAACAATGCCTCCGCTGGTTCCGTCCAGTTCTACCGAGCACCCAAGAGTCAGAGCCACCTGAGTGCCCAAGAGAGTCAGAGCCGCCCAGCGCCACCGAGATTCAGCGCTTCCAGAGTGCCCCTCGAGGTAGTGGAGTTCACCAAGAACTTTCATGGAGGGAGCTCCCCTCCATTGCTCACGGAGACCCCGGACCTGCCATGGCCCATGAGGTCCCCTGATCCATCATGGCTGCCCGAGGCCCCGGATCTACCATGGCCGCTTAAACTCCCTGCCCCGGTTCCTGAAACCAAATGTGCTCTCTCTGCCTCTTGTGTCTCCGTTTCCTCTAGGTCCCAGTCTCGGCCAGGGATCTCTGCTCCGCCCTGGTGGGCGTCTGTCTCGTCTGCTCCGCCCTGGAGGATGCCTGTCTCGTCTGCTCCGCCCTGGAGGGCGTCTGTCCCGTCTGCTCCGCCCTGGTGGGCGTCTGTCCCGTCTGCTCCGCCCTGGTGGGCGTCTGTCTCGTCTGCTCCGCCCTGGTGGGCGCCTGATCTGCCAGAGTCACTCCACGTCTCCGTCGACCTGCCAGAGTCACTCCACGTCTCCGTCGACCTGCCAGAGTCACTCCACGTCTCCGTCGACCTGCCAGAGTCACTCCACGTCTCCGTCGACCTGCCAGAGTCACTCCACGTCTCCGTCGACCTGCCAGAGTCACTCCACGTCTCCACCGACCTGCCAGAGTCACCCCGTCTCCGTCGACCTGCCAGAGTCACTCACGTCTCCGTCGACCTGCCAGAGTCACTCCACGTCTCCGCCGACCTGCCAGAGTCACCCCACGTCTCCGCCCGACCTGCCAGAGTCACCCCACGTCTCCGCCCGACCTGCCAGAGTCACCCCACGTCTCCGCCGACCTGCCAGAGTCACCCCACGTCTCCGCCGACCTGCCAGAGTCACCCCACGTCTCCGCCGACCTGCCAGAGTCACCCCACGTCTCCGCCGACCTGCCAGAGTCACCCCACGTCTCCGCCGACCTGCCAGAGTCACCCCACGTCTCCGCCCGACCTGCCAGAGTCACCCCACGTCTCCGCCGACCTGCCAGAGTCACCCCGCGTCTCCGCCGACCTGCCAGAGTCACCTCGCGTCTCCGCCGACCTGCCAGAGTCACCTCGCGTCTCCGCCCGACCTGCCAGAGTCACCTCGCGTCTCCGCCCGACCTGCCAGAGTCACCTCGCGTCTCCGCCCGACCTGCCAGAGTCACCTCGCGTCTCCGCCGACCTGCCAGAGTCACCTCGCGTCTCCGCCGACCTGCCAGAGTCACCTCGCGTCTCCGCCCGACCTGCCAGAGTCACCTCGCGTCTCCGCCGACCTGCCAGAGTCACCTCGCGTCTCCGCCCGACCTGCCAGAGTCACCTCGCGTCTCCGCCCGACCTGCCAGAGTCACCTCCGTCTCCGCCCGACCTGCCAGAGTCACCTCACGTCTCCGCCCGACCTGCCAGAGTCACCTCACGTCTCCGCCCGACCTGCCAGAGTCACCTCACGTCACAGCGGTCTACCCAGTGTCCCTTCACATCCCTGCTGTCTCGTCCGCCCTGCCTTGGTGGGCTCCTGTCTCATTGGCCCCACATGGACCTGGCCCTCAGTCCCCTCCCCCGGTTCCACCTCCGCTCCACCGCCCTCCTGGATTTTGCTTTGTGTAAGCGTCTGGAAGCCGCTCTTAGGGGGGGGGGGCTCTGTTATGAATCTGGCTGCCACTCACTACAACTGCACATCACCCATGGACTACATCTCCCATCATACACTGCACTCACACATTCCCATCCACCATCACACCAATCACACAGCGGTCACCAATCACTCATTTGCCCTGATTGCCTCACCACACCTGCACCTCATTCACCCACTCACTTATAAGCAGCACACATACACTCACCCTTTCAGTCTTGTTTTCCCCTGGCTAACATTTCTGAGCGTTCTTCCTATTCATCCTGCTATCTCTGTGTTTCACCCCGGACTGCCTGACCTTGGATCTCTGAACCTGTGCCTGTGACCCCGACTTCTGCCTGGTATTGTTTACGTCTCTGCCCTGCCTCTGATATTCCTGTTTGTGCCTGCTGACCTTGCCTGTTTGATTCTGCCTATTAAATATTGCTGCAAGTGGATCCACTCGCCTCTGACCATTCCTTACACCTGCCTTGTGCCCCGACACAATAAAAAAGGATCTGAAATAATATTATTTGAGCATACAGATGCCCTGGGTGTGGCATAAAGGAGCTTTATCCAAGAGATGAAGTTTAGACCAAATCCAAACCTCTCCAAAATGTTTATGAGATAATCCCATTCAATACGGTCAAATGCTTTTTCAGCATCTAGAGAGACCACAACTTCAGGATTGTTGGAGTAAGGTAAAAACAAAACATTAAAGAGGCGTCTAATATTAAAAAAAGAATGCCTGTCTCGAACAAAACCAGTTTGATCCGGTGAGATTACTCTATGCAATGTTTTTTTCCAGCCGAATAGATAATATTTTAGCTAATATCTTGTAGTCACAATTTAAAAGCGATTTGGGACGGTAGGAACTACAGTCAAGGGGAGGTTTATCTTTCTTAAGAATTAGTGAGATAATAGCTTGATAAAAGGTTGTGGGTAACTTAGAATTTTGAAGACTCTAAAAAAACTGAAAGCAACACTGGACATAGCAATTTAGAGAATGCTTTGTAAAAGTCAGACAGGAAACCGTCAGGGCCAGGGGCCTTGCCCGTTTTTAAGGAGGCAATTGCTTCGGCTATTTCCTCAATTTTTATATCTTCATCCAAAAAATAACACATTCTTCTCTATAGTGGGCAAATCCAAGTTATCTAAAAAAATATTCATTAATGAAGCATCTTGAGGAGATTCAGAGGTGTACAGATTTATATAATATTGTTTAAATTTAGAGTTTATTTCTTTATAATCAGTGGTAGTAATTCCTGAAGATAAACTAAGCTGGGGTATCAAGCGTGAAGTCTGCGTTTTACGAATATGATGAGCTAACAATTTACCTGTTTTATCACCGAATTCATAGATCTTATGTTGAGTACGTAAAAACAAATTCTCAGCCTCTTCAGTCGATAGCAGATCATATTTTGTCTGCAAGATCTGACGTTCTTTATAAAGATTAGGAGAAGGATTCAATGAGTACTCTGTATCAATCGCTGTTATAGAGCTAGATAATTCTTCTAACTGCTTCTTTCGCTCTCTATTTTTATAAGATGAATATGAAATTATTAAGCCACACAAATAACATTTTAAAGTCTCCCAAATGGAAGAATAGGCCATACCCGGAGTACTATTAATTTCAAGAAAGGAAGATATATTTGAGGAGATAAATTTAATGAAGGCTTTATCCTTTAATAAACCAGTGTTAAAGGACCACTGATAATTCTTAGGGGGTGCTTTTGGAAAGTTAAGTCCCAAAACAACTGGTGCATGATCAGAAACCACTATGCTTTCGTATGAACAGTCCTGAAGATAAGGAAGAAGTTTGTTATCTAAAAAAATATAATCTATTCGTGAGTAGGACTGGTGTACTTGAGAAAAAAAAGAACATTTCCTTGTTGAAGGGTTTAAAAAACGAAATGCATCACAAATACCATAATTACGCAAGATTGAATGATCGTTGCACTTTTTGAAGGAGATATAACTTTTTTTGAGGACCTGTCAAGTCGTGGACACATCACAAAATTTAAATCTCCTCCCAGGATTAATGAATGAGAGTGAAGGTCTGGTATACATGACAGAAAAGAGGTGATAAAAGTAGGATCATCATAATTAGGAGCATACACATTGGCAAGAATTAGGGGGATTGAAAACAAAGTTCCTGTTACAATGACATATCTACCCTTATGATCTGCAATAACTTGTGATATGACAAATGGAGTAGATTTATGTATCAGAATGCCACAGCCCCTAGACTTGAATTGAAAATGTGAATGATAAACTTGTCCCACCCAGTCTTTTTTCAATCTAAAATGATCGGATGAGCAGAGATGCGTTTCTTGAAGAAACACAAAATTAGCTTTTAGTTTTCTAAGATGAATCAGAACCTTATTACGTTTGACTGGATTATTCAAACCTTTACAGTTCCAGCTAACCCATCTCACCAACCCGTCTTTATCAGCCCTACTAGCCGTCATGTAACAAAAAGGGGAAAAAGGGAACAAAAAAAGCATTTGTGAAACCCAAACAGCTATACAAAACAGTGAATACAAAAAAGCATATAAAGAAACCAGCAATCAATGGCCCAAACGTGTGCTCTTGAGATGAACAAAAATATAAGAACATATTCAACAACTTCAGGAACCCTAGCGCGAAAATCCGCACCCCACCCTCACTGCCACCCCCCACCCTGCGCCTTCGAACTAAGCCAACACTCTCCAAACTAGAGTGTACGCTACCCTGAGGAAACATCCTAATGTGCGTGCGAGATATTGTGGTTCTTACCTCGGACGCATCTCCGCAAACAAATACCAAATACAGCAAATAAAACTTAGTACAGATAAACAAACCCTACAAAGATAAATCTACACATATTAAACCACATAATTAAGTGCTGTCAATAGTCTATGGACCAGAGAAAATTACAAATTAAGTTCCAGTACTTTGTACCTATTCAAGCAGGCAACAGGTGTTGTTTCACAAAAGCCATTGTAGCGGTTGGGGTATCAAACGTATGTTCTGTGCCGTCTTTTGTGCTTCTGAATCCAGTTAGACCCTTTAGACCATACTTAACATCTGGCATGGACCTCAGAAGACATTTCGCCTCATAGTAAGCGGCACGCTTCTTGGCGATCTCAGGTGGAAAGTCCGGGAAGACGAACACATTTTTATCTCTGAACTTAAGCTGCCCGCCCTGGCTCGCTTTCCGCCAAATATCCTCCTTGACATCATAGCGATGGAAACAGATTACGAAGGCTCGAGGACGACTACCTTCTGCAGGTTTCCGCGCAAGTGTGCGATGAGCGCGAGCCAGGAGTGGAGGTTCTGGTAGATCAAATATTTCTGCCAGAGCTTTTGCCACAAACTTCGCTGGCTGTGGGCCTTCCAGACCTTCCGGTATTCCCACTAGGCGAAGATTGGATCTGCGAGAACGACACTCTAAGTCGAGGCACTTGGCTTGCAGTGAAGTGATCTCTTGTTGAAGAGAAGCAACCGTTGGCTCGAGCGAGTGAAGACTGGTCGTCCATTCTGAGGTAGCGGTCTCCAGACTCGTCAAGCGCTCACTCTGGGATTTGAGGTCTTCTTTCAAAGACGAAAATGTGTTGTGCATTTCTTCTCGTACCAAAGAAATTTCGCCTCGAATTTCAGCGGCGTGTGCATCAAATTTTGCTTGGATTCCACTTTCAAGCCTGCTAATAGCAGCCATAATCGCCACACCCTCAGGCGTAGAAACTTCATCACACTTAGCCGTTTCCAGAGACGAGCCGCCGGTAGCAGCTGAATCGGTTTTCTTTTGTCGTTGGGCTTTTGTAGTCATCGTTGAAACTCGGATAAGCTTAAAATAATTATCAGGAGTCACTTACAGATACACAGGGTGTAAAAATACCGCTGTATCAAGTTTTGAAACAGAATTTAAAAGCCAAGTTTGCGGAGCTCCCGATTATGCGGCCTCACATGGTAGACGCTAACCCGGAACCCACTCGATTTTTTTTTTAATGTGTGTTAAGATAGTATAGTGAAAAATCTTTTAAAATCAGTTTCGGGTCATTTTGACCCAAGGGACTGATGAGGGAGTGCACTTTGTAATTATATCTGATTCAAATTTCACATTAAATTATGTATCAAAATAGTTTGAATAATCTTTTATGATGCTTTAAATAAGAATACTTAGTTTGATGCACTGATTATAATTTCAACTGTAGTTTTTTTATTTGAAGTTAATATATTTTAAATTATTGCTCTCAAATTATTAATTGTGATTAATCATATCCAAAATATTTTTTGGTTTACATATGTGTGTGTGTGTGTGTGTACTGTCTATATTTATGTATGCATAGAAATACACACACATGCACGTATATATATAAAAATATATGATATAATATAAATTGTATAAATACTAGTGGTGGGCCGTTATCGGCATTAACGTGCTGCGTTAACGTGAGACTCTTATCGGGCGATAAAAAAAATATCGCCGTTAATCTATTCTCAAAGTTGGGTTGGGAGCTGGGTCTATACTACGCAAGCTATGATGACTTTCACCCTGATATTTTAGCGCGGATGTATACCTAGCCGAATTGCACTGTAGGGGACGAGAACAATTCTTCGAACTAGAGGCTGGCATTTTTTCGGGAATCCCGCGGGATGGGAAACAAAATCGCTACGAATCACGTGATTGGGATGGGAGAGGAAAATATTTAATCGGGAGTGGGCGGGACCGGGAATAGTAATGATACCCAACTTTACACACAAATATACCTTTTATATAAATAAACTATAAACTATATATTTTAATTCTGAACTCAATTCTAGTTGCCCTGTCTCTTTATGTTCTCTTCCTGTTCGGTGTGGCTGGTTAAGTGAATGACGCAGTCCGTGACGGACAGATTGTTAACGGCTGGTCTATGTGGTAATACACTCGGGCAGGACATACAAACGCTCACCTATCATTCATCAACCTCAAATATGGCTTTTCCTCTGAAAGATGTATGTAGTAGCAACTTTACATGGCCGCTCAATATGATGTTAACCTAGAGAAATGTGCGCTATTGAAGTGTTTGTGTGGAAGCGCGTTTGCTGCAAGACAGGCTCCGGTGCGCTCACTTGCTCTTAAAATCTCCGTAATTCTTGGTGATACAGATAAAAGTAGCCTAATACATCTTTCGAATCTGTAAAGACTCTACATTTATTTGTGTGCACTCAGAATAACAACGAAACGTTGCGCTTTTAAGCAAACAGGATGCGCTTTAGGTCTCATGTGAACTTGAGCGAGAAACTTCGAAACTCCGTCTTTGAAAAATATATCTATAGAGAGTGAAATGTCAAAAAAATAAAAATAGAAGACGTGTGTGTTTGCATGGATGATTTACATGAAATTTAATCTGAGCAACACTGTGCATAAGATGGCTTTCAGTTCAATATAATAACAAAAAACGACATTTTGGGTTTTTATTCAACTAATAAGGTGGGCAGGCTGTGATCTGTACTATATTTTTACTGTAATTGACAGTTATCGGCAAAAAAAAAAAAAACAACAACACGGGAGTGGGAGGGAATGGGAGTCATTCTTCCGGGAGTGGAACGGGACGGGATTTTCCCCCAGTTTTTTCGTGGGACGCCCTGGTGGGCGTCTGTCTCGTCTGCTCCGCCCTGGTGGGCGCCTGATCTGCCAGAGTCACTCCACGTCTCCGTCGACCTGCCAGAGTCACTCCACGTCTCCGTCGACCTGCCAGAGTCACTCCACGTCTCCGTCGACCTGCCAGAGTCACTCCACGTCTCTGTCGACCTGCCAGAGTCACTCCACGTCTCCGTCGACCTGCCAGAGTCACTCCACGTCTCCGCCGACCTACCAGAGTCACCCCACGTCTCCGTCGACCTGCCAGAGTCACTCCACGTCTCCGTCGACCTGCCAGAGTCACTCCACGTCTCCGTCGACCTGCCAGAGTCACTCCACGTCTCCGTCGACCTGCCAGAGTCACCCCACGTCTCCGTCGACCTGCCAGAGTCACCCACGTCTCCGTCGACCTGCCAGAGTCACCCCACGTCTCCGCCGACCTGCCAGAGTCACCCCACGTCTCCGCCGACCTGCCAGAGTCACCCCGTCTCCGCCGACCTGCCAGAGTCACCCCGTCTCCGCCGACCTGCCAGAGTCACCCACGTCTCCGCCGACCTGCCAGAGTCACCCACGTCTCCGCCGACCTGCCAGAGTCACCACGTCTCCGCCGACCTGCCAGAGTCACCCCGTCTCCGCCGACCTGCCAGAGTCACCCCGTCTCCGCCGACCTGCCAGAGTCACCTGCGTCTCCGCCGACCTGCCAGAGTCACCTCGCGTCTCCGCGACCTGCCAGAGTCACCTCGCGTCTCCGACCTGCCAGAGTCACCTCGCGTCTCCGCCCGACCTGCCAGAGTCACCTCGCGTCCCGCCGACCTGCCAGAGTCACCTCGCGTCTCCGCCGACCTGCCAGAGTCACCTCGCGTCTCCGCCGACCTGCCAGAGTCACCTCGCGTCTCCGCCGACCTGCCAGAGTCACCTCGCGTCTCCGCCGACCTGCCAGAGTCACCTCGCGTCTCCGCCGACCTGCCAGAGTCACCTCGCGTCTCCGCCGACCTGCCAGAGTCACCTCACGTCTCCGCCGACCTGCCAGAGTCACCTCACGTCTCCGCCGACCTGCCAGAGTCACCTCACGTCTCCGCCGACCTGCCAGAGTCACCTCACGTCTCCGCCGACCTGCCAGAGTCACCTCACGTCACAGCGGTCTACCCAGTGTCCCTTCACATCCCTGCTGTCTCGTCCGCCCTGCCTTGGTGGGCTCCTGTCTCATTGGCCCCACATGGACCTGGCCCTCAGTCCCCTCCCCCGGTTCCACCTCCGCTCCACCGCCCTCCTGGATTTTGCTTTGTGTAAGCGTCTGGAAGCCGCTCTTAGGGGGCTCTGTTATGAATCTGGCTGCCACTCACTACAACTGCACATCACCCATGGACTACATCTCCCATCATACACTGCACTCACACATTCCCATCCACCATCACACCAATCACACAGCGGTCACCAATCACTCATTTGCCCTGATTGCCTCACCACACCTGCACCTCATTCACCCACTCACTTATAAGCAGCACACATACACTCACCCTTTGCGAAGTCTTGTTTTCCCCTGGCTAACATTTCTGAGCGTTCTTCCTATTCATCCTGCTATCTCTGTGTTTCACCCCGGACTGCCTGACCTTGGATCTCTGAACCTGTGCCTGTGACCCCGACTTCTGCCTGGTATTGTTTACGTCTCTGCCCTGCCTCTGATATTCCTGTTTGTGCCTGCTGACCTTGCCTGTTTGATTCTGCCTATTAAATATTGCTGCAAGTGGATCCACTCGCCTCTGACCATTCCTTACACCTGCCTTGTGCCCCGACACAATAAAAAAGGATCTGAAATAATATTATTTGAGCATACAGATGCCCTGGGTGTGGCATAAAGGAGCTTTATCCAAGAGATGAAGTTTAGACCAAATCCAAACCTCTCCAAAATGTTTATGAGATAATCCCATTCAATACGGTCAAATGCTTTTCAGCATCTAGAGAGACCACAACTTCAGGATTGTTGGAGTAAGGTAAAAACAAAACATTAAAGAGGCGTCTAATATTAAAAAAGAATGCCTGTCTCGAACAAAACCAGTTTGATCCGGTGAGATTACTCTATGCAATGTTTTTCCAGCGAATAGATAATATTTTAGCTAATATCTTGTAGTCACAATTTAAAAGCGATTTGGGACGGTAGGAACTACAGTCAAGGGGAGGTTTATCTTTCTTAAGAATTAGTGAGATAATAGCTTGATAAAAGGTTGTGGGTAACTTAGAATTTTGAAGACTCTAAAAAAACTGAAAGCAACACTGGACATAGCAATTTAGAGAATGCTTTGTAAAGTCAGGACGGAAACCGTCAGGGCCAGGGGCCTTGCCCGTTTTTAAGGAGGCAATTGCTTGACTATTTCCTCAATTTTATATCTTCATCCAAAAAATAACACATTCTTCTCTATAGTGGGCAAATCCAAGTTATCTAAAAAAATATTCATTAATGAAGCATCTTGAGGAGATTCAGAGGTGTACAGATTTATATAATATTGTTTAAATTTAGAGTTTATTTCTTTATAATCAGTGGTAGTAATTCCTGAAGATAAACTAAGCTGGGGTATCAAGCGTGAAGTCTGCGTTTTACGAATATGATGAGCTAACAATTTACCTGTTTTATCACCGAATTCATAGATCTTATGTTGAGTACGTAAAAACAAATTCTCAGCCTCTTCAGTCGATAGCAGATCATATTTTGTCTGCAAGATCTGACGTTCTTTATAAAGATTAGGAGAAGGATTCAATGAGTACTCTGTATCAATCGCTGTTATAGAGCTAGATAATTCTTCTAACTGCTTCTTTCGCTCTCTATTTTTATAAGATGAATATGAAATTATTAAGCCACGCAAATAACATTTTAAAGTCTCCCAAATGGAGAATAGGCCATGCCGGTA